>CM067300.1:21049069-22265300 GCA_034231615.1 Meghimatium bilineatum
TTTGACGTTTATCGATTTTTTTTAACACTGATCTTTGCAACATACTTGTGCAAAATACCCTTCTCTGTTTTCCTTTAGCTTAAAAACAGAATAGAAACCATTAGCAAAGTGTGTAGCTAGATCGCATATACAAGTTTACACTATTAACCACGATATAACAAGGTTTGTAAATTAACATCGTCCTTCTCAAAAGAAAGTCAACAATTTAATTGTATTTCCATTCAATTTTGACACTGGAGTATTATTCCGTCTACTAAGACCCAGAAGGAATAATTGACCACTGAAAAGGCCCTACAACTCATCAGTAGGGAAGATAGGGTTTTAAAGGATAAAAAGTCACACATAGCATATACCGAAATCTGAAGTATAGAGAATGAAAACACGTGTGTACTATTTCATTGATTTTCAGGTACAAAACTAACATGCAAAATATTGGGATTACGCTCCTTATACTTTTGTAATTATCTCATTTTTAAAAATTGTTTCATGTGAAAGATTGTGAAATAATGTTCTCCAAAAAAGGTGAATTTGAGGCAACTTGTCATTGACAACTGTTACCTAACCATTTACTAATGTAATGTAAATGTTTTTTATAAATGAAATATATCAATATTTTGTGTGACCACATGGTAACAAAAATTGCTTTTGGGGTGGGGATAAAAAGTCACAATGCTAGGTAGCTGTTATTTTTTAGACCCACTTTTTTTTTTACTTTACACCTCTTATGTGACTAATTTAGTCAGTTAGTATCAATCACAAGTTGTTACTATTGAATTGTATGTATTAAGTGTTAATATGCGCGATTGTTATGGTCAGACTATTTGTTAACTCTTAAAATATAAGACATAACTTGAAATGGCTCTTAGTTGTCCCCATTCTTTACTCAACTCTCCTGAAGTGGCTTTAAATACTATAAATAGTAGTTGTTCAAATAGCACCTCATAAAAACGTGATTTTTGTCTGCGCATACTAGGAGCTAAGTTGTTTTATTATATTATTAATTATGGGCATAGTAAATGTTTTTAACATTGTTCCCAGATTGCTAAAATTAGAACTTACAAGCACCATACAGATCAGGGGACATTTAATAGAGAGGCTGTGATGACAGGTTTTATTGTTGTGATGGACAACACTCTGATAGTTCAATTTCCGAGGGGAAAAAAATCCTAAACTAATGGATATTTGTTCGTCTTCCCTGGCTGTAAAGATACCAGTGACGTACCCATGTCTTATGTCCTGTATTTGCCCCAAAATTCCTCTCTTGATGGGACTAGGCAACAGGACCAATTATGATTTCTTTTGTGAACAACAGAGATAATTTATAATTGAATAATGAGTTGAAATTTTTTGTCTCAAGAACTGTGGGACTTTTTACACTGCGCTGGGACAAACAGTCGCATGTTATTGTCTGATTCATTACATTAAACTTTTACAAGTTCATAACATGTTGGTTTATATATAATCTGTTCTTAGTTAGAGGTTGGATGAGGTATCAAAAGAGGGCAAAACAAAAAATATACCATGAAAGGTATAGTAGGCATTCACTAATACAGGGGTTGGCAACCTATGGCACGCGTGCCACACTTGGCACGCCAAGCAATTTCAAATGGCACGCATACTCTTTACGTTTCCCGTATAAAGCTGATTATAAATCGATTAGAGGGGGTTCCTCGCTCATTTCGACACACGCCTAACGCCTGAACATTCAAAAAATTGTGTCAAACTCAAAGTGACAAAGTATGTTGTCGATATTGAGCAACTGGCCAAGACCATGCAAGGGCAAGGCTCCCATTAATAATAAAAAAGTTTTATTAAATCTTTCAAGAAACTCTATTTCTTTTAATGTTGTTTACAACTTTATATATTATTGAATATTACTATATATGAATTAATTAAAATATAAAAATAAA
Organism: Meghimatium bilineatum; assembly: GCA_034231615.1. Taxonomy (NCBI): domain Eukaryota; kingdom Metazoa; phylum Mollusca; class Gastropoda; order Stylommatophora; family Philomycidae; genus Meghimatium; species Meghimatium bilineatum. The sequence goes on from CM067300.1 coordinate 21,050,980, forward strand.
ATATATGGTAAAATAAGAATAGTGACCTCGACTTGTATAAAATGATATGTGATGTTGGCACTCTGAATAATTTGAAACCTTAAGTTGGCACACAGTTAACAAAAGGTTGCCGACCCCTTCACTAATACATAAAAATTGAGACAGCCAGATCTTCCCCTAATGTATTTAAATGTATAAAAGAGATCACATATTGCTGAGTACAGGTAAAATGTAAGCAGGCGAGAAAAATGTTCGATAAAAAAGAAACCAATACTTACTTACATTTAAATTGATTAATAGTAGGCTTCGTTCCACTTTCACTTTGTGAAGTTTGTCAACAGTATACACTTCTATTAGAATTGATATTGTTTACTATTGTTAACATAAAGATGATCAATTGTTTACCTTTTTCAAATATGCAATATTGGTGGGAAGGGGTACGCGGTAAAAAAAAAATTTATGGAGGGAACCCTCAACAACGCACAGTTAAAGAATCACTGATTAGTCAAAAACAACTTATAAAACAAACATAAATAATTTACAAACTGACATGACTGCAGAAGAATGGGAACCTGCAACTCTGGATAGAAAAGAGAAAGAAACTACCTTCTATGGAACAATGCAATAATCTCTGGAAGTGAGAAGGTAAACAAGAACTAGTGAGATACAATAACAACATATTCTCTGCGAACATTTTCTAAGATTACATAAACTTACCTTCAACTTTATCCATTTCATTAACACAGAACTAACATTTTCGAAATCGAATTGCCAGCACACCTTGTTTGTCATAATTTCTGACGATATCTTGACATTTGTATCGATTCTATGACAAACTTCTACATAATATTATCTATTTAAATCTTCGTATGTTGACTTCCTTCAGTTTCTGCCTTGATAGTTTCTTGTGTTTATCGACTGCTTCAGTTGACATGCGCACTCGCAGACATATCTACTTCCGTACTATTTATTTTACCGTGCTCCACTGACTAGCAAGTCGGTTTATTGCAAATTGTAAACCGGCTACCTATTCCATAGTACTTACGTAGGGAAAAGATAATGAAGTCTTACTGAACGACGACTAACACACTATCTCTGATGGATGCTCGCGTGGAATATTACACACAAAATACACATGATATAATCATACAAACAACAATACAAGGACTCAATCGACGTTTAGACCAAAAGGCCTTTATCAAGATAAGCATATAACATCAAAAGACGAGTAGAAATATCAACACTACAAAAACGTGTCCGAGCAAAATATGGATGTGAGATGTCGAAAAGATAAGAGCAGGAAGTACATAAAACGTAAATATAGGTGGAAACGAAACGAACAAAATTAATACAGACAAAGACCACACCGACCTATAACTAGACAAAAGAATAGTCGGAATTGCGCCCAAAGTGATTGAGGGTACCCAACTAAAAAAATAAGACGATTTTCTAGAGTGTACCTAGATCTATCATCGGTGGTGCAGGATATGATGGCAGTGACCTGAATATCAAGAACACCACTGTGGCCATCGTCGCTGAAGTATATGGTAACATGAGTAGGTGCTATGTGCTTGATGGCATGAAGATGATTACAGAAGCGGTCACTCAATCTTAAGCCAGTTTCCCCGATGCTCACATGGATATGACACCCACAGAAAACTTCTGGGAAGCTATAAAGCAATTACAAGATTTATAAATGAGATATTCTATATCCTATCCTATATTAAGGTATGATGAGAAACATGGACACTAAATAAACAATAAGAAGACAGAAATGATGCCTTTGAGATGTGAATATATAGGAGAATAGGGAGAACATATGGAAAGTGAAGAAAACATATAAAGAGGTGCTAAAACACTTAATGTGAAGAACAAATTACTAAGAGAAATAAAGATCAGGTAAATAAAATATTTTGGACACATTAAAAGAAATGACACCTTATTGAAGGCCTTAATTGAGGATAAAGTTAAAGGGAAGCGAGCAAGAGGTAGACAGATAAAAGTGGGCGAGTAACATCACATGATGAACAGGTTACAGTCTAGCAGAGTGCACCACCAAAACAAGAGACGGGATATAGGAGATCTGTTGCAGCCAACCTTCGCTGCGGAGACGGACTTGATGATGATGATGATGACATAATGCGAAACATTATCTAAACACATACGTAAAATCACCTAAACACATACGTAACATTATCTAAACACATACGTAACATTATCTAAACACATACGTAACATCATCTAAACACGTACGTAACATCATCTAAACACATATGTAACATCATCTAAACACATACATAAAATCATCTAAACACATGCGTAAAATCATCTAAACACATACGTAACAAACATCATCTAAACACATGGGGTGCAAAGGGAACACATCGCTCTAGGCGGACCCAGGGTTAGCAGATAACCAGGATCCCAAATGTACCTCCTCGCGGTGCACCCTGGAAACAGAAATACAGCAGCTCGAGCTGATTCTGGCCAAATCATTTGGAGATCGTGTTCGAGAATGTGGAGGTAGCAGAAGGAAAGAGATTTGACTGCAAAAGAGACAGACAATATCTCCGACACCACCAGCATCACCACATACAGCGACACTGTCGACATACAGTGACGCCAATTAGTCCAGTCAGAACATTGGAGGGGCGGCCAATGTAAAAGGCACGTAAAGGTGGATGCAAGGCGAGAAACAAATATATGTCATAATGAGTACAATGACACAATGAAAGGGCAGAACAGCGCCAGAGGGCAGCGCGAACTGCAAATAGAAAGTGGAAACAATTACGGAAATGGGAACTACAAGCTCTGTTAGCTCGTGACGAGCTTCTAGTTACTTGATTTCCTTATAGGCAGAAACCCATACCCAATAATGGGTGTCTAGCTAAGCAAAAAGACCTGGTCTAACTCTAATGTCGAGTCTTCCTAAACCGGAAACATGCTCGCAAAGAGAAATGGTGCCGTAACCGATAGGCTCAGGCAAGAAAGGGACAAAGATGGCAGCCCTGGCCCAACTCTACTGTCAAGCGTTCCTATACCGGAAATACACTTGCAGAGAGCAAGGGTTCCGTACCCGATTGGCTCAGGCACAAAAGGGACGACGAGTTTAGCCCTGGCCCAACTCTACTGTCAGATTTTCTTATATCAGAAATACACTTGCAGAGAGAAAGGGTTCAGTACCTGATGGGCTCAGGAGCTATTGGGATAAGGTCGCTCAGCTCGAGCGCCTTGCTCTCAAAAGCGTGGTGTGAGACTCGAACTTGGGCGAGGGGTTCACGATGTCGGTGAATGACACCTCGGCTGAGGGCGAAAGAGCCAGGGTCCAACTCTTCTGTTGAGTTCTTCCTCCTAAGGAACCAGGCTTACAGATGAGAAACGGCTCAGTACCCGATATGCACAGGCACAATACGTCCAATTACACGAGACAAGTTCATAGACAGTGGAACACCTCGTGCTAGACACACGTGAACAAAAATCGTCTGGGCGAAGAGTCACCGCACACACGCGTGCCTGGCGACAGATAAGGAAGATGTCACAGGCTAGGGTAGCCCACCCGAATTGTCAAGGCATGCCGAAATCGGATGTGATAGGCCTACAAGGCGCATAATGGTGGCACAACGTAATCACGCTCCCGGCGGAAATCACAATGGAGCAACGAAAGAAAAACAAAATCTAAACACATACGTAATATCATCTAAACACATACGTAATATCATCTAAACACATACGTAATATCATCTAAACACATACGTAATATCATCTGCACACATAAGTTAAATTTATCTTGAAATAATAAGTAGCCTCATCTAGACACACAATTAACCAAGTAGCATCATACACACATAAGTAACATCGTCTACACACATAAGTAGTGTCTACACACATAAACACACATCCTCGATTGTTCATTGCATAATAATTTGAGAGAAAGAGATTCGTTTCTCGTTACATGTCCAAATCAAACACGTTTACGCTGTTCCATCACTGTCAAAAGTGGTTCTTGATAACCTGCATGTTTGTTTATTTGCAGCTGGACACATATATTTGCTTTGTGTTCTATATAGCTACTTCTTAACAAACGTCTCTAGCATTTGTTTTCAAATCTCCCTTTCTGTAGCACGCCGCCACAGAGAAGCATACTGTTTTAATTACAGCTTTGTAAATTCTGACTGATATCAACAATCGAACGATTTGACAGTAAATAGAAAAAAACAAAGGGAGATAACAACACAATTGTGAATCACGTATCTTGCTCACAGTCAAAACTAGCACTAGCCTCCCCTTAAGTAATGACATACAAACACAAATCTTTGTTGACAAATTTAATAAAAATTTTATTACAAATATCGTGTACATGAAACATCATTTGGAGATGAATGTACATTTCTGTGAAATTGTGTACATAAATAAGTATAAAATCACAATTATGTAAAACAAAAACATATTTTAATATTTCAATCACGGTCAAAGAAACACATCCTATCATAACTACTATTGTCTCCAGGGGAAAAATTCTTGGAAGTATGTGACATCAGTGTTGCCAAAGAGACCTGTCGTAAGTAGTTTTTATTTTCTAATTGATCATTCTTAATCTTCAGTTGGATCTCTCTTCTAACAGGTCAATGGTCTTCCTAGGTTTCCAGTATGCTGGCGCCCAGACAATAGAGATGCGTTGTGTTGTTGTTTTATTTGCATCAATGACCCGGGATATCCAACTTTGCTGTTGGTAGGTAGTGAATGATAATGATTCTTAATTGAGCTAGGCAAGCTACTTTAAAGAGATACATCGACAGGAATAATCCAACAAACTGGAGATATACGGGGCTACAATAACAGGGAGTAAATGCGAGTATGAACAGAAATTGACGGGTTCTTTGGGGGAGGAAAAGGACAACAAAGGCTAGCAACACTGTAACCTTCCATGCGTGTCATACGAAGCAACTAGACAGGTTTTACAAATGGGATTGGCTGTTACATCCCATATAGATAGCTAAAGCGACAACAATGTCATGCTGATGTTCAATGTGTCTGCGCGAAAGCCCCCATAATTCGCACCTACGCTGTAAACCATGACACAATACACATCGCTCTCTGTACTATGCCTTCTTAATGTTCAGGAGTTTGAGATCGCAATTTGAAGAAGAATAAGACCGGAAACTGGAACATTAAAGTTACTAAAAACACATCAACACAGACCAGTAATATGATAAGAAAAAAGCAACGGACAAACAATAACGAAAACCTACATGGCAGCACACACATGGTACAGCGACTATTAACTTGTGTGGGAATAGGAGAAAGGAGGATGGAAGAGAAATTGATAAAAGGCTGAGTTATAATGAATGTTTGCTAGAAGGGTTCATTGATGGGGCTCTGTCACACTCTAGTGATTGTGTCATGTTAGAGAGATATTGACGAGTGGTTAAAGTACCGATATAGTCAAGAAGCAGTTACATGGATGTTATTGACGAGTGGTTAAAGTACCGGTATAGTCAAGAAACAGATGGATGTTATTGTCGAGTGATTACAGTACCGGTATAGTCAAGAAATAGATGGATGTTATTGTCGAGTGATTAAAGTACCGGTATAGTCAAGAAATAGATGGATGTTATTGTCGAGCAGTTACAATTATACGTGGTGATTGAACAAACTTGAATTGGAACCTTGGATCAAAACATGATATTCCACCACTGAAATAAATAGTTGGAAAAATATAAATTATCCCATTATCACACAATTCAGACGTGCGGCACCATTTCACGCATATCAGAAGTACAAAAGAGAGTGTCATGTTATGCCTGCCTTTCTAACAAATCAGAAATATAAGGAATTGTCATGTTATGTCCATCTCTCTACTTTCTCAACAGTATACATATGGATGATATAACCAACATAATCCCGATTTACTTAACTTTCCTAAACGAGTTGGTACCCTTTCTTGAGGCTAAAATGGCATATAGAAGCTGTTTGTGGTCTCATAATTTGTATTATTAAACTAGAAAAGTAAACCTGGACCATTCGACAAGGAAACCAACGCATTAACCATTGAGTTACCGCGGCTACAAATTAAACGTTCTGGTAATACATGCATGATTAAAACTTCTCTACCTGGAATACATGAGACATTCTAAGGTAAGTCAATATCAAAGTAGTCCCTAAGTAACCACAAAAATGACACATTCCAATGTATGAGAACATTAAGGTAATCCAATAAACAACCACAATTAAAACGACGGCAACTAACAGAATAAAAGAAACCAAGAAAGATTGAAAGGATAGAGTGGTCCTTAAACTGGAAATTTTAAATTCCAATAGAGAAGGTTGGTATATTCCTGAGGAGCGTCAGTAGTACAAAATATTTCAAGAACCTCTGTAAGGTTCTTTTGGTAATAAGTATTAATCAATAAATTTGTCAATAACAAATTACAGAATGATTTATAGGACATATCAATCTAAGCCTTATTTATACCGTATATATCCATATACCAATACAAAAACTACGATTAGGACATATTCATTAATCAGTAATGCCATACAAGCATGATTTATATTATATAAATCTATCATCTATCACAACGCAAAGACTAGTTATTTGTAAGACATATAAAAATATATCTACAAACTCACTTATTTATATGACACATAAATCTCTCACTATTAGCGAAATTTATAAATATATCTATCATCAAAGACGATTTATATGACACATAAATATTTCTCTGCTAGCATGATTTATAAATATATCTATCAACAAAGATGATTTATATGACACATAAATATTTCACTGTTATGCATGATTATAAAAGTGTTCAAACGGATATAGAAGGACTGGGCAAAATACGTCTCGCTGACCATATCCCGCCAGCCAAGTTTACTAGCACTGCAAACTGATTTCATATTAATATATGCACTTTCCCCTGAGCGCAGAAAATGTTACATCACAAGCTGTCTCAGCCAAACTGTAAAATACGAAGCTAAACAGTGATGAGTAGGATATTATTACATCGATGTTGCTAGTTGATAGCAGTGTTGCTAGCAGTCAACTTTTGATATGCAACAATGGAAACTACAAACACTGCAAGTCATTTGATGTAGAAACCACTTTTGGAAATTGTGGTCTAGGATTTCATTTGATGCTAGAGGATTTATCTCAATATACTTCGGTAACAAGTCACAAGTACAAGGTCTGCTAATTTCAGAGTTGTACAATAATCAAGAAGTTTCTGTAAAAGTGGAAGGTACTTCACATCAGTGATTTAAGGTACAAAAAGGAGTAAGACAATGGTGTACATTCTCGCCATACATATTTAGCATATATGCAAATAATATAATGAGGTGAAACACGAAACAATACAACAATAATTAAGACCCATAAACAACAGAGGTCTACAGGTTCCAGAAATTAGAAAAACAGATGATACAGTTATATTAACATCAAATGAGAAAGACTTACTAAACATAATTTTAAAAAAAACAAAAAGGTTTATCGAACAACGAAATGTGTTTCTAAATATGAAAAAGACAAAAGTAATAACAACCGACAAAGTAAAAACAAGACCCAGGATTAATATTGATTACAGTGTTTTCGTTGAAGTGGCAAATTTAGAAAATTTAAGAGCAAACATATACAATGCAGGAGACTGCACAATCGAGATCAGGAAGTGTCCAGCAATAGCGATGTCCAAAGGTATTTGGGTCCTGACAAACAGTCAATTCTGCATAGATTCAATTACATTTTTCCCATAGTAGAATAGATATTTGTGATTACGTATAAATTATTGCTCGCTGAAAAATCATGGGCTAATTAGTTCCAATAATTAAATATGTAATTAAGACTAATTTACATTTTCGAATATACTCTAGCTGGTTTTACACTCTGAATTAATAATTTTTAGTTTTGTGTCGAAATCAAGTAATTAGATTTATATCTGGCATATCTGAATCCTTAACCGCTGTGGAAATATCTGTATTTAGTAAATATTTCTCAAATATTATGGTGACAAATTACTTTAAAAAAGGACACATTTTTGCAAAAAGATAGTGTTTGAATTGTTTTCTCTAAACGTAAGCACTGTAAACATGGTTCATGTCCATTTTACTTTACAAAATGTGACAGTTGTGGTGTAAAAATCACACAAATGTCACTTTTTTAGCAAAAAATCGCACGTGCAAAAATTAAGGTTATACTAAAAGTTATTTCTACTGATACCCCCACCAAATTTAAATCTCTGTAAAACAAACATTTTAGCCAATAAACACAAAATGTAAACTGTGTAAGAAAATAGATACTATGAGATGTGTTAAAATATAGATTGTTTTGGTAAGCATAAAAAAGTGATTTTATTTTAACTCTTCTGTATAGGTCTAACCCTTTAAAACAAAATGTGGCACTTTCAACACTGGAACTTAGGTGTTTGTTACGTACATTCATGTTTGTCACGTTTCCGGTGACAACCTACGGCTGCGAAATATGGGACAATAAATAAAACTACAGTGAAGAGGATATATGTTTTCGAAATGAAGTGCTATAGAAGAGTCCTGAGAATAACATGGACAGCAAGAAAGACCAACCATGACGTACTAAGAAAATTAACGTTCAAGAAGACTGGCTTTTAAACACAATATTAATAAGGATATTGGTCATATGAGGAGATACGATGGCATAGACAGAGTGTTGTTGGAGAAGGAGATAGAAGACAGCAGACGCAGAAGTCGACCAAGATAGACAGACAGACTAGACAGACAGACCAGACAGAATAGACAGACAGACAGACAGACCAGACAGATATACCAAACCGACAGGCAGGCAGGCAGACCGGCCGGCCGGCACAGGCAGGCAGGCAGACAGACAGACAGATGGATGGATGGATGGATGGATGGATGTATGGATGGATGGATGGATGGATGGATGGATGGATGGATGGATGGATGGATGGATGGATGGATGGATGGATGGATGGATAGATAGATAGACAGATAGACGGACAGACAAATAGACAGACTAAACAGATAGATTATGTGCTACTTTAATAAACATATTCAATAATCAAGAAGAGTACTACTCTGACATTTTGAAATATGGATGTGAAAAATGTTTGTTCTCGTTGTTTTACCACAACATGGGAGCATCTGTTTCACAGGCTCATGTGTAATAACTTAACCATTCAGTCTCATTATCATGTACCGGCTGTAGCTTACAACTGAAGGTTTATCCCTTCGGATTTTATTACTATTCTAAATAAAGGAAGCCATGAATCAATCTATTATTGACTCAGACAGGAATCAGTGACAGCTATTGTTTATTGTTTGAAAAAATCTAAAATAAAATCTGCTATTTTTTTTCAAAAAATAATTATGAAGTAGGGGTTTACATGTTTGTATACAATTATGATGGGGGGCCTGGATTCTTTATAGTCTGTTGACACGGGAGTGGGTGTGGCGATCAAAACCTGGCAAAATACTGTTCACGTAATTTATAGACAGCCTGTTATCTTAAAGATGGATGAGGTCGGGCAAACGGAAAAATGAAACTGAAACATGAAACTCACACAAAAGTCATCGTGTATAACCATTACTTCAGAGATCTAGCAGACACACTAGGTGATTGTGTTTGCGCTAAAATAACAAATCTGAATCATAACATAAACATGATAACACACATTTAAAATATGTAATTCTGTTTGCAACCAATCACAGACGATTATGAGAAATGAGAGCGGAGATCAAAACATAAATACATTTTAGAAATCGTTAAAAATATTATAGCAACCACAACAATCAACCAATCACAGTATAGATAACAAATATTGATGTAGATTTATCTGGCAGCCAATCACCAGACAGTACACTTGTGTTTTGGATTCATCCTAGATGCTAGAGGACAATTATAGGCTTTAGAAAATTCCACAGAGTTGGAAAGAGGTCCGAACACGCGAAGTGGGCCTAAGCTGTGAACAGATGTTCTAATTTTTCTCCAAGCTTCTTCATCTCGCATTTTACCACACCAGATCTGATGGAGATATGGAATAATATCATAGATTAGCATAGGGAACATTTTTATAACACGGTAATAAGGGAACTGTAACATTAAACAAATGTTCCCTTGCTACAGTTAAGTGATATTCTCTTTCTATATAAAGTTTACCAAAACAATAGTGAACAAAAGATAGATCCTGGTTATAAATAATATGTCATTTAACTAAATATAGTTTAGAAACAATAGGTCCCTTAATTAAATATAGCGTAGAAATAATAGGTCTTTAACTAAATATAGTTTAGAAATAATAGGTCCTTTACATGGGTTGTTTTCACTACAATCGATAGTAAGTGAGAACACTGCACAATTGTATAACAATAGTGTTTATGTCAAACACAAGGTCGACATTACTCTTTGTTCACTGTTGTTTGTTTGTGTTCATCCATCATGGATATAACAGTGTTCAAAAAAATAAAAGCAACGTTAATGGAGTCACTTTTATAAAAGATATTCGCTGATTTGACATCATTCAACCTATCGACTGTGTCCACCTGGTCATTAACTTCTTGGGGTTACCTGAATTGTACTCATCTCATAATTAGTGAGGTAACGAAAAAGGTCAAGATAAAAACACAATTTTTGGCGATAACTCGTGACAGGTTCATGAGAATCCCGTGAAACTTAATGAACACAAAACTCTCTGATCAAATTATTGAATGTCTATAAAATATTAACGGTCCTGGAATAAATTCAGTTGACAATTCAATACGCAAGTAGAGTTTATATCATTACAGGACAACGATACATCATTATCGGACGCTTACAGAATGGACAATCACAAAGTATAGTGGAGAGACAATTTAATATGGTTACAAGCACCATTAGTTACTTTTGAAGTCGATTTAAACAAACTGGCTCAGTGGGAGTCTGGCTGCGTATTGAAAGATGCAAAGTCACAACTCCTGCCGAAGACCGCTTCATGCGGCTGCATCACCCCAGAAATAGATATCCATCTGCATCCTCCACAGTCCACTCAATACCAGCAACTCGTCGAATTTCTTATCAAAAGGTTAGGTACCAGCTGCACAACACTGGTCTTTGGGCTAAAATACCCTACAGAGATTCTAATATTATAGACCGGCATCGCCAGAACCGACTGCAATGGGTGAACCAGCATCGTTAATCTACCGTTGAGAATGACTAAAGATGAGTTTGGTTTTGTGATGAATCACTTGTTTGTGCTCCAGCAACACGATAGACGAAGAATAGTTTCCACAGAGTACGTGAGCCCTACGCCCAGAACAATGTTGATGAGGATGTACCACATGGTGGTGGAGGTATTCTGATGTGGGGTGGGGCGAGAAATTTCATGTGAAGAAATTACCTAGTGTAAATTGAAGGACACCTGAGTGGCTAACGATAGGTCGCTGAAATTGTTCATCCTCGCGTATTTCCAATTTTGACTTCGGAAGAGTCGATTTTTCAGCAGGATAATGCTCAATCTCATGTAGCACAACTCACCACCCACTTCCTCGCTGACAACAACGTCAAGACCATTCCGAGGGCAGCCATGTCATCAGACATGAACTTCATAGAACACAAATGGAATTAACACGGCAGACGATTCCCTCACATAGACGTGGCTCCAGTCAATCTCCGACAGTTGTCTATTGCACTGTGAGAAGAGTGGGCAACAACATTCCACAACAGATCCAACAGCTAATCGGATCCATGTCACGGAGTATTCGTTCTCTAATAGTGGCAAGATGAGACCATACACCTTAACTGAAACGCAGGCATCAGTTGCAAAGAATAAAAGTCTAAATCAAATTTACTGAACATTATTTCATTGCTAAAGTCTGAAAGCTTCTTCATGCCAAGATTGAAACATTAATTCCGTAAAATAAAATTTAATCACACGTTTAAAATTTGGTGTCCGTTATCATCACTGCAATAATGTTGCGTTTATTTATTTCAACAGTATATAGTTAGCAACGAGTATCACTGTCAGCTTTAGTTACTTGATCATAGTTAATAAAGCTTATCTAAGGATATAGTTAACAAAGAGTACCACTGTCAGCTTTAGTTACTTGATCAAAGTTAATAAAGCCTATCTACAGATATAGGTAACAAAGAGTACCACTGTCAGCTTTAGTTACTTGATCATAGTTAATAAAGCTTATCTAAGGGTATAGTTAACAAAGAGTACCACTGTCAGCTTTAGTTACTTGATCATAGTTAATAAAGCTTATCTAAGGATATAGTTAACAAAGAGTACCACTGTCAGCTTTAGCTACTTGATCAAAGTTAATAAAGCCTATCTACAGATATAGGTAACAAAGAGTACCACTGTCAGCTTTAGTTACTTGATCAAAGTTAATAAAGCTTATCTACAGATATAGTTAAAAAAGAGTATCACTGTCAGCTTTAGTTACTTGATCATAGTTAAAGCTTATCTACGGATATAGTTAGCCATGCTATCATTGTTCTTCAAACAGAGACGGTCTGCAATATGGAAGACCTCTGCATACAAAGTAAATAAGCATTCATTCGTTCCGTTTGTGATTATTGTCACGCTTTCCGTTAGTCACTATTTATATAGGTAGAGTCGCATGACAAAAATCGCCAAGACGATTCCAAGTATATAAACAGTGACCAACGGAAATAACGGCAATTTCCAAAAACGTAACGGATAAAGTCCTCATAAATTCTGTACATGGGCTTTCTATAAAGCAAATGCTCATGGTCAAACTTACCTGCGCATAGTTAAGAAAGAACAATTGATTATGGTTTAGACCAATCCCAGGTAGATCTGGTTCCTCGCCATTCTTTTCTACCCATTTCCTGTATGCCTGTAGTAACAACAAGATTATGTGAGTAGTGATAATATACAATTATAGCGATGATAGCACATATGATGGTTATAGCGATGATAGCACATATGATGATCATAGCGATGATAGCACATATGATGATTATAGCGATGATAGCACAGATGATGATTATAGCGATGATAGCACATATGATGATTATAGCGATGATAGCACATATGATGATCATAGCGATGATAGCACATATGATGATTATAGCTATCATAGAAGAGATAGTGATCTTGATGTGATGATGATGGGTGGTAGTTACGATGGTAATGATAGCGGTGACGATGATGGCTTCGATGACGAAGCTAATTTTGATGACGATTATGGTTGTGGTGGTAACGGTGTCGACGATGACGACTATGACGCCGATGTTCATAATGCTAATTGTGATCATGATAATAAGGATGGTTTAAATGATGATGGTTGTGACGGTGACGATTATTGTGGTTGTGACGGTGACGACGACGATGGTTGTGACGACGACGACGACGACGGCGGCGGCGGCTGCGACGACGACGACAACGATGACGATGACGATGATCATGATGATGATGATGATGATGATGATGGTTGTAACTGTGACGACGACGACAATGATGATAATGATGATGATGATGGTTGTGACGGTGATGATGATGATGATGATGGTTGTGACGGTGATGATGATGATGATGATGATGATAATGATGGTGATGATGATGGTTGTGACGGTAACGATGATGATGATGATGATGATGATGGTTGTGACGGTAACGATGATGATGATGATGATGATGATGATGATGGTTGTGACGGTAACGATGATGATGATGATGATGATGATGGTTGTGACGGTAACGATGATGATGATGATGATTATGATGGTTGTGACGGTAACGATGATGATGATGATGATGATGATGATGATGATGATGATGATGGTTGTGACGGTAACGATGATGATGATGGTTGTGACGGTAACGATGATGATGATGGTTGTGACGGTAACGATGATGATGATGATGATGATGATGATGATGATGATGATGGTGATGATGATGATGATGGTTGTGACGGTAACGATGATGATGATGATGGTTGTGACGGTAACGATGATGATGATGATGATGATGATGGTTGTGACGGTAACGATGATGATGATGATGATGATGATGGTTGTGACGGTAACGATGATGATGATGGTTGTGTCGGTAACGATGATGATGATGTTTGTGACAGTGACGATGATTATGATAAACTTTGACATTCTGGTAATATGATCTCTGGGGTATGTCGAACAATTTTTCGTTACTGCATGTATACCTTTTATGGAGTGCAGAGTGGGGGCTGGGGCTTTCTATAGGCTGTGGAAATAAAGGCCACTTTGCCATAGCAGAAGCCGCAACATGTACAGGAAGGATTTTGATTGTACCTCGAAAGAAAAAATTTCGAACAATGTCAGTAGGAATTTGTGAGTGACCACATCTTAAGAATGTAGAAAGAAAGGTAGTAGGGCGAGAGTTGATTCATTTCTTTGCACCCCTTTATGTACCCCATCCTTCTTAAAGAGGCAGTAGGTAGCTTGTCGAAATTACCACACTTTGAAGCAACTCCGTAGCTCTATCGTCTGTCAAGACTGCTACACATTGCAGTAACTCCGTAGCTCTATCGCTTGTCCATACTGCCACACATTGCAATGACTACATAACCTTCGACATAATCTCTACAGATCTTAGAAAATTTGCAGTTTCTATAAAAATAGTCGTTATCTTAATTCGAAACCGTAATCCTTTATGCAACAAACGTAACGGCTTGACCACCACGTCACAAACATTGCCTGTGATTAACGAACTCACAAGCTTAAATAAATCATATGCATAGCCAGTGCGCTACACGGCTGCCGTTGAGCACACAGAAACATGAAATACAACGGAAATTACCCTATAGGCTTGCTTTAGTCCTCCATTATCTGCTATATTCTCTCCCTGTGTGATTTTTCCATTCATCTGTTGATAAAATGTAAACTTGTATAATAGTTTCATAATAGTGGTATTGGTGGTGGTAATTCTAGTAGTAGTAGTTGTTGCTGTTGTCGTTGTGGTAGTAGTGGTAGTAGTGATGGTGGTGGTGGTGAAAAGATAGTTTTAGTTATAGTAGTAGTAGTAGCAGCAGCAGTAGTAATAGTAGTAGTAGTGTTAGTAGTAAGAGTAGTAGTAGTAGTAGTAGTAGTAGTAGTAGTAGTAGTAGTAGTAGCAGCAGTAGTAACAACAGTTTCATACTCCATTTAATATCTCAACATCATGTCCTAGCAATAACACGATTCTTTGCATGCAATCTTACATTATATATATTCCACTGATTCTGTAACAAGTGGACAACCTGTTTGAGTAGGTGGACCTGTTTAAGCATTATTGTGCAGTAGGAAACCAGCAAGCATTACTCAGTCTTGTAAAGATTAAAAATTGTCTGTCCATAATTACGTCAACACTTTTTTGTAACTTTAATGATTTAAAATTATTTTTATATATAACAAAAAATATTACATCCCCCCTCCATGTCATCAACTTGTCAAGAATTCAGGGATATGTCTCATAATCAGTGGCGTAGTGTGAATGTTTAAAGTGTGGACGCTGAGTGACCTTTGTTTTATCAGGTACGTAGCTTCCCCCACTTTTTCTTTCAGAAACACGCAGTATTTACGACATAATATACAATATTAACTAGATTTAAACAAAAATTCCTTGCATAATCCTTTAATGCAGCTCCAGATGTCTGTTATTCTTTTAGACGAAAATGTTCAGTACCTTCTCAATAAATATTGATTCTGATGAAAGGGGACTTAATAGTTTATTCTCAATCGTCAAGTAATTCAAACATGACAGACTTTTGTAGTGGTCATGGAATATCTGCTTCAGTAAATGTGTTATTTTATCTGCATATACATTATGGCTAATTTTCTAGTGGGTTTCTATCAAAGAATGGGTACTCTTTTATTAAACGATTCAATATATTCTAGGAGAGTTTAAAGTTGAAGTCGTACAGGATTGACTTCACTGTACTCGGTTTCCCATATGTATTCCGTCTCTCTCAACGAAGCGGCACCCCGCCAGCCGAGAGTATTACTCATAGCACGTAACTCCATAGCTTCAATCGATAAAGAGTTCTTTGCTGTAATCTTTAAATTTATTCTCATATACTAATTTGCACACACACACACAAACACACAATTAATAGTTTATGGCTTATGCGCAGAAAAATTACTCTAACAGAAATGCAACTTCGTTTTCAGTTCTGACAAATACTTGTCATTATAAATTATTCCTACATATATGGTCTGAATCCAGCGTATGATAGAACGATGAAATCGCTATTAAAAGATCAAAAATCAGGTCTTCTGCACCCAGTGAAATTAGCAGCTCTGAATGGAAATATTCTAACAACTGCACACGGCCACACATACGCTATAATTTTTTTGCGTCAAGGACAAATAACTTTCAACAACAAAAAAATAATAAACCTGCGAGGTATTTCTGTAATGGTTATAGTCTTTTCTTATTCTATCATTATGCTTTATACTACTGTATGCATTGCAGCTTCATTTCGCATAATTTTTTTTGTTTTAAATTGGCGGCATTTTTTAATATTTATATATTTACTCATAATTTCAGTAAACAACTATAAATGTGTGCGCGATATTTAAGTTGCTTAATCATGGGAAGGGACGCTGATCATTTTTATGTCTATTGATGCTACGACGCTGCTCTTGATTATGTCCAAACAATAAAATATGCTCCCCCCTTCCCCTTCCAATCTGATCAGTTCGTCTTGACACATTCGATTCAGCTTATCTTCTAGGTCCTTTTGGCTTTATCTGGGAAGGGACAGCCAACTCCACCCCCCAGAAATTCCATAGTCATCTCTTATGAAATGCATGAAATGTAAATTATACTACTATTCTTTGCTCCACTTTAGCGCCACGTCAACATATATCAGTACTAAAGAACCAGCAAAACAATGGACAAGGCGAACCTATACCTGAAGTCACGGAGGCACCAATCACAATGAGAGAAATGAAGCATGCAATATCCAAATTAAAAATGAAAAAGTCCCCTGGAGCTGATGGAGTGTCCAATGAAATGATTAGAAACCTGGGAATTGCAGCAAGAGCAAAGCTACTGCAGATCTTTAACACAAGCTGGTCCACAGGTAATGTACCACAGGCGTGGAGAGAAGCAATAATGATACTACTCCTCAAATCAGGAAAAGATGGCAACACAGTCTCCAACTACAGGCCCATCAGCCTCACAAGCTGTCTATGTAAAACAATGGAACGCATTATCAATCTTAGGATGCAGTGGTACCTTGAAAGTGAAAACCTTCTGGTATCACAGCAAGCAGGTTTCAGACAATGCTACTCTACTGAAGATCAGGCAACCTACCTCTCCCAAGAGATTGATGATGCCTTCCAAGAAAAGAAACTGGTACTAGCAGCATGGATAGACCTCAGGAAATCATTTGATAAGGTCTGGAAAGAAGGGCTCCAAAAGAAATTGCGAAATTGCAGAGAGCTCAAGAATGTACAAATGGGTAAAAGCATACCTGCATAATAGAAGAGCCAGGGTACAATTAGATGGTCGCAAGAGCAAGAAAGTTCTACTGCGTCATGGAGTCCCCCAAGGAGGAGTCCTGTCACCCACACTTTTCTTGGTTTACATCAATGACCGAGTTGCTGAACCACCACACGGGATCAAAGTGGCAATGTATGCTGACGACCTGGTGATCTGGTGCACGGAAGAACATGCAACAGTGGCCACTAAACAAATACAAAGAGCTATCGATGCCCTAACCTTATGGGCAAATAGATGGTGCGTCAGCATTAACACAGATAAGTGCAGCACTACACTCTTTACTCTCTCACCAAAACAAAAAGCTGGTCATATCAAGATAGATGGAGAGCTCTTGAAATAAGACACACAACCCACATACCTCGGAGTTACTTTTGATGATAAGCTGACATGGAAGCAGCACATAAACAAAGCAACAACAAAAGCCAGGAGGAAGTTAGCTATCCTGAGAAAACTAAGTGGAACCACATGGGGAGCCAGTGGAAATATACTTAGTAAAGTTTACCAGCAAGGCATAAGACCACACCTGGAATATGGTTCAGCTGCGTGGTGTCCTGCATCAAACACCACATTACAAGATCTAGATAAATGGCAAAATCAGGCACTTATAATAATGTTGGGAGCAATGAAATCAACACCCATAGCAGAGATGCAGAAAATGGGAAGAATACAAACACTTGGCGAACGTAGAGACACAAAAGTACTAATTCAAGCAGAACAGTTCCAGTGTATGCCAAGTCATCCAATGAAGGAAAGATTCCAAAATCTAGCAATGGGGCGACTGAAAAGAAGTAGCTTTATCCATCAAGCTAAACGACTCCGTAGACAACTTACAGACCTACCTGAAGTTGATAGCCCCTTAAGGTCTGTACCAGAACAAACCCCGTGGAGTGAAAGCCATGGAATGCCATATTCATTCAGACCCATGTGAAAGGAATACTAAGCGAGGACGAACAGAACAGTGTGCAGCGAATGACAGTCACCCTCAGTTTCCTGGATGAGGAATATCCACAAGATATATGGGTCAGAGTGTACACAGATGGGTCAGCACAGGTGTTGTTTGCAAATTAGACGGGAAGCAAATCCTTGTCTTCATAGATATCGCAAACCTAGTCTAACTCGACTGTCGCTGTTCCCCAATACGACTCATACAGAGATAATTTGGTTAATCACAATGCATGGCGATGGATTGCACGGCTATCACAGGCCACGAGGCGATGCGTAAGAAATGCACAGGTCTAATCCCAGACTTTCGCAAAGCAGCAACTCATCTAGGCAGGCGTATCAACCCTGAGTTTAATTCGACTGTCGCCGCTACCCAACACGGCTCATACAGAAAAAATTAGGTCTGGGACCAAGGTACACGAGGGGTGGTAAAGGAATTGTCTGTCTAAAGGAGGAATAGCTCGCTGGCTTCGAAGCGCCTCGTTGAAAGAAAGACACACAATAGGTCACCCAGGAAACTATCAGCTCGTTTCGTGACGTATATCCCCTCTGAGTAGAAGGCGTCTTTAATATGCATTGCATTACGCCGAAAGCTGAAGTCTCCTGGGTATGAAAGAAATCTCCGAGAAACCAAATTGCACATAGGAAGTAAGAGCAAATCGCTCAGAATTTCGGGGAATATCAAACAATCAACCAATGTGATATATAGGAACAAGTTCTTGAGAAAGGCTATACCACTATTTTGGTTCCAACGGAACCATAGGAGAAACGTTGTTCCAAAAGGGTACCACAGGCCAAACAAGTAGAGAAGTAATGATGTAGATGTCGTCGGTCATCGGAACATAACACTCAGATATAACCGAAGTAGACTCGAGCTGATGATGGAACGCAGACTCTAGTTCCTTATTGAACGTTGCGTTCTTCTCCATATTATGACCATTATGCCTCAAAACATAATGTAAATCTATGTTCCACTGAGAAATTATGCAGAAAAATGTGACATTACACCCCTGTTACCACTGGCTGAAATCTTGAACAACAGAAACATTAATTAACCTGTGACTCACATATTCATTAATTTGATCCAGCTTGTACTGTGAATACTGATCAATCATGCACTGTGCCCTGACTCTGAATGCTTGGATCGTATGAGCATCCCACCACTGTTTGATGTTGCCATTCTTGTCATATTGTCGACCTGGTCAACCATGAAATATAACATCAGCACACAAATATTACTTGCAACATTGATCATTGCTATAATACTTAATGAGTAGGGGATTGTAGTAAAACTGTGTACCATTTTGATAAATAAATATAATATATGACCTTTTTACCGAAATGTTTATTCTGTGAATTTGTTAAATGCAAAACTTTTTTTTTACCCTTTTCATAATTCTTTTTTCCTTTTTTTATATTTTCTTGGCGCTGCTACTTTTCTGTATTATTTTTGACTTCAACTTGTCATCATTTACCTGGCATCGTCTACCTGTCATCATCTATATATCATCATCTACATATCAGCATCTATATATCATCATCTTTCTGTCATCATCTATATGTTGACATTATCTACATGTCATCATCTAGATGTCATCATATATATGTTATTATCTGCATGTCATCATCTAGATGTCATCATATATATGTTATTATCTACATGTCATCATCTTCCTGTCAGCATGGATATGTCATAATCTATGGAGGGCAATTCAATCTTAGTAGATTGAGGGTCACGACGGAGGACCAGGACTAAGACGGGCATTTTTCGCGATCTCTTGATCGATGAAGATTGTGCACTCAACGCTACCATTTTGAAAGACATGCAAGACAGTATGGACCTCTTTTCTTTGGCCTGTCATGCTTTCGGTTTCACCATCATCACCGTGATGACATTAGTAATGTATCAACCAGCGCAAGGTGTCCCCTACACAGAACCAGTATTCACAGTAAAGGAACAGAAACTCAATACTGCCAATACTTTGTATATCTCGGCAGCACCCTATCGCAAATTTCGATAATTTACGAGGATGTTGTCCTGCCTATTGCTCGTGCTAGTGCGACATTCGGGAGCCTTCGTGCCAAAGTCTGGATCAGACGTGATCTCAGTGTTACAACCAAATTGGACGTCTACTGTCTATGCGAGACACGCTCGACAGTTTAACTATTTCCATCTTTGGTGCCTAAAAAACATCATAGGAGTACATCGATAAATCATCATCTTTTTACATCATTCATATATCATCATTTGTATATCAGTATATATATATATATATATATCAACATTCATATATCATCATCTAACAATATATGGCATCATTTATATATCATCATATACCCGCTGAAACATGTCAACTTATACCTATCATATTCTATGTCATCATTTATATGTCATCATATATATGTCAACACCTATATGTCACTGTTTATATGTCATCATATATATAAAACATCATCATCAATATGCAATCATCTGTATGTCATCATCCAATGATCATAATCTATGATATCATCTATATGTTATGATATATGTCATCGTATATAATGCCATCATCCAAGTTTCATAATCTATATATCAAAATCTATATATTATCATGTACCTGTTATAATCTATATGTCATATATATATATATATATATATATATATATATATATATATATATATAACAACCAAACTACTCCCAAAGCCTCCTTAGTCGCCTCTTATGACATACACGACATGTATACAATGTCGCTATTCTTTCGCCCCATGCCTGGCATAACCATTTACCTTTATCATCAAAGCCATGCGTTATTTCGTGACCGATGACCACTCCAATGCCTCCGTAGTTGAGAGACCTATAGAATATAGAAACCATCATTTAGTAGCAATAGTAGTAGTAGTAGTAGTAGCAATAGTAGTAGTAGTAGTAGTAGTAGCAATAGTAGTAGTAGTATCAATAGTAGTAGTAGTATCAATAGTAGTAGTAGTATCAATAGTAGTACTAGTAGTAGTAGGAGTACTAGTAGTAGTAATAGTAGTTGTAGTAGTATTAATATTAGTATTAGTAATAGTAGTAATAGTAGTAGTAGTAGTAGTAGTAGTATTAGTATTAGTATTAGTATTAATATTAGTATTAATATTAGTATTAGTAATAGTAGTAATAGTAGTAGTAGTAGTAGTAGTAGTAATAGTAGTAGTAATAGTAGTAGTAATAGTAGTAGTAGTAGTAGTAATAGTAGTAGTAGTAGTAGTAGTAGTAGTAATAATAGTAGTAGTAGTACTAGTAGCAATAATAATAGTAGTAGTCGTAGTAGTAGTAGTAATGGTGGTAGTAGTATTAGTCGTAGTACTAGTGGTGTAGTAGTCGTAGTAGTAGTAATGGTGGTAGTAGTAGTACTAGTAGTAATAATAATAGTAGTAGTAATAGTAGTAGTAAAAGTAGTAATAGTTAGTAGTAGTAGAAGTAGTAGTAATAGTAGTAGTAGTAGTAGTAGTAGTAGTAGTAGTAGTAGTAGTAGTAGTATAATCTTCCTCACGTAAATCAAAATCCCCAGTGTAAGTTGTTTTCACATCTGATGAGACCTTTCACATGTTCACCCTTTTGAACATCAGAGGACAAGACAAGATTCCGGATACCACAGTTCTTGAGAGATCTGGCATCCTTTGCGTTGCACTATTCTGATGCAGACAGATTCATTTGGCATGTCATCTGGCAGTTATGCAAAGATACTTCTCTTTGGTGAGTTGCAGAAGGGTATACTATCTCAAGGTGGCCAAGAGAAGCGCTTCCCTGACTAGTTAAAGACCTCCCTGAAAGCCTCGATACATGCACAAAATAGAGCTACACGGCGCTCTACATTCACAAAATTCTCAGAATCCTATGAAAAGAGGATAAATGCAGCAGCTCAACAGCTAACAGTAGTAAGAAAGTCATGGGTAGAACAAAAACCATCTACAGTGGTCTGGTCATGACATACCCGAACTATCCAAGGACATTTGCGGCAAGAATATGGCTTACTAGCCATCTACGAACTCATAATCAAGGACATAATTCTAACTGAAATTTAAAAGTGGATGTAACAAATGATCATCATCATCATCATGTGATGGACAAACACAAAAAGTACTAGTAGTAGCAGTAGTAGTAGTAGTAGTAGTAGTAGTAGTAGTAGTGCTAGTTCTAGTAGTAGTGGTGGTGGTAGTAGGTCTAGTACTGATAGTGATGGTGGTAGTTCTAGTAGTAGTAGTAGCAGTAGTAGCAGTAGTAGTAGTAGTAGTAGTAGTAGTAGTGCTAGTTCTAGTAGTAGTGGTGGTGGTAGTAGGTCTAGTACTGATAGTGATGGTGGTAGTTCTAGTAGTAGTAGTAATAGCAGTAGTAGCAGCAGTAACACAGTAGTAGTAGTAGTAGTAGTAGTAGTAGTAGTAGTAGTAGTAGTAGTAGCAGTAGCAGTAGTAGTAGTAACAACACCAGTAGTGGGGATAGCTATTGTAGTAGTAGTAGTAGTAGTAGTAGTAGTAGTAATTGTAGTGGTGGTAGTAGTTGTTGTTGTTGTATTGTAGTAGTAGTAGTAGTAGTAGTAGTAGTAGTAGTAGTAGTAGTAGTAGTAGTAGTAGCACTATAAAAACAGGAGACGTAGTAGCAATGGCATTAGTACATGCCCTATAAACAAGACGTGTCATCACGATTAAACGGTTATAACAAATATATACGCACAAATACATATATGCATATTAGAGTAAACTTACTTGGGGAATACAGCGCTGTAAAACAGTGGTTGCAGTATGCCAGCGGGGAACACTGTAATGTAGACAGGTCATAAAATATTCAGTACCATAATATAGATAATATTATAATGTCAGAAATGTAAACACAAGCTTCTCCAGAAGATAGATCATGCATGCTGAGCCACTCATCTTGACTGATGCCACTGACCATTGGTCACTGTGTCTATATATGTCTTGCCAGCCAATGAAAAACAGTAAATACTGCATTATTTCGTTACGGCGTTGCAGGGAGGTTTCGAGGGATTTGTGTAATAAAGGCCGCATGCCCTTGCATTCGCCAGGTCATGTTCATTTACACTATGACAGAAAAAAAACATATTTTCTTCTTGTTTAGACTGAGACCTTTGTTTTTACTTTCTTGTACTACCATGTCTAACAGGGCTCGAAGTTCTTGTTCGTTCCCTTCAATCAGAACTGTATCGTCAGCATATCTTCGATTATTCAGATTGTACCCTCCAATTGCTATTCCTGACACACATTCTATGCTTCGCATAATGCCCTCTGTATACAGGGAGAAACGATCTGGTGACATTACACATCCTTGTCAGACGCCAATTTCTATCTTTTGGAATTTCCTACATTACTGTCAAACCTCACAGTCAACCCTTACTGTCAACGACGCATCTGTTTGTTTCCAATACATATTTTTTACTACCATTAAATCTTCCCCATCAACATTTCGTTTTTCTAATATCTGTATCATTTTATTGCATCTCTCAATCAAATTATCTTAATGATCTCCCAAATATCCACCATTGACCTACCGGCAATATAGGTGACCTGTTAACTAAAACGTAAACACGAACTAGTTTCCTCTTTCCGTGAAATCTATTGGTCGGCTTTAGTTATTTTTAGCATTCGACTCCAAGTATGTAAATACTGACCAACGAGAAACACGAGAATAATCAAAAACGTCACGAATGTGGTCCAGCTTAACTTAACGAACAGGTCTTCAACCTGAGCCCGGTCATCTTCCACCTTACCTATTGATGTAGCGCAAGTTGTCTCAATGGCCTTGACACGATTCTTTGATTTCTCAATACAAAGATACAATACGGAGAATTCTTGGTTACACGCCTGACCATCGATGGCATTATAAGACCTCTCATAAGAAAACATAAACATAATCTAGAAGAAGAATTTTGACTATTTTTGTGCGATCTGTTGGTCGGCCTTGCCTATTCTTGGAATGGGACTACGAATATAGTGACAAGACAAATATCTTAAACTGAACGAATCAAGTCATATTTAATTCTGTGCAGAGGTTTTCTATACTGCCAACAGTCTTGTTGCAGTTGGTTGTACAGAAGCAGTGACGGACGTTCCCATACAGTAAGAACTTGTCATATTGGTTAGAACTTGACATGCTGGTGAGAACTTGTCATATTGGTTAGAATTTGACATGCTGATAAACGCGTGTCGTATTGGTTAGAACTTGACATGCTGGTAAGAGCTTGTCGTATTGGTAAGAACTTGACATGCTGATAAGAGCTTGTCGTATTGGTAAGAACTTGACATGCTGGTAAGAGCTTGTTGTACTGGTTAAAACTTGACATGCTGGTAAGAGCTTGTCGCATTGGTAAGAACTTGACATGCTGGTAAGAGCTTGTTGTATTGGTAAGAACTTGACATGCTGGTAAGAGCTTGTTGTATTGGTAAGAACTTGACATGCTGGTAAGAGCTTGGTGTACTGGTTAAAACTTGACATGCTGGTGAGTATTTATAATACAGGAGGGAACCTGATATAGGCCTACTGGTCAGAACTTGTCATAATGGTGAGAACTTGTCATACTCGTAAAGCCATTGTGATAATGTAGTAGAACAATGCCTGTGTGAATGTTAACTGTTACAGTGAATGATTGTGTGAATAAACTGTTATTCTGAATAATTTTGTACATAGCTAATTGTCATAATGAATTATTTTATTTGTGAACTAACTGTTATATTGAATTATTCTGGGAACTAAGTGTTATGTAGTGAATCATTGTTTAAATTAACCTTTATAGTGAATTATTGTGTGAATAAACTGTTATTCTGAATGATTTTGTTAACTGCTATAGTGAATTATTGGATTATGTGAACTGTTATAGTGAATGATTGTGGGAACTAAGTGTTATGTAGTGAATCAGTGTTTAAACTAACCGTTATAGTAAATTATTGTGTGAACAAACTGTTATTCTGAATGATTTTGTGAACTGTTATTGTGAATGTTTTTGTGAACTAATTCCTATAGTAAATGATTGTGTGAACTAACTGTTATAGTGAATGATTCTCAATGCATCAAACTGTTTTAGTCAAGTGAAATGGTATGCCCTTGTTGCCGCCCGTCTGTTGCCGGGCCCGGAAGGGAAGAAGAGAACAGTGTGGCTACCTGTCATGCGTGTCTTAAAAACGGCACATGAGGTTTTGGGGTGGAGTTGGCTTTCTCATTCAATACAGGGTCAAAAAAACCCAGAAGATACGCTGAATACGGATATGTCTGCTCTAAGCCGCAGACATGGCAGCTACTCCGTACACCATGACAAATAATTCTTTCGGACTAAATCTTGAAAACCTGTAGGAGTTGAGAACGGGCGCACAAGAAGAAGAAGAGAAGCTTGAATCTAGAGATCTGATGATGGAATTTTATGTTCATTACAAGTATGGGATCTGCGTCTACGTGACGTATAACTATTAGTAGAGAACCTGCGTCTACGTGACGTATAACTGTTAGTAGAGAACCTGCGTCTACGTGACGTATAACTGTTAGTAGAGAACCTGCGTCTACGTGACGTATAACTATTAGTAGAGAACCTGCGTCTACGTGACGTATAACTGTTAGTAGAGAACCTGCGTCTACGTGACGTATAACTATTAGTAGAGAACCTGCGTCTACGTGACGTATAACTATTAGTAGAGAACCTGCGTCTACGTGACGTATAACTATTAGTAGAGAACCTGCGTCTACGTGACGTGCAACTTCTTCTTCTTCTTCTTTCGTTCACTTGAAACATGTCTATATCTGTAATTCTGTCTCCTTAATAAAACTCACTGTCTTTTGTAAGTTCATACAGTGTCCCATAGAGTTTTGATTCCAGTGTTGTTTCCTCTGGCCAATATGTATGCCTCAGCGTTTCATGCTCAGAACACTCTTGAAGTATATGTTTGGCACTCTGTGCTGCCTGTCCACATGTACACATGGCCGTGTTGCCAATCTTGAACTTTGTATACATGTGACTGCGGAGTCGGTTGTGTCCTGTTCTGTGCAACTATTTTGTTTACATTATCCCAATCCCTACAAGATCCCAATGTTTCTATACACAACATATAGTTAGATAGTGACTGGGTGAAATTACTTACAAATATTGTTGGTGTTAGGATTGTAGAAGGCGTTGACAACAACTGGATCTTGCTCCCAACTGTCGGTAGTGGTGTTGAAGAACAGCAAGAAATATTTGAATGACAAAAACATATTTGGTAATTACATAGGTAAATGGAAGGAGAGTTAGAAATCAAGGAAGGTAAAGATAGTATGTAAATGAGATAGCGAAGATGAGAGACGATGGAGGAAATTATAGTGGAAAGAAGAGAGGAAACGATTGAAAAGCAAACGGCATGCATCAGGAAGAGAAAGTAATTCAAAATACTTTTTGTAGTCTGTTAAATACAGCCACAACTTCCAAACTATAACATCTTTAGTACAACTTCCAACCATAGCATCTTAAGTACAACTTCTAACCATTGCATCTTAAGTACAACTTCTAACCATAGCATCTTAAGTACAACAACAATTTCCAACATACCTGCAGCTTTCAACAATACAACACCTTATACATAGATCCACAGCAGCTTAAACTACTGTGACAAGAACCTACAACTGTACTACAACAAGTTGTAACAGCATCAGCAGCAATAATTATCACTAATACATCTTCCAAATAAACCCACAGCTATAACAACGTATAACATAAGTCGTACAAACTACCAACTTCAGCCGCAACTTCTAACCACAAAATTGTCAAATTACACCAAAAGATTCAAACCTACACCTACAAGGCAGCTTTCAAATATAATCTCATCCAGCAACAATAGTGTGAAACTTACATGTCATGTCGAACAGGTTCTCTTAATTTCTCCATCATTTTCCTGAAAGCAAACTCCAACAGCTGCAGAAGGTTCTCAAAGAATCTATCTTCCCTAAAATTTAGCTGAAGCCACAAAAGAGTAAAATGTGAACATGACATTGTCAACAAGAAGAAATATGCACATATAATGGTGACATATGATTGACATGAGTACTAATACTTACATATGATTGACATGAGTACTAATACTTACATATGATTGACATGAGTACTAATACTTACATATGATTGACATGAGTACTAATACTTACATATGATTGACATGAGTACTAATACTTACATATGAAGATAAAATACCCTTTTTTGCTGTTTCACTAATAACTTCATCTCAATGAATCAGAAGCTTGTGACATCTGACTAAATACGAATATGTCTGCAGTAGGACATGGATCGTTGTAACCGAAGTGAGAGAATAATGTTCTGCTTCATAGCACCAGGAGCACACATTGCTCCACGTCATAGCTACATGAGAACACATCGCTTACGTCATAGCAACATATGCACTCATCGTTTTACGTCATTATTCCATGAGCACGCATCGCTATACGGCAGTGCTCCATCAGCACACTTCACTCTACGTCATAGTTCTATATATTTTATTTATAAAATATATATATATATATATATCGTCTTAGGGCTAGATATTTCCACACTCATCCGCATCGCTGAGGATAGAATTCGCTGGAGGACTCTGTGTACTGAAGCATCCAATGTGGTACCCCTACGACCCTGAAGGGTTATGGGTTTATTGATTGATAGTTCTATGAGCACACATCGATCTACGTTATATGCATAGCTCCATGATAACGCACCTCCATTTGTTATGGTTTCATGGGGACATGCTGGAACACTAACTGAATATGTTGTGTATGTATCTAGTATGAACATATACAGCTGTACACAATCATGGAAACAGTATGAAACAAATCAATATATTCCATCATTCTGGTGCCCTGATAAAAGCAGAGAACCTCAGACACAATGATGTGCACCAAAAACGTGTTAAAATAAAGGTAAGAGACAATACCCCACAGACTCGTCTCATACATGCAGAATGCGGTAAATAAATGCGGACATTTATTTAATGACTCATTACTCACAGTCGGATACACCACAGTAGACATTATATTTATTATCATCCCAGTTTAGCTGAATGGTCATCATCCACTCCAATGGACGAATAACACTGGCGATCACAATATGAAATAACTCCTAATTATCCATCAGATACTGCACGTCGCAAACATTTTTCTACCTAAATCATCATAGCAATAAACACTACTCCCTACCATCCATAAAACTGTTTACAGTACTATAATTTCATACCCTTCATTATATGCACTATACCCTACCATCAACAAAGTATTCCAGTACCCTAACTTTGCACTTTTCATTATAAGCAATTTTATTAGAATCGTGGAAGGATGGCAACAGTATTTTAAAGAATTGTTAAATCTTAAAGAAGGAGGGGACGACAACATAGAGCACCATGTAATAGAAGAATTAGAACCAAGAATATTGAGAGAAGAAATAGAAAATTGAATATAAACAGCTCACAAAACAAAGCCCTTGGACCCGACAACATACAAATCGAATTAATCAAAGCAGCAGCAGATACAGGGATAAAATGGCTGCATAAGCTGTTTAATATATTATAAAATAAACAAGAAACACCAGAAGACTGGGAAAACGATATAATAATACCTATTTGGAAGAAAAAAGGCAGCAGAAGAGATTGCACAAAATACAGAGGTATATCACTTCTAAGCCACTATGGGAAAATTTTTAATTTTTCTAGAAATGTTTTTTCTTGGAAGAATTCTAGAAAGAAGATTACGGCCATTCATCGAACCACAACTTAACAACACTTATATGGGATTTCGCAAGAACAAGAGCTGCACAGATGCCATTTTTACTCGGACAACTGGCAAAAATAAAAACAACATAACACAACCAAGAACTGTATATCGCGTTTGTCTACAAAGAAAAAGCATTCGACAGAGTAGAAAGACAACAATTATGGAAAATACTATCAAAATGCGGAAGTCCCACAACACCTAATGAACCATGTGCAGGAGTAATTACACAGGAATGTGCAGTTAGAACGAGTGCTGCTCTTTCATGCAAATTCCACATACACTCTGGAGTGAGACAGGGATGTGTTATATCTCCCTTGTAATTCATTACATTTATCGATTGAATGTGTAAAATTGTAAACATCAATTAAAAAAAAAACATAAAAAATACTCCTGAGCGAAATTCTTTTTGCAGATGATCAAGCAATCATATCAACATCAGAAGAACAACTACGACAACATATAAATAAACTGCACACTACATGTAGGAACTTTAACATGAAGTAGTACAAGTAAATAACTGAGGTAATGTCTATCGTAAAAACAGAAAGAAACACTGCTATTTTCATCAATGATCTTATGCAGGTGAAAGAATTTGCTTACCTTGGAAGCATCTTATCAACAAATAGAAAAAAAAACAAAAGAAATCCACATAGATGCAACATAGCATACCAGATTTTAGTACAGATGTTTCCTATTTTCAAAAAACCAACATGTTAACATAAATAATAAAACTGCACTCACTATATAAAACTATCATCATACCATCAATGTGCTACCTATGTCAAACTTGGACACTAACAATAAAAGGCAAAAGAACACTTGTTAAAGCAGAAATGACTTATCTACGTAGACTCCTCGGAATAACAATAAGAGATAGAACCAGAAATGAAAACATCAGAAGACTAACAAACACAATGTCAATCCTGGATTACATCAGAAGATATTAAATTAAGTGGTTTTCACACGCTTCCAGACTACCATCAGACAGTGCCCGTAAAATAATTATTATAAAGACACAACGGATACAAAGCCAGGGGCAGATTATGCAAAAGATGGATTACATTTTAAAAAAAAGAATTAACGAAAACACATATATATATATGAGACACACAAAAAGCCATCTCCATATATCTCTTCTACCCCCGTCCCTGCAAACACGGAGTATAAAGTGAAAAGAAAAGATTATAAGCACTAAACCCTAGCATCAACAAAATATTCCAGAATGCTAACTTTGCAAATTTCATTATAAGCACTACATTATAACCAATCCTAACTACTTGTATCAATGCTACACTAACCACTGTTACACGTTTCAAAGTCTTAAAATGTTTAAAGTTGTTGTTTTTTTTTTAATCTATTGCTATTACAGTTTGACTTAAATTCATGAATTTACTTGTTTACCTAATTATTATATGTCCCAACATGCAATTCAGCTCAACTGGGATGATGTGACAATAATTTCATTATATTCATGAAATCTAGTCATCTATTTTGTTTTATATTTTGTTGTTTGTCTCTTGAAAAAGGTTCAGTTTGAGCCGATACGTGGAGAATTGTCCTGTTTAGTTTTATTGTATGTTTTTTTATATATACTTTTTTTTATATATTTTTATTAATAGGCAAGGTAAGTGTTTTAGTAACCTGTTTAATTCATTTTGGATGATAATATGTCGGCGGTGTGTTCGACTGTGACTAATGAGTCTTTTGCGTGCCTCTACCATTCTCAAATTGTTTGAGCATATTTGGGATTAGTTTGTGGGATATGCCGTTTTATAGCAAGTTGTGTTGCACGGAATTGGATCTGAGGTCATTTGCAGCTGCTGAGCCACTTTTAATTCTGCAACGCCTGTCGGATCTACTTGTCAAGACTCGTCCATGAATGTCTATGTTGAAATGAATCAGTGATGTCTTTACATTGGTTTGTGTCTATGGTGATGTGAATCAGTGATGTCTTTACATTGGTTTGTGTCTATGGTGATGTGAATCAGTGATGTCTTTACATTGGTTTGTGTCTATGGTGATGTGAATCAGTGATGTCTTTACATTGGTTTGTGTCTGTGGTGCTGTGAATCAGTGATGTTTTAAGAGTGTCTTTAAAACGTTTCTTCTGTCGTCTGGCCTTGTGGGAGCCAGTCTACAGTTTTCCAGCGTTTTTGGTAGACGATGATCTTTCATGGGGACCATGTGTCCTACCCAGCGTGTCTGCGCCTTCATCAACATTGTATGCATGATTACAGATTTAGATACCACTAGTACTTCACTGACTTCATTTATTTTTTGTGGTGGTGTTTTTACTGATTGTGTTGTGCTAGCTTTCTATACTCACCTCCTCATACTTCGAATCCAATTGCACAGGATCCGTAATATAATCAGGGTATCCAATTCGCTCTGTCATAGCATTGGCCTGTTGGCATAAACAGAAACATAAAATTATATTCATGCAACATAAGTGACTAATGAAAGTTGTCTGTACTATCAAAATGTCCGTAATAACTGGACAGTTGGATTCAAACTGTGTGAACTAGTCTCGCTTGACCACAGACTCCAAGACATAACGTACTCATCCTAGAAACTGCCGTTAACATGTAGTTAAGAATGTTGTGCCAAGCACATGTTAACACCTCAGGGATCGAGTTTATGCTGAGAGAGCATTGATTCATGATATAGATCTGTGAGCACGCATCGCTCTACGTCATAGCCTTATGAGCACACATCGCACTACGCCATAGATCCATGAGCACACATCGTTCAACGTCATATCTTCATGGTCACATATCGTTCAACGTCATATCTTCATGAGCACACATCGTTCAACGTCATATCTTCATGAGCACACATCATTATCGTTCCAGGATGAAACATCTCTCTACGTCATAGTTTCATAAGCATACATCGCTTATACTAAGATGAAATGAAAATTGATTGCGTCTAGACCATTGTTTTCCAACGCGGGGCCCACGCCCCAGCTGGAGGTATTTGATGGTTCAGGGGTGTGGGGGCATTTCGAACATGTTGTAATTAGGCTTAATTTACGGAATAATTCAATTTTTTAATCTAAAAAATATGTAAAGGTTACATAGGGGCGCATACGATTTTAGAAACACTTAGGTGGAGCATGGTAAAGAGAGATTGGGAAACACTGGTCTAGATAATGATTCATGCCTCTCGAACCCAGTAGAGCAGACAAAAACGGTCAAGGTACATAGTGAGAACACAACGGATGACTTGATCACCCAGAAAATTCCCACTTCGAATATTCCAAGAGTAAGAATATCTTCTTCAGCGTTTATTCTCAAAATCCCACTGGGTCTATCTTGTAGCAAGACAATAGTCCTACTAGTATTCCAACAGGATGTAGTCCAGAGAATAGAAAAGCGCTGTGTTGCTGTTTTATTTATGCCAATGACCCGACACATCCGTCTTCGTTTGTTTCCCCCTGATTACATCCTCAATTACATAACGACTGACGGTTCCAGTTCTCTGTTGGTCAACAAACATTCTTTGCTGTTATTATTAATGTTCATTTCCTGCCACGTCACATTTCATGCCCAATATTCTGGACATAGACAAGTTATCATCATCTGCATTACAGTAGAAATCTGATTATCCGAATTAACTGGGGATCGGGTCGATTCGGATAATCGAAAAATCAGATAATTTGATATATCTCAGGAATGAATCAAAACAGTGTACATACATACATACATACATATAAATTTGATTATACATTGAAATGAACGAAATTTTATTAATAAAAGTACAGTAATATTTAAGTAACTACTATTGCACATAAACTACATACACTACAGTACTGTAAAAATATGCAAAATTACGTAAATCGTAACACATGTAAAGTAACACATTGTATATACATAAATCAATTGTCTTCTTATGTCTCTTCCCCGGTGTCATCTTTGTCTTCGTTATCACCTTGTTGTTCGTCCACGACAACCCTAGCGAGCTCATCATCTGTCATTATCTCAAACCCTTCATTGTTTTTATCACACAACAACCACTCTGGTTCTAAAATTATTTCACCCAAATTCGATTCCGATAATTGGGAAATCGATTCATTGAAATTCGGATAATAGGATTTCTACTGTAATTTTGGTTGATGGATACAGTTTCTTTCAAAACTCAATATGGCAGTGCGATCGATTGCTCAGCCACTCGGAACAGTTACAGAACCTGATAGTCTACCTATTCTTTCTTTGCCTTGAACACTTGAACGACCATGCACAAATATGAGTGAGACATCCTCCAACTCGTATTTAACCCCCCCCCCCCCCCGAATCCAGCCACTGTTCACAAATGTAGCCTGTTGGCGTTTTCCTGATCATGGTCATTGAGTCTCTGAAAGTTCAGACATGAGTTTCACTGTGTGCCCATCCAGTTCAGGACCTTGTTCACTGCCAAGGAGGCCGCGTAGCGTAGTGATTAGGGCACTGGCTTCGCATAAGAGTGGTTCTAAGTTAATTTCTCAGATGAGACGGAAATATTTTCAGACAGCAATGGCTCCCGTGTCGACCCAACCTTAATTGGGTACAGGATTAATCCAGGAAGTAAAATCTGGGAGGGAGGTAAGATAGCTACCGCCCTCATATAGCAGAGCCGCTGAAATGTGAGATCGCTAACCAGGGCTGGATTTAGATTTGATAGGGCCCTAAGCTATTTGAGATATGGGGCCTTAAGCTATTTGAGATATGGGACCCTTTAACGATTAAGAATATATAGATAGTGAAATTAAAAAATTGGGGGCCCCCCATTTACGTGGGGGGCCCTAAACTATATCTTGTTTTGCCATGCTACTTGTAATTACAGCGAAAGCTCCACTCTCTCCGATAGTTTTCCCTACACACTGCGATGGGAAGACCAACGAATTGCGTATACATCTCACAACAGAACCATCGGTGTATATAACCATCCTTGGAAATCTCACTGTTCACACCTGCTTTCGCGGGTGTTAGAGGCTACACTAACCATAAATCGTCTAATTCCAGCGGCGGAGAAGTTTCTTTTTGTGCCAATGACCATTTGTAAGTTTGTATCATTTTTTTAAAGTTTGTATTAGTGGTTAGCACACTAGCTTCGCATACTGGGTTCATTTCCCAGTTAAGGCGGACATGTTTTTCAGATCGCAACGGCTTCCGTGTCCGTCCAGCCTTAAATGGATACCGGATTAATCCGGGAAGTAGAGACTGCGAGGGAGAGGAGATGACTACCACCCTCATATAGCAGAGTCACTGCAATATGAGATCACAAACATCTCACACCCCTACGGCATTAATAAATGTTATGGGTAACTTTAATTTACTTACTTACTATCATTCATGGGCCATATAATTTATTAAATTTAAATTAGCCAGCATTATTTACTCATTATTATTCAATAGTACATTATTATTTCCTCAAACATTTAACTCACTACTAATGTGATGGCTGAAACTGTTTCTCTTTGGTAAGGCGTGTCTGCAAAATATTATGATGCATTAAATATAACTTTACTGTGCTATGGAAAAATATAATAGTTAGTTAGTTTAAGTTAGTTAGTCAGTTAGTTTAGTCAGTTAGCTTGGTCAATTAGAAATGAAATCACAGGTGCTGACAGAACGATGTCGTACGCCGATGCCATCCTAGTGTATAGGCAGAGCAGAAATCGAGAAGAGTGCGTCGTGGAGCTTCAAGGTGGCTAAACAGACTTACGAATTGATGTAGAGATACCGGAGAAGTGGTAAATCTTTCTAAGGCTTACGTAACTTGGTTGTCTTTGAACAAGGTCATAAACGTATTTATTGTTTAGCCACCGCCTTCTCCAGTAAAACGCCTGCTCGCTCAATTAAATTGGACCCAATTCGTGATATTTTATATAATTCTTGTCCATCTCATTGGTTAATATTTATATACTTGCATTCGCATGCCAAAATGAGTCAATTCCGAACAATAGATTTCAAGAAAATTGGCCCACCAGGTCATTTTTATGTTTTAGCTAGCAGACGATTACTGGAGCAGGCGGTGGTTTACGCTCAGTCTCGGTTGTCTTTGAGAGCCAAACAAAATTATCCCACAGGCCAATGGAGTTCCCACTCCTGGTCTAATCACACCACATTTAGACAATTGCACACTTAGTACAAAATTGACCCAGTCGATCCTTTTTTACCAGTTTCCTGCATAATTTCAACATCGGAAAATATCACCCAGGAACATATTGGCTTCTGAGATCCAAGAGCACATTGTTACAAACCTGTTACAGTGTTTTACAGTCTTTTATAAAATCTCTTACAGTCCCACCCGAATTAAAAACATGCCGAAAACGGATGTGAAAAAATAATCTGTGATGACGAACCATAACGGATGGGCCTATTCGCTAAACTTCAGTTTTAACTCAATTCGCTACGTATTTTCATTATTTTTGGGCTTTCAATTGGTTACTATTTGCATACTTGCGACGTATGTTGCTGATTGCTGAATGACTATGGATATTAGAATACGATATATCAAGTTAAATTTACCTTCTCCTTGGCAAACCGTTTGGTCTGAACATCCATCCAATCATTTTCCTCTAGAAGTTCATTGAATGCCTCGCGTATGTTGTGAATCATCTCTAAGGCCTGGATCAATAAAGATAAAATTTAAACACGGAAATGGCATTAACCTACAAACTACACTGAAAGTTTACAAAGCAGTGGTACTTTCAGTGTTGTTATACGTTGCTGAATTCCTGACTGTGTACAGACAACATGTAAGGAAGCTCAACCACTTTCTTACAGCTTGTCTTAGAAACGTTATGAACATCAGATTGTAAGATAAGATTCAGGACTCCGTTGGCTTTGACAGATCTGGTATTCCTAGCATTGATACTATTCTAATGCATACTGACATCTGGTATTACTAGCATTGACACTATTCTAATGCAGAAACAGATCTGGTATCCCTAGCATTCAGATTATTCTGAAGCAGACACATATTTGATGGACAGGTCATGCTGTACATATGGCAGAACATTACCTGCAAAAGAAACTTCTGTAAGGTGAGTTTCAGAGGGCATAGAAAATACTACAAGGACTTGTTAGAAACATCAGTTAGGACTTTGAAATCGACCTAGATACATGGGAAGAACTTGCACAAAATATAGTTAAATGGGGCTCCTTTTTGTTCTCCTCTGCTTGTTTGCAGTTTAACATATCGACATAGCACATATTCTACAGACAAAACATTCGTAACATCTTGTGAAATGACAAGAAATGCGGCAGCTCAACAGCGGGAGAGTAGCTAGAGAGTCAAGGGTTGATCAGAAACCTTCTACAGAGGTCATTCCAAGCCCGAACTATCCAAAGACATTTGCAACCAGAATATGGCTTATTAGCCATCTACGAGACATCTAGTCATAGACATAACTCTAAATGAATTTCACAAGTGGATGTAACCCATTATTATAATTATGATTATTATGTATTATCATGTGATGACGAACAACACTAGGATACAATATGCATTGCATGTATATGATCATCATCAAGTTCCGTCTTAACAATGAAGGTTGGCTGCAACAGATCTCCAACATTCCCTGTCTCTTGCTTTGATGGTGCACATACTCTTACTCTGTTTGACTGTTCGACACCTGTCCATCTCGTGATGTTTCTCTCCCACTTGTATCTCTGCCTACCTCTTGCTTGCCTCCACTCGACTCTACCCTCAAATAATATCTTCAACAAGGTGTCGTGTCTTTTAAAACGTTAAATAATACTTTATCTGTTTCAACATTATTTTCTGTATATGCTAGAATGAGTTTTTAACCTATTCAATCTTGATATAATTTACATTTTAACTTATATTTTACAATATTTATTTACATCTTTACAGTATTTTAATCAGCGCCCCCCCCTACTACCCCTCTTCCGACAGCAGCATGTCAGTAACCATTAACGTAGAAGGAATGTTCATAAATTAGCGAATTATTTTTTGCCTTTTGCCACAATTCTTGTTAATAACTGCCACGAACACCTCCGAGTTTTTGGTTAATTATGCCATGTCCAATTTAACACTACCTCCACCCTACCATCTCCCCCCCCCCCAAAAAAAAAACCCCACAAAAACATGTAGTATTCAAAGTATGAAACAAAACATCATGCTTTGTTCCACATTTTTAGGGGGGAAAATCATATTCCAAAAATTTAATTGCTGTATAATAAACAGTATTTTTAGCGTAATTGTAAACTTTTGTTATAGTCCACGCCCTGTCAACATAATTCACAATTTCATTAAAAAAATTATTCACGTAAATAATAACAGTCCTAATGCTCAAGGTAAGTTAAGTTCTGAACCAGCGTGATAACGCAAGGTTTTCAATAGCTTTTCAGCTGTCTAGTCAGTGATTGACCAGAAACAGTCTAACTAGCGTATTTCGCACTTGCTCAGTAGGGGTAGCATCATTCATCAACCTTTCCCGAGAATAAGCTCCTGTGTTCTACTTCCTTGTGGCAGGGTGATCAATGACAGTCATTTTTTATTCAAACTACAAATACTGACCAATTGGACTTCAATCCTGAGTCTGCTGGGCCTGGGGGGGGGGGGAGAACTTTTCTTTACACTACCACCGCTGCCGTGAGAAGCATGTATGATGTTATTGAGTACTTACAGTGTCCTTACTTTCCTTCTTAAAGTTATCCTGGACAAACATGGCTCCAACGACGATGCCCATTTTCTGGTTGACTAAACCGATACATTTCTTCCATCTGACCGAGTCCCGTTTGACACCCTGTAGGTTCATGAGATGGAAACAGCAGAACAATTAGAGGTGATATGAGATGGAAACATCAGAACAATTAGAGGTGATATGAGATGGAAACATCAGAACAATTAGAGGTGATATGCAGAGTAAGGCTACCTATACATGATTAATCCTTGACAAGTACCGGGAGGGGGAGGGGAGTACAAGAAAGATACCGTAGATACAACTTTATCAGGTGGAGGAAGGGACATTCCGTTTTAAAATCTGTTGACGTCGAATTCGATATTATTTGGGGGATGGGAGTACAGTTGTACCTATATGGAAGGTGGGAGTACAGTTGTACCTATATGGAAGGTGGGAGTACAGTTGTACCTATATGGAAGGTGGGAGTACAGTTGTACCTATATGGGAGGTGGGAATAAAGTTGTACCTATATGGGAGGTGGGAATAAAGTTGTACATATATTGGAGGTGGGAATAAAGTTGTACCTATATGGAAGGTGGGAGTACAGTTGTACCTATATGGAAGGTGGGAGTACAGTTGTACCTATATTGGAGGTGGGAGTACAGCTGTACCTATATTGGAGGTGA
This sequence comes from Meghimatium bilineatum, assembly GCA_034231615.1. NCBI lineage: Eukaryota > Metazoa > Mollusca > Gastropoda > Stylommatophora > Philomycidae > Meghimatium > Meghimatium bilineatum. Next base: position 21,089,435 of record CM067300.1, read on the forward strand.
GAGTACAGTTGTACCTATATTGGAGGTGGGAATAAAGTGTACCTATATTGGAGGTGGGAGTACAGCTGTACCTATATTGGAGGTGGGAGTACAGTTGTACCTATATTGGCGGTGGGAATAAAGGTGTACCTATATTGGAGGTGGGAGTACAGTTGTACCTATATTGCAGGTGAGAGTACAGTTGTACCTATATTGGAGGTAGGAGTACAGTTGTACCTATATTGGCGGTGGGAATAAAGGTGTACCTATATTGGAGGTGGGAGTACAGCTGTACCTATATTGGAGGTGAGAGTACAGTTGTACCTATATTGGAGGTGGGAATAAAGTTGTACCTATATTGGAGGTGGGAGTACAGCTGTACCTATATTGGAGGTGGGAGTACAGTTGTACCTATATTGGAGGTGGGAATAAAGTTGTACCTATATTGGAGGTGGGAGTACAGCTGTACCTATATGGGAGGTGGGAGTACAGTTGTACCTATATTGGAGGTGGGAGTGCAGTTGTACCTATATGGGAGGTGGGAGTACAGCTGTACCTATATGGGAGGTGGGAGTACAGTTGTACCTATATTGGAGGTTGGAGTGCAGTTGTACCTATATGGGAGGTGGGAGTACAGCTGTACCTATATGGGAGGTGGGAGTGCAGTTGTACCTATATGCGAGGTGGGAGTACAGCTGTACCTATATGGGAGGTGGGAGTACAGCTGTACCTATATGGGAGACGGGTTTGATACTTGCAGACACATTTTGTTGACATTACATTTATACAGTATCCAGCACAGGTTTGGGACTTGCTTTTGACCACTTCATCTCACCCACCATCGAGGTGATCGTGGTGTCCTGGTTACGGCCATTAAATCGTGTTTCTCTGTTAAACTGACTCATTATGCGTATGAGAACCATATATATTCACCAATTTGACACACTTCATCCCTTGTGAATTAATATCCGACATTCATACGCATTTCATCTTGATATCAGATATCATGTTATACTCTCTAATATTCTAATATTGTTTTGTTTTGTCGATATTCGTTGATGCTCTGACAACTTTTCTTTATTTCTATTGCTTCTTCTTCATCGTTAATTCTCAAACTCTCGATGGATCTCTCTTGTAGCAAGACCATGGTCCTATTAGGTTTCCAGCAGGATGTAGTCCAGAGAATGGAATGCATTGTGTCGCCGTTTTATTTGTGCCAATGGCCCGAAATATCAGTCTTCGGCGGAGATTATTTTTATTTCATCTATATACTTTTATTTTTTTCATCATTTATTCTCTTCTGGCTTCCAGATTTATCCCGTCTAGCCAATATTATGTGAACTTGGACAGTAGGGTTTGTTTAACTCGTCGTCTGTTATGGTGTGTTCTTGATAGAGGCATTGTAGTCGAAACGTCGATTTCTGTATACATTATCTCGTGTGTTATAAGTGATTAGCACAACTTCATGACACTGTTCTGAGTATTTCCTGTTAGATTACAGTTTTTTCCTGCAGTTATTACAAATTATCTATTTCCAATATTGTATGTGCAGTTTGATGTGTTCACGGTCCCCTAACGCTCTTTCGCCTTCCTGACCTTACATCGTCCAGTTTCTGAACACCCCCATAAAGGATGCGCCCACTTTGAGAAACTCTGATATAGATGATTATAGGTCAGAAAGCCAGAACACGTATTGCAGATATCGTTCTCTCTTTCTCTAGTTCTCTCTCGTTCTCTCTCGTTCTCTCTCTGCTCTCTCGCTCTACTCTCTCTTTCTCTCTCTTTCTCTCTCTCGTTCTCTCTCTGTCTCTCTCTCTCTCTCTCTCCTCATGAAGACATATGAAACTCATGATGTGTCACGTTGTAAATCTTCTTCTTCGGCGTTCATTCTCAAACTCCCGCTGGATCTCTCTTGTAGCAGGACACATTCTCAAACTCCCGCTGGATCTCTCTTGTAACAGGACACATTCTCAAACTCCCGCTGGATCTCTCTTGCAGCAGGACACATTCTCATACTCCCGCTGGATCTCTCTTGTAGCAGGACACATTCTCAAACTCCCGCTGGATCTCTCTTGTAGCAGGACACATTCTCATACTCCCGCTGGATCTCTCTTGTAGCAGGACACATTCTCAAACTCCCGCTGGATCTCTCTTGTAGCAGGACACATTCTCATACTCCCGCTGGATCTCTCTTGTAGCAGGACAACTTTCTTAAACTCCCGCTGGATCTCTCTTGTAGCATGACAACATTCTCAAACCCCCGCTGGATCTCTCTTGTAGCAGGACAATGCTCTTACTAGATTTCCAGCAGGATGAAGTCAGAACTGCGCTGTGTCGCAGTTTTTGAGTTAATGGTTCGACACATCCGTCTTCGGCGAAACTTTGTGTATATAAACTAATATACGAGAGATACAAACACATACAAGTCCACAAGAATAAATAATAACAGTGATGGAGTATCCGAACTGATACTGATATTCTATTCAAATCCGCCGAAGACAGATGTGTCGGACCATTGACGCAAATAACACGGGACACAACGAATTTCCATTCTCCGGACTACATCCTCCTGGAAATATAGTAGGACCATTGTCCTGCTACAAGAGACATCCAGTGGGAGTTTGAGAATGTTGTCCTGCTACAAGAGACATCCAGTGGGAGTTTGAGAATGTTGTCCTGCTACAAGAGACATCCAGTGGGAGTTTGAGAATGAACGCTGAAGAAGAAGTAGATATTCAAACAATATTTTATTACAAATACTATCCTAGTGGGGGGGAGGGGGCAGTTGAAGGGGTAGATGAAGAGGATATTAGAGATCTCAACACATCTGTCCCACTCAACACATCTGTCCCACTCAACACATCTGTCCCACTCAACACATCTGTCCCACTCAACACATCTGTCCCACTCAACACATCTGTCCCACTCAACACATCTGTCCCACTCAACACATCTGTCCCACTCAACACATCTGTCCCACTCAACACATCTGTCCCACTCAACACATCTGTCCCACTCAACACATCTGTCCCACTCAACACATCTGTCCCACTCAACACATCTGTCCCACTCAACACATCTGTCCCACTCAACACATCTGTCCCACTCAACACATCTGTCCCACTCAACACATCTGTCCCACTCAACACATCTGTCCCACTCAACACATCTGTCCCACTCAACATATCTGTCCCACTCATTTAAGACCTATCCAAATTTGAATGAAAAGATATTCATCATCATTAATACAATGATATTCTTACATTCCTTCAACAACAAATAGTTCCAATTGTGACATTCTACCGTGTCATAAGGTAATGTCATAATGGCATGGGTCAATGTCACCAACTGAACTTATTAACACAGGACACATAGATACACACACAGAGAGAGAGAGAGACAGAGAGAGAGACACACACACACACACACAAAGATAGACACACACACACACAGACAGACACATACAGAGAGAGATATAGTTGTGGAGATAATATGATTACCTAGACTATTCGAAATGACACTGGATTGATTGATTGAATTCGTCCAAAATACATATGTCGGGCCACTGGCACACAAAAAGCGGAGACAACGCATTTCCATTCTCTGGACTACATCCCGCTAGAAATCTAGTAGCATCATTGTCCTGATACAAGAGAGATCTAACGGGAGTTTGAGAATGATCGATGAAGAAGAAGATTGATTGATTGATTGATTGATATAATTGTACCTGTATGACGTATTTGTACTGAGACACCACTAGCTGATAAGGCTCACTGAGTTCTGGCACCATCTCCATGACGATCCGCCATATCAGATAATTGGCTAGTGTCCTGTAACAAAGGTAACAGGTATTAATGTAAGCCAAACAAAATAGTGCAGCGATTCTAACATATGGAACCGATTTAACAATTGGAACGGATTCTAACATATGGAAACGATTCTAACATATGGCACAAATTATAACATATGATAATTATAACATATGATAATTATAACATATGATAATTCTAATATACGGCACGAGCGTTAAATCGTCGGCATGTGCCTGTCATTTTCATAATCACTTTCTGTATTGAAGAAGAATTGATAATATTGGTAATATCTGTTGGTAATATTGGTCCAATGTTGTGGCCTACGAGTTATACTATATTGTGTTTCGGATAACAGCCTTTTGATCGAAACGTTATTTTGTGTAGTTGTAGTGACTCGGAAAGCTTAATTGCTCGATGTTTTAGTAGTTGTTGGTGAACTCAAAAGTCATGTCTACATCTTCATTGCACCTATTAGGCCTACCACTATCATGCACCACAATGACCCTTGTCATTATAGTTAATGCTGGTAGCAGAGTCATAGCTGATCACAGCGGAGCGTACAGAACAACTACATCCATTATGAGGATGGAAATCAAGGAATTTACTTCAGCTTTCGTATGGCTCTCTGAGAGTATTTATTAACGTCATCATCGTCTTGTACCTCCTAGTCCATGATTCGAAAGATTCATAATAGCATGTAGCGTTACGAGTGGATGGCATCTATGTTTGCGTCCAATCTTCAGGATATAACATGGACCTACTGCTTGAGACATGCTAGCGTTCACGGTAACGAGAGAGCGGACATACTTTTATCTAAGGCTTAAATAGACAGAGTGTTTACAATGGATATGGACGATATGCTGAAACTGCTTCATACGTAATTGTTTTATGTGGGCACGGCTAAGCTTAAACATCTAGGATGCGATGTAGAGAATATTAAGTGTAGTAGTAGTAGTAGAACTGGACACCTGCAAGGCTGAAAGAGAAGAATACATAGCCAGTATGCCACGGAAAGTAGCAGAATGTATACCCTTCATCATATGCTGGAGGAGACTCAGCACTTATTGGTTTGCCCGGAATGCGATTATATCGACTCATAACCATCTCCACTACATTCAGATAACGCTCGCACATCCATTACCACCCCATCGTTAATACCAACATGATATCTACCATTACAATATCACAATCGTCATGATCTCAACAACGTTGTAATAACCATGACTACTAACACCATCACTACTAACACCATGACTACTAACACCATGACTACTAACACCATGACTACTAACACCATGACTACTAACACCATCACTACTAACATCATCACTACTAACACCATCACTACTAACACCATGACTACTAACACCATCACTACTAACACCATCACTATTAACACCATCACTACTAACACCATCAATACTAACACCATGACTACAACAAACAATACAATTATTATGAAAACAATATTAATATGAAGGATCTAGGAAATATTGAAAAATCTCAGAAGTAACACAGATTAGAACAAGGCCCATTCAGATGACACTATCGCACCTTGCTACTTTTGCCAAGTAATATCAATTAGGAAGCATGATGATAAATGAAAATAATTCTCACAGATGGCGGGAATTGACGTAGTTCAATTCCGTCATCTGTAAGAATTACTTTTGCCAACACGTTTCCGACATCAGATTCCAAAATATGTAATGGGAATCAGGTTAATTTGTAAAACATCGTGTTGAATCTAGTTAAGAAGAGAAATAGTGTTATCGATAAGGATCCGATGCAAATCTTCATTGTTACCATGTGATTGACATAACTACGCTCTTACCTGTTGTCTGTATTCTGCAAGATAGTTGCCAAATTCTGTATGTACTTTGTAGCAAATATTACTATTGGTTCGTCCTCCGTTATCTGGGCTAGCACAATACCTCTAAGGTATCTCAGCAGATCGAACTGTCAAATAAAAAATTCTTAATATTGATGCATTTATTATTTGATTTTTTTTTTAAAACAGATTTTTTATAATAAAAAATTATTGATCATATTTATTCATAACACGTACCAAAAAAAACCACATTTTCTTATGAAAAATAACCAGTCTGCAACACCAAGGGATATAACAATAGACAACACAAACTAAACCAATTTTTTTTTAACTTAGATATCAAGGCAGCATTTTTGGCAATATAAGACGACAAAGAGAAATGTAGACAAGTTGTCATAAAGCAAACACCGTGACTTACCAACTTTCCCCATTGCTTCTCCATCCAAAAATCAAGATGAAAATTAGAAAACATATAATATCTACAATTTTGCACCAACACTCTTCTACCATTGTCAATCATGGTTTTTTAACAGCCTCGCAGCACAGGAAATTAGTTACATGTGATGTTATATGTGATGTTACATGTGATGTTACATGTGATGTTACATGTGATGTTACATGTGATGTTACATGTGTCTGGGAAAAGCTGCAATTGTTAAACTAGATAAAATACAAAAAGAAACTAGAAAAAGAATAAGTATAATATCATTTATTGAACATTTCGAAAAGACAGAGAATAAAATGGTTTAGTCACATGAGAATGAACTTAAACCAATTACCTAAAAATATTTCCGTATATAGTCAAATGTAGGGAAAAAAGATGGACAGAAAACATCAAGACATCCTTGAACAAACATATACCTAATGCAACCAAGGCGATACATGAGGGCCTGGAGCGACCACTAAAGCTCTCACACCTACGCTTACTGGCAAGTGTGGATACTATCAACCATCACCGGGGAGAGACAAGAACTTACTCATTCTCGCCCATGTATCCCCCGGGCTGGAACAATAAACATAATAAAAGTGACACGGCTACCAGTGACAATGTATGTTTTAAACATGAATGACTCCAATAAAGGCCTTTCAAATGAATTAATTAGGACCCCATTCGTTACATTTTAAATGATTGTTGGGATTTTGTTTGGTCACTAGGAGTATTTACATTCTTATTATTTCATGACAAATAACCAATGCGACTCCAAGTATATAAATAATGACCAAATGAACTCCCAACAAGGGCCCCCGTCCTGTCACGTAATAATTCTAGAAACAAGTCTTAGGAGACAGTCGTGGTTTTAAATGGTGACTAAAAGGTTTCGGTGTGGAATTGCCTCTATAGCAGGTGATCACCACTCGGATGAAGTCTGCTGAGGTACAAGCCGGGATTTCTGAGTGGAAACTACTCTATCTGCAGCATGACTCCAGATTGCAAGAAATTAACCCTACTATCTGCAGTATGATTCAAGATTTCAAGACATTAACCCCTCTATCTACAACATGACTCAATACTGCAAGAAATTAACCACTCTACTGCAGCATGACTCAATATTGCAAGACATTAGCCCCTCTATCTGCAACATTACTCAAGATTTCAAGAAATTAATCCTTCTATCTGCAGCATTCTCAAGATTGCAAGAAAGTCATGACAAAGTTACCTCCGGAGTAGATAAATGCCCAGATCAAAGTATCTCTCTCTGACACATGAGGTTTAGCTGGGATGTGAAACAGTTCTGGAAAGTTCGTCCAAAAAACAAACTTCCAGATAAATACTAATCTACAGTTGACCTGTAAACCTCCACCGTCTGGACTAAGAAATAAGTTTGACAGAATTGTACTCCTTATGGATTCTATCAGTATGTATCCATTATATAGCGTTTTAAAAACAAATCATGGTTTAATATCATTCCCACGTAGTTAATGACTCATATTTCTAATCTATATTTGTGGTGTCTTTTCATCTATCAACCATACAACAAAAAAAGTCTTTGTGACGTCTTTGTCATTGTTCAACCATACACAACAGCGCTCACTGAGAAATTATTGTCATTGCTTAACCATAAAGAACAGCACTCACTGTGACGTCTTTGTCATCCATCAACCATACAAAATATCACTATTTGTGGCTTCTTTCTCAAAAATTCAAAACATCTTCTTCTTCTTCTTTCGTTCGCTAATAATGTCTATATCTGCAGTGTTGTTTCTTGTATAAATTGGACAGTGTTTTCCATTTCTTGTTTTGTACCATAAAGTTTAACACTCATTGGTGTATTAGAAGGCCAGTATGTGCATCTTAATGTGTCATAGTTTGCACATTCTTGAAGGATATGTTCTGAAGTCTGGTTGACTTGTCCACAATTACACTTTGCTGTTGTGCCAATTTTAAATTGTGTATACATATGGCTGTTTAGTCTATTGTGTCCAGTTCTCAGTCGAAATATGATGACCTGTTCTTGTCTGCTAAGTAGGTGGTAGTCATCCCGTGGAGGTAAGTTAGGCTTTCGTTGTGCCTTTATCATGGATTTCTTTTGGTGATAGCTGATTGGTACATCCGGTTGCTGCATGTTAGCACCTTCCTTGGCGAGTTGATCAGCTCTCTCATTTCCTGCTATTCCACAGTGTGATGGAATCCATTGCAGTATAACTCTACACCTATTTTGTACTATGGACAATACCTCTTTTAACTATGGAAGTTTATTGGATTGTAATGCCTCTAGTACTGACCTTGCATCTGTAAGTATTACAATAGGGTGTGAGTCCTGTCCAATGTTAACAGTTTCTCTGCAGCTGTATAAATAGCTTTGACTTCAGAGTCATAGTTGTTGCAGTAATTCCCTGTTGGTATACAAGTGGTATCAGTGGTGTCATCTGGGTATTCTACATATACACCACTTCCTCCATGTTTTACTGCATTCTGTGCTGATCCATCTGTATATACTCTGGTCCATAGATCACTTGGGTAAACATCATCAAGGAAACTGAGAGCTGCTACTCTTTTCTGCAGATTATTCTGATGTTCATCCACATGCACACTTGCTACTGTTGTTTGGATGGTCACTGGTAGGCATGTCCGTTTTTCCCATGGGGTGTGTTCTGGTTGAGATGTCAGTGGTATTGTTACCTCTGGTAGATCCGATACCTGTCTACGTAGACGCTTGGCCTGGTGTATGAAGCTGCTTCTTTTAATCCGTCCTTGTGATAGATTCTGGAATCTTTCCTTCATTGGGTGACTATGGTGGGAAAGAAACTTTTCTCCATGAATTATAATTTTAGTATCTCTACGCTCTTTCAATGACTGCATCCCTTCGATATTCTGCATTTCTATGATTGGTGTGGATCTCATTGCGCCTATACGTTTTTGTCATAGTTCAAAAATACAAAAACGCACCCTTTGTTACCTCTTTGTCATCGTTCAAATATACAAAGCAGCACGTCCTTGTTATGGCTCAAAAATATAAAACATCACTCTTTGTGACGTCTTTGTCATATTTTAACCAAACAAAATAGCCATTTTTTTTGACGTCTTTATCATTGCTCAAACATACAGAACATCATTTTTGTGACGTCGTTGTTTTCGCTCAAACATACAAAACATCAATTTTTGTGACGTCTTTGTCATCTCTCAACCATACAAAAGCATCAATCTTTCTTTCGAACAAGATGTCTCCAATTCTCTTGTTCAGGTCATATAGGTTTCTACATGTTGACTTACTGTCTGTATAGTTCTCCATGTATCAGTTTTTAGTTTTGTGTTTCGTTTCTTCCCGAAGCAGTAACCTACTCTTCTTGCTGCCCATCGTCTACTTTTTATAAAAATTATTCTGAATTTTTTCCACGAAGAGTGGAACTCGTTGCTAAATGGTTATAATGCTGGTAGCACAACCATGGACGACTTCGTTGCTAAATGGTTAGAGTGATGGTATCACATTTGTAGAACTCTTTACTACATGGTTAGAGTGCTGGTATCACATTTGTAGAACTCTTTACTAAATGGTTAGAATGTTGGTATCACAATTACGAACACTCGAGTTCTTATTACGATTAAAGTTTTTTTTCCTACATTTTATCACTGCAACAAAATATTTGTTTGACTTTATTTTCCAGAAATTTCCCTAAACTGTTAGGACCACATAACCTCTAACATTAATTAGCAATATGTAACTTGCGCAAAAAATGAATGTTTTGGGCCATTGGTGCAAATAAAACGAACCGCATTTATATTCTCTGGACTACATCCTGCTATAAATCTAGTATGAAAATGGCTATGCTACAAGAGAGATCCAGCGGGAGTTTGAGACTGTGTCCTGCTACAAGAGAGATCCAGCGGGAGTTTGAGACTGTGTCCTGCTACAAGAGAGATCCAGCTGGAGTTTGAGACTGTGTCCTGCTACAAGAGAGATCCAGCGGGAGTTTGAGACTGAACGCAGTAGACGACGAAGAAGAAATATGTGAATTTTCATTATGAAAGCATTATTTCCGCTTGTATAAAATGTTTGTTTATATGTCGAGGAGCCACTAGCACTAAGTCCCATGTATCATTCCTGTGAAGTCAGCTTTTCCAAAGTTGTATTTCCTGCCTAGAAGACTCCAACTCTTAGAGGTGCGCAATACATTCAGAAAAAGCCTCCTACTCCCAGGTGGTCAAATGTTATTTTAATAATAAAAAGTTATGGTTTACTAAATAATAGCCTCACTATATATTCATGTCATAGGTATAGGTATATCATAGGTATAGTCATGTAATAACAGTAATAAGACCCATAATCCGTCGGAGCCATATGGGTGCCACGCTGGATACAATAGTACAAAAAGATCTCCAAATAATTCTATCCTCAGCCATTCGAAGAAATGCAGAAAAATGACGCCCAGGCCATTTCATAATGTTATAAATTCAGGATTTCTTTTTCACCGTTTCTTCTTCTTCCACCCTCGACTGTTACTTCCAAAATAATGTTGTAAGTATATATACACGGCAGAAGATACGTCTTTTGTAAGGTGGTGTTTAGGAGGGAGGTCAGTTTTGGTTTTACTTTTCAGAGTTTTCGTTGCTGTAGTGTAAAAACAGATGAGACCTGCTGACATTCCGCATGCGGGCATGACATTATTATAATTTAATATATGATTAATTAAGATGTCTCTGAAAGGGAAATAATTACATAATATTCTAAGGGGCACAACTTACTTTTGGAATCATTGCTTGGATTTGTTTGATTGTGAGTTTGTTATACAGAGCTCCCGTGTCCTGCATATCTTCAGAGGGAATTGTGATCTGATAAGAGAGGAGTACATCTCGTTGGTTAATGATATCAGTACATGTAACATTGATGTCTGTTTCAGATAGCATTGATGTCTGTTTCAATGTTACATTTTTTTAAGGTGGTTTTTTTATCGTAAGCAGTTCTAATGTAAACATCATCCAATGCCATGCCGTGCCAACTGACGTATCCGATCATGTATCTCCACAATTCTATAACTCATGTTTATTGACCGAGGATGAAATTGCATTTGCACAACAATATCACTATCATCTGGAAAGACAGAAAGCTGCTACCCACTCAACGAAAGGTCCGTTCGAAACATTTCGGATACGTTCATAGAATGTGGAACAAGCAGTGGTTCCAAACTGAATGTGCAAAAATCAGTTATCATGAGTTTGGACAAGTGGGAAAAAAACAAAGAAAAAAATCCCCTATAACATAACAGCAGCAACATCAGGTGAATGTTGAATACTGCACAATATCCATCAGATGAATATGATACACTATTCACAGTAACCTCACATCTCATACACAAAAGCACATGTCGAAACCTACTTACAAAGATCACAAACATAATGTGCAGATATCAATTTAAGACCACAACTCTATTTTTGGTAGACGCAAAGTCGTGAACACATAAATCATTCTTATATATATATATATATATATTTATCTATTTATTTATTTATTTATTTATTTATTTATTTATAGCCACAATTTTTGACTCCCACGAAGACATTTTCACAAAACAGATAGGGGATTTATACATAGCCACAATTTTTGACTCCTCTAAAGACACTATCACCAAAATGCTAAACATAGCCACAATTTTTTACTCTCCGCAGAAGACACTGTCCTAGAAATTAACAAACAGATAATGAGGTTCATACATCATGCAAAGCATTCAACATAAAACACTCATACAAACTACACGGAGACATTGAATTACAAGATATCCACACAAAAATCAGAGACACTAGAATCAAGCATGTTGACCATGTCAGACAACAACAACATACTCTAGCTTATATTTACATGGTAACTAGTATGTTGAGACTTACAGAAAACAATAACACAATTCCCCTTCCCCTCCATCACGATATCACGACGCTAAATATTCTTCTTCTTCAGCGTTCATTCTCCTAAAACTCAACTTATAGCAGGACAATGGTTCTATTAGATTTCTAGTAGGATGTAGTCCAGAAAATAGAAATGAGTTGTGTCGCCGATTTATTTGCGCCAATGGCTCGACGCATCAGTCTTTGGCGGTTAATGACATTTAAGTTCATGAACATTTCATTCATAAGAAAGCACACACCGTTTACAAAAATTTGGTCAAGCTGCAGAATTACATCTCAGAATTGAATGACTGTACACCTATTTCATGACATACTACACAGAGATTTTCACCAAACAACCTTGACAATCCAGATGCCACTGTATAGTCCAGAGAAGTAGCTTCTAGGCAACATGACAACCATAATAGGAAAACAAGTACACAGACTAAAACAGACGCAAAATGTAAACTTTGAAGAAGAAGAAAAATCTCAGAATGGGAAGGGCACATCTTTTACACATGCAGTATAATCACTCCTGCCACAGAGAAATTACGAGACCCAATAAAACACACATAGGAAACACAGACATTTACAAAATTATGATATTGAACCATCAAGAGACCTGGATGACCTATAACTCATTGCATGATCTACTCTTCACAAATGATCAAGGTCTAATGTATGAAACTGAAGACGAACTACCAAGACATACAAAATCATTACAATCGTTTCTGATTCTGTCTCCACCACCTAACCACAGCAAGAGCAATAAATATGGCTAAAGACATAAAACTTCAACTCCACACGACCACCAACATCATTTGTGGAAAAGACAATAGATAGATAGATGATATTAAACAATCATACATCAGACGATAGATGTACAAACTAAACTGATCAACTTCTTATCCCAATGCAGATACATAGTCTAGTCTTGTCGGATAAGGGCAGTGTTCCACAATACAATATTCCAACCACACACAATCTTACATATATTCAATCATATGACACACACCATAATATGAATATATAGAGAAACATATAAAGTCACGTTCTCATCAATTCATCGCTAGCATCCTTTTTATCATTCATTACACAAAATTGAAAGGCCCACCACTCCACATTTCAACTCATGGTCACAGCTCATCACATTTCAACTCACGGGTACAACTCATCACATTTCAACTCACGGGTACAACTCATCACATTTCAACTCACGGGTACAACTCATCACATTTCAACTCACGGGTACAACTCATGACATTTCAACTCACATGTACAACTCATCACATTTCAACTCACGGGTACAACTCATCACATTTCAACTCACGGGTACAACTCATCACATTTCAACTCACATGTACAACTCATCACATTTCAACTCACGGGTACAACTCATCACATTTCAACTCACGGGTACAACTCATCACATTTCAACTCACATGTACAACTCATCACATTTCAACTCACATGTACAACTCATCACATTTCAACTCACGGGTACAACTCATCACATTTCAACTCACGGGTACAACTCATCACATTTCAACTCACGGGTACAACTCATCACATTTCAACTCACATGTACAACTCATCACATTTCAACTCACGGGTACAACTCATCACATTTCAACTCACGGGTACAACTCATCACATTTCAACTCACATGTACAACTCATCACATTTCAACTCACATGTACAACTCATCACATTTCAACTCACGGGTACAACTCATCACATTTCAACTCACGGGTACAACTCATCACATTTCAACTCACATGTACAACTCATCACATTTCAACTCACATGTACAACTCATCACATTTCAACTCACGGGTACAACTCATCACATTTCAACTCACGGGTACAACTCATCGCAATCCATATGCTTTTCTTATTATTTCGCATTCTTTGATAACGATGTTGTGTATAATATGACAGGTAAAGGCATATCCCATGGCAGCAACCTGCCATCAGAAATGTAGATAATTCTTCATGTACTAAGCCGCAACAACTATTAGATGGGGTGACAAGTCCCCTTCCAAATAAGTTCCACGATGGTAAACAATCCAAATATTTTCTCTTGTTTGTCATCCGCCATTATTTTATTCAAACTTGCGTGGTAACATCATGTTCTTCAAACCCCCACCCCCTGTCTTGTAATGTTGACAGAACATACAGGTTGTCTTTTTTATGCTATTTGTAACTAAATACTCGTTTCATATTGGGTTCTCTCAGAACTCGCTCATTAGTTTTTCTATCTTTATAAGATAGATCACTGTGAGTGAAGGAACGAACCACGATGAGGGAAAATATTCACATATCTACATTTATAATTGTAGTAACATAAATACAAACACTTGCCTATCTGCAATCCAGTAACAACATAAAAACATACATTCACTCTAGCAATACCAAAAACCTAACTATTAAAAACTAAAACCACATTACGTTTGCCAACAGAATCTCAAAATTGAGAATGTTGTCCAGCTGAGCTTGGACAGCTGACCCTTCTGCTCCTAGAAGCTTGACAATGTCTCTCATAAATCGACTGTAAAATAGACATAAACATCTACGTTTGAGATGTGTTTACACTGAATTAAACGTTCAGAGCGGGGTGCTAGGGAGAATAAACTATGTGTACTAATATCTAACATAATTCTACAACACAATCACACGTAAGTACACAAACACACACATATTATGTGCTACAGTTGATGTACTGTTGAACTTAAAATAAGAATTAGTTCCACACCCTCTATAGTCACCGGATGTGTCAGTCTACGATTTTAATTTTTCCTAGAATTTCAAGTAACATTTATTTCAAGAAAAACAATTGAATTTCGTGACAGACTGTTCACACTTGGTGTCCCTAATTTTGTATTGAAGCTTTCTACTCCACTTATACACTCGTTGGATTGTCATGCATGCATCACCATACTGGATCTACATCAATAACGTGGATTTTCATCACCACACTGGATCTCCATCACCAAACTGGATCTCCATCACCACACTGGATCTCCATCACCACACTGGATCTCCATCACCACACTGGATCTCCATCACCACACTGGATCTCCATCACCAAACTGGATCTCCATCACCACACTGGATCTCCATCACCACACTGGATCTCCATCACCACACTGGATCTACATTAATAACGTGGATTTTCATCACCACACTGGATCTCCATCACCAAACTGGATCTCCATCACCACACTGGATCTACATCACCACACTGGATCTCCATCACCAAACTGGATCTCCATCACCACACTGGATCTACATCACCACACTGGATCTACATCAATAACTTGGATCTCCATCACCACACTGGATCTCCATCACCACACTGGATCTCCATCACCACACTGGATCTCCATCAATAATGAGGATTTTCATCACCACACTGGATCTCCATCACCACACTGTATCTCCATCACCACACTGGATATCCATCACCACACTGTATCTCCATCACCACACTGGATATCCATCACCACACTGGATATCCATCACCAAACTGGATCTCCATCACCACACTGTATCTCCATCACCACACTGGATATCCATCACCAAACTGTATCTCCATCACCACACTGGATATCCATCACCAAACTGGATATCCATCACCACACTGGATATCCATCACCACACTGTATCTCCATCACCACACTGTATCTCCATCACCACACTGGATATCCATCACCAAACTGGATCTCCATCACCACACTGGATATCCATCACCACACTGGATATCCATCACCACACTGTATCTCCATTACCACACTGGATCTCCATTACCACACTGTATCTCCATTACCACACTGTATCTCCATTACCACACTGGATCTCCATTACCACACTGGATCCTCATTATCACACTGGATCCCA
Organism: Meghimatium bilineatum; assembly: GCA_034231615.1. Lineage (NCBI taxonomy): Eukaryota > Metazoa > Mollusca > Gastropoda > Stylommatophora > Philomycidae > Meghimatium > Meghimatium bilineatum. The sequence continues at coordinate 21,105,270 of CM067300.1, forward strand.
ATCATTATACTGGATCTCCATCACCATATTGGATCTCTATATTCTTCTTCCTTTTCTTTTCTCTTTGTAGCCCCTTATGCATTGCAGCATCAGGGGTACAAAAGTTATCTGCAGATGGCTTTTTTGTGTGATTCATATATTTTTGTTTTCGTTGACTATTTTACTTCTGTAATCCATCGTTTGCAAGGTCTCCCCCTGGTTTTGTATCAATCGTGTCTGTATAGTTATGCGTTTTTAAGGGCACTGTCTGATAGTAGTCTGGAAGCATTCGAAAAACCACTAAATCTGTTGTCTTCTGATGTAATCCAGGATTTGCATTGTATTTGTTAGTCTTCTGATGTTTTTGTTTCTGATTCTGTCTCTTATTGTTACTCCGATGATTCTTCGTAGATAAGTCATTTCTGCTGTAACACATTTTCTTTTGGATTATGTTGTTAATGTCCACGTTTGACATTGGTAGCATAGCGATTGTATAATGATCGTTTTGTACAATGTCGTTTTAGTTTTAATCCTTACACATTTGTTGTTGAAAATAGGAGACATCTGTCACAAGATCCGGTATGCTATGCTGCATCTATTTTGGGTTTCTTTGTTGTTTTCTCCATTCGATGATATGATGCTTCCAAGATAAGTGAATTCTTTCAACTTTTTCAGTTCTTAATCATCGATTATAATAGTGGTATTTCTTTCTGTTTTTTCGATTGACAATACCTCATTTTTTTCTGTGTTTATCTTCATATTAAAATCCCCACATGTTGTGTGGAATCTATTTATATGTTGTTGCAGTTATTCTTTCGTTGTCGATATTAATACTTGATCCTCTACAAAAATTTGTTCGCTCAGGCGGTTGTTTATGTTGTGTTCTTCATTAGTGTTGACAATTTTACATACTCAGTCGATATATAAACAAACCACGATACCTATCATCATACTGAATCTCCATCAACATACTAGATCTCGATCACCATTTCTGATCTCCACCACTATATTGGATCTCCATCACCATGCTAGTATTCCACCACTGGATCTCCATCTCTATACTAGATATCCATCAACAAACTGGATCTCCATCTCTATACTAGATATCCATCAACAAACTGGATCTCCATCGACATATTAGATCTCTGTCACCAAACAGGATAGCTATTCACAAATAAATGTTTATATGTTCCACTCCTTCACCGATCACAAACGTATCACAGAACGATGTTCCTCTTTATGGCGTTTCCATAGTAAGATGATCATTTTTAGCATTCAATTATAACGTCATGTTGTTCTTCTGCGCCAAAATCACACGTACATTGTACTCTTGACATCCTGAACAACAATATTCTCAACAAGGCCATGGTTGTTTTTTTTTCCATTTCTATCAGACATTTTCAGTTTTTGTGTGAGGCACCCTCGTAAAACGCTCAGTGTGTGTTTGTGTGTGTGAAGCGTGTATCAATGCGTGTGCACATGCATGTGTGTGTGATATAGAACACAATCATTAACAATGTCATCAATGTGTGCTCGTGATTTTTAGTCCATCACAAGTGGTGATGACCATTTTTATATCCATTTTCAAAAATTCAGTTAGAATTATGACCATGCGTAATAGTTTGTAGATGGCTAAAGAGCCCTATTCAAGCTGTAAATGTTCTTGGACAGTTCGGACATGGAATAACGACTGTAGACGGATCTTGGTCTATCCGTGACTTTCTAGCTGCTCTCCGCTGTTGGGCTGCAGCATTTCTCCACTTTTCACAAGATGATGCTCTTTTTAATGTCAGTAATAACAATGTAACGAAATACAAACACACAACCAAGCAGCACATAATGATGTAACTGTGTGATTAACTGGACACCTCACAGTACAGTACTATGCCACCATATGAAGGATGACATAAGTTATACACAGGTTATCACGTAAAAGGTGATCGCAGATCCATTATATGTCACTCAACCTCCCTGATCATTCTCACGATACCGACTAGTTGTCAAATATTTATATAAACTGTTAAAAAAATTAACGCAATGTTATTTCACACTTGTACCGAAATTTTATTTTACGTAGTTTTTCAACCAAGAAACTTTCAGACTTTCATTAAACCAAACTTTCAGATTTTAATTAAACCAAATTTGTCTCGTCATTTCCAGTCGTCCATTGACATTGCTAGCGCATCCACTGCAGTCGGTTCTGGTGATGCCGGTCGGTAAGAACATGACATCTGTAGGGTCTTCTAACCCAAAGACCAACTTCGTTCAGTAGATTCCTGATCGCTAGATCTGAAATTCGACGAGCTGTTAGCATTGACTATACTGTGGAGGACGTAGATTCAAATCAATTCCTGAGGAGACGCAGTCGTATGAAGCGGTCTTCGGCAAGGATTGTGGCTCTGGATCTTCCACTGCGCGGCCGGTCTGCCACTAAGCCAGTTTGTTGAATTTGCCTCCGAAGAGGAGTAATGATGCTTCTAACCACATTAAATTGTCTGACTATTATACTTTGTGATTGTCCAGTCTGTAAGCATCCAATGTTTCTTTGTTCTGTAGTGAGATGAGCCATACTAGCGCATTGAATTTTTAACTGAACTTAATCAAGGACCGTCAATCTTTTAAAGATATTCAATAATACGGTCAGAGGGTTGTGTGTTCAGTACGTTTGACGAGATTTTCGTGAACCTTTCACGAGTTATTGTCAAAAATGTCATTTTCACCTTAACCTCCTTTACGACCTCACGAATCATGAGGTGAGTACAATTCAAGTAACCACAGGAAGTTAAACACCAGGTGGACACAGTCAATAGGTTGAATGATGCCAGTCACCGAATATTCTTTATAAAAGTAAATCTTAAAAAGTTGCATTTCTTTTTTGTGAACAGTATATTTACCTATAAATGTGTATATATTTAACAATACAAATGTATATATTTACTTATACATAGTCATATATTTATCTGTATGCGTACATGTCTAACCTGTATGTGATTATATACTTGCCTGTATTTGATGATATATTTCTTGTATGTGATTATATTGGTAGGGTATCCTATCCAGGACGTAGCCACCAACCCAGCATCTTTATGATGTAGTCATTTTTTAGGCAATATAAATACTTTCTGTAGTTTATCATTGCTTTCTGAACGGTCCGAATGTACAATTGCATGTGACGAACTTAAATACTTACCTGTATTTGACGATAAATGTACCTGTATGTGTGTATATAATTGACTGCATGCGTTTACATGCGTACATATGTGTGTAAATTAGTGTGTACATATGTTCCTATGCGTGTTTACATGTGCAACTATGTTTGTTGACATGTGTACTTACGTGTTTACATATGTAACTATGTCAGTTGAAATATTGACATGTATGTAAGTATTTATCTACAGGTTATTATTGTTGTACCTGTATGCCTGCATGTGACTGGCATGGTCTTTCAGGAAATAATATTCTCTGCTAGGCATCCCTAGATTTCCCTGTTCCATCTGTAAATGCAGCAAATTATAGCAATTTAAGATACATTGTAAATGTGTATGAAAAACATTAAACAAGCTATCATTAACAAGTTAGTAGATTTCTCAATTGTATATACGATATCAGATGTTATAGCAATGCACATACTACAAGATGACACAATCACACCAGATGTTACAGTCACATAAAGTACACAAGATGTCACAGTCGTATAAAGTACACAAGATGGCACAGTCACATAAAGTACACCTGATGTCATAGTCAATATAAACTCAAACGGACGTTGATAGAACACGCAAAGAAAATTAAATATCAGAGGCCAAATAATATTTTGTACAACGCGAATTCTAAATAAAGTAAACAGGTTACTGTGAATACCTAACTATCAATATAAAACAATAATAAATAACAATAAAACATAGAACAAGGAGAATTATCAACGTATCGGTCCAATCGGGACCTTAGTTATGTTAGTTGTTTGGTTAATTGATTGTTAGATATTCACAGTAACATGTTTACATTATTTAGGTTGATTGTTAGATAGTTAGATATTCACAGTAACATGTTTACATTATTTAGGATTCACCTTTTATTTAACTGGTTAGTGCGGCATTTTCCATTTTGTCGGACATCCTTCGATATTTTGGTTATTAATATTTTGTACAGAATTTCCAGTTTCATATTTGGTTTTTCTGAGAGAGAGTATTGTGTCAAGCAATAAGATTGAATAAATGTGATCGATAGTTTATTTATTATTTGGATGGTTAGTTTGTATGATTGGTTGGTTGCCTGGTTGGTGGTTGGTTGGATGGTTCGTTGGCTGAGTGGTTGATTGGTTATTTGGTTGGATAGTCGGTTGGTTGTTTGGCTAGTTGATTCGTTGGCAAGATAGTTAGCTTATTAATTGGTTGGTTGGTTGCCTGACTGGTTAGTTGGTTGATTGAATTGCTGGCTGTTTGGGTGGGGGGGGGGTTGGTTGGATAGTTAGTTACCTGATTCCTTGGATGGTTGGGAAAAAGTTGATTGAATGGTTGATTAGCTGGTTAGTTTGTTGGTTGGTTGAATGTCTGGCTGCTTGGTTGGTTGGTTGGGTGATTTATTATTTGATTGTAGGTTGGTTTGTGTTTTGGTTAGTTGTCTAGTCGATTGGTTTGTTTGCGTTTTATTTGATTTATTGGTTGGTGGTTTAACTATGCACTATCTTCGCGGCGAGGATCTGGCCTTGACGGAAAGCAACAACAGCGGAGAGGAGAAAGTTAGTCATCCTGAGAAAACTAAGCGGAACAACATTGGTAGCAAATGTAAAATACTTAGTAACGTTTACCAGCAGGGTATACGACCACATCTAGAATAAAGATCAACTGCATGGTGTCCATCAAATACTGTATTACAGGAGCTAGATATGTGCAAAACCAGGAACTCGTGAAAGAAAATCAATACCCATGGAAGAGATGGAGAAAATGGGGATCATACATACACTGAGTGAACGCAGAGATACAGATGTGCTTATACATGTAGAAGGTATCATTCTATGGCACGTCATCCAATAAAAGACAGGTGTCAAGATTTAGCAGTGAGGAAATTGAAAATAAGTAGCTTTATGCATCAGGCCAAACGACTGCGTAGACACATTTAAGAAGTGGATTATCCATTTATATTTATATCCAGACTGGGGTGAAAGGAATTTTAAGTGAGGATGAACAAAATAGTTTACAATGTAAGACAGTTACGCTACAGGATGACGAATATCCGCAAGACATATGGATCAGAGTATAGACAGATGGGTCAGCAGAGAATACAAAAAAAGTCGAGCAGCAGGAATATATATAGAGTATCCAAACAATGTTAGGGATACAATAATACTACCATAGGGAACTTCTGTCATAATTATGATGTAGAAATCCTGGTAATTAATATGACAACTGAGAAACTACTGAGTACAATCTTGAATCACAGCCTGAAGTATTCCTGAAAGATGGAAGATCAGCACTCCAGGAGCTCCAGTCCAGAAAAATACCAGATCTGCAAAAAGTAAACATCAAACTAAACAATCCACGTAGCTATACAGTAGATACTATCGCATTGTGGAATATCTGAAAACGAGAGAGCAGAATTTCTGGTCAAGGAGGGAGCTCCAGTTGGAAATCCAACTCCAACACAGGATGTCTACCACATTCTTCTTCTTCTTCTTCTTTCTGTCCTCATGTACCTTTCGGTGTTGAAGGGAGAGTGATTGTACGGTCTTTTGCCGTCTATTTGCCCATTCTGCTGTTATATTTCCGAGTGTCTCTAATACACTATCTATCCACCTTTTACGAGGGCGCCCAATAGGTCGCCTGTTTTTGTATCGTTTGTTAAGTGTTTTTTGGATAATACTTTTCTCTTTCTGTCTGGTTATGTGGCCGTACCATTTAATTTGTTGTTTCTGGATGTATTCTATTGTTGACTTGATCCCTAATTGTTTCCTTAATGCTTCATTCCTGATTTTGTCTCTCAAGCTAACTCCAATCATACATCTCACACATTTCACTTCAGTGGTGTTAATCTTATGTATTGTTCTAGAATCTAATGTCCAAGTTTGACACTGATAACACAACGTTGGTAAAAAACTTTGACCACATTACTAACAGACCAGATAAAAATATCATTATGCTCCCCAGAACAGGACACAGCCGACTCCACTTTCACATGTATAACAAGCTCAAGATTGGTAACGCGGTCACGTATAAAAAGCTCAAGATTGGTAACACGGCCATGTATAAAAAGCTCAAGGTTGGTAACGCGGTCACGTATAAAAAGCTCAAGAGTGGTCTCAGACAGAAGAGCATATTCTTCAGGAATGTCGGGAATATGAAATGATGAGGCAAATACAGTGATCCAGAGAAAAAAACAGTGGAAGAAATACTCTACGGAACTGTACGAGTTGTAGAATTTTATTGAAGTCACGTTTATTGAAGAAACAATACTTCAGTTATACATACATTTTAGGCGAATGAAAGAAGAAAAACACGTAAAAATTATGATATATTTCTTCTTCTTCTTCTGCTTTAATTCCTAAACTCTTGCAGATCATTAGGATGTAGTCCGTAAAATGATGCGTTGTGTCGTGGTTTACAGCTATGCTGCGATACCCGTGCCTTTCGGCCTGATCCACCGAACTTAGCATGGCTTCTACGTCACTTGACCCTCGATTGGATGGGACAGCCAACCTCACCCCTAAAATCTCCTTAACTGCCTCGTATGATTTGTATGGCAGGTAACAGTGTTGCTTATATTTTCTCCTCTTTCGGACCACGGCATAACGTGCACGACTATGATCTAATAACCAAGAAGCCAGAAAAAAATCTAACAAAAAAGTGATGGTTAAAGTAATACTAACAGAAACTGGTGTAGCACTAGGAAATACGGAAACACATTAATAAAGATATAAGTAGAAATTGTAATATATGTAACTGATATGAACAAGGAATATGTCGACGTTACAGCCACACGTCCTATATCGCGAAACAACAATACACACATTTGACTAGTTCGTTCTTTATCAACTACATATCCGCTGTTATCTATTTTATTTTGAAAATCCATTGACGAACGTCAAAATTGTCTTTATTCATATCATTTACATTCATTATAATGTTTACGTATGTGTACGGGCTGTACTAGTCGCGTCACCTTTTCTGGCCGGTCCTAGAATACCGTTTTACTCAGTGTGACTAGGTGACAGAACACGGCTCAGTGTAGCCAGGCGACAGTTTAAACATGATAACACAGCAACAGGAAGAAACTCCATGCGATAGTTTAAACATTATAACACAGAAACAGGAAGAAACTCCAGGCGACAGTTTAAACATGATAACACAGCAACAGGAAGAAACTCCAGGAGATAGTTTAAACATGATATCACAGCAACAGGAAGAAACTCCAGGCGACAGTTTACACATGATAACACAGCAACAGGAAGAAACTCCATGCGATAGTTTAAACATTATAACACAGAAACAGGACGAAACTCCAGGCGACAGTTTAAACATGATAACACAGCAACAGGAAGAAACTCCAGGCGACAGTTTAAACATGATAACACAGCAACAGGAAGAAACTCCAGGCGACAGTTTAAACATGATAACACAGCAACAGGAAGAAACTCCAGGCGACAGTTTAAACATGATAACACAGCAACAGGAAGAAACTCCAGGAGATAGTTTAAACATGATAACACAGCAACAGGAAGAAACTCCATGCGATAGTTTAAACATTATAACACAGAAACAGGAAGAACATCCAGGAGATAGTTTAAACATGATAACACAGCAACAGGAAGAAACTCCAGGCGACAATTTAAACATGATAACAGAGCAACAGGAAGAAACTCCAGGAGATAGTTTAAACATGATAACACAGCAACAGGAAGAAACTCCAGGCGACAATTTAAACATGATAACACAGCAACAGGAAGAAACTAAGATCAATATTAGTTATACCTGAATGATGTTCACGGCAGAGTTCTTGTCGTCTGCTCCAACGCTACACTCAAACAGCAACGCATTGCTGTACTTCCCTCTAATTTTTGCTAGTACGTCCTCCAGAACAAAGTGTTCACTTGACCAGTGTTCATCCAGTACTGGCCATCCCCCCAAATCATTGATAACAGCACGAAGCGGTGAGTCACCAATTTCTTCGATCACAGCTGGAAGAGAAACAAGATCACAATACAAGGAAACATGATCACTATACATGGCAAATCTTCATTACTCAACACACTATCACTATGCGGCTATTTCTATTAAAAGTGAGATGTTGAATTCTCCACACAGTTGCACTTTTCTGTCGTGTAGCACAGTTACCAGGATAACCAAACCACATTTATGTGGGGGTCAATAGAAGGTAATATGTATGCGGGGGTCAATAGAAGGTAGTATGTATGTGGGGGAAATTGTGTTGTTCCCTGATTGGAGAGTATTTGTTTAAAGCAGATCTCCATTTTTTTTCAACATTCGATAATAAGTGAGACTGATATAAAACTGAATAGCATAGCAATAGTCTATTGTCTATCCACAGGTGGATGATGGTCAAGATATCCACACTTGCCGCCCATAGTAGGGGTGGTGACTGGAATCTTTAGTTGTCTATAAAAGACAGGATTTGTCACCTTGGCTGCGTTGAATCCGTGTTTGTTCAGAATTGTCTTGATATTATCTATCCATCGTTTTCTAGGTCTTCCTATGGCACAGTACCCGGATCTTCACATATTATGTTCTTGTTGGTAGTTGATTATGGTTCATTCTCATAATGTGTCCAATCCATTTTTATTTGTTGTTTTTCGGTGTATTCTGTACATGGTCTTACACCGATTCTTCTCCTGATTTCACCATTTCTTATTTTGTCTTGTTTGGTCACTCTTGCGGCTTTTCTCAGGCATTTCATCTCACATGTTGTACGTTTTCTCTGCTGCGCGCAATTTACACTGAGTGCAATTTACAAGCGACGGAAGCAGAAGGACAAATTCGAAAACTCCCTTACACCGAACCCTCTGCACTCCTGCATGCACTTCAATAGAACTTACTGGCACGAATCGGACTCATCGGGCATCTGCGAACTCACAAACCAAATTAGACAATCACAAAGGTGTTTTTTTTTCAACTTGTTCATCACATTTATTGCTTTTCATGCCATGCTCTTCTTCGCTGGCCAATGAGGAACAGCATCACCATCACCTATCTATGATTCACGTTCTCTTTTGTTTCTTTTGTTCTTCAATATTGATACTATTATTGCCTTTTGTCAATCTTCTGGCACTCTTCTTGCTTCCCATGGTATTTTAAATAGTCTTGATAGCCATTTGACCCCTGTTTCCTTGCATGCTCTTATCGCTTCGGTAGTTATACTGTCTGCTACCGGTGATTTGTTATTGTGGCTAGATTATAGGACTGCCTATATTTATTGGTTTAGTATGTTATTTTCTGCGATGTCTTGGTTTGTTGGATTGTAATTATAGTCTGCTGTAATGTTAAGATTTATTAACTCTTGAAAATATTTTTTTTTATCTTTCCTTTCTATGCTATTCAGTATAGGATTGCCATTTTTTAAATCATTTATGAGTATTGTTGAGGTTGTAGCTTTCGTCTCTTACTCTCATTTATTTCTTACTTTTGAAAAATTATCGAGGTCTTATCTTGTAAATTTATGTTAGATGTTCTCCGTATTCATTTGAAGAGTTAAATTGTGGTTCTTTTATTATGCGTTTAGCGGTGATCTTGCATGTCTATATTGTAAGTAATTCTCTTGTTGTTTAGATTTAAGTCTATTTTGAAACACAGTTTCTTCGTTTGAATAGCCTTCATTATTTCATTGTTCGAACATGCACTTTTTTAGTATGTTGTATGTGTTTCCATATACCGCATATATTTTCTTAGTTACGTAACATTGTATCTTTGAAAGTGTGCCAATCTTTTGAGTTGTTTTCAGTTTTAAAATTTTGTTCTTTACTTTTTTTGGTAATGGTTAAAATGATTGTGTCATATTTTTATATAGCTCATTGCTATTTGTAATATCTTATAATATTTTTACATTGAGAACATGTTCTTTCCGGTGTCTTTTTTCTTTTGTTTCTATTATTTCCATCGTTTTTGGGTCTTTTCTTCGTTAGTATTTTTTGTTTGTTTCTTTGGGAACCCCGAAATTGCAAGCGATTAGCTCTTACTTCCTATGTGCAGTGTGGTGGTCTTTCTGAGCTTTCTTTCACACCTAGGAGACTTCAGCTTTCGGCTAAGTGCAATACCTATCGAAGGAACGTTCTACTAAGAGGTGGTCTATAATTGTATAGATACTACCAAGCTTCCATAAGAAAGCCTTAATATAGCGGCATGTCATCTACTAAGGTTTCCTGTTGTATTGGTGGTTTTTCTAGTGGGCCATTGGCGAGACCCACATAGGCAACTACATGCGTATCTCCGTTAGCATACATAGATATATGATCTGTATATATACAAATAGCAATAGTACTTACGTAAACACACAAGGTAGATAGCTTTACAATGAAAGCACAGACTATCAGATTATAGAGTATGGGTATAAAAAAAATACAAAATTTAGTATACAATACAGTTTCAACTTACCGGGCTTTTTTCAACAACAAAAAAACACCAGACAAAAGAGTGAACAAACAGTAAAAAATAATGACACTATCATTATATATTCCTGTTCTCTACAGAGCATTACCACAGAAACTGTTGAGGACATTAAATGTAGAAGATGGTTGTCCATTAAACAACATTTTAATAGGGTCCTTAAACAATAATACAAGGCCCGTAAACAACAATATAACAAGGCTCGAACACAATATTACAACAAGGCCCTTAAACAATATTATAACAAGGCCCTTAAACAACATTATATTAAGGCCTTCTTGCTACCACATTTTAGCAAGTCCCTTAAAAACCATTATAACATGACCCTTACACAACATAACAAAGTTTTTAAACAACATTATAAAAAGGCCCTTAAGCAACATGACAACAGGAAAGTTGAAGATTTCTGGCATATTAAAAATATAGAACAGAATGTGAAAACGAACAAAGAAAAGCATAGTTTCTTGTAGCAAAGATAAGGGCTGTCCTAAAAAACTGTGGATACAAAACGTTTCAAAGTGCTTGGACGTGTTCTTGAATGCAGTATATGAATTCTCTCGCAGAATTGTTCAGATTCCATGAAGAAACATACGTTCTGAATATAATATTCCAACTGAATAACAACTGCTTGAGACACAATCTATGTTTTGAATAAGAGCTCTTTATCAAAGATAATGATATATGTAAAAAGAAAATAGTTTAGTTAACATACTATATATATATATATATATATATATATATATATATATATATATATATATATATATATATATATATATATATATATATATATATATATATATATATATATATATAATTCGATCCTTCCCTGTTAAGTAGTAAAGTGTATTAATTATAAGAAGAAAGTTGTGGTTACTTTTTTTTTTTTAAACAGGATCCTAAATATTTCATGTCAGAGGTAGTTGGAAATACTTCAGACAAGTCCGGTAATGTAAACACATTGAACTGCTTGCAGGTCTGAAGGTCTCACCAGTGACAGGACAAACAATATGAGCAAACTTCTATTAGATGACATGACAATATAGTGAAATTATCATCTTCGTTGTCCACTAAGAGGCTTAGGAGAGCACAGCTATGAGAATTGGAGTCTTGAAGAAATCAAATATCGATGAGAGTTGGAGCCATGTATGAATCAAATATCGATGAGAGTTGGAGCCATGTATGAATCAAATAGCGATGAGAGTTGGAGCCATGTATGAATCAAATAGCGATGAGAGTTGGAGCCATGTATGAATCAAATAGCGATGAGAGTTGGCGCCATGTATGAATCAAATAGCGATGAGAGTTGGAGCCATGTATGAATCAAATAGCGATGAGTGTCTTGTGTAATTACAGTAAATCTCTTTAGAAGCCTCCCCACTGCACAAAAGGATACAAACGCGCCAATGTTGACAAATACAGAGAATTTAAAAAAAATAAAATACTATGCTACTGTGACAACATTAGATAACATAACTGTCGTAGCAAGACATTGTCTTGTAGATGGTGAAGTAGGAAGAACGTGAACAATGCGTCATGGCTGTCTTGGTTTATCATGCCCTGAAAAGTGTGCACTCTATTTCATTTGAAATATTATTATGTTTATACATTTTCTTATTTTATCCTATATTTTCTCTTGATAAATGATATCATGGTAGAAATGTGATTCAGCGGGTTTGGTTAACTGTTTTTGTAACATATTTGTTCGTGGTTGTCTATTTTTCTTACCGAAATACTGATGATTTTCTGTGTTCAGGTATTCGTAATACTGATGATTTTCTGTGTTTAGGTATTAGTAATACTGATGATTTTCTGTGTTCAGGTAATCGTAATACTGATGATTTTCTGTGTTCAGTTAATACATCTGGATAAATAAACTCGATCAGACTTTTTTTCCCCATATACATTATCACACTCTCTCAATCTCGTACAAGCTGTAAGCTACTTACTAACGTTGATGCAGGATCTGTACAGGACCTTGGCTTTGATTGTAGCTTTGCTGTCTTTGTGAGAGTTCGGTTCCTCTAGCAGAGCTGCAAACATGGAAGATCTTATAGAAAAGGTATTCATGCTGAAATGATGGGGATGAGATAATGGCGGTAATTGCACAATGTATATCAGAGTTCTTTTTAATACAGACGAGCATTGCGCATATATTATACACAACATAAATGAAATCAAATTTTACAGAAGAATATTTCACATAAATTATACACAACATAAACGAAAACAAATTTTACAGAAGAATATTTCACATATATTATACACAACATAAATCCAATCAAATGTTACAGACGAGCATTGCGCATTTATTATACACAACTTAAACACAATGTTTAAGTAAGAAAACAGAATAAACATTTCCTGTCAGTGGTAAGATGTTGCAAAACGTATGTGGTTTGTGCGCATGATGAGGCATGATTCCCTTTCTAAGACTGTTCTGAGGGTGAACGTTGAGAATGGGTGGGAAAAAAATGGCTGGATTCATAATGTCAAAGACTGGACATGAATTAGTTTCTCCTCGCTAAAACAAGACACTGAATAAAGGCATGGCGGGATTTCTGTCTCGATGTTTATAAAAATGTGACCCCTGAGGGTTTATAGATTTAATGATGATGATGGCGTTGAACATTTTTTTGGGACTGCGGCGCAAGTTCGAGATTATTTGACTGGGATCAAACAATACCTGCAATGTGCTGAGACCTAAACGTGTTTTTTAAGTTGTTTGAGCAGGACTTGTTCGGATCACAGTCCGAGATTTTGTCGCCCCTTATTATCATTATCAAGCGTGCCGACAAGCACTATCTTTCCAATTCCATTTTTACCCACAAATTATGTATTGCAGGACGATAACTATTGTTATTGTTATGAGCCTTTGTGTGTTTCGTTAGTCAAGGCTTGATTCGCTGGAAAAAAGACAATGGGTGTGGATAAGTGAAAGATGAATTTATTGGTATAGGTCGATGTTGTTGTGATTTGAACTTTGCTAATATATCAATACTGATTTATCTCTGATAGTGACCAACTAGTAATAGTGACCATCTAGTGGACTAGAGCCAACCAATAACTAGTTCATGACAGTGTTAGAGTGGACAATCGCAGCCGACCTGGCCAAACCGAGAGGGAAAAAAGCGAATCTAAATCTTGCTGGCATTATTTTTATCTAAAAGTGACTCTACCGTCCTAAGATTTCACCGTCCTAAGATTTAACCGTCCTAAGATTTAACCGTCCTAAGATTTAACCGTCCTAACATTTAACCGTCCTAACATTTCAAATGATCGTTTTAGTACCCCAGTAGTTCAGTTGAGAGGACTATCGTTGTCATTGTAAAAGATTCTCACATCTTATTGGTTGTGGAAGAAAGGCACAACGATAGATCGCAGTACTTGATTAGCGTAGACATTATCGGCAACGTTAACTGTGAAAACATGAAGGGGAGTACGGTGCTCAAGTGGGAACCCACCTCAAACATGTACGCTTCCTCCTGCATATATGTTATGCTGGACTATACACGTTACAGCATATTGTTACCAAGAACGACGCCAGACTCGATGTCTCCTATCAGAAACTGAGATTAAATAATATCAGTGACCTGGCTCGTAGACAAGGGAGGGGTGTGGGGTGTTCACATCGCCTCCCCCACCCAACCCCACTTTTTAAGCAGATCTGAACATTACAGTTAGGACTATGAATTTAACGAAAATTTCGGTAAATATTTTCGACCTTAGCCATTTTTAACAAACATTTATTCACATTTCCCTCATATCGTGAAATTTACACACGAAAACGGCGGAATCCCTTTTTTTTAGGTAAAGCCCCCTCCTTACGGTAATCAGGTAATCACGTATACCGCCCAGTCAACGGCATTCATTTGAATCTATGTTATGCACGGTTAATTTTGTAATTTCTGTACAATTTATATTTGGACCTATAATCTAGCACATATGTAAATATATCAAAGGAATTCGTCGTAGGGGGGAGGGACTATATAAGTAATCTTTAAAGGTATGGACATCATTTGTGTACCTCATCAATGATTTTTGTGTACCTCATCAATGATTCTCGATTCTTGTAGAAAAATTGTTAAAACACGGACACGTTTCTCAGAAAATTGAAAGAGACCGAGAAAGTGATTTTTAGAACAAATTTGAGTGGCTTATCTCTTTTACTAACTTAGCTAAACAATGTCCAGTGGTTGACCTCTTTTAGTAGCTTAAGCAATCAGTGAGCAGTAGATGACCTCATTTATTAACTTAACCAACAAATGTTCAGTTAATGATCTCTTTAGTAATTTTAATCAACCAATGTCCAGTGAATGACCTCTTTTAGTAATTTAACCAACCTATGATCAGTGAATAATCTCATTTAGTAACAACCAATCAATGACCAGTAACTGATCTATTTCAGTAATATAACCAATCAATGAATAGTGACTGACCTTTCATAATGACTTGCAGTTCATCATGGAGCTTGTCAAAAGTATTATACGTTGGTTTGTCTTCTGGAATTGTATGCTTCTTGTTCCACTGACCGCAGGCGAATTGGAAGAAGTCCTCGCAGGGGTCTGCAGTTAAATCCATCCCTGCTAGGAGTTGTGCAGCTAGTGAAATAGAGAAATCCATGTTAGTTCGATTATAGAGTGCAGGATCTATGTAAGAGGTGAATGACCGATGTAATAGGGAATAATTTATGTAAACTGATGAAAAGGGGGCACGACTGGTGTAACGGGGAGAGGAGGGTATGACCGTTGTAAGTAATATTTTAGGGATATCTATACAGTATATAGATTGTTATATTTCAGTTTCAAGATGAAATAAAATATAGAAACTATGAGAATATATCTTGAATGGATATATGAATATTCAATAAAATAGAGAAACTATGAGAATAGATCTTGAATGGATATATGAATATTAAATAAAATAGAAACTATGAGAATATATCTTGAATGGATATATGAATATTAAATATCCAAAACAGATTATAGATTAAATACATCTGTGAGATTAAAGATTAAATAAAACATGAATTAAAAATAACTTAGAGATGCTATATAACCTCAAACTCCTACTTGATTTCTATTATAACAAAACAAGGATAACAAAAATATATGTGCCAGAGAACAGAGATGATGTAGGTCGCGGTTTTATTTGACGCCCGTGCTCTAACATATCTGAATTCGGCTGCGATATACATACGTTGAGTATGTGATACATTCCAATGAACAGTGAACGCTCACATTCATATTGCTAGTAGGCCAGCCCTGAATCGCAACTTTTCAGTATACATATGTAAATATAAATATCTATAGTGAAGATATGTTGACAACAATATAGAAGATGTTGATAATACTGGCACTGGCAACACCATAGAAGATGTTGATAATGCTGGCACTGTCAACAACATAGAAGATGTTGATAATACTGGCACTGACAACCACATAGAAGATGTTGATAATACTGGCACTGACAACCACATAGAAGATGTTGATAATACTGGCACTGACAACCACATAGAAGATGTTGATAATGCTGACACTGGCTACATGTTCTTGGAAAATCTGGCCAAGTATGGCGACGTATAGTCTGCATTGTTTACTTTCTCCTAACATTGTAAAAACTTTGTTATTGTGAAAGACGCGCTTTCAATCGTAACTGATGAATTATGTGTGTATGATTCTATCTGGACGTGATAGGCCTATGTGTCATCAATTTTCCATAAAGAGAGGATATATAACATGACATACAGTCCGTGAACAACATCTGCACTGCTATATCGAACTGACAAGTTTGCAGTGTGTATTCATTGCTAAGTAATTAACGTACTAGGAGCAACAATGGCGTCCAGAACAGCAACACTAAACATGTGCGGTTTAGGCCAACAATCCCCATAACTAATAGAACTTACAATATATGAGATGAAATGCCTGAGAAAGTCGCAAGTGACCAAACTAGACAAAATAAGAAATGACGAAATCAGTAGAAGAATCCGTATAAAACTATGCACATAATATATCATAAAATGGTTGGACACCTCATAAGAATGAACCATATCCGACATACCGACAAGAACATATAACATGAGAAGATCCGGATACACCGCCAGATGAAGATCTAAAAGACCATGGATAGATAGTATGAAGACAACACTGAACAAATATGGACTAAACACAGTAAATACGACACATCTGGGCCTAGATAGGCAGCTAAAGCTTCCAGTCACCATCCCTACGTTTAACGGCAAGTGTGGATACTCTGACCATCATCCACCTGGGGATAGACAATAGATAATACTGAGACTGACAACAGCACAGATGATGATAATATTGACACTGACAATGGTGAGTACAGATTATGAGTATACCTGTAGTAACACAAGCTTTCGAGAGACACATTTCCTTTGTTCGATTTCCTGCAATAAAGAAAACAAAATTCTCGCGCATGAGCGGTGTCATGACAGCATGTACAATGTAAAGACAGCATTACGATGTAAAGACATCATGTACGATGTAATGACAGCATGTGCGATGTAAAGACAGTGTGTACTATGTAAAGACAGCATGCACAATGACCTATATGGTAAATACACAAGTTATCTTTTGAAAGTATTGCATTAAATCATTGTTTTTTTAGATCGGGAGCTTCTACACCTAGTGTCGAAGTAAAGCTACCTACTTTGATTTAGTCATGAGGTAGTAACGCTATCCCATTTCACATATTGACGAGATAAAGTTATCTGTTTTCACATATTGACAAGGTTAAGCTGTCTACTTTCACTTAGTGACGAAGTAAAGCTGTCTCATTTCACTTAGTGACGAAGTAAAGTTGTACATTTGACTTAGTGACGAAGTAAAGCTGTCTCATTTCACTTAGTGACGAAGTAAAGTTGTACATTTCACTTAATGATGAAGTAAAGTTGTCTCATTTCACATAATGAGAAAGTAATGCTGTCTCACTTCACTTAGTGTGTGTTTCCAATAACATGTTTCTTCTACTACTGTCAACGTTTGTAATACTTGCACTGGTCAGACTATGCCAGTTTGACGATCAATGGCTCTCAAGATTTCTTGATTTTCAAAGACACAGTGTATAAACTTACAACTGGTACCATGAATTAAGGAAGTTTATCCAAGATACAGAGAGAGATAAACTTACAACTGGCATTATGAATTAAGGAAGAGTACAAAGAAATATGGCCAAGAAGTTTTAAACACGAATAGTATGGATACCTCAGTGAGCGAGACTATTGCAAGACGTTAACATTACTCGAGGAGGTAGAAGAAGGGAACGATTCAGGAAGATGTAGAATCAGTGAGCAACGGGAACTATCAGCATACATATTTCTCCATGTGCTGAAAAGGATGGTACCCCTACGGAAATGCCAGCCTCCCGCTGACTATCAGACTCAGAATTTCAGTTAACTGTTTATTCATGGTTTGAAGTCAGAATTACAGCCGTGGTTTTCTCATCCACTAGAATGTAGGGTACTAGAACTTATGTATTAGGAAGATCGAGGAATGGCGCCATAGCTACTGAGTAAGTGTTGTAGTAGGCGACGCTAGTCAGGGCGTATGTGCTATGTCACTGATTAGACAGCTGAGCACTTATGGGAAACCATGTGCTATGTCACTGATTAGACAGCTGAGCACTTATGGGAAACCATGTGCTATGATTCATAAAACCCATCTTGACCTTTACCTTTTTAAACGCTCGAGTAAGCACATGCAGGCGTGCTCTTACATGGTCGACTTTTGATTAAATAAGACCTGTTCGTGAACCCATGACGGGTCACTGCACTTGACAAAACCAAGTTATTCTGTTTCTCTTTTCACTGGTTGACAATACAAGTTAACCAATGAAGAATGTGGATCACTGGAGTCAGCCAAGAGTTGTGACACAGCTTGTGGTTAGCGTGATAATTATATTGTGTTTAGTCTATTTTACTTTACATACACAGAGATGGTCAACACTTGTCATCTGATGACATACTTACTTCTGAGCTGATATTTTAGCTGCGCGTCTTTTGTAAAGGCGATGATAATGAAGATGATACAGAGCACAAAGAGAAACAGGCATGAGAAGATTAGAAATCTCTCCTTTCTTGACCAACGCCTGAACCAGATTCTGGGCGATCTTTGATTTTCATAGCCAGACAGAAATCTAATCTGAGGAGAATAACAATGCCGATTGAATCAATCATGAGATTACTTGAGTAGATTTAAAAGTAGATAATTATAATAATATTATAAGAGTATGTACTAGAAGTATGAGAGTAGATAATTTAAATATGAGCGTCTAGACCATGCGGGAATGAGAGTAGATCAAATAGATATGAGAGTGTATGTCATGTAGATATGAGAGTGTATGTCATGTAGATATGAGAGTGTATGTCATGTAGGTATGAGAGTGTATGTCATGTAGGTATGATAATGTAAATCTAATTGATATGAGAATATAGAACATATAGATGTGAAAGTGTATGAAATATAGATATACGAGTGTAGATCATGTTTATATCAAAGTGTAGCTCGGATAGATATGAGGATAGATCATGTAAATATGAGAGTGTATATATATATAAGTGTAGATTATGTAGATATGAATCGTATATATAGATATGAGAGTGTAGATCAAGTAGATATGATAGTGTATGTCATATATATGTGTATATATATGTATATATATATATATATATATATATATATATATATATATATATATATATATATATATATATATATATATATATATATATATATATATATATACGAGTGTAGATTATATAGATATGAGAGTGTAGATCAGATTTACGAGTGTAAATCGTACAGGCTCATGATAATCATGCAGACATAAACATAATAAGCTTACAAACATTCTAACGCCCATACACAATCAAGCATGCAGACATACTAACACAAATGCAAGCGCACATTGCAAGCAAGAGAAACACACACACACACACCCACGCACAAACAAGGAGGCTAAAACACATATACTTATATTTGCACCCTACCTGCGCAGGGTCAGACGGAGAATCAGGGTCATCCATACTTGACCCAGAAGTAAGATTTGCTGCATCTGATCCCTTGTGCCCAGACTGTAACTTACTTCCAAGTGCATGATGAAGACCCCCGTTCATGATAAAAGTATCCGTCTGACGCGACGTGAGAAAATACTTGGACATCAGGCTTCCAGCCATCTGACGTTTTTCATTAGATCAAAAACTGACACCTTCTCAGAATGTAACGAACACAAAATAGAAATAAAGTGTCTGTTGTTTTTGTGATTTCTTTTGTTTCTGAAGAAGGCCTTCAATAAACAGAAACGTTAAAGTTGCATATTGTCTATAATATTTATAATATCTTTATTACACGTATTTACTTATTAGCATTTATATACGTATTTTTTACACTTGTAACATTGTTAATGATTATAAATGTTTTCTGGAACTATTTTCATTCAAAATTGTAATTGTGCTGCGAAATGTTTCTTTTTAAGTTGTTCTCAACCATCTAAAATATTTTTTCGCCAACATAGGTCTATATACATAAGCCCGTTTCACAGTGAATTATTTCACCAGATTATATGTTCTCTGAACTTCAAATGTTACATGAAGAAAATTAATTACACACAAAATTAGGGGATAAAATACATAACATATAAACAAATGATATTTTCAAGTAGTTCTCCTCCTTATTATTTTATTGTTCACAAAGACACTGGAATAAACCTTTGAATTGATACGGTCCCTTTTCAGATGAGCAGCTAAAACCGAGTCGATAACTGTAGGAAATGACCCAGACAGGGTTCCAGGCCTTATCTGTGAGAAGTCCAGTACTGGGTAAATGTTAATGTCACTTGTCAGAATCTGTGAGATGGAAGTAGTTAAAGGGTTAATAACTAGAATATCTGTACGGTTGTCTTGAAATTAATTTACAATCAAAGAACTGTGAGAAGTTTAACTACAGCAAAGACTTCACAAGGCATGCTCGTTCGTGATCTTCATCAGTACTACAGTACTTATGTACAGTATTATTACTTCAGCCGAGTCGTGGCGCTCTCGATACGGTCCTGGAGACTTTTCCGTAACGTGGGAAGTTTCACTATAGCAAAGAGCTCCCAAAACATGTTCGCTATACGGTCGTAAAGGGTTTTTTCGTGATGTAGATAGATGAAGCGGCATACTAACAAAACATATAATCGGAGGTCGTGGTAGCAGGAGCAACTGAATCGCGACCTACATTATTTGTTATGGTCAGAAGCTTTTTATAAATAAATTAGACTACGGTTTGCTGTTGAAAGCAGCGTAGATCAACATAGAATGTACTTAAATATAATCAGCGTTTTAAAATTGCATACACAAATGTCTTCATGCCTACTTCTCTAGTTTACTCCCAATCGCAAGTTTCATACACAAATATCACCATGTCTGCTTGTCAAGTTTACGCACATCTTCGAGTTTCATACACAAATATCACCATGTCTGCTTGTCGAGTTTACACACATCTTCGAGTTTCATACACAAATATCCCCATGTCTGCTTGTCGAGTTTACGCAAATCTTCGAGTTTCATACACAAATATCACCATGTCTGCTTGTCAAGTTTACGCAAATCTTCGAGTTTCATACACAAATATCACCATGTCTGCTTGTCAAGTTAACTCACATCTTCCTCATACTCAAACGTCACCATGTCTGCTTGTCATGTTTACTCACATCTTCCTCACACTCAATGGTCACCATGTCTGCTTGTCGAGTTTATTCACATCTTCAATTTTTATATTCAAATATCATGCTTGCTTGTCGAGTTTACTTACATCTTCGAGTTTCATACCCAAATGTCACAACGATTGATTATCGAGTTCACTGAAATTTGCTTTCACATATAGGGCCTATCTGTGAGAGTGAATTTTCAACGTTTCTTCAGTTTCATTAAAAAACGACACACAGATTAAATGTTGAGAATGATATTACATTGGCAGTAACGAAAGCCCAGTGGTGAATTTTGAAACATGTTAAACCATCTAGAATTTCAAACGTCACATTACATATATCGTAAGTCAAAGTTATAATGACGTATATTATACTGGAGAGTGTACATTCAATACACTTTCTTTTACTCTACTAACAAAAGTTCTTTTAAATGATTCCGGATCGCGGGCCATTTTACCGCTATAAAAATAGCATCGGGACGTGAAAATGTGGGGAATCTGTGTTGTCACGTGTAACCTATGACAACGTTTACACAACAGTTTTTTCATTGTACGCCATTTTCTGTATGACGTGTGCTCCATTTGAAACTATCATCATGAGTGACTGAAACAAGACATTGAAACATTTCGTGACAAAAGTTAACCAAATCAATAGGAGACAAGATACAGAATATTCTAGACAGATTAGCTTCTTGACCTGGAAACCATGTTAACTTTGAAACGGATTATACTATGACCTTACGTCTGTGCAGACCGGTGGTAGGCTGCGTCTAGTGACGCATCGTATGAAGATGACAAGGTGGAACCGTATTACTTTTGTGCACTTGTGCTGATCTCAATCTGCAGTTCTCTTTTCATTTTGTTGTTTATTTCGCGTCTTTTTGAATGGATTATCCCACATTTGTTATGAACTTCTAAATTGGGTGCAAGACTGTCAGAAGACATGATAACAAAAATACAGGAAATTGTGTTTACCCTAATGTGTAAGAAGAACAGGGAGAATGGTAGCTACGAAAGAGGAATCTGTATTAACCGGGGAGCTATGGAAACGATCAGCATGAATAATATTTGTCATGTGCTGGGAGAGATCCAACACATATGCCCAGGACTAGTCAAAGTCGATTCCGGAAACAACTAAACTAAATTGAACTAAGATACTTTTAGTAGTACCGGTACTTTCATATCTCGGATGCCTCACATCAGTTACTTGCAAAGGTCTATTCACTCTCTATTGCTAAGTCGCTATCTCATTTCTCTCTGTGCCAAGCTGCTCTTTCTCCATATATACTCGTATATACTCTTCGTCATTTCTCTTTGTGCCAAGCTGCTCTTTCTCCGTATATACTCTTCCCTCTCTCGTAGCAAGACATTCTCAAACTATTCCTGGTTCTCTCTTGTAGCAAGACAACGATTCTGCTAGATTTCCAGTAGGATGTATACTAGAGAAAGGAAATGCGTTGTGTTTTCGTTTTATGTGCGCTAATGACCCAACACATCCGTCCACCGTGGTTTTTCTCAAGTATATCTCCAGAAAGTCACATGTTTTAGCAAGACTTTAATCACAGCACACGCAGTCACCAGACAATTTTTCCTGGTGTAAATGTATCAGACAGAGCAAATCATAGTGTGTCGTGACCTGTAATTTGGGATTAGTTTCCTCTCACTATATAATTGGACAGTCCAAGCGTTCAACGTTCTGTATCGTTAACTGTAACATCGTTATCGATCGCGTTGATCAGCAGCAGGTCAACTGTCCCGTTACAACACACTGTATGAAACTATGATATTGATATTGTATTGTTTTCTCATTGTCCCATTGGCAACATTTGGATGCGAGACTTGGACTTTAAATAAGACAATATCCAGAAGCATAAATACATTTTAAATTAAGATCTACAGAAAGATCCGACGAATATCATGGACAAAGAGTAAGAAGCAAATTGAAATTTTGAAATTACTGACACTATATAAAGGCTGACTACTAAATAACATAATAAGAAAGAAGCTACAGTATTTTGGACACATAAAACGACTTGATAACATCGAAAGGCTGATGATAGACTGCATAATGGCTGCCGAAAGAAGAAGGATAGAAAAACCAAGAAGACGATAGACCAGCGAAATTAAAGAATGTATGAACATGTCTCTGACCAATGCATGCCTGCTTGCCCGGGACAGAGAAGTGCTCAAAGTATCCACGATGAAGATAACATAACGCTCTGGAATAAATATGTCACTTGATATATAAATATTGTAGTTTACGTTGATGGTGATGTTCATATTGTAGTTTACGTTGTTGGTGATGTTCATATTGTAGTTTACGTTGATGGTGATGTTCTTATTGTAGTTTACGTTGATGGTGATGTTCTTATTGTAGTTTACGTTGTTGATGATGTTCTTATTGTAGTTTACGTTGATTGTGATGTTCTTATTGTAGTTTACGTTGTTGGTGATGTTCATATTGTAGTTTACGTTGTTGGTGATGTTCTTATTGTAGTTTACGTTGTTTGTGATGTTCTTATTGTAGTTTACGTTGTTGGTGATGTTCTTATTGTAGTTTACGTTGTTGGTGATGTTCATATTGTAGTTTACGTTGATGGTGATGTTCTTATTGTAGTTTACGTTGATGGTGATGTTCTTATTGTAGTTTACGTTGTTGATGATGTTCTTATTGTAGTTTACGTTGATTGTGATGTTCTTATTGTAGTTTACGTTGTTGGTGATGTTCATATTGTAGTTTACGTTGTTGGTGATGTTCTTATTGTAGTTTACGTTGTTTGTGATGTTCATATTGTAGTTTACGTTGTTGGTGATGTTCTTATTGTAGTTTACGTTGTTGGTGATGTTCATATTGTAGTTTACGTTGATGGTGATGTTCTTATTGTAGTTTACGTTGATGGTGATGTTCTTATTGTAGTTTACGTTGTTGGTGATGTTCTTATTGTAGTTTACGTTGTTGGTGATGTTCTTATTGTAGTTTACGTTGTTGGTGATGTTCTTATTGTAGTTTACGTTGTTGGTGATGTTCTTATTGTAGTTTACGTTGTTGGTGATGTTCATATTGTAGTTTACGTTGTTGGTGATGTTCTTATTGTAGTTTACGTTGATTGTGATGTTCTTATTGTAGTTTACGTTGTTGGTGATGTTCATATTGTAGTTTACGTTGTTGGTGATGTTCTTATTGTAGTTTACGTTGTTGGTGATGTTCATATTGTAGTTTACGTTGTTGGTGATGTTCTTATTGTAGTTTACGTTGTTGGTGATGTTCATATTGTAGTTTACGTTGATGGTGATGTTCTTATTGTAGTTTACGTTGATGGTGATGTTCATATTGTAGTTTACGTTGATTGTGATGTTCTTATTGTAGTTTACGTTGATTGTGATGTTCTTATTGTAGTTTACGTTGATTGTGATGTTCTTATTGTAGTTTACGTTGATGGTGATGTTCTTATTGTAGTTTACGTTGATTGTGATGTTCTTATTGTAGTTTACACTGATGGTGATATTAATGACAGCTAAAAGATCGGTAAAATCCCCTCCCTTAATCATTTTTGAGAAAAACGTCTTCAAATTTCCAATCAAATAATGAAATTCATGAACGGACGAGCGACCTTTTTATTTAGTTACAAACCCCTACTTAAGCTAATCATATCTACGGCCCTGATGATCAATATGCAGTAAGTAACATGTCATATTCAGTACTTAGCCAACAACTCAGCGCTGTTGTTGTTTTTAATGTAGTGACTTTCTAGGCAATGTTTACTACAGTAGATCGGGATACACAAACACAAGAGTTTGAACGTGCCATCTTGAAGTCTATACTTGTTCTGTGTCCCACATGTCCACACACTTTATGCGCACGTTCTATACACTATGTGTCTCTCTGCCACAAATCTACACAATTTATGTGTGTTCAGTCATCTTCTACGATCATTCTCATAATCCCAAATATTTGCAGGATATAGTCCTGAGAACGGACACATTTAATTAAGCCTCTTTTTGCAGCGTTGTTAGCATAACTACATCTTTAGAAACACCTCAGGAACACAAAAGCTATATAAAAAAATGAAACTTGGACTTACAGATTACAAGCTTGGAAGTAACATATCTTCACAATTGTATATCTCATGTATTGGTAACATCAGATGACGTCTCCAGATTGACATTTTATTGGCATAAATATTTAACATATTCGTTTCTTATCTAGATCAGAACACGTACCGTCACCACTTCTTATCTAGATCAGAACACGTACCGTCACACTTCTTATCTAGATCAGAACACGTACCGTCACACTTCTTATCTAGATCAGAACACGTACCATCACCACTTCTTATCTAGATCAAATCACGTACCATTACCACTTCTTATCTAGATCAGAACACGTACCATCACCACTTCTTATCTAGATCAAATCACGTACCATTACCACTTCTTATCTAGATCAGAACACGTACCATCACCACTTCTTATCTAGATCAGAACACGTACCATCACCACTTCTTATCTAGATCAAATCACGAACCATTACCACTTCTTATCTAGATCAAATCACGTACCATTACCACTTCTTATCTAGATCAGAACACGTACCGTCACCACTTCTTATCTAGATCAGAACACGTACCATCACTTGAAACTTTATGCCAGACACCTTACAGGAACACAGTCTGGCATATCTTGCTTCGTACTCTCCATATCACCCCTTAGAATGTCATTAGATATCTATATATCTATTGTTTTTCTCAACATTTGCTGTAAGGTGTCGCAGGATTGAATAACTATCGGTCGGTTTTCTAGCACATTTTATCGCTTGATATGCAGTAATATTGTGATGTATCAGAAGGTCGGTCACTCCTTCAAACCGCCATGATTGCTTGAAGATTGCTTGAAGATTGCTTGAAGATATCACACACCACCTAAATATAAACACACAAGCAGGAACATTGCTCCTTCAATCCGCCATGATTGCTTGAAGATATCAAACACCACCTAAATATAAACACACAAGCAGGAACATTGCTCCTTCAATCCGCCATGATTGCTTGAAGATATCAAACACCACCTAAATATAAACACACAAGCAGGAACATTGCTCCTTCAATCCGCCATGATTGCTTGAAGATATCAAACACCACCTAAATATAAACACACAAGCAGGAACATTGCTCCTTCAATCCGCCATGATTGCTTGAAGATATCAAACACCACCTAAATATAAACACACAAGCAGGAACATTGCTCCTTCAATCCGCCATGATTGCTTGAAGATATCAAACACCACCTAAATATAAACACACAAGCAGGAACATTGCTCCTTCAATCCGCCATGATTGCTTGAAGATATCAAACACCACCTAAATATAAACACACAAGCAGGAACATTGCTCCTTCAATCCGCCATGATTGCTTGAAGATATCAAACACCGCCTAAATATAAACACACAAGCAGGAACATTGCTCCTTCAATCCGCCATGATTGCTTGAAGATATCAAACACCACCTAAATATAAACACACAAGCAGGAACATTGCTCCTTCAATCCGCCATGATTGCTTGAAGATATCAAACACCACCTAAATATAAACACACAAGCAGGAACATTGCTCCTTCAATCCGCCATGATTGCTTGAAGATATCAAACAAATATAAACACACAAGCAGGAACATTGACTCTCAGGATCGGCTGGAGTTTCGAGATGTTGCGACAGCTACATCCTGCCCTGGATGCCACCTGATGATGATAGTTATGATTATGATGATTAGAACAGACATGGATCTCTAGATATAAGGAAACATTACTAGATGTGCGACGTCATGATAACAGTTGTATAGAAGCGATCCTGTGAACTTTATTTTAGTATATACACTTTCTAGTTATACTGGTGACAATTGCTTCAAACAAGGATAACATCATAATCAAGCAGCGTTTCCGCATGAAAAGCTTGTGTCAATAGACACCAAACATCATCTGTCTCTTTCCTTGGTGGTGCACTCTAAAGACTGTACTGTGTTTATCTCATGTTTCACTCCTACTTGTATCTCTGTCTACCTCTTGCTTGCAGACTTTCAACTTTATCTTTGAGCAAGGTATCTTAATATGGTCACAGTATTTTATTTGGTTGATTTGTCTATATATCGGTGACCACTCTCGTACCATTCTATTGTGTATAGAGATCAGTGGAACGCATGCAACCAAACACAAATATTTAAAACAATTACAGACAACAACAGAACCATCCACCGTGACAAACACGAGAATCAAGCAAATAACAAACAAGAGAACCAAGCAAAATGATAAACAAGATAACCAATCACGGTAACAAACATAAGAACCAACCACCGTGACAATCATGAGAACCAAGAACAGTGACAAACCAGAGAATCAATCACCGTGACAAATAATATAACCAAGCACAGTGGAAAACAGGAGAACCAAGTACTGTGAGAAACAAGAGTCATGCATACTGACAAACAAGAGAACCAATCGCGGTAACAAATAAGATAACATAGCACAATGACAGACAAGAGAACCAATCACCGTGGCAGACAAGAAAACCAAGCTTAGTGATCAACAAGAGAACCAGCAGGGTGGCAAACAAGAGAACCAAGCACCAAGACAAACAAAAGAACCAAGCACTATGACAAACAAAAAAAGCACGCACAGTGACAAACAAGAGAACCAAGCACCAAGACAAACAAAAGAACCAAGCACCATGACAAACAAGAAAACCAAGCACCGTGACAAACAAGAGAATCAGGCACAGTGGCAAGGACGAAAATCAAGCTTGGTGACACACAATTTAAATCATTACAGTGAAAAATAAGAGAACCATCACAGTAATAAACAAGAGAACCAGCACAGTGACAAACACGAGAATCATACACAGTAGCAAACAAGAGAACTAATCACATTGACAAAAAAAAGAACCAAGCACAATGATAAACAAAAGAACCAAGCACCGTGACAAAGAAAAGAACCAAGCACGGTGACAAACAAGAGAACTAATCACATTGACAAACAAAAGAACCAAGCACAATGATAAACAAAAGAACCAAGCACCGTAACAAAACAAGAGAAGTACGCAAAGTGACAAACAAGAGAACCAAGTACTGTCAGAAACAATAGAGTCATGCATAGTGACAATCAAGAGAAGTAAGCACTGTGACAAACAAGAGAATGAGCACAATGACAAACAAGAAAACGAAAAACAGAAGTAAAAAACAATAGTACCAAGCACAGTGACAAACAAGCGAATCAAGCACAGTGACAAACAAGAGAACCAATCACCGTGACAAACAAGAGAATCAAGCACCGTGACAAACAAGAGAATCAAGCACCGTGACAAACAAAAGAACCCCCAAGCACCATAGCAAACAAAAGAACCAAGCACCATGACAAACAAGAGAACCAGCAGAGTGGCAAACAAGAGAGCCAAGCACAATGACAAACAAGAGAACCAATCACCGTGACAATTAATGTGGAGTGTGAACGTACAGATGTAAAATAAACAATACAATCTGGTCAGACAAAATGTCTTGACTTAGTTTAGTCCAAGTCGAATTCACAACTTGCTGAAAGTAATCACGCAAATGGCTTCTGTTAACCTTGGAAGCCATCTATATTCCCCTTCTTTAATTCCCTCGTGTCTGGAATCAACGTTCACTTATTTACGCGACAAAAGTCATTACTAGCTCTAGTCATATAATGACTTATGGGAAGGAATTCTACATCTGATCCAGTTTGTAAGAATATAATTATATCTTTATCGTGTCTGTATATATTAAAGACGTTTTCCTTCTGGTTACTATGTGGTTCTCACTGAAAACTGGTTGGAATCTGTTTCTGTACTTGGAATGGTTCGGGAATGTACAGATGAGGAGGGGCGTGCCTGCATTGTAGAAGAACCGGGGTGCAGTTAGATGGTCGCGTGGGAAAGAGGGGTCCTGTCTTCCACACTTTTCTTGGTTTGCATCGGTTATCTGGTTGCCGAGCTGCCACACGGGATCACAGTGGCCGTGTTTGCTGACGAAGATGGGATGAAAAGGACAATACACACGACATTTTCAAATATGACGGCATCCAAAAATGACATTTTCAATTCTAACATTTATATTTATTGTCATTTGTATGTTTTCGTGTTTACACCTCGTAATAGTCCGTCGTGTTCAAGTAAAACTTACAAAAACATGTGTTCTACGTTTTATAGCTTTTTCTTGAAGTCTCATTAACTGCCTCCGATTCCATGTTGCTTCTGGCATCTCCAGACATCAAATTAAACTGTTATACTGTGCACAATTTTATCATATAACACATTGGAATGAGCAATTCAAAACATATATCATCATTATCTGTCTTTTGTTCTATGAGACATTGGTGCCTGCTAAATGGAATTGCATATGAACAGATAGATTATATGTAACAATTTCCAAAACATTTCTAAACTTCTCAATTGTGTGCACAAATGTTTGGGAACACGCAAAAACCAAATAGTATCTGGACAAATGCAATTAATCGATCGAATAAATCATTACGGATATTAAGTTTTATTATATTTCTTGGCTGTGCTTAGAGAGTTGTTAAAGAAAGCAAAAATTATAAGAGCAACATACATCGTGTGAGAGAAAGAATTCTAACAACTACATACTTCGTATTTGAGAAACAGCTCAAACATCTACACGTTTCGTGTGAGATAAACAATTCTAACATCAACATACTTCTGGTTATAATAAGCAATTCTAACATCAAAATACTTTGTTCTAGAAATACAATTACAACCGCTACATTCTTTGTGTTTGAGAAATAATGATAACATCAATATACTTCGTGTTAGAGAAACAATCCTAACAATATACTTCGTGTTAGAGAAACAATCCTAAGAATATACTTCGTGTTAGAGAAACAATCCTAACAATATACTTCGTGTTAGAGAAACAATCCTAACAATATACTTCGTGTTAGAGAAACAATCCTAACAATATACTTCGTGTTAGAGAAACAATCCTAACAATATACTTCGTGTTAGAGAAACAATCCTAACCACAAAAATGTCGTGTTATAGATAGAATTCTAACAACATACTTCGTTTTAGAGAAAACATACTAACACCTACATAAATGGTCTTGGAGAATAATTATAACCACTATGTGATTCGTGTTAAAGAAATAATTGTATCATCGGCACACTTCGTTTTAGAAAAACAATTCATGTAACAATTCTAACATCAACTTACTTCGTTGTAGAAACACAATTATAACATCTACATACTTCGCGTTGTAGAAACAATTCTA
The DNA here is from genome assembly GCA_034231615.1 of Meghimatium bilineatum. Classification (NCBI taxonomy): domain Eukaryota; kingdom Metazoa; phylum Mollusca; class Gastropoda; order Stylommatophora; family Philomycidae; genus Meghimatium; species Meghimatium bilineatum. The sequence goes on from CM067300.1 coordinate 21,135,862, forward strand.
GCATTAACTTACTTCGTTATAGAGAAACAATGATAACATCTATCTACTAAGTGATAGAGAAACAATTCTAATAAGATACTCCGTGTTAGAGAAATAATTCTACAACATACTCCGTGTTAGAGAAACAATTATAATAAGATACTCTGTGTTAGGGAAATAATTCTACAACATACTCCGTGTTAGAGAAACAATTTTAAAAACATAGTAAAGTAGTAAAAGTAAAGTAACCCATAGCATTTATTAATGCCGTAGGGGTGTGAGATGTTAGCGATCTCACATTTCACAGGCTCTGCAAATGAGGGCGGTAGCCATCTCCTCTCCCTCACAGTCTTTACTTCCCGGATTAATCCGGTACCCATTTAAGGCTGGGTCGACCTGGGAGCCGTTGCGATCTGAAAACATTTCCGCCTCAGCTGGGGAATGAACCCAGGACCACTCATATGCGAAGCCAGTGCGCTAACCACTGCGCTAACGCGGATCTAAAAACATACTTCGTGTTAGAGAAACAATTCTAAAAACATACTCTGTGTTAGAGAAACATTTCTAACATCAACATACTGCGACTAAGTTATACAATTATAGCATCAAGATACTTTGTGTTATATAATTCTCGTGTGAGGGGAACAATTATATAACATTAACTTACTTTGTGTTCGACAAACAACACAAACATCAACATACTATGTTTTAGAGAGAACAAATTCGAACATCAACATACTTCGTGTACTCTCTATGTGACGTGTCCTTTGCAGAACGATGTCCTCACTGTAAGTCTCACGGTTCTGTGCGAACTGCCCAGCTTATTCCAGTGTCATGTTCAGCATGTCTTCGATGTCAAGTGTATGTCGTAGTCTTGGTCTGCCTCTTGTTCTCTTTCCTGAAATTTCCCCCTCCATGATTAATCTTTCCAAACCATTGTGTCTTTTTATTTGTCAGAAATATGTTAGTTGGGGAATTTTGATAGTTTTGAGAAGTCTTTTTATATGTTCAGATCTTTGCGGATATAGGTATTAGTTCTTTTTCTGTCCATGATATTCTTACGACCTGTCTATAGCATTTCATTTCGAATGTAGATCATTTCTTCTCCATTGTCTCACAACCGCATATTGCTACTGGAAAGATATAGCTTTTTAGTAGTTGTAACTGTTTTCTCCTTGCCATAGATTTTTCATCTGTGATTTTTTGGTAAAAGTAGGCGGGTCTAAGGTACAAATTACCATATATTTTGTCAATGAGGATAAATGCGTATTATTTGTTTATTGTTGTTTTTTTGCTCTCCAATTATTCATTGGCTGTTAGGCAAAGCGTGAATATACCAGCCAATTAAAAGCACGATGAAATACGAAGACGTCATCATTGATTTAATTATATTGCCGTGAAATGCATCAAATAGGACAATCTTGGGACGGAAATTAATGTTCACATGTGTGCAACATTAAGTAAGCGTGTTTTTTTAAATAGAGATTTCATAGTTAAATATATTGAAATAATAGCTAAACGTCATTTTCCTTAAATGTGTATCGCATATTCTGCGTGTTTTTATTATGATGCCTTAAACATATCATGTTTTTGTAAATAATTACAGCGTATTATAAAGCAGCATTTACAGGTTATAACCATGTCTTTGAAAGTTAAATTCGTTACACTGAAAAGAATAACTATGAGATTGTACAAATAATTTTCACAAGAAGCGCTACGCGGTCCTCTATTTCATAGTATTTCTAGGACATCAAACAGAGCACAACATGACATGGGTATAAACTGCAAAACACTATCAAGGTGGTTACGAGAAGATAACCATAATTTTTAAACAACACAAGAAGCGGAAGCGATTCATATACTTTTGCATTGCCAAGAACATAGACTCATATTTCTAAAACTAATTATGAAAATATGTCATATATATACTATTAATCTTTTACCTTTGCTGCTCGGTACATATATCATAATAGTTACATCTACATATTGTTATTCCTTTTCATTAGTGTGGTAAGCGTTTATCCATGTTTCATCTCTCTCTCTCTCTCCCTATATATATATATAAATAAATATATATATTTATTTATCGAGAGAGAGAGAGAGAGAGAGAGAGAGAGATGAAACATGGATAAACGCTTACCACACAAATGAAAAGGAATAACAATCTGTAGATGTAACTATTATGATATATGTACCGAGCAGCAAAGGTAAAAGATTAATGTTGGCACACGCAGGTAGCAGACAAAATGGTCTTTTGAAGAATGGTGAACTCATTTTCATTTCTAAATCTACCGATAATCGAGACTACCATGTTGAGATGAATGATCAAATATTTATAGGTGGATAGAAAAGACTACTTCCATCATTAGATAGACCATCCTTGATATATGACTTACAAAAGAACATATTCCATTTACTGAAATGCACACGAAAAGCGGTGTTGCTGTTGTTGATAAAGAATGCACACAGAGCGAAGATTTTCCACATTGATAAAGTTATAGAAGAGCATAGACATGGATGTATAAATTTACCACCGTACCATTCACGTTGAAACCCAATATAATTTGTTTGGGCTGAAATTAAGGAAGCAGTGACAAAGGAAAAAAAACCCTTCAAACAAAATGATATTCAGAAAATTGCATATACTATGCTCTCAGCCATTGACAAAGAATTCTGGATTAAATGTGAGGACTATATATTGCAAGTGGAGAAGAATATGGCAGAATGATGATTTACGCTTCATTCCACCAACTACAATTATCGATCTTTACGAATTATCAGATTATGAAAAGAATAATAGGAGAAGAAAAATATTACATTCGGAAAACATCATTTTCACCCATGCTACAACAAATGAACCAGTCTGTACCAGCAATTACTGTAAAATTAAATTTCTTTTCTACATAAAATCATTCATTCATTCGTTCATTTTCCTTTTGCGCTGAAGTTAGCGCATAGGGCAGAGGTCAGATCTCTCCAGTTCTGTCTGTTCAAAGATATTCTGTGCAGTTCTTGAATATTATGTATATTGATTGTTTTAATTTCTCCAAGTATGAATGAAAAAGAATTGGAATGAACTGACTTCTGTTACACAAATCTGTCTGGACTTTATGATGTTAGTTGATTAATCCAACGATCGACGGAATTACCCACACTTGATTAGAGAAACACCCTCCATCAACGGACGTCACTACCGTAAGTCCCTCATAAAATCATTACTACCTTAAAAACGACATTCGTAGCGATTGCTGAGATACATCTGTTCAATTTAGATAATAATTAATCATATATCTGTAACGTGGTTATGAAATAATGCATTCATGCAAAAGATGAAGACTATACGCTCAGTAATTACGGAGAGAATAGACACTATCGGTCGACAACTATTTATGAACGCACTATAGTGATAACATCAGAATTTAATACTCCTTTAGCTTATGAAACAAAGTATTACAAAGGTCCACAAAGGTCAATATATCATAAGATCAATAGATGATTCTGATGACGATTATGATTATATTATGAACAATTTTAAAGATGGGTAGGTATCCTTGAAAAAGAAGATGTATTTAATCAAATAATAAAAACAAAAGTAATCACTGATGAAACATGGTGTAGTGAGTGAGAAAACTTGTGCAGGCTGTTATTGTTTTATTAAAGAGAACCACAGCCAAGTATCTCAAGTAGTATGATTATTTAAAAAGTCAGTTTACTAATATCCTAATTGATAACACTACTAATAATTATAATTCATTAGTTATAATAGTTTGTTTTTTATTGTTATCAAGAAAGAAAGAGTAAAATATAATTAAAAATATGGAAAATATTTTCTATGCTAGTCGAAATGTGGGGATGTTTTCGTTGAGGCTGGTGTTAGTAACTTTGATTTCTAACTGAAAACGAAGTCAACAATAAATGTATATCACTGATTTATCATAGAATGAAAATTTATCAAAAAGACAAAACAATCCTGTATTACCAAAAAGTATTAGAGGTCTTATACCCACATATTTCACTTTAGCGTTCCTACATGAGACGTTTGGTCAAAGTAGTTCGGGAAATATCGTTTCATAAAAAGTTCAGCTGAAAGAAGTATCTGCACATACGAAAGCACATTAAAACAGCGCTCCTCCATGAGCGGATGTTGGGTCGTTTAATGGCCGTTTACTGACGTAAGTTTTATCGCATCTTTTTTAAGACCCTGAAAGTTTTTCTAATCAGCTACCCCGTCTAATGACAAAAAATCAATTTAAAATCAATTAAAAAATAGGTGTATTCTAGCATGCTCAGCTTATTTTTTTCATCGCGTTTAATCCTCAATAATTTTATAAAAAGAGTATGCCAGTAGGTACGTTATGCTTGAACGAATCAGTAACTAGCTGTGTAAGCGCTTGATTTCTATACAAGCATGACGTTATGGTGAAACCCCGTTCCTGTATTATATTTTCAGGGATTCTCACATTTTGTATTTTGTAATCCAATAAAATGGATATCACCGATTTATCAGGGAATGAAACCCCATCAAACAGACAAAATAATCCTTTATTACCAAAAACCATTAGAGGTCTTATAGTTGGTAATCTGGATGTGGAAAAACAAATTTTGTAAATCTACTTTCGAAACAAGGATGGCTGGATTATGATAATCTTCAAATATTTGGAAAATCTCTATTTCAACCCGAATATAGAATATTTAAAACAGGATTTGAACAAAATCTACCAAAAGAAATTATATCCAATTTATTTAATCATGAAGAATACTGTATAAACAATATTTTGCCTAATCAAATTTTACAAGAAGCAGGAAATCGTTATTACAGTAAATCATCCGTGAAATGTTGTTTTTATGAAAATGCAAGAGAGGTTCCATATCCAAAATAACTTAAATCCACAGATAAAAACAATTATTTTTTATCATCTTTTATTTGAAAAACAAAACAAATATGACGTTTATTATGTTAGTGGAAGACATAGTAATATTCATTGTTTTTATCTAGCACAAAACTATTTCAAATTTCAGAAACAAATCAGAGAAAATGTTAATTTCATTTGTCTCTTCAAACAAGATGTAAAAAATGTAACATTATATGAGGATCACGTAAGTACTCTATCTATCTATCTATTCTATCTATACGCTGTGTCCCTTGTTTGCCTTGCGGCGTCAGGGGTGGAAGAGTTCTCTGGAGATGGCCTTCTTGTGCGCTGTTTGTAGGCTTCTTTGATTTCTGTGATCCATCTTTTACATGGTCTGCCTCTGGCTTTATAACTGTTATGTCTATGTGTCATGGCCATTTGTGGCATGCTTTACATTTTTGTTCTTGAAAATGCGTGTCATCTGTCCTAGGATCTGGTATGTTTTGTTGCATCTATTTTGTATCTCATTACTTGTTTTCCCTTCACTCGATATAATGCTTCCTAAGTAAGTGAACTCATTTACTTGTTTAAGGTGTTTATCATCAATGGAGATAGTTATATTTCTTTCTTTCTTTGCTATTGCCATTATTTCAGTCTTTTCAATATTGATCTTCATGTTGAATTTTTGACATGTTGTGTGGAGTTTGTTCATATGGTCTTGCAATTGTTCTTCTGATGTCGCTATTAGTACTTGGTCGTCTGCAAAGAGTAGTTAGTTCAATTTGTCTTTTATGTTATCTTCTTCGTTGGTACTTGTTAGTTTACAGATGTGGTCGATATATGTTATAAAAAGTAGAGTGGATAGGTACACCCATGGCGAACTCCTGATTGAATTTGGAACTTATTGGACACACCTGCATTTGTTCTTACTGGACATTGGCTATTTGCATAAATGCCCTTGCATATGTTGATTAAATGGTCTGGTACTCCGTATATTGATAGTGTTTTCCATAGTTGGTGTCTGTCTACTCTGTCAAATGCCTTTTCTTGGTCTACGTATGCGATATATTACTCTTTGTTGTTTTCTGTGGCTCTTTCTTTTAGTTGTCTAAGTCGTTTTACGTTTAGTCGTCTCCTGAAAAACTCTTCATTTTCTATGAGCAGTGTGTTTCGTCGCTGTCGATTGGCTAGATCTGTCACAGCTTTGTTTCAGAGTTTCTAAATGGTTAAACCGTGTTCTAATCTATCACATTCAGAAATCACATATTCCATCAGAATTACACTGAAACACCGAAAACTATTATCCGGTCTAGAGGCTGGCCGAAAGATATCCAACCATTGACCGGGGAAAAGAAATTACTGTAAGTAAAACCCAATGTAAGTACTGATATAACAATAGAAGAATTGTAATAGCTTTGTAAAAAGTGTTTGGAAAAACCTTACGGTTTTATCGTTATAGATAACTCTAGTGATAAATATAGCGTAAAAAATAAATATAAATTAATAATTTTTACTTTCCAGAAAATATGGCCTTTGAATAATTTCTTTTTTCTTAAACTATTGTTTAAATGTATAGCCTTTAAAAATGGAAGAAATTCTAAAATAAATTGTTTAAGAAATAAATGAAATATAAAAAAACCAGATCCTAAACATGCTACTTAGATTATAGTATCAAGCGACACAACAAAGTTTGATACTACAATTAATCTACCACTAGAATTAGATAAAGATAAACAATATGAAATTGCATTAGTTAATTTAGACACTTATTATTCTTTTCCCAACATTCATAAAGAATTTGAATATTCTAAAGATAATGGAAAACGGAATAAAATGTTTATTCCAGAGAAATGTTGCTTTGTTATGTATATTTAAGCAAATAAACACTCAGAAAGATGTTATGATTATTAAACAAAATTATAAAGTAATTTTTTTTAAGTTTGAATTTGAACAAAACAAAATGTTAAATTAAAAAATCTTAGTGAAAGAATTGATGATATTGAAATGAAAAGAGAGAGTGAACAAAAATGTTTTCCCCATTATAGAAATCCAACATAAAACAGCTGAATCAACACAAAAAGCAATCTCAGAAATACTAAAACAATTAGAATCTCCACAAAAATGTCATTAGTAACAAAATGATCTAAAATAGGATATACTTCATTTTGTTTTTATAGTTCCAGCTGGAAATTATATATAGGAAATAGTTATACTTGATGCTAACAGTGATATTATTACAGATGGAAATAAATATAAAGGAACTGCTGTATTACTAGAATTTATAACTAGTAAATATCCACAAAATTATACAGAAGATGACAGAAACATATATAAGGAAATACTAAATATAATATATGTTTTATGGACTAGAAATGATCCAAATAAAAGAAAGAAGCAAAATCAGGTACGAGTGAAAAATATTATATAATTAAACCAAAAAGAGAAGAAATAATGGGACAAAAACATTCAATGGAATGTGCGACTAGCAGTAAATCCGATCCAAATATTTTCACATTAGAGTCAGAAGATATTTTAAAAAGATATGCTCTCTCTTAAAGGCAGGTAAAGAAGCAGGACATACTAACGTAGCTACTGAAATGTCTGTTATAGTAGATGAGCTTTATAGACGAGGAATTATTAATCTCAATCTCAAGTCTTTCTAAATTTGATTTTTACATCATACTAATAAAAGAAGAAACACCAAAATATACAGTATGATTTTTTACGCCTGGAATAAAAATAACCCTTGTAGAAAACAAAACAATTAAATTGACACCTATTAAAATTCATGATTTTTATATTAGACACTAAACGCCGTTCATAACAAATGCCTATATATATTTTAAACTGGATGAGCGATATTTCAACTGTAAATATAATTCAACCGAGATCTTGTCATGCTTACAATTTAGATGATTTAGAAAATGTTGATAAGTTTAGCAATAAAGTTAGAAAAGATGGATACTATTGTTTTAAATTAAATCAAGGAGGGATATATCAGAGCAGATTTTCACCTGATTTACCAGAAGATGAAAAAAGATATTTTCAAGTTGCCTGAAGATAAAAAAGATATTTTCAAGTTACCTGAAGATGAAAAAAGATATTTTCAAGTTACCTGAAGATAAAAAAGATATTTTCAAGTTACCTGAAGATAAAAAAGATATTTTCAAGTTACCTGAAGATAAAAAAGATATTTTCAAGTTACCTGAAGATAAAAAAGACTAACGTAGGATTTGTATTTTCTAAAAACAAATGGATTACATTACCTATAAAATATGAATGGGTTATTGATATTAAATTAACTGCTTTGTATACTTCATCTATAGGTGATAGTCATATCTTACACAAAAGGTTTAATTTAGGAAAAATGATTGTATCTTTACTTTCAAATGCGAATTATAAAATGTTAAAAGTAGTGGTAGCAGATGGAAAATCAGATTATTATCTTAGAAAATCTACTACTGATTCAAAGAAAACTGCACTTCTTTGTTTGACACATAATTTGTGGAAGTTGGTGCAATTATTGATGGTTTCCCATCTTGTTCAAGTTTATAATTGAGGGTAGAATTAATGAAGAGAATTCAGATAATAAAGCAGTGCTTTTCTTAAGAACGGTGATGATAAATTTTTAAAACCCATATCAACCAAGACCATCAGATAAGAAACTCAATACTCCATTTGATTTTAGAGTAATAATAAAAATAAACCAAAAGGAGACATAATTCAATAAATTCCAGAAGGACTAGATGTATACAAAGATCCTATTAATAATGAAGGAATTAGTTTTCGTTCTATTTTGCTCCATGATTTCTATGCCATAAAACGTATCAGATTTACAGCTTCACCGGTTACATGTGAAGAAATTCTATATCTGGAAAAAATATACAATTTTTAGACTGTAAAAATATACACTTTTTAGACTGTAAAAATGTCTGAAGAAATTTTATATCTGTGAAAATATACAATGTTTAGACTGTAAAAATATACATTTTTTAGATTAAAAATATACACTTTTTAGACTAAAAGTATAAACTTTTTAGACTGTAAAAATGTCTGAAGAAATTGTACAAATTGATGAAAACTTTACGATTGATGAAAGTATAGAAAAATATGAAGTTCATGAATACAGTCCTCTTTCTCTGGCACAACAAATCTTAATGGCGCTGTAGGAGAAATAAGAATAATTATAGAAACGCAAGATTTATTTAGACATCCTAGTGGAAGTTATTTAATTATTGAAGGAAGACCTGTAAAGACGGCACTCCATATGTTGACACAGATGTAAGTGAAATGTGTAATAATGGATTAATACCCATTTTTCAAAGTATTAGATATCACTTGTCTGGACAAGACATAAAAAAGGTTAATCATCCAGGACAACCAACGACAATGTTAGGAATATTAAAGTATTCAGATGATTTTATGAAAACCCATGGAATAAATGTGGTGTGGTTTAGAGATTATCTTGATGGTAAAGCGGATTTAAAACAAGTAGAATTTGAAATGAGACATCAAAACAAGTAGAATTTGAAATGAGACATCAAAACAAGTAGAATTTGAAATGAAACATCAAAACAAGTAGAATTTGAAATGAGACATCAAAACAAGTAGAATTTGAAATGAGACATCAAAACAAGTAGAATTTGAAATGAGACATCAAAACAAGTAGAATTTGAAATGACACATCAAAACAAGTAGAATTTGAAATGACACATCAAAACAAGTAGAATTTGAAATGAGACATCAAAACAAGTAGAATTTGAAATGAGACATCAAAACAAGTAGAATTTGAAATGAGACATCAAAACAAGTAGAATTTGAAATGAGACATCAAAACAAGTAGAATTTGAAATGAGACATCAATTACTAACAGAAGAACTAGATCCAAAATAAACTTTCAGTTTCACAATTCCATTAAAACATTTATTTGGTATTGCAGAAGATTATAATAAAATAGTATATGGGTTTAAGCACTAACTAACTTGAAACAAACAATAAAATGAGGATATTGTAATTTCAATAAGATGATGCTTTATTTAAAAATGAAACTACATCAAAAGGAAAATTATTTTATATAAATTATCGTGCTTTATGCCGCATGTTGATCCATCTTCAGAACAAAAAAGTAAACTTTACGAAATAATCCAAAATAAGGCAATATTTAATGTTGGATATATATTTAGACAATGCGATTATAGTGATGTTTCAGAATCTATTAATTTCTCATGGAGATTAGCTGTTTAAAATTTTTCCAAAAGTCCAGTATGGATTACAATAGTTTTTCAAACGAGAATTAGATCACGGTAAAAACACGTGTTTGATCACGTAGATGTAAGAAATACTTATGTAATTTGAAATTCTTGAAGAGATCCTGAAGTAGATTATAATTTAAATTTTCCTAAACAACAATTCACTAAAGCTTATGGAGATTTATTAAATTTTTAATCTATTTTTATATATTGATAAACTTTTAAGTATATACAGTAAAAGTAAAGTAACCCATAGCATTTATTAATGCCGTAGGGGTGCGAGATGTTAGCGATCTCACATTTCAGTGACTTTGCAAATGAGGGCGGTAGCCATCTCCTCTCCCTCGCAGTCTTTACTTCCCAGATTAATCCGGTACACATGTAAGGCTGGGTCGACCCGGGAGCAGTTGCGATCAGAAAAACATTTCCGCTTCAACTGGGGAATGAACCCAGGACCACTCATATGCGAAGCCAGTGCGCTAACCACTGCTGCTACGCGGCTCCCAGTTTTAAGAATGGTTTAACTCATTTTTAAGTATGTTTTAACTCCCAGTTTTAACTCCTTTTATTTATGCCTGCTATTGATTCTATTAGTTATAAAAATTCATATCATATATTTGTTTTTGATATTAGTAAACAAAGTGAAAGATTAAAATATTTAGTACAACAGATATTCATGTAAAAACTGTATTTAATAGCAATGTTCCTGCTGGAACAAAAGCTTATTTTGTTGTTATTTCTTATGAAATATTAAAATTACAACCTGAAATAAAATTGCTGTTGTTATTAGTTAAATAATGTTAATCAAATGATATGCTTTCAAGAATTTCAAATAAACATTTTGTAAATGGATAAGCATTTCGAAGAGTTTTTATTTTATCTGCTAAAATATATCATTTATCATCATATGGACTAACAGATTTGTTTATTTATTTCATTTATAGACATTTCATTTTATCATATGTTTACTAGAATTTAAAGTGTGCATTTTATTATATTTTATTTTAGTATATTCCTTTGATAATGCATCTTTATAATCATGAAATGCGATTTGTTGGGTTTTAAAAAAAATGTTTTTCTATTAATTCCTATGAGTTTCTTTTTTTATTTTCCATTCACTAAATATAGCTTTACTTCTGAGAAATACTATTTCGTTCATTGTTTTTTCCATTTAATTCATCTTTAAATTTACCTATTACGTTGTTGTTGTGGGTTTTTTCAGAATATAATGTTGATCTTTTGGATAATCATTTATATTTAATTTATCTAATATTTGTTTCATATCTTCAGAAACATTTTCTCTTTTAATTTTTAAGAAGAAACTATCAGTATCAAAACCAATTTTGTTTATTATCAGGCCATAATTCATGAATTAGTTAGTTAGTTAGTTAGTTAGTTAGTTAGTTAGTTAGTTAGTTAGTTAGTTAGTTAGTTAGTTAGTCGTCGGATCATCATCACTGCAAACTGGACACGTCCATAGTTGCTCCGATCTCTCCTTGAGTGTATCCGCCATTACACTTCTGCTGACAGTACCGGTCCTATGCTGGTTGACCATCATTCTTCTGCGCCCTCCAAAATGTTCACCTCTAGCAACACCGCATTTCAATCCCTGATCTTTAATCCTAGCCATTGAAAAGGAATCATCATCCACATTAGTCTCACTCTCGCGTGTTATATCTCTTAAGGAGTTCAAAACGTCAGCGCGATCCATTGCCCCATCGCCCTGTACCACAATCGTGCATGATGCCAGTTATCATGAATTGTTTCATAATAAAACTCATACGTTAATAATTTGCTATAATCTAAAACACACAATCCAGCAAATATAGGTGTATTAAAGTTAATAGATGTTATATTATTCATAACAGCAACTACGTTTTCATTGAATATTATAGTTTCTTTCAAGTTTGGTTTATTAATATATTGTATTAACTTGTATTTCATCACTAAGAAGTTTTACATCGATTCTATTTCTAATATTTTCTAATGTTTTTCCATAGAAAGCATTAATCATTAGTTTAAATAAATCTTTTTCAAAATCTAATGTTGCTTCTTTTCTTTGTTTGGTATTAAAATAAATATATGGTTTTAACCAAACTTTTTCTTTAAAAGAAATAGTTCTGTGAAATTTTGTTACTTTTAATTCAAGAGATTTATAACACTTTAATAATTTATGACGAATAACCATGACGAATAATTATATTCGTGCTAGAGAAACAACTAAAACACTTACATATTTCGTGTTAGAGAAACAACTAAAACATCTAAATAATTAGTGTTAGAAATACAATTATAACATCAACATACTTCGTGTTAGAGAAACAACTAAAACATCTACATACTTCGTGTTAGAGAAACAACTAAAACATCTAAATACTTCGTGTTAAACAATTATAACATCTACATACTTCGTGTTAGAGAAACAATTATAACATCTACATACTTCGTGTTAGAGAAACAATTATAACATCTACATACTTCATGTTAAAGAAAGAATTCGAACAAGATGAATCATGTTACAGAAATAATTCTACCAACATATTTCGTGATAGAGAGACCGTTCAAACATCTGTATTACTTAATCTTATAGAAACACTTCTAGCAGCTGCATACTTCGTGTTAGAGAAACATTTATTACTTCAACATACTTCGTTTTAGAGATACAATTATAACATCTACCTAATTCGCTTTAGAGAAACAATCCTAATATCAACATACTTCTTGTTAAAGAAACAATTCTACTAACATGATCATACATCGCGTTGGATAAACAATTATTACATCAACATTCTCCGTGTTATGCAACGAATTCTATTAACATCACTACACTTTGTGTCAGAGAAAAAATTATAATATCAACATATTTCTTGGTAGAGAAACAATAGGTGCCGTTGAACGGACTGGTTCAATTCCCGTTAGTTTCAAGAATTTTTAATTTATCCTCTGGCTTCCTTCTTAAATTTCCTTGTATAAGCAATTATTTGAAGCAAAATTGTACTGTATATATATGTTATCCATGTTTACAAGATAATCTATTGACCCGTGTAGAACTAATACGGATGTTATATGTTTGATGTTACTGAGGATACTTCAATACCTGTACGGGATGTTTGTTGTTGTTGCAATAGTCTGTCTCCATTGGTCCGTTCTCAATGACTTGAGTACATTGCTCAATGACTTGAGTCTTGACAAAATCGCATCTTTTTTTGGAGATGCGGTTAGTCAAGTACGGAAAAAATCAGTGTACGATATTTGCTAGGCAATTTGGTGTCGTTGAACGGGCTGGTTCAATTCCCGTTAGTCTCAAGAATTTTTGTTTCGAAGAACAATTCTAACAACATACTTCGAGTTAGAGACACAATTCTAACCAGTACTTTTTGTTATGACCAGATTTTATTTTTTTTTTCGATTTTTAACCAGAGAAGATGAAACATTCATACATTTTAACATCGAATAAAAACAAAAATAATGTGAAACATACATTGTAGAACCAGTGATATTTACAAATGGTAAATCTTGACAAATTTGCACATGAAAGTGTAAATATATCAATCTTACGGAACAATTAACTTGGACATACTGAGACTTGCACGTTCTTGATGTAATCTTCCCCAGAATCACTGTTTCTCTTACACGACTCTTTTTTTTCTTGTAGGTTTCTCAAGAAAGTAGTATCACGTTTTAAGTCCTTAAGCATAGATACGTCTTTATTATTTCCATAAACGCTGGCGCCTTGTCGGGCTCAGAAAGCAGCACGAAGACTATCAACAATGTGAGCAACCATGCTTAGCCTAAGAGACAACTACATAAGTTTGTGCTGAGGTTCGTTGTTCCCATTTCATAGGTAGGAAAACCAATAACCATCATGCTAAAGTCGGGCGTGTCTTGTCGAAAAACGAGATATCAAAGCCATATCGTGAGTTGTGGAAACCCCCATACAGTATATCTGGACAGGAATTCTCAGTTGAATCAATTTTCAATAATACACCGCGCAGTTAGGTTTCAATAATACACTGCGCAGTTAGGTTTCAATAATACATCAGCCAGTTAGGTTTCAATAATACACCAGCCAGTTAGGTTTCAATAATACACCGCGCAGTTAGGTTTCAATAATACACCGCGCAGTTAGGTTTCAATAATATATCAGCCAGTTAGGTTTCAATAATACACCAGCCAGTTAGGTTTCAATAATACACCGCGCAGTTAGGTTTCAATAATACACCAGCCAGTTAGGTTTCAATAATACACCAGCCAGTTAGGTTTCAGTAATACACCTCGCAGTTAGGTTTCAATAATACATCAGCCAGTTAGGTTTCAATAATACACCAGCCAGTTAGGTTTCAATAATACACCGCGCAGTTAGGTTTCAATAATACACCAGCCAGTTAGGTTTCAATAATACACCAGCCAGTTAGGTTTCAGTAATACACCGCGCAGTTAGGTTTCAATAATACATCAGCCAGTTAGGTTTCAATAATACACCAGCCAGTTAGGTTTCAATAATACACCAGCCAGTTAGGTTTCAGTAATACACCTCGCAGTTAGGTTTCAATAATACATCAGCCAGTTAGGTTTCAATAATACACCAGCCAGTTAGGTTTCAATAATACACCGCGCAGTTAGGTTTCAATAATACACCAGCCAGTTAGGTTTCAATAATACACCAGCCAGTTAGGTTTCAGTAATACACCGCGCAGTTAGGTTTCAATAATACATCAGCCAGTTAGGTTTCAATAATACACCAGCCAGTTAGGTTTCAATAATACACCAGCCAGTTAGGTTTCAATAATACACCAGCCAGTTAGGTTTCAATAATACATCAGCCAGTTAGGTTTCAATAATACACCAGCCAGTTAGGTTTCAATAATACACCAGCCAGTTAGGTTTCAATAATACACCAGCCAGTTAGGTTTCAGTAATACACCGCGCAGTTAGGTTTCAATAATACTGCAACAATCAAAGGTTTATCTCTAATCGTATTTTTTGAAGTCTCTATTGTAATATAGGGCTCGTTCAAAATGTATGGCTTGTTATTCATTTTTTCTCTCCTGTTTAGTCTTCGCCGTTGTGTCCTCAGGAAGCTAGGGATAGATCTACAGTCCAAATCTATAATGAACTGTAATAACCCAATAGGAAAGCAGTTCACGTGTATTTAATTTCATTTTAACTTACATCCGTTGACAAATGGCAACCATTTATGGAACAACATCAGACAATTCACCGTACAAGACAGCACTGATACTTACAGTAACTGTAAGGCTAAGTCACAAAATCCTAGTTCATGAACTAATAACCAGAAGAGAAGGTGGAACAGTTTTCCAACCTCCAAAATCCTAGTTCATGAACTAATAACCAGAAGAGAAGGTGGAACAGTTTTCCAACCTACAAAATCCTAGTTCATGAACTAATAACCAGAAGAGAAGGTGGAACACTTTTTCAACCTCCAAAATCCTAGTTCATGAACTAATAACCAGAAGAGAAGGTGGAACACTTTTTCAACCTCCAAAATCCTAGTTCATGAACTAATAACCAGAAGAGAAGGTGGAACACTTTTCCAACCTCCAAAATCCTAGTTCATGAACTAATAACCAGAAGAGAAGGTGGAACAGTTTTCCAACCTCCAAAATCCTAGTTCATGAACTAATAACCAGAAGAGAAGGTGGAACAGTTTTCCAACCTCCAAAAACCTAGTTCATGAACTAATAACCAGAAGAGAAGGTGGAACACTTTTTCAACCTCCAAAATCCTAGTTCATGAACTAATAACCAGAAGAGAAGGTGGAACACTTTTTCAACCTCCAAAATCCTAGTTCATGAACTTATAACCAGAAGAGAAGGTGGAACACTTTTCCAACCTCCAAAATCCTAGTTCATGAACTAATAACCAGAAGAGAAGGTGGAACAGTTTTCCAACCTCCAAAATCCTAGTTCATGAACTAATAACCAGAAGAGAAGGTGGAACACTTTTTCAACCTCCAAAATCCTAGTTCATGAACTAATAACCAGAAGAGAAGGTGGAACACTTTTCCAACCTCCAAAATCCTAGTTCATGAACTAATAACCAGAAGAGAAGGTGGAACACTTTTCCAACCTCCAAAATCCTAGTTTGTTGAAGTAATAACCAGAAGAGAAGGTGGAACACTTTTCCAACCTCCTATCCCATTATTTCAACATATTCTATTCTTACACTACAACTGTCAGTCAAGCAATATGTCTTCTTATAAGTTATGTTCTTGTTCAATGGCTATCCATGACTTTACAAATCAACATTACTAAGCTTTCCCGTCACGGGGTTCCCAGATCGCGGACTTCCTCCAGATAGGTATGCTGGTTCTAGAGTTGGTTAACGGTTGTGAATAAGGGACTGTCAATAATCTATTGAATTCCTTGTAGATAAATTATCCGCCGTACGTAATCCACAGGCATTCGGGTGGGTAAAACAACGACACTCGAATGGATTTTCTAATACAATATAACAAACTGTCAATCAATTCAAATGAGGCCGTATGTAAACAGAAGCTACAATTTCTCTGCTGCACTTAGGATGGCTGGATGTTTCGATCCCTAAGTTGATATGTTAATACAAATGAGTAAACAGTCAATGGTATTACGAAACGTTGAGAGTAAAAAGAAAACTCAAATTCCTTCGCTAGACTTAAGGTCCGGGCTGCCTCGACCAATGAGATGATTGGTCAATACAAATTTACAAACAATCAATCATTTTGCGACATGTTGAAGGTCAACCAAAAATACCAATTACTTCGCTATACTTAGAGTGGACGGATGTCACGATCTCCAGGTTGATTGGTTGATACAAATTAACAAACATGCAATCATATTCTGAAACGTTGAAGATAAGCAAAGGCTCCAATTCCTTTGCTAGTTTTGGGGTGGTCGGATGTCTCGATCCCGAAATGATTGATTAATACAAATTAACAATAGTCAAATCATATTATAAAACGTTATTTCCTTTCAAAATCTTCTCTGTCCACCTGAACTATCGATTTACCAAAAACGAAGGTTGCTCTTCTTTCAAATAAGATCTAATAATTCTTGTCGACCTAATCACACAGCGTATCATAAATTTAGATCATCATGAAGGTTTACGTAAATGCAAGCACATAGCTTCTCCTACTAAGCTCATAACATCAGTTGTCGTCCACCTAAGAACAAGCTTATCATAATTCATAATCCTCACTAAATTATTCTCAAATAAGTAAAATGATTGTGATAAAATAAGATCATTACATAAGTTTGTGAACAAATAAACACCCCTCTTATTACGAAGCGGGTAATTTACATATATTTCTGGAGCAAAACCTTTACTCAGTATTCTTCCTAGTCACTAATATAAGCTTAATTACTAATGTTGCAAATAAATATCGCGGACCAGACGTCTGTAGACATAAGCCTCCAACTATCTATATAAGTAATCCAATTTCTCCTTCCTACGATACAGGAATACAGCACAATTCCAACTTACATAAACATTGAAAGTACTCATAATAACCGCTTCACGAAGACAATATCGTCCAACAATAAATTATCCAGAAATGTATCCAACATGAATTCAATTCACACTAACTGTGTCTGACGGTCCCTAACTAAGATGTTGATGAAAGTAACATATAAAGTCATCCTAACTAATTATATGTATTTTGCTTGGCAATATATCACAGTTCTTGTCCAGATAAGACAATATGTAATTCCATTCATACACGAAAACAATTCGGACTTGTATCTAGGCGAACAGGCGAACAAGCCGAAAGCTATAATCCAAATACTGGGTTTTTTTAAATTAAAACTCCCTGTATCTTCGATGGAGAGAAAAAAACTAGTTTTGTTCAACAAAATAAGTATCCTTTTCTCCAATTTTGCACACGAAATGATGAACTTTTTTCATCCGAACACATTTTTCCACATGTTTCATTCCGCCACTTGATTTTACTGGCATTGTAAAATCCAATTAAACCGTTTGTTCAGCACTTTCTCCCGTAAACAACCTATTTTCCCCTAAAATGAATTGACTTCGTTCATTATAATCTAATTCTTCACGCTTCTAATATTTTCTCGACTGAAAAACAATGCAATTATAAACTCAGTCTGATTATCTGATTCAAATCCAGCTCGTGCAATTTCCATCTAGCCTATCAACCGTTTGACCTTCAACTGTCAGTTTGAATATTGGGTCCATTTCTTATAAAGTCAAGTCATTCAAAGAATAGTTAACTCTTCCAACTCTGTCCATAGCAAACTTTTTCGGTCGTTCCTTTTGACTAAAAAATTTAACTCTGTTACAATACACAGCCAAATTAGGTTGAAATAATACACCATCCAGTTCGGTTGAAATAATACACCGCCGAGTTAGATTTCAATAATGCAACACCGAGTTAGGTTCGAATAATACAACGCCGAGTTAGGATTAAAATCCCCCTTCACAGCACACGTTGTCGTGACTCATATGGGGGAAAAAACACATTTACTGTTACAAATTCTTAACAGTATGCTCGGTGATAGAGTGTTTTAATGTGTCTATCTCACAAACACAACTCGATGGAATTTGCTCGAATACCACTATACCCCACTGTACTAACTGTATGAATATTATATTTTTGTAGTGAGTAAAGATTCTAGAATAGTCTGGAGTCGCACTGTTCCTTCACATTAAGGATGTGTGTTAATTACTATTGATATCTAACTTATAATAGAAAATCACGTAGTAACCAATAATGAGTCCATAGATCAGAAACACACACTAACCAACATCTCCACAATTGAATCTCTGGAGTCGCCTCTTACTTCATAAATATCCGGTAAAAATATTGATATTCTTTGCATCCCGTACATGCTACAATAAGAGACGAAAGATCTTCTTCTGCATCCCTTACATGCTACAATAAGAGACGAAAGATCTTCTTCTGCATCCCGTACATGCTACAATAAGAGACGAAAGATCTTCTTCTGCATCCCTTACATTCTACAATAAGAGACGAAAGATCTTCTTCTGCATCCCTTACATGCTACAATAACAGACAAAAGATCTTCTTCTGCTGTGTTCGTTCTCAAACTTCTGCAACAGAACTAGAACAGATTATCAGGATGTAGTACGAAGAATGATTTGTATCATGGTTTACAGCATTGTTTACCATGATGTACCATGGTTTACAGCATTGTTTACCATGATGTACCATGGTTTACAGCATTTTTTTACCATGATGTACCATGGTTTACAGCATTTTTTACCATGATGTACCATGGTTTACAGCATTGTTTACCATGATGTACCATGGTTTACAGCATTGTTTACCATGATGTACCATGGTTTACAGCATTGTTTACCATGATGTATCATGGTTTACAGCATTGTTTACCATGATGTATCATGGTTTACAGCATTGTTTACCATGATGTATCATGGTTTACAGCATTGTTTACCATGATGTACCATGGTTTACAGCATTGTTTACCATGATGTACCATGGTTTACAGCATTGTTTACCATGATGTACTATGGTTTACAGCATTGTTTAACATGATGTACCATGGTTTACAGCATTGTTTACCATGATGTACCATGGTTTACAGCATTGTTTACCATGGTGTACCATGGTTTAAGCATTGTTTACCATGATGTACCATGGTTTACAGCATTGTTTACCATGATGTACCATGGTTTACATCATTGCTGCGGTATTAGCTCCTTTCGGCATGACACATTCGACTTCAGCATGGATTTGGGTCACTTATACCCTATATGGGATGGAACAGCCAACTCCCCCTATAATCTCCTTAGTCGCCTTTTACGACATTCATCAAAGATAAACCGTGTTGCTATTCTTTGCTCTCGTCCCAGACCCCAGCAACACACGGGTGACACGGGAGATATACTGGACCACAAGAAGATACAGAAAAGAGACATTGAAGTGGCATGATCAGACGACATCAACACTAGCAATCGAACTGGATAATCTGATCACAATATATTGATCGAATTTCTTACACAAAGTATTTCATGTATACTTCCTTGTCTGGAATACTGGTTCTCAACTTGGGCTTCAAAGATATTTTGTGACCACGCCGAACATGTTGGAAATGTCAGGCGACAGTTCCGTCATGGGATGGGGGCATAAGACATTTGGAGAGTGGGGAGACACACCCTTCTATGAAGCTACAGATATGTGACTGAATGCAGACCCGTCTAGAGTGGTACAGATAGGTACCTGATATTTAGTGACATATTTTGTGCATTCATACGCGAAACATGGGGGTAAAACTAAATTAAAACACTTCCTAATCCCGATAGAAATATTCACCACATCCATACGGAATTTCTTGGAATATTACATCCGTAGTTTGCCGTTGTTTTCAGGGGATTTTAATCACATCCGATTAAATATGACACAGGAAAACACATACATTCTCATTCGCCATTTCCCTGCACATGTCCCTAAAGGAGGCGGGACAGTTTGCTCTCGACCGAGGAGAATTCAATAGTTCCATAAGAAATACTACGTTGTGGAAAGAATATGTCACGTGATGATTTTACGCGTAAACATAGAAGGGTATTGTACATACATTACATCAACAATTAGAGGGGGGGGCCGATCCATCAGTACGGAATCATACGGCTCATATGACGTAAAATTCTCGCCACACGAAGCTAGGAATACGACAGACTTATAGGTCAAATTCCTTTACACATTACGATTGTAAAGAGAAAGTCGACCGATTTTTTAAACTAATATCTGGAACGCCTTTGTCCATTTTCGACGCCATATTTTACTATAAAATGTAGTACCTTGTGCCATTATAAGTGATCATCATGGAAAGTAATATCTACATGTTTTAATTGTTGTTTTTGTGTTCTAGTTGTTGTTATATTATAATAATGTTCGACTATTCATTGAAAAACGCAAAAAACAATATGTATCAGGGGTATCTGATCGATAATTAAAATACAAATGTTGTATGTCGGGATAGACCTAGTCTTGAACCAACAGACATTGCACTATTTCTTCACCGTTTATTAGTTTGTTCAGTACATATTATATTAGTTTGGGAATAAAATTAAGATCAATTCTTCACTGTGCTATAAATCGCACACTGTTTACATATTTAACTAACCGAAGTCACGAATTTCCTTGTAACGCCACTGAAATTAATGGATGCTGTGACGTCACATCTCCCGACACATAAACGACATCAACCATTTAGAATTATAACTAATTTATTTGTTAATTTATAAATAATCTTATCCCTAACCCCCGCCCCCTCATTAATGTAACTACTAATCAAAATTAATATGCCTTTTCAATTATAATAATATACTTTAATTTTAAATACAAATTACATTCATCACACTGCTCGCACGTGTGTTGCCGGGGCCCGAAAGGGGAGCAAAGAATAGCAACACTGTTTACCTTCCACGCATGTCGTAAAAAGGCGACTAAGGAGGTTATGGGATGGCGTTGGCTGTCCCATCCCATATAGGGTCAGTGACCCAAAGCCAATCTGAAGTCGGATGTGTCAGGCCGAAAGGCGCAGATATCGCAGCAATGTTGTAAACCATGACACAACTCATTCCGTTCTCCGGACTACATCCTGATAATCTGCAGTAGAGAACGGACGTAGAAGAAGAAGAATCACACTGCAAAGGTTAGGTAATACCTCGAAACTAGAACAAAGGCCACAGTGAAGACTTATACTTTATTTGCGCCTTAGTTTGGACATGAAACAACATATATACAACAGGAATATGTAATTAGCATGAATGTATCAATGCTACCATACTTTTCTCAAGTATTACGGCCGTCAAGAAATTATATTTGCGATTTTTTAAGTGCCGTTTTGAGATTTTACCCCAAATATCAACTTCACCACTTGCCCACAGCTGTCACATCACACATGCAACAACAACAAAAACACGATTGTATGCATTATTCACTCTTTTATTTATATGTGCAAACATTATTTGATATCTTTACAAAAAAAAAGTTATCACGTTTACCAAACACCCACTATAAATAACGTACATTTTTCAAACAGAATCCAGGCTCAGGGAGGAAATTACGTACTTTAAGCCAGAGCCATAAAGGTTAACAGTTGTTGTCAAAGGGGGAGGGTGAATTGACCAAATTTGGCGTAAGGAAAAGAACGGATATATCTATTAAATTATTTGAATTCTAAACAAATGTCCAAATAATCTGGGGGGGGGGGGGAATTGTGTATTCTTTTTTGTACGTTAATCTGCAAAATAAACAACAATAACAACAAAGTTTACGAGATCCAACGACAACATAGAAATTCAAAATGTTCCATTATTAAAAGTCAACAATTTTACATATTTAGGCACTAATCTAGCATTGGATGGAGACTCATCAAAAGAAATTTTACACCGTATTGCCCTTGCAGCGGGTGCTTTCAATAAACTACGCAACATATGGACGTCAAACACACTAAGAAACACCACAAAACTCAAGTTATTTAACTCCAACATCATCCCTATTCTATCATATGGGTGCGAAAGTTGGAAAGCCACAAAAGCCACAGATAAAAGACTCGACTCCTTTGAAAACAAATGCCTACGTACCATTCTGAACGTTAAGTGGAGTGACTTTAAATCTAACACTACTATAAGAGAGGAAAGCAAACAAACCTATATATCTTCCTTCATTAGACAAAGGCGTTGGACTTACATCGGCCATGTTCTCAGAATGAACAGCCTAAGAATTCCCCAGCAATCACTATATTGGGTGCCACCTGGAGTAAGAAGAAGAGGGAGACCTAGAGAAACTCTACGAAGAACCATTAATAGAGAAGGCATGTCAATGAACCTAAACAACACGCAACAATTGAAAGACCTGGCAACACAAAGACAGAAATGGAAGGCTATGGTTTCTGCCCTATGCGCCGCCTATGGCCCTGGAGGAACATAACAACATAACATCACAACAAAGTTTGGTTTGGTGAATTAATTTCTCTGCATTGTTAACAGTCTCTTGGCAATGGAGGGTGTAAATAAAATAGAATAAAAACTGTTGATATAATCCATGTTCGTCGGCAGATATAAAAGACCTAATTGCTAAACGTAAACAGGCCTTTATTCGGTACATTTTTTATTAATGTGACATTGGTTTTCCATTGGTTACTATTTATATACTTTAAGTAGCCTTGGTTATTTTTGGAATGCGATTCCAAGTATATAAATATTGGCCAATGATGAGGCGACGCGCAAATTCAAAGATAGACTGGCGAGTCGATAAACATTATTCTTCAGACCCTGTCGTGACAACAAGCAACCAGGTAGACAGCCAGACAAATTATTAATGTGCAAACGTGTGTTTCTTTAAGGATGTGTCACACCTTTGTGTAGGATGTACATAATGGCGCAGGCGAGGACAGATGGGAGCATGTGAGATGTATAAGCATTTTGAGTGGCCCAGAGTTTTTCGCGAAGTTGGAGGGAACTCGGAAGTTGCAGAATTAGAGGTCGAACTGGGACTCGAAAAGTGGACGACGACCTGAGTGGTCTCCCTGATATTTAACTACTGGTATTTGTATATACAGAACTAATGTACCCTCAAACTCACATAGTGTCACAGGCGTATTCATTGTATCCGTTCACAGATAACATTCTAGATATTATACAAACAAATTGACAAATACACTACTGTTTACAAATATCAGTCGACAAATATATATATATCCTATATGTATCATAATCCACGATTGGAACATGATTTTTTCTTTCGGAAAAACAATCAAAATCCTTCCTGTACATGTCGTGGCGACTGCGATAGCAGAACGGTATTTATTTCCACAAGCCATGAAACGTCCCCTGCACTCCTTCACATGAAAATATACAGTAACGAAAGTTATATATATATATATATATATATATATATATATATATATATATATATATATATATATATATATATATATATATATATATATATATATATATATATATATATATATATATATAGTAACCATTTATGGAAATAAACAAGAAGCTTTTTTAATCCAAAGAAAACCGTCAAGCGGAAAGGGTGCATGGAAGAAACATTATCCCAAAAAGGGCTATGGAACCAAAACCGTTGAGAATCATTGATCTAGAAAAGTGATTACCAAACATTTTTTTCCCTAACTCTCCTTGCCGATTTTTATATTTCCCATAGACCCCTTGTCTGCCTAATATTGTATTTAATATAACATAATAACTTCAAATGCATTTTTGACAGCTGACACCGTGCTGTTCACTCTGGTCGGTTTTTTTTTTTTTTTTTTTTTTTTTTTTTGCAGTATGGACAATTGTAAAAAAGAACATGTACAATTTGTTTACTATTTTATTAGAGTACATCTCGTGTACTCCCTATTTTTATTAGAGTACATCTCGTGTACTTCCTATTTTTATTAGAGTACATCTCGTGTACTCCCTATTTTTATTAGAGTACATCTCGTGTACTCCCTATTTTTTTTAGAGTACATCTCGTGCACTACCTATTTTTATTCTCACTGACATGGATCCCCTTCAAGTCGAAATCCACCATCATGGATTTATATAGACCATTTTGGAAACCTTTAATCTAGAACTTTGAAAATCTTTGGTCTAGAACGTTGAGAATCATTGTTCTAGAACGTTTAGAATAATTGATCTAGAACAGTGTTTCCCAACCTCTTGTTTTAAACCATGCCCCACCTAAGTCTATCTAAAATTCTAGTTCTCTTCTTCTTCTTCTTCTTCTTCTTCTTCCCCCCTTCTCCTTTCATGTAACATATACATATTTTGACATTCAAAAACTGAATTATTCGATAACATTTTGGGAATAATTTCCCCCCCCCCCTAAATTACATCCTCCACCATTCCCTGAATAATCGAATTTGTCACGTGTGGGGCGTGGGCCCAACTTCGACAACGTTGGTCTAGAACGTTGAGATCATTGATCTAGAAAGTTGAGATTCACGGGTCTAGAACGTTGACAAACACTGGTCTAGAATGTTGAGAATCGTTGGTCTAGAATGTTGAGAATCGTTGGTCTAGAATGTTGAGAATCGTTGGTCTAGAATGTTGAGAATCGTTGGTCTAGAATGTTGAGAATCGTTGGTCTAGAATGTTGAGAATCGTTGGTCTAGAATGTTGAGAATCGTTGGTCTAGAACCAAGCTGATATTCTGTCAGTAATGTCGATTAATGCGTCAAGAATATTTTTTACAATTTTATTTTACACCATCCTGATCATAATATATTGAACAACTTTCAACAACTGTCAGGAATTCAGAAACTGGTTTAAACATTCAAAAATGTCAGTACTGCATTTTTCCCGTTAGGGAGTTTCAGGGAGGTTTCGAGTGGCTTGTGTGATAAGGGCCGCATGCCCTTGCTGTCGTCATGTCATGTTCAGGACGAGTTTTCTTTTATTAGCCCAAAATAAAATGAACTGGTTTAATTACCGCTAAAATGTAGTTATTTAAAAAAAAATATTTTCTCTTTTTTTCAGCGCAAATATATTTTTACAGAAAAAGGATTTTTTTAAACTGCATTATCTATTTCAAATACCGAGATAAATTAGTGCGATAAATTTGTTTTCGCCTATCACAACCAAGTGGCCTTTTATTGGATTCAGCATTGAAAAAATGAAGCCTACTTCTACTGGCTCCAGCATTGAGAAAATAAAGCTTACTTCTACTGGCTCCAGCATTGATACAATGACGCAAACTTTTATTGACTGCGACAATATGGATGAGTTGATTCACAAAAGTTGTAAAATTTGAAAAACATATTTAATACGCGTTTCCAAGTCAATATTTGTGCAAACGTATGGGGGAATACAATTTTACTAATCACTAGTAATACACATAATAACATAAAAATCGACATTTCGACCAAATATTCTTTATCTTGAACTAATTCACAACAAAATACGACGAGTACTAACATCACTATTGAATAAAGTCATGAATATTATCTCCAAAAGTTCACTTCTAAACGAGACTTGACGATCAGTGATCGAACCCACGACTCCTGAGCACAAGGCAAATATCTTAACCATTATACTAGGGAGATACCTAAGCTCTTTCGTCAGAACTTTTGGTAAGTCTTTACCTTTAAATAAAATATAGCAATTGGAAGCTATCGCTGAACAATGGTAGAGTTTTCCAATGTAATCGGTAAATAGTCAACAGTGACCCTCAAAATTATAAGACCTAATTGCTAATGTGAAATTGAATCTTCTAAAATGACTGATTTTGTTATTCCCTTGATTTCCATTGGTTATCGCACAAATTATAACCATAGTAACCAATGATAATAGCGGATATAGTCAAATGAGTCATTTTAGAAGGCTTGATTTCCCTTCAGCCAATATGTTGTATATTTAAATGGTCATGAGTTCTCACAGAAAGCTTTTAAAACAGAAGATGACGTTATGTAATATATTTATTTTTCGTCTGTCTCCGCGTGGTGTAAATGGCTGATGATAATTGTTTTGAGATCTTACAATCTTTTCCAATTCTGTTTTTACTTTTAAAATTAAGCTGCTGATGAATTATCAAAAAAGAAGCTGTTATCTCCATTTTTCACCAAGTGCTACAATACTAACTCGCAAAATGGTTTTTTTTTTTAAATTACAAACAAGAATGGCTACATTAGTTGGCCATCTAAAAGATAGGACGCTCACGTTTTGGAGACCAACAAGAGAAACCCAAACCTAAGGAATGGATATACTAAAACAACTTTGGAGAATGATGATGATGATGATGATGATGATGACGATGATGAAATAATCCTTTTAGCTGCGAGCAAATAGCTTTTAATAGATCATAGCCTTTATGATAAAAGTACAGGTTCCTCTCAGTTGTGAGGCAACATCTGGACTCATATAAGTCTCAACGGCACGGACATATAAAAGGGGGGGGCGTTATAGATGCAAGTTTAGTCCCCGAATGGAGGTATTACAGTGTACCAGGATTACAAAGTTCTGCCACAAGCACAGTACAAACATCTGGGCCAACTATCCGTCATTTGTCTGTCAGATTTGTTGACCCATCCGCAGCGACCCATCTAGCATTCTCCGTCACCTGAGCAGTCTACCACAAAAGAACGAAGGCGCAATATCCGCTTCGTCATCCATGGGGATTATTTGATAAAAGTAAAAGCGTTTTGTCTGAAGATAAAGCACAATTGTTAACCCAAACAAAGTAACACATGCTTCTTTTTGTCTGAAGATAAACCCTCAATTGTTGACCCAAGGAAGGTAACACATTCTTCTTTTTGTCTGAAGATAAACCCTCAATTGTTGACCCAAGCAAGGTAACACATTCTACTTTTTGTCTGAAGATAAACTGACAATTGTTGACCCAAGCAAAGTAACACATTCTACTTTTTGTCTTGACACACCCAGATCACTGCAGGCATCACTAAATTTTAAAAAGAAAGAACACTGTGGGTAATTTACAAGAGACAGAAGCAGGAAAACATTCGAAAACCCTCCTATCCGATCCTTCCTTCATGTACTACAATACAACTTTCCTGGCAGGAATCCGATTCATTGGGCATTAACGAACTCACAAACTAAATTAGACAATCACAAATGTTTCTTTTTCTATTTGTTCACCACATTTATTGTTCTTCGTGCCATGCTCATATTCACTTCAAAGGGAGAAAAATTATGATCACATTCTTCTTGTATAAAGACAAAAGTCCAATTGTTGACCCAAGCAAAGTAGCACATTCTTAGCTAGTTAGTCGTGGCATCAAAATCATCACTGCAAACTGGACACTTCCATAGTTACTCCGATCTCTCTTTGAGTGTATCCGCCATTACACTTCTGCTGATAGTACCGTTCCTCTGCTGACTGACCATTATTCTTCTGTGCCCTCCACAAAAATTCACTTCTAGTAACACTGCATTTCAAACCCTGATCTTTAATTCTGACCATCGAAAATGAATCTTTATCCATGTTAGTCTCACTCTCGCGTGCTATATCTCTTATGGAATTCAAAACGTCAGCTCGATCCATTACCCGATCGCCGTGTGCCACAATGGCGCATGACGCCAGTTGATCTGCTCTTTCATTACTCGAACACCACATGTACCGGCACGAAAATAAGTGTAACTACTTTCAACTTCGCCTTTCTAAAGGACTCAATCCGCTGTTCACGAACTAGACCCACTTGCACCTTCATAATGATACTCATGGAGCCACTCAAGATGGTATTCACACTGACCAAAGCCTGCACCTCTTGCTCCACAGCTAAGTTTCGAAATCTGTGAGTAGACCTATCCATTCCGCACCTGCTGCCACATCTTGAAATCTGCACACACTTTGTGTGACATCCTCAGCACGTCCCATCCACGACTTCCCTCTCATAAATTTGCTACCTTTAACTTTCTTGATTTCAGAATGTAATGGGTGTTACATGTCTGCATGTATTTGAAGGTACGCCCGTGCACGGCAATACTGTAACCTGTGCTCTGTGGATGTCTCTCTTGTGCACCCATGAATGATACGCATTGCTGCATTCTTAATAATATCCAGTCTTTCGATCTGAGTTTGGCAAAAAGTCAGAATTGTCAGTGCATATTCCACCACAGCCACCGCCAAACGCTGATACAAAAGAAATAACCTAAATAACCACTGCTCACATTCTTCTGTTCGTCTGAAGATAAACGCACAATTATTGACCCGTCCATGCATGAAGCACATTCTTCTTCTTGTAAGAGTTTTCCATGAGTAGGTGGATTCATTTTATGATATTACACACACAGCCATGACCTTCAGTCATCTGATATTACACACACAGCCGTGGATTCCTACAGTCATCTGATATTACACACACGCAGCCTTGACCTACAGCTATCTGATATTACACACACTGCCGTGACTTACAGTCATTTGATATTACACACTCACAGCCTTTATCTACAGTCATCTGATATTACTCACACCTCCGTGACTTACAATCATGCTATATTACACACAGCGCCGTAACGTAGTCATATAAACACACACTGTCGTGACTTACAGTCACCTGAGACCACATAGCCGTGACTTAGTCATTTGAGAACACACCGCCGTGACTTACAGTCATCTGAGCATACACTTCCGTGATTTACAGTCATTTGAGAACACACTGCAGTGACTTACAGTCATGTGAGCATACACCGCCGCGATTTACAGTCATCTGAGACCACATCGCCGTGACTTTAAGTCATCTGAGAACACACCATCGTGACTTACAATCATCTGAGAACATACCGTCGTGACTTACAATCATCTGAGAACATACCGTCGTGACTTACAGTCATCTGAGAACACACCGTCGTGACTTAAATCATCTGAGAACATACCGTCGGGACTTACAATCATCTGAGAACACATCTCCATGACTTATAGTCATCTTAAAATATACCGCCGTGATAAAGTCACATTACCACGTACCGCCGTGATAAAGTCACATTACCACGTACCGCCGTGATAAAGTCACATTACCACGTACCGCCGTGATAAAGTCACATTACCACGTACCGCCGTGACTTGAAGTCATCTGCATAAAATAAAGCTCCTACGAAATCACCCTATATGCATAGAAACAACCCTACTGTACGTATAAACCACTCCACTGTACGTATAAACCACTCCACTGTACATATAACCACTCCACTGTACATATAACCACTCCACTGTACATAGAAATCACTACGCTGAACATAGAAACCATCTCACTGTACATAGAAACAACCACACTGTACATAGAAACCACCACACTGTACATAGAAACCACCACACTGTACATAGAAACCACAACACTGAACATAGAAACACCCCACTGTACATAGAAACCACCACACTGTACATAGAAACACTCCACTGTACATAGAACCCACCACACTGTACATAGAAACCACCACACTGTACATAGAAACACTCCACTGTACATAGAAACAGTCCACTGTACATAGAAACCACCACACTGTACATAGAAACCACCACACTGAACGTAGAAACCACCACACTGTACATAGAAACCACCACACTGAACATAGAAACCACTACACTGTACATAGAAACCACCACACTGTATATAGAAACCACCACACTGTACATAGAACCAACCCCACTGTACACTGAAAGCAATAACTAATCGCTCATAATGCCTGGAAATCGATGCAAACAAAACATCCATAAAGCAGATTTAAATTGTCAACAGAAAATCGAGCACAGATCTGGGAGAGATTTGTGAGATTAGTTACCTTCACTCTTTAGAATTAAGTCACAAGTCACATTTAGCTGTTCCATCACAAGGATGCCACTAACAGACTTTCTTGTTACAGTAACTAAACAATAAATGCCTTTTTCACACTCACACAGGAATAAACACACTCGTTTCATTAACAGTCTTTGCTGCCATGCATAACATCGTACACCAGTGGGTTTCAATCATGAGCGTATATTTTGGCTAAGGGGTCATGACGAAATAGTGGACAGTTGGGTGAATACAGACATGTCCAAGTTGGTCACAGAAATGTCATTGTCTACAATTATTTGAAAAATATGTGACAATTTAAGAGCGATTTAGTGGTAGACTATTCACGTCAACAAACAGCCCAGACAGCCGTAAAAGACCACACTACGTTGACTACAAGATTGCTGAAAGATGTCCGCGTGCAGTGCGATAAATACTAACAAACAAATTGGGACGCACGGCTGGTATTAGTAATTTGGATACGAACTTCCATGGCTCAAAGAAATTGATAAATACTGAATTATTAGATATTACTGTCCTAGTCGGATGCGTGGGTCATTGGCGCAAATAAATCCGAAATACATCGCATCAATGCGTTGTGTCACGATGGACAACTTCTGAAGGAATTGTAGTTGGGTCATTGTATGCTAAAAGAGCGAGATCTGGCGGTAGTTTTAAAGGGAATTCTTGGCCGGCAATTATGTCATTTATGGTACAGTACTGAGGAGAGATAGAGCTGACTTGAAGTGGGTGATGGTACAGTACTGAGGAGAGATAGAGCGAGCTGACTGATGGTACAGTACTGAGGAGAGATAGAGCTGACTTGAAGTGAATAATGGTACAGTACTGAGGAGAGATAGAGCTGACTTGAAGTGAATAATGGTACAGTACTGAGGAGAGATAGAGCTGACTTGAAGTGAGTGATGGTACAGTACTGAGGAGAGATAGAGCTGACTGGTGTCAAGAATATCCGATCATGTTATGTGTAGACTGGTGTCAAGAATATCCGATCATGTTATGTGTAGACGGGTGTCAAGAATATCCGATCATGTTATGTGTAGACGGGTGTCAAGAATATCCGATCATGTTATGTGTAGGTGTTTAACAA
This sequence comes from Meghimatium bilineatum, assembly GCA_034231615.1. Lineage (NCBI taxonomy): Eukaryota > Metazoa > Mollusca > Gastropoda > Stylommatophora > Philomycidae > Meghimatium > Meghimatium bilineatum. The sequence goes on from CM067300.1 coordinate 21,167,297, forward strand.
GAATATCCGATCATGTTATTTGTAGGTGGGTAACAAGAATATCCGATCATGTTATGTGTAGGCAGGTGTCAAGAATATCCGATCATGTTATGTGTAGACGGGTGTCAAGAATATCCGATCATGTTATGTGTAGACGGGTGTCAAGAATATCCTATCATGTTATGTGTAGACTGGTGTCAAGAATATTCGATCATGTTATGTGTAGACGGGTGTTAATGAGTTTCGACCTGTGTATGATCATGTGTTTGATATTTTGAAGCATTGAGTATATTGTAAAGATACATTTTTTGCGTATATTTTTTACTGCTGAGTCGCAATTATGAAAAGAAATAAAACTCTCACAAACAGGAAACACGCCATCTTATATCAAATTAACAAGCACACACCCACGAGAACAAATATTCTAAAATAAATTTCATTCGATAAATATAGACCAATCAAAATTGCTTCAAGCTCAACTATCTGAGCAATGATATATTTAATTTATTTATGTGTGTATGTGTGTGAGTCTGCTGTATATACGCGGGAGGATACGGATGAAAGATGGCTATAATTGTAGGGTTCGCACCCAGGCACTGATGTTAATCATAGCTGAACGCACACTTTTTTTAACACAAAGCCTGTAATTGCGTCAAATGATCGTTAGAGGCGGCTGATCTTTCTTGTTGGAAATGCTTCGATAAAATGATATTTGATATATGTTTGCTTGAAGTAACAATTAGTGCGGCGTTGAAGATAGATTCCGAGGTTAGCCATGCCATTGACATTTAGTTTCATCCGTTTTTTCAAGAGTACATTACTAAAACAAACATCAGGATTCAGCAAGCTTAATCATTATTAGAATTATGGGTCAAACGTGGTTAGTCAACACGTTTCAACACAATATGCTAGTCTGTATAATATTGGAGATACCTTGAGAAATAATGACAAATATAGTTCTTATATCCTTTTAGTGCACATTTTTTGGGGGGAAAAAAGAGGAGGTGGTATGTTCGGAGCGTTCTGACATAGTCGGAAGATAAAATATCAGTTCATGCAATCCTTTGAAAAGAAAATAGAATGAACGAGTCGATACATTGGAGAGAATGGACAGAGTGTCAATAGATCGGACAAGCTAATATGATAAACGACCTCGCCCGCTCAGAAAATTGTCTGAAGTGTTGAATCATGGTCGTTCTGAAGACTGCATGAGATTGGTGTAAAGATCGAAACAGCCCATAAAGAGAAAATTACAGATATACGAAGAAATGGATAAATGAACATCGAACTGGACACTATGAGCTACTACACTCTAATGGATTGATTGAGACGAGGATCGGAGCTATTGTAGCATTGTCCAGTGTCCACTGATGATAACCTGCAGTCATAACTCACAACTTTGAAAAGACGTCTTCTACTCAGAATGTGGGCGGGAGGGGCTAATATAGTTGATATAGCGTGCCAGATTGTAGCGTGTCTAGTTGATGGTGAGATTGTTTAATATCACCGGGTTATAGCGTGCTAGATTGTAGCGTGTCTAGTTGATGGTGAGATTATTTAATATCACCAGGTTATAGCGTGCCAGATTGTAGCGTGTCTAGTTGATAGTGAGATTTCTTACTATCACCGTATTATAGCGTGCCAGGTTCAAAACCACGTCCGGACAAACAAAATCCTGGTTATGATCTCTCACCTTACTACCGATTCTCCAGTCGGCCCAGCTATAAATGGGTACTTGACTCATGAGTTAGGGAAGGTAAACGCAACAAAGAAGGGAACTGGTAATTCCCACCCAATAGTTGCTGCGTAGTCGTAACCTTCGATAACAGTTACCATGTTGTTCCGGCAGGATGACGTTGTGCTTGAACTAGTTACGGGCACGGCGTGGGTGGACGGAACAACAAATAAACCTGTCGCAAGGGTCACAGTTGTGCCCTGACGTCGACGTCTGTTTAAGTAGCATTAGACTCGAAACACCATCGAGCTGGATGGCTGCTGGAACAGAGGGCGGAGTACTTATGGGAATGCTCCACGTGCTGTGAGGCCAGTTTCTAATCAAGAATCAAGAATTTGCTGCGACTTAGTACATGAAGAGCTAAACTTTATGCCCGACAACAAGTTTCTGACATGGGATCTACCATTTACTTTCATTCAAAAGTGTGGTAAAACATCATTGCATCGATGAAGTGAGTGGTGTAGGCTTCACGTAAACAATGTAGGGCTTGAAATAAGTAATGTAGGGCTCTATGTGAGTAATGTAGGGCTTGAAGTAAGTAATGTTGGGTTTGAAGTGAGTAATGTAGGGCTTGAGTGCGTAATGTATGGTTTGAAGTGAATAATGTAGGGCTTGAAGTGCGTAATGTAGGGTTTGAAGTGAGTACTGTAGGACTTGAAATGAGTAATGTAGGGCTTGAAGAGAGTAATTTAGGGCTTGAAATGAGTAATGTAGGGCTGAAATGAGTAATGTAGGGCTCTAAGTGAGAAATGTAGGGCTTGAAGTAAGTAATGTTGGTTTTGAAGTGAGTAATGTAGGGTTTGAAGTGAGTAATGTAGGGTTTGAAGTGAGTAATGTAGGGTTTTGAAGTGAGTAATGTAGGGTTTGAAGTGAGTAATGTATGGTTTGAAGTGAATAATGTAGGGCTTGAAGTGAGTTATATAAGGCTTGAAGTGAGTAATGTAGGGTTTGAAATGAGTAATGTAGGATTTGAAGTGAGTAATGTAGGGCTTGAAGTGAATAATGTATGGCTTGAAGTGAGTAATGTTGGGCTTGAAGAGAGTAATGTTGGGTTTGAAGTGAGTAATGTAGGGCTTGAGTGCGTAATGTAGGGTTTGAAGTGAATAATGTAGGGCTTGAAGTGCGTAATGTAGGGTTTGAAGTGAGTACTGTAGGACTTGAAATGAGTAATGTAGGGCTTGAAGAGAGTAATTTAGGGCTTGAAATGAGTAATGTAGGGCTGAAATGAGTAATGTAGGGTTTGAAGTGAGTAATGTAGGGCTTGAAGAGAGTAATGTAGGGCTTTAAGTGAATAATGTAAGGCTTGAAGTGAGTAATGTAGGGTTTGAAGTGAGTAATGTAGGGTTTGAAGTGAGTAATGTAGGGTTTGAAGTGAGTAATGTAGGGTTTGAAGTGAGTAATGTAGGGCTTGAAGAGAGTAATGTAGGGCTTTAAGTGAATAATGTAGGGCTTTAAGTGAATAATGTAGGGCTTTAAGTGAATAATGTAGGGCTTGAAGTGAATAATGTAGGGCTTGAAGTGAGTAGTAATGTATGGCCTGAATTGAGTAATAGAGGGTTTGACGTGAGTATTTGTAGGGCTTTAACGCAATGAAATATGAATTAAATAGACATGTCATCTACTAGATTTTTACTGCTTAATACAGGTTGTTCTGAGATTCCACTTTTAAGACAGTCAGATCTCCAGTGTCTTGAAAACATACAAGAAGAAAAGTAGAACTTATCATAATTGGATCACATGACGACACATGCAAATCCGTACTTCAATGTATACGACCTGACATTAAGAACCAATGCTCGTCATTCATCTTAGCTGATCCTATTCAAAGGGGTTTTTTTCGTTGTTTTTTTTTTAATTTTTAATAAATTTTTTTCATTGGTTACTTTGCGTACATAATGTGTGGCGCCTGCCAATGAAAATCGCGGATCAATGAAAGCCATCTAATGTGACGAGATCTAAGGTTAAGTTTCGAAATTTGATGATGTGAGAGAAAACTATTGTAACTGTAAAATGGAGATTACAATGAGAGTTGGATCGCCACAATTATTCACAGGAGTCGGAAATAGTATTAAATTCCAGAAAACAAGTGGTAGATCCCTATTGATAGTCTTGCTACAACAGCAGTGAAAATCAGTGTTATTGATAGTCTTGCTACAACAGCAGTGAAAATCAGTGTTATTGATAGTCTTGCTACAACAGCAGTGAAAATCAGTGTTATTGATAGTCTTGCTACAACAGCAGTGAAAATCAGTGTTATTGATAGTCTTGCTACAACAGCAGTGAAAATCAGTGTTATTGATAGTCTTGCTACAACAGCAGTGAAAATCAGTGTTATTGATAGTCTTGCTACAACAGCAGTGAAAATCAGTGTTATTGATAGTCTTGCTACAACAGCAGTGAAAATCAGTGTTATTGATAGTCTTGCTACAACAGCAGTGAAAATCAGTGTTATTGATAGTCTTGCTACAACAGCAGTGAAAATCAGTGTTATTGATAGTCTTGCTACAACAGCAGTGAAAATCAGTGTTATTGATAGTCTTGCTACAACAGCAGTGAAAATCAGTGTTATTGATAGTCTTGCTACAACAGCAGTGAAAATCAGTGTTATTGATAGTCTTGCTACAACAGCAGTGAAAATCAGTGTTATTGATAGTCTTGCTACAACAGCAGTGAAAATCAATGTTATTGATAGTCTTGCTACAACAGCAGTGAAAATTGATATGAAAGAAGATGTGATAGCTATGTATGACATAGACTAATGGATATGAAAATAGCAAAAACGCGGTAAAGAAATCAAGAATAAATCGGAGAATAGATAACAAATGTGGATAAACAAAATCATAAATATGTAGAACATTTTTTTTTACAGATTTGATAAAATGAAATGAGTTGATCAATCTACCTGAGATAATGTCAGAGCTGCAAGATAGTACAGGTAAACGTGAGAGTCATCGACGAGAAATGTATAGAAGCATATCAATATCATCATCAATCTATAATTCCTCGGGATCGGAGAGTTTCCACTTTGAAAATTTCGACACTCCCATCTTCAACTATCCTCTACAGGACGCTCTTGAGAAAGAAATCATGTCTCATCACGCGCCCACACAACGCAAGTTTGCCTCATCTCGTGCCTAAACCACGTAGGTTTGCCTCGTCTCATGCTCAAACCAGACAATAGTGTCAAACCACGCAAGTTTGCCTTATCTCATACATAAACCATACAGGTTTGCCTCGTCTCGTGCTCAAACTAAGCAATTGTGTCTCATCTCGTGTCAAACCACGCAAGTTTGCCTCATCTCGTGCCTAAACTACGCAGACTTGCCTCGTCTCGTGCTTACACCTGGCAATTGTTTCTTATCTCGTGTCAAACAAGACAAGTTTGCCTCATCTCGTGCTCAAGCCACGCAAGTTTTGCGATTTTTCACAATTGCCAGGAAACATATACCAGCTAACGCTTACAATAACTGATATTGCTTTTATGTTCTATATAAATGGCGGACATGTATACTCCATCGCTAGTCTCAGTGGTTCTATGATTCAAAAAGGGAGATGGCAGTTCCTGGTTATAAGCTATTTTCATCGTTGAAGACAAAGTGTGCCATGGTTATCTCTGACGGCGTGAGACAGTTTCGGGATCATTTATCACCTAACTCCGCTAGGCAGCCACCACCTAATAAGATGTTGATGCGCCACAACCTATCTGCTTCAATGGGGGATTGAAGCTAGGACAAATTCCGAAGAAAAAAATAGACTGCAAGTGAAGCAATAAAAGCGTGCAGAAGCACAGGGTCCAGTGGCCAGCCAGATTATTCATAATAGCCTGGTCAGAAAGAAAAGTACCAGATGATTGGCAAAAATCCGTAATTGTACCATTATGGAAAAATAAAGGTAGTAAGAGTGTGCATCATATCTCCTTATTAAGTCATACAGGCAAAATCTACGCACAAATAATACTGACAGCTGACGGGAATTGAACGAGGTCCGTTATAGCACCACCGAATCGTTTTGCAACACAAGTAAACATATTTTTCGTACTTGACCAACCACATCCCCCAAAAAATATGTGATCTCGTCAAGACATTCAACCTGTGTACTGAAGTCCAATCGAAACAAGGACTATTAACGAACATTCTGTACAAGTATTTAAGTATCCTCATGAACACAAACATATAACATTCTTATTCGTACTACAAGGACCTAAATGTCTTCTTGTGAATATAAATAACATAGAAATAGAACAATTTTGTAAATATGACAAAATAGTTAGGACACGTCATGAGAAAAAGAAAGAATATATCATGAACATAGTCAAGTTGACGACCAAGAGAGGGGCTAGGGAAAGACCAAGAAAGCCGATGCAGGATAGCTTAGCATTGCAGTATATGTGAACATTATAAGTAGTAAATGAGACTGTGGATATACATGACACCAACATCCGACTGCATATATAATAACAAACAATACATGAGATAGAAGTCGGTGGACATGCATGATAGCAATATCCCACTGTAACGTAATTCTATCATATATATAACATGTATAACGTAATCCTATCATATATATATATATATATATATATATATATATATATATATATATATATATATATATATATATATATATATAACATTTATAACGTAATCATATCATGCATACAACATTTATAACGTAATCACCTCACAGACAATATTTATAACGTAATCATATCATACATACAACTTTTATAACGTAATGACTTCACATACAACTTTTATAACGTATCCTACTGTGACAGAATATTTCCAATCGATTCTAATTTTCAACATGATGACACATTTCTGTCCATACTTCTAGCTATAATACAATCCGTTTTCTCAGCATCTCTGTCAGCTTAATTTATTTCTTACGATTGACGGAAGCAATCCACATAGTTCCCTTATTCCTTAAGAACGGTAGCTTTGGTCGTGTAGATTTAACTAGAACACACGGCGTGAACAGATGAAAAAAGTCGATCAATATTCAAGATGAACGAGGCGTGAGAACAAGAACATCAAGCAGCCAGATAGTCAAAGAATGAACGAAAATTCAGATTCAGAATTGAACAAGAAAAATTCTCTCATTAAACGAGATATTGAGATGTGCGTAACAGGCAGAAGATTGCTTCCCTTCTGACATTTCAATTGACCAAAAAAGCATGCTTTGAAAATTCTTCATCGCAAGGTTGCCACATAGGTGAAACTAGAAAATATTTTGGTTATAAAATGATCAGAAATATGTCGAACTTCTAAACTGTGTACAATAGCTAATAAGCGTATGATATAGCCAGATTTAATTTTGTACATTGCAATTAAACGCTCCAATTCTACTAATTACATGAAGGAGACATTAAGTTGTGATTTAGCAGCAGTTAATGAGCACTTTTTCTATCACAACATTGCTATTTTGACCAGATTTTTCTTCTTTTTTTTCAATAAGGTAATTACGAAGAACACAATGTAGTTAGTTGTACTGTTCACAGTCTATCAAACTCACGAACACGAAAAAATATAGATGACAGTACACAAAACATACTAAGTCAACGTTTCAACCAAAATGTATTTCTCAAGATGAAGACAGACAAAGAACAGACAATAAATATAATTATAAAAGTAAAATAACAAATACTGCAGATATTTAGGTACAGAAAAAAATATCTCACGTACTATCATATAGTCGCAAATTGTTAACATGTGGAAATCAGAAATAATACTTTAGAGATGTGACAGAAGCTGGTTCTCTTCAACCTGCTTGTGGTTGATCTAGAAATTTGCGCATACATCGGATGGTTTGGCATGCGCTTAATTTTTTTCCTTTGAACAAGCACTCTTTCTTCTCTTCTGTCATCCAGTGGGCGGATGTTTGCATGTTTTTCCATTGCATGTATTGGGGTGGTTTTCATCCCTCCAGAGATAAGTCGAAGTCCTGCATTTTGTACTTTAGATAGGCGATTAGTATTTGTTTTTGATGCTGATGCCCAGGCTGTCATTCCATATTCTGCTACAGGTCTGACTGTACCCATGTAGACTTTTCGGAGAATATTTCCATTTGCTCCCCAGCTTGTTCCTGCAAGTTTCTTCATCAAGGATAGCCTCCTGGTTGCTTTTTGTTCGGTGGTTATTAGGTGTGGTTTCCAGGTGAGTCGCTTGTCTAGTGTGACCCCTAGATATGTAGGGTTCTCCACATGTGCTAGCTCACTTCCATTTATTTTAAGATTTGCTTTTTCTTGGTGGTTTGAAAGTGAGAAGATGGTTGTCACGGTTTTGGAGAGGTTGATCTGGACTCCCCAGTCAGATGCCCATTCACTTAAGGTGTCACGTGCTGTCTGCATTCTGTTTTTGCAGTGGATAGGTTTCCTGCCGCACTCCAGGCAGCAAAGTCATCTGCATGAAGAGCCTTTGAAATATGATGTGACAGTTTCTCTCCCATATCATTGATGAATACTAGGAAGAGGGTAGGAGAGATCACTCCTCCTTGAGGTACTCCTTGTTGCAGAGTAACACGTTTGCTTAGTTTACCATCTACTTTTACTCTTGCAGTGCGGTAGCAGAGGAAATCTTGTATCCAGCTAAACATTCTGCCTTCAATTTTGTTGTGGACTCCCTCTTTCCACACCTTATGGAAGGCCTTACTTAAGTCCACAAAGTAGCCAGCACTTTTTCCTTCTTTTAGAAAGCATTTTAGATTTCCTGTGCTAGGTATGTAAGCTGGTCTTCAGTGCTGCGATTTTTCCTATAGGCCGACTGTGTCTTGGTGAGCTTTTGGTTTTCTTCTAGGTATTTTATCAGTCTAGAGTTGACCATTCTCTCCATTGTTTTCCCTATGCAACTCAAGAGGCTGACTGGTCGGTAGCTTGACTTGCTTTTTTTTCCTTTTTGTTTTTTCCCAATTGGGATGATGACAGCTTCACGCCACAAGTCTGGAATTTTACCAGTTTTCCATGATTGGTTGAAGATGGTAAGGAGCTTGTTTCTGCTGATTGGCCCTAGGTTCCTGATCATATCATTGGTTATACCGTCTTTTCCTTGGGGCCTTTTTGGTTTTTAGTTTTCCTATGGCACCATTTAGTTCTGCGAAGGTGAAAGGTGTCTTCATGCAGGGCTCTGGATTTTGATTCTTCCGTTTTCTTTGAATTTCTTTTTTTTACTTCTTTGATACGTGTATGAGAGAGTGTTGTTGTCCTTTCTTCCTTATAGAGGTCAGCTAAAATTTTTGCTGCCATTTTATTGTGTGGAATTTTCCCTCTTCTTCGATGACAGTCTTGTAGTGTGAATTATTTGTTTCTTCATTTAGAGTTCTTGTAAGGTTCCATAGTTTACTTGTGTCTTTTGTCATGTTTAGACTGCTGGTCTTTTCATGCCAGCTCTTTTGTATCTGTTCTTTTCTGCTCATTGAACGTGTGTTTGATTTCATTGTGTTTCTTTGTGTTTTCTGCTGTAGAGTTTTGCTCCATTGTATGTCTTGTATCATTCAGCTTGTTATGCAATTTTTCTAGAGTCTCACTCCAATAAGACTTGTATTCTCTTCGTCTGCCCCTTGGGATTGCCTTCTGTGCGGATTGTAGTATCACTTTGTTTATTTGTGAAATGTTGTGGTTTATGTTGTTAGTGAGTGTGATATTCTGGCAAAGCTGGTCTGTTTGTTCACTGAAGAGGGTCCAATTTGCTTTTTTGAAGTTCCAGCTTGGAGACATGCTGTGATGTCCTGTACTTCCTGACTTGGCGATTTGCAGGATGACTGGTACATGGTCACTTCCTCCCAGTTGACTTTCTACTGTTCTTGTAATGTGTCTATCTATGTCATCTGTTGCCATGACAAGGTCTGGTGAGCTAGTTTTTTTCCAGACTCTGGAGTAGAATGTTGGTGTATCATCTGGCTGGTTTATTAGAATTAGTTTATTTTCCATCATCCAGTCTTCAATCTCTTCACCCCTTTGATCCATATCCTCGTAGCCCCAGCTTGGTGAATGGCCATTGACGTCACCCACTATTAGGTGACTCGATTCCTCTATCTTTAGTTTACAAAGTTCCATTTTGGTGGCAGGAGGGATGTAGCAGTTTGTTATTGATATTTCTCCACCAGGTAGCAATAATTTTACTGTTATATTTTCCAGTTCTCCTTCTCCGGATCTTTTAACTTCTGCTGCTGGTATTGATGTTTTTACTAACGTCAGTATACCTCCTTTGACTCTTATGAGTCGATCTTGGCGGAAGGACTCATAACCTCGAACAAAGAATCTCTGTGTGTCCTTTAGGTGCGTCTCTTGTATGCATATTATGTCAATCTGGTTTTTCCTAAGGAATTCCTGTAGATCAGGCTTTTTGTTTCGCACTCCTTCCGCATTCCACTGAGCAACTCTGAGGCATTTGGTTTGGTTTGGTTTGGTTTGGTCAGTAGCACTACTCTGCTTTCCCCTGACCTCCAGGTTAGCAGAGGCACCGGTCGCTTGGGTGGGCCCTTTCGAGGCAAGGGGCCCGGCTCCGCTCCTCCCCGGTTTTCGCTGATAGGAGCGACGCCATGATGACAGGGTTGATTGTCGCATGACCACATTTCTGTAAAAGCTTGTGTGCCCTAATGTATCCCAGTATCTGCGCCATCGCTGGCTAACACACTCCGTCTTCGGCAGGCTGGGTTGTGATTTTTCTGTCTGGGTTGTCTCCCCTAGCCTTTCCATCTCCCGATGGTTATTGCAAGGCAGCAATTTAAAATAAAAAAAATCTCCCCTCCCCTAGCACGCTCCTGACTTGGAGTTAATAACTCCATGCCAGCAGCTTGAGCTTATAGCGGCTCATACTCGCTTGAAGCTGCCCGTCACTGGACACATGGGGTATTTCAGTGGGGATATCAGCACCGACTGATATCCCGCCCCGTCCTGGTGGGCAGCAACACTGGTTTGGTCCGCGGCTGCATAATTGCAGCAAGCACTCCATATATAGACATGTATGGAGTGCCCTCCACCATCCGCCACCTGTGGACGCGCCTGGTAGGAGTCGGTAGCAAATATGATTGAAAAAATATGGAATGGTAAAATAACAGTAATAATAAAACGATATTCCCTACGTAAAGCACCAACCCAAGTCTAAATTAATAATGATTTGTATTAAGACAAAGGAAGTCGACAGGAAGCTGAGTAGCGCAGTGGTTAGAGCACTGGCTTCGCATATGAGTGGTGCTGGGTTCATTCCCCAGTTGAGACGGAAATGTTTTTCAGATCGCAACGGCTCCCAGGCCGCCCCAGCCTTAAATGGGTACCGGATTAATCCGGGAAGTAAATACTGCAAGGGAGAGGAGATGGCTACCGTCCTCATTTGCAGAACCTCTGAAATGCGTCATTAATAAATACCTACGGCATCAATAAATGCTATGGGTTACTTTACTTTTTTTTATTAAGACGAAATAGCGAAAGGCTACTGTAATACAAATCGATTTGCAAGTGCTTACCTAAAATTATCGTCAGTAAAACAAGATTTGTTTGCAGTGATCTGGTTGTCACGGGCACCAAGATGATTAGCACCATTGAAAGGCATAGCAACAGACGTATGAGATATATTGTTAATAGCCTGAAGATGTGGCAAAAATGGTTACTTACTCTCTTGCACGTTTCCCCAATATATTTCATGTTACAACGTTTACAAATTATGAAACAAATAACATTAATTGCCGACACGTAATGTTACTGGCACGTAAAGCCATCGTCGATAGTAAAAGTGGCCTTGAAACTGTACTACATATGCATAGGTTTTACATCGCCGGTGTCTGAATTATGTAGCACGAAACATTAGCTCTAATGTGACTGGAGTTGGGTGTCATTAAGATTTTTATAACGCCTATAAGGAACCAGAAGAAAATATTGGAAATCAGAGTTAGAGAGCAGACTTGAGAAGGGAATGATTAATTATAAATTATCAGTCTTTTTTCATCACTTTAAGCACAACATTAGTAATAATTTATACATTTTAAAACTGCTTAAAAATATAAAATAGGAAAATCATGAATAGTATTGCCAATGACTAATGACCATGAATGTATGGCCATTTTCAAAATAGCCAAATTTGATACCGAAATGATCAATATGGCAACACCGCTCTATCGAGCATCAACCAAGCTACGATGAAAGGAAAGGATGCAGTGGCTTCTTAAAGTCGCCCTTCCCATTTCAAACTTCATGAATCAAAGGTTTCTTTTTTATTCACTTGACGATATTTAATGAAATTACATCTTCGAATTTCTCTTTTTTTCACACAAGATGTGTCTGTCTCTCTTTGCCTAACTGCCAGGAATTGATTTTCGGGATCAGGTCTGTTATCAACAGTGCACATCTTGTGAGCAAAGAAAAAAATATTCTAGTCAGTTAATGAAGATTTATTAAGAGCATCAGACAGATCTGGCTCGAGTAATATTTGGTTACAGATTACGTTGTCACTCTATTTTGTTGTGTCCATAGAGAATCTCCGTGGCATAGTGGTGAAGCAACTTAGCCGTGTGCTCAAGAGATCACGGGTTCGATACAAGTTCTTATGTCTTGTCTACAAGTGCATTATTTTAGATATCCTATGGGTTATGAAACTACGGAGTACGTGCTATTAGTGTCATCTTGGCAGACGTCGTGGCGCTACTTTGAGATTACATAAGGGAAACTCCAGTTCAGTGACATCATTTGAGCCCATTGATTCCCTCGCAGATATATCTATTTAGAATGACACCAAACAGTGAAATCCATCCCCTCTATAGCGCATCCTTTTATAACAGATTTCCCTCATTTACAACACTTTTAAAAATCCACAATTATGTTTTTTACTTTATTTTTTGTACTGCATTTAGCACATTCCAGTGATTACATCGTTGATCTGTTTCAACCTTTTACAATGGGATTTGATGGAATGCGTCACGGTCAGAACTTGTCACGGAGTACACACACGATATCATTTGTACATCATGCAATCACAGCTCATCACTAGATATACACACAATATGAACTTCCATCATACAGTCAAAGGATATACACGAAACATACACGAACACACATATGTGATGAACTGTGACTGTATGATGTAGAGATCACATCATGTGCGCATCTAGTGATGAACTGTGACTGTATGATGTAGAGATCACATCATGTGCGCATCTAGTGATGAACTGTGACTGTATGATGTAGAGATCACATCATGTGCGCATCTAGTGATGAACTGTGACTGTATGATGTAGAGATCACATCATGTGCGCATCTAGTGATGAACTGTGACTGTATGATGTAGAGATCACATCATGTGCGCATCTAGTGATGAACTGTGACTGTATGATGTAGAGATCACATCATGTGCGCATCTAGTGATGAACTGTGACTGTATGATGTAGAGATCACATCATGTGCGCATCTAGTGATGAACTGTGACTGATCCGCTCTGAAGACAGTGTCAGGCGGGTGCCTGACACTGTCTTCAGGAGATGGAATTCTGCACTGTCTGTTTTTAGGTGGAGCATCTGGTATTCTGCTCTTTCCATATATTCTGACACTTGTTAAAAACAATATTAGCGCATGTCAGCTGGAAGTATATATGGAAGGGGCAGAATACCGGATGCTCCACCTAAAAACAGGCCACCATGTGATCGTTTACCCTTCTTCAACTCACCATAGAGAAGTATCTTTGGCAGGTGATAGTCTGGCATACGTACCAAATGACCTGCCCAACGAATCTGTGTCTGCATCAGGATAGCATCAAAGCTGGTTGAAAATGACTTGCACTGGGGATTTTGATTAAAGTGTGGAGAAGTTGTGCAAAGTGTCGACCTCACTCTCTTGTCGAACCTCATTTGAAACCAGTGGCAAGACGAATCGAGACGACTGGAAGTGAAATATGATGCAGTGGATGACCATGGTTTTCCACATGGTTTTCTACATGGTTTGCAACATGGTTTTCAACATGGTTTTCAACATGGTTTTTTCCACATGGTTTTCTACAGCTCAAAATATATTACACACACGATATCATCTCAACAGTCACAGCTCATCACAAGATACACACACCGCTCATGTGTTGCCGGGGCCCGAAAGGGGAGCAAAGAATAGCAACACTATTTACCTTCCACGTGTGTCGTAAAAGGCGACTAAGGAGGTTATGGGATGGAGTTGGCTGTCCCATCCCATATAGGGTCAGTGACCCAAAGCCATGCTGAAGTCGGATGTGTTAGGCCGAAAGGCGCAGATATCGCATCAATGCTGTAAACCATGACACAACGCATTCCGTTCTCCGGACTACATCCTGCTAATCTGCAGGAGTTTGAGAACGAACGCAGAAGAAGAAGATACACACACGAAATGATCACTAGCGAAGTCTCTAGATCAGCGTTTCTCAGTAATGGTCGTGTCATCGCCCCTTTCGTATATATTGTATAGGCCGACATCTCCTCTCCTATATATTATATAGGCCGACACCTACTTTCGTATACAGTATATCATAAAAGTCGAAACTCTCATATATATTATATAGGCTGGCGCCCCATCCGTACAGATTATATATGTGCTGATGCACCCCACTTCAAATAAATTATATATGCTGGCGATCCCCCTTAGATAAAGATTATATATGCTAGTGCCGATTTTGTATTTATTATATTCGATGGCGCCCCTTTTCGGACATATTATATATGCTGTCACATCTATTTCATGTAGATTATATATATTCTAGCAACCCCTTTCTCATACATTATATAAGCTAACGCACCCTTTTTGAATAGATTATGTATGCTGGCGATCCACGTAAATATCTCGGTAGTATTTTTACAGATAATGGAAGCCTCGATAGAGAAATAGAGATGAGATGTCAAAAGACAAATGCAGTAACATACCAACTGTCACCACTTCTTCACCCCAAGATCGAGATGGAAGTTAAGAGACAAATGATCTACAGTATATTCCTACCAACACTGTGTTACCAGTGCCAAACCTGGTCTCTCTCATCTTCACATTATAGAAAGATAGTGACATGTGAGATGAAATGCTTGAAGAAAGCTGCCGGGGTCACCAAGCTTGATAGATTGCGAAATGAATATATCAGGGAAAGAATAGGTATAATATCTTGTATAGATTACATAGAGAGAGAACAGATCAAGGGGTTTGGCCACATTATGAGAATGCATCACGAAAAGTTGCCCGTTCAAGCATATAACCAAATCAGATCAGGGTACAAAGCCAAAGGAAGACCACGGAAAAGATGGATAGAAAACGTCAGGGACATCCTGTACAGACACGGTCATAGCACAGCCGAGGCCACACATCTAGTGATAGAACGCAAGCTCGAGCTCCAATCACCCCTACGCTTAACGGCAAGAGTGGATCACAAACCACCTGGGGAAAGACAATAGACAATAGTAAACATCAAGATAGCCTTGAACAAAAATGGACTAAATACGACCACATCGACACATCTGGCCTTGGAACGACAGCTTAATCTCCCACGCCTATGCTTAATGACACGTGTGAATGCGATCAATCATCATTCATCTGCAGACAGACAATAAACTAATTAGGCTAACTGAAATGTATTGATTCTATTTCTTTCTTGCCATCTGTATTTTAGCCAAAGTATTAAAGTATACAAAATTGGGTTTATTTTGGTACAAATCAATAAGAACAGAGATTTCTCTATATTTTATATAGATTTTTGAATACAGTGTAACTACAACGAATATATTTGCTATTGCAAACATAACCTATTATATACACATATATAAATGCTTGCTTTTCTCAGTAACAGAAAATTGACATATTTTTGTCATAGTTAATTTTCACAGGATTAAATAAGTGAAATAGAATATTGATTAAAAAAAGAACTGCTCGTGCAAGACGGTATCAGATGAATTCAAATGAAAAGAAAAATTTTAATTTTGAAATGATTATCCAATCGAAAAATTGAAAAATAATTTATTTTAAAATATATATTATTCATTTCTTCTATAAAAAAAACCACCGACCCTTAGAATGCCTAAACGTTCACCCCCACCCCACCCCCAAGTGCCTCTGCACTCACTATCGTCTCCTAGGTTTCAACGCCCATTGGGGAGCGAGCGGTATCGCCCACTTTGGGAACCTATGGTATAGATTACATATGCTGGAAACCCCCTTTAGTATAGATTACATATGCTGGTGATCACCCTTTAGTATAGATTACATATGCTCGTGATCACCCTTTCGTATAGATTATATATGCTGGTGGACCCCCCCCCCTTTCCCCTTTTTTCGCATAGATTATGTAGACGTGTTTCCTAATGTATGATCCTTGATTTAAGAAGTTAATAGTAAATTCAGCTGTTAATGTTATTTTAGGACACACTTTACAACAATAGAAATATCACACGTTACAACAATAGAAATATCACAGGTTACAACAATAGAAATATTACATGTTACAACAATAGAAATATTACATGTTACAACAATAGAAATATTACATGTTACAACAATAGAAATATCACACGTTATAACAATAGAAATATCACACGTTACAACAATAGAAATATCACACATTGGCATTACAGTGTATACCTACTCACTGTGACATCCTTGAAAATACAATTACAGACACTTGGCAAAAGTTTCAACAGACAACTTCAACAAATTGCAAAAAACATAAGACACGATATTTTGACTAAGAAAGGTACCCTACCGAGTAACACCACAGTTACACAAAATCGACGTTACCAGCCGAGCAACACATATACCACAATATATACTATACGACTACTCCAGCTTCGCTGTTCAGGGAGCGGCAATCTAGCCCGCGGAACATCTAGGCAAACCGAATTGTGGGGGAACCTACAACGACATAAAACAATCCGCTCTGAACATGACCAATGTTGGACCAGATACGTCGTAATTGATAGCAGAAATAGCAAATATTTGTTGTATAGTAGCGGTATAGATGTCTCATCAATTGTTGTATAGTAGCAGATTTGGTGCGTCATCATTTGTTGTGTATCAACAGCTTCGGTGCGTCATCAACTGCTGTGTAATATCAGAAACTTACAATGACCTTAAACAAATCACTATATAAATGGTCAATATTGGACCAGATGCATAATTATTAGTCGCTGAAAACGAAGAACATTAATTAAGAAAATACCTTGCAGATGTGCCAGATGTACTATCAGTATCTCTCAGCTCTCATTTCCTATTCCCGCCATTCCCTCAATGACCCTGACATTCCTTATAAAAACAGTATATTATATTTTCGGTGTTACCTCCTGTGATCTCTCATAATACCATTGGTAGCAGCCGTTCATTGCAGGATTATGATGACAACACTCTCAGACTGTGTGTATGTTGCATATATCCAATGTTTTTCAGCGTGCATGCGTTTTGTGGAGTTGACTGAAAATTCTAAATTTGGTATAGAATTCCCTGCCATATTTGGGACACGTACATGTATAGCCAGATTTATTCATGTGTCTGTTTCTTATTCTACACTTTACTTTTGAGCATCGCGTTTTCTCTTGATTTCTGAAATATAATTCCTTTCAGCCATGCTAGAATATCTGCTAATATTGCTGCACTACATTTGTCTATTCTGAGCGTCAGATTCCCATAAGGTGATATCAAGTTTTTAGGTTGAAGTTCTTTAGAGATACTTTTAGAATGTTTGCTAAGCTTTTATTATATCTGCCGATACATGTGTACTTGGGAAGAACTTGCACAAAATAGATCTACATGGCGTTCTAAAATAAAAAAGAGCGTATCATCTTGTGAAAAGAAGAGAAATGCAGCAGCTCAACAGCGGAGAGCAGCTAGAAAGTCATAGATAGACCAAGATCCGTCTACAGTCGTCATTCCATGTCCAAACTGTCCAAGGACATTTACAGCTCGAATAGGGCTCATTAGCCATCTACGAACTCATAATCAAGGACATAACTAAAATTGAATTTTCAAAAGTGGATGTAACAAATGGTCATCATCACTTGTGATGGACGAACCACCGATCAGTCGTTTATCTTTAATGGTTTAGCCATACATCATATGTTATTGGATGTGTTTGTCAGACATTCACACAACATGTCCACTCTTTCTTAGTTGGACCTTCCTCGGAATTGTATGAATGCTTGGGAGATTGTCCCTACTGAGGACTTTAGTTTCAGGTACTTTATCATGTTAATAAATTCTGATAATTGGGACGCAGCATGTGGAATCGATTTAACATTCTGGCACGTTCGATGTACACTGTCTAGGTCTTACAGAAGTATATCAGAGTAGTGAGTACAATGACGAGGTAGATTTTTCGTATTGTATAGAGTCTGACGCCCTTTCGTTCCCACACATTGCCACGTAGTCTGCCAAATGCAACAGTCACTTTCGAGTTTCTACTTTTTACTTACGCACCGACATCGCCTGCTCTGAAGAGGGTACTATCAATATCAGTGAATCTGTTCACTCTTGTGAGACAATAACTGTTGCACTTGATAACTGGGGCATTGTACTGTTGATATGGATTGACTGGGACATTGTACTGTTGATATGAATTGACTGGGACATTGTACTGTTGATATGGATTGACTGGGACATTGTACTGTTGATATGGATTGACTGAGACATTGTACTGTTGATAGGGATTGACTGAGACATTGTACAGTTGATAGGGATTGACTGAGACATTGTACAGTTGATAGGGATTTATTGGGACATTGTACTGTTGATATGAATCGGATTGAACCATTGCCTCATTTTTTTTATTGTTGTTTGTGACGTTTTTTTGTGAAATTTATGTTTTAACATATATTCCAGGGGGTTGACACAGAATAGTATGGATACATAATTGCCGGCCGTGGAAATTGTATCTGGTTTATTGGCCGTCCAAATCATGCTCTGCACCTCTATGCCACAACACAACAAATACCACACTTATTGTCTACGGTTGAAACACTACACAACACAACAAATACCACACTTATTGTCTACGGTTGAAACACTACACAACACAACAAATACCACACTTATTGTCTACGGTTGATACACTACACGTATTTGACCTTTTTCTGTACTGTCATTGGATGCCGACAGAAAGTATACACAGTGAAAAGTTGTGTCTGCCCAGATGAGTTACTCAACACTTAGCACGTACTGGAAAAGTGCTTGGTTCGTGACCTTCAGTATATCTTTTATTTATTACTGGCATTTGTGCTTATTATATCTGAACAGACGTTAGTGTACTCAGGTGTTATTAAACCCATAGGTGTTGTCCTCTCCAAGAAGATAACAAAATGCATGCATACAGAATGTTTTCGTGGCTTGTTGTAGAATCTTTCTTTAGTACTTCATTTCAAATGAATTTATTCTTCTGGATATTGTTTTATTTAAATTCCAAGACTCGCATCCATATGTTGCCACTGGGAATACACATAATCTGAAAAGGGTTATTTTACATAATACACCATATTACATCATATAGAAAGGAGGATTCAGATATTTGAAAGCAAATACACGTGTTACACATTTGATGTAAGCAGCTTTAAACCACGGTATCTATCAGAGATAAGATCACATAGTTGAAAGAAACTTCCTATCCTTTACCATTTGTTCGTTCAGTTACTGCGGCACCCTCCCCTTTGTCCGACACCCTCCGACCATGTGGTTATTTATATCCCTTACCACTCCGTATCTACGACCCTGTTTTAGCAACGTTAGCACGATTGGGACTATGCCCGCTTTAGCAACGTTAGCACGATTGGGACTATGCCCGCTTTAGCAACGTTAGCACGATTGGGACTATGCCCGCTTTAGCAACGTTAGCACGATTGGGACTATGCCCGCTTTAGCAACGTTAGCACGATTGGGACTATGCCCGCTTTAGCAACGTTAGCACGATTGGGACTGGACCTGCATTAGCAACGTTAGCACGATTGGGACTGGGCCTGCATTAGCAACATCAGCAAGACTGAGACTCTGCTTTAGCAACGTCAACACTAATATCGTGGACAGAGAATAAGAAGAACATTGAAATTTTGAAAGTACTGAAACTAAATGAAGTATGTTTTATTACCATTATTGTTTTTCGTGTATATGGATAATATTACAAAAGCAGTAGGAATAAGCAGACGCTTGTGTAAGCAGTAAGCAGACGCTTACCATCTAAATAACCTAACTGAACTACTCTGTGTTGACGATCAGTGCCTACTGCAGATCAAGTTAAGAGCTACAAGATCACGTAACACTACTCAACAAAAGCTGCCTCAATCACAACATGAAGATCAACACAGAAAAAAAAATTATGTTTATAGGCAGAAATCCCAATACAATCAGCATAAAGTTTTAATGATCAACTACTGAAACAAGCGCAGGAATTTAAATATCTCGGGAGCATATTACATCCGACGGAAGAATGAACAGAGATATCGGGACAAGAATTAAGAAGGACAAATACGTAAATGATGAAATTACAACAGTTTTGATACAGACATCTATCCCGATGGAAACCAAAAAGGCAAATCGTAAGTTCAATATTCATCCCAACATTATGTTTTAAATGTCAGACATGGACACTA
This sequence comes from Meghimatium bilineatum, assembly GCA_034231615.1. NCBI lineage: Eukaryota > Metazoa > Mollusca > Gastropoda > Stylommatophora > Philomycidae > Meghimatium > Meghimatium bilineatum. Next base: position 21,187,557 of record CM067300.1, read on the forward strand.
ACTAAAGAACAAATGAAAAAGCTTACTACGTGTGAAATGAGATGTCTAAGAAAAGCAGCAAAGTTTAACAAGAAGAGATCATGTGAAAAATGAGGAGATTACAAATTGTTGGAACAACATCAGTGGTTAAATATAGTGAAAAACAGACATTGAATGGTTCGACCACCAAAATAAAATGAACCCTTATTGACCAGTGGCAATAGAATATGACCTGACAATGGAAACAGCAAGATACAGAGAAAAACCAAGAAGAAGGTGGACTGAAGGCGTTACCAAAATTCTGAGACGGCACACTATTACTGCATATAAAGGGACCAGACGGGCAATATCCCGAAAACAAGCGACGCCTCACGGCATAAGCAGGAAAAAATACAATAGATAGCTAGAAATGAAGGGTGGATGTTAAATACCATCATAAGAAGGTAGCTATAGTATTTTGACACTTAAAGAGACAAGATAGTATCGAAAAGTTGATTCTGGAGGGCAGAGTGCCACGAAAGAGAAGAAGTGGAAGACTTCAGAAGATAACCTTGTGCCATATTAAGATTAGGAAAAATCAGATCAGAGAAATCCGTAAAGTTGGATGGAAAATCTCAAGAAGATGGTAGTCTTTAGTCTTTAGAATCTAACGACTTCCTACTAGCTATATTGTAAATAGTATAGTTCTCTCTATGGGGTAGAGTTTGCACCGTTCTCTCTATGGCGTAGTATTTGCACCGTTCTCTCTATGGTGTAGTGTTTGCACCGTTCTCTCTATGGTGTAGAGTTTGCACCGTTCTCTCTATGGCGTAGTATTTGCACCGTTCTCTCTATGGTGTAGTATTTGCAGCGTTCTCTCTATGGTGTAGAGTTTGCACCGTTCTCTCTATGGCGTAGATTGTGCTCTGCTCTCACATCAGATGTTCTTTATGGTGTAGTGTTTGCACACTTTCTAACCATGGCGTAGTGTTTGCACCGTTCTCATATCAGAATATCCCTATAGCGTAGGGTTTGCACCGTTCTCTTAGTGCTCAATAAGTTGTGGGTTCGAATCCCGCTCGCGACGTCTCGCTTACACAATTTCTAAGTCTCTTGGGGATCGTCGCTTGAAGCTGCACAGTTAATGCTATGATTGACACTCTCAAAAGGAGTACTGCTTTATTCAGATCTGCTGGATTATTATGGGGCAAACCGAGTACGATTAAATTAATCATCTACTAGTTTTAGTGATTTTCACCATTACAAAAGGAATAATTAAAAACAGACGAGTACCGATTTCAAGTAATAAAAGACAGCTTGGCTTTTATATCCTCAGAAATGTTAGTATACGACCATAATCTCGTATTACCAAGTCAACTTTAATCAAAGATTGATGAAAATCTCGTTAATATATAACAGTGTTATCTGTAATCTCTCGTATATTATGTACAACAAATAGTTTTATGCCATCTTCTCTCAGACTTCTCTCTTATTTTTAAACACGAATCAAATTATGCACTGATAATATGCTGTCGTAATTAAACGTATAGTTCCGTACACAAAAGTATATTTTATACACTGACATTGTACACGTACTTTTACATGCGAACAAGATGTTGACAGTGATGAAAATTGTAAATGTATTTGTACATATTAACAAGATGTTGTCAGTGATGTACTTGTACATATGTACAAGATATTCTAAGTCATGTATTTGTACATATGAACAAGATGTTGTCAGTGATGTACTTGTACATACGTACAAGATATTCTAAGTCATGTATTTGTACATATGAACATGATGTTGTCAGTGATGTACTTGTACATAGGAAAAAAATGTTGACAATGATGTTAATCGTACACATATCTCTACATACGAACATGATGTTATCAATGATGTACTTGTACATATAAACAAAATGTTGGCAGTGATGTACTTGTATGTATGAACAGAATGTTATCAGTGATGTACTTGTACATATGAACAAGATGTTATCAGTGATGTACTTGTATGTATGAACAGAATGTTATCAGTGATGTACTTGTACATATGAATAAGATAATGACGGTGATGTAAACCTCAAATATCGATAATTCTTCTTCTGTTTGTTCTCAAGATCCTGCAAATTATCAGGATGTTACCAGGAGAACGGAATGCAGTGGTGATTGTAAAAACTCACATAGAATTAGTAATAATGTACAGTTCTATTTTTGTATGTTCCAGAAATATATTTATATTTAGACAAACTACACACTTTTATTTAATGGATCAACCTCGGACGATAATTGAATGTGGTTTATATTATAGCTGTGATCATCACAAGTAAAAAAGTAAAAGTAAAGTAATAGAATTTATTAATGCCGTAGGGGTGTGAGATGTTAGCGATCTCACATTTCAGAGGCTCTGCAAATGAAGGCGGTAGCCATCTCCTCTCCCTCGCAGTCTTTACTTCCCGGATAATCCGGTACCCATTTAAAGCTGGGTCGACCCGGAAGCCGTTTCGATCTGAGAAACATTTCCACCTCAACTGGGGAATGAACCCAGGACCACTCATATGCGAAGCCAGTGCGCTAACCACTGCGCTACGCGGCTCCCCAAGTAATGGCGCATCACAAGTAATGGCGGTTATATCAGAACAGGGAACATCAAAAATGTGTCCATCCATGTGATGTTGACTTAACGATGTTCTCACTGCCTCACTTCACTCTCTGTATTCCTCTTAGAGTTCTGTACAAGTTATCCAGCATGATGTTGGCTTCTTCGATATCCATGTGTCCATCGTAGTCTTGGTCTGCCTCTTGTTCTCTTTCCTGCTTCCAACGTAGTCTTGGTCCTGTTCTCTTTCCTGTTAATTTTCCCTTCATGATTAATCTTTCTAAATCATTATGTATTTTTATATGTCCAAAATATGTAAACATTGCGTTATTTGTTATGGTTTTGAGGAGCCAGTCTTCTTATATGGTCAGGTCTTTCCTGGCGTCTGCGTTAGTTCGTCTTTTTGTCAATGATATTTTTAGAACCCTTCTATAACATTCATTTCAAATGCCGATATATTATTTTCCATTTTAAATACCATTGATTACGTCTCAAAACCATATGTCGCCCTTGAAAACAATTGCTTTTCAATAGTTTTAACTTTGTTTTTCTGTTTACCACTTGCTATAGATTTTTCATCTGTGATGTTTTTGTAAGATCATTGCTAATCGCTTTATGATTTCTGCTGAGCAATCTCCTGCTGTGTTGAAGGTTGACCCGAGATATTCAAAGTCGCTGACATTTTCTCTTGTTCTTTGTCATCAACTATTGTAGGTGTGAGTTTATTTATGTTGATATGCATCATTCTTGCTTTCTGTGCGTTAAGGAAAAAATGTATGCCTTGCTAGGTTGTTACCTGACATAATCATGCGTTCTAAACGTGGAAGGGGGGCTCAATATTAGGGTGGTGTAATCTGCATACCTAAGTTATGGAATCGAATGTCCTCCGCTATTAGAATGTTGAAGCTGTTCATAATGTAGGTCGGTCTCCTCATAAACTTCACAGGATGATTTCTCATATGTTCAAAAGTAATGAAGTTTAAATCAGAGCTGTGACCAACAAAAGTAATGAAGTTTAAATCAGAGCTGTGACTAACAAAAGTAATGAAGTTTAAATCATAGCTGTGACCACCAAAAGTAAGGAAGTTTAAATCAGAGCTGTGACCAGCAAAAGTAATGAAGTTTAAATCAGAGCTGTGACCAGCAAAAGTAATTAGGTTTAAATCAGAGCTGTGACTAACAAAAGTAATGAAGTTTAAATCATAGCTGTGACCACCAAAAGTAGGGAAGTTTAAATCAAAGCTGTGACCAGCAAATGTAATTGAGTTTAAATCAGAGCTGTGACCAACAAAAGTAATTGAATTTAAATCAGAGCTGTGACCAGCAAAAGTAATTGAGTTTAAATCAGAGCTGTGACAAACCAAAAATAATGAAGTTTTAAACAGAGCTGTGACCATCAAACGTATAGAAGTTTAAATCAGAGCTGTGACCCTCAAAAGTAAGGAAGAATGTATAAAATTAATTTTATTCATTTTATTTGTGTTCCCTTTAATAATTATATTTTTCATACGCAGTAATGCCAGGACTCCTTTGCTTCCCTTCTCTTTTCACGATGGTCTCCCTATTCTTCTATTTATCCACATATCAATTGCATCATTTTTATCGTCTAGTTGTTTGTTCATTATCCATGTTTCTGAGACATACATTAATGTGGAGTAGGAGTGGCGTTTTGCAGTGTTTGTGGTTTGTGTAAATGTTAATAAATGTCTCGTATCATTACCAAGATATAGTCCATCACTGAATGGAAGTCCTGCCGAAGACGGATGTGTCGGACCATTGGCGCAAATAAAACGGCGACACAACGCATTTCCATTCTCTTGACTATATCCTGCTGGAAATCTAGTAGGATCATTGTCCTGCTATAAAGGAGATCTAGCAGGAGTTTGAGAATGAACGCTGAAGAAGAAGAAGAAGAATGTAACCAACAGCTGGCCCACAAACTACATGGAATTCCGTTCTCATATTTCTCACAGGCATGGGCATAATGTTGGATTGCATATTGGAGGATCAAACGACATTGAACGAATCATCAGTACAAAGACTGCAGGAATTTTATATAAAGCGTGAGATACACAGAAATGATTGAGGAGTCGAATTAGGCGCGTGAACAATCAGCATTTTACGCATGTGGTTGCGTCTGTGGGTCTCACCAATGGCCCACTAGACATACCACCCATGCAACAGAAAATCTTAGTTGATGACATGCCGTTATATTGAGGTTATCTTCTTAGAGAAGCTTCATGGCACGCCATCTTTACAATTATGCTTTTATTTTGTTGTTTAAATGTGTTTCATGTTTGCCTGAATATATATGTAAGCACCCTCTGTGGTTGGGAAGGAGCCAGAGATGTACTGTGCAGCACTGGGGAGGAGGAAACTGACATCACTGTTTTTTCCTATGGCTGAAATCCATCATAGAGGCACAGTAACTCAGGACGTGACAATCCTTTTGACTTGAACATCAATAGAGAAGTTTGGCATAACCAGTCGTCAATTGGTGGCGGGGAATGAGCACAGTGAATCCTATCTTGGCTAAAGTGGCTAGGAGCAGTGCATAGGTTGAAACCTAACTTCCTGGAGGTGTGATAGTTATTCTCTGGCTCTGTCCCGGGGTGGACCGAAAATCCACAGACTTCCCAGCAATATAATGCCATTTAATGGCATTAGGTCAGAGATCATGAGCCCATGGATTGCTGGATCAGCAACCAACTAACCAACAATCAGCGTGCCACCGGAAAGATAAGCATATGTATTATTCACCAACTGTTAAATTCTTCTTCTTTCGTTCACTTGAAACATGTCTATATCTGTAATTCTGTCTCCTTAATAAAACTCACTGTCTTTTGTAGTTCATACAGTGTCCCATAGAGTTTTGATTCCAGTGTTGTTTCCTCTGGCCAATATGTCTGCCTCAGCGTTTCATGCTCAGAACACTCTTGAAGTATATGTTTGGCACTCTGTGCTGCCTGTCCACATGTACACATGGCTGTGTTGCCAATCTTGAACTTTGTATACAACTGTTAAATGAGTCTGAGAATATATATTCTGTGGTTCTCCCCCCCCCCCCCCCCGAAATAGAATGACGCCATTTTCAAAATATTAAAATATTTAAAGTACTTGACAGATATTGGAATAACAGAATACAGCTGAAATATGTGAAGTTACGTGTAAAATAAATGCGGTTGTTTTCTGTTTAGACGTAACAAAATAATGATTTTTCTGAAGGAATTAGTGTTTTTAAATTAATTTCTCACACCTTCATGAAATGTTCGTTGTAGGAGAATGCGATCAAATATTTTTTCTTTTATTATTAAACAAATATACTGCACTGTAAAACTGTTATTGAATGTTATCATCTAGGAAAGAACTTCTTATTATTTCATTAATATAAACAAGAGAATAAACCCGACGTTAAATCTTTAGCCACCAAACTTATAAAAATTGACAAAATATAAATGTTATGACCTATGCCATTTCAGAATGGTTACATGTGTGTAAGATGTGGTTATATTTACTTCGGCATGGCTACATGTATTATTTGAATGGCTACATGTGCTTCAGATTGTCTACGTCAGTTTCAGAATGGCTACATGTGTTTTAGAATGGCTACGCGTGTTTTATAATTTCTACATGTGTCACATTTGGTAATGATATTGTGAATATGGCAACCCTGATTCTTCTTGTTTTTTATTTCTAACGTGTGTCTTACATTCCTTCAGTAGAATGTCAATAATTACCTCCAGCTCTACATCGCATGTCTTTGACACTGTGGCATCAACACATCTATATTAAAACTATCCAGAACGGAAACAGAAAATCGTTGCAATAGCTGACATTCTGCAACTCGATACATCGTGTATCTCACAATGGAAGGCATGTATCAACACTTGGATTACCTTCTACTAAATTATTTGACACTGGCGTATTATTAAAAATATAATTCTAGGGAAAATGTGGGAAGATGTTGGCAAGAATGTTCCTTCCAGACTTAGAGGTTTAGCGTAGGAGGTAGATAATGATTGGCTGAATAATTACATCGTAGATGAGACAAGATCGATGGCTACAACGTGATCTTTATTACCGTCTTGTTATTTTTGTCGACGATACAATGATAGAAAATGTCGATCTCGTAAGGAATTAGAAAGTAAAATGCAGATACGAACGTTGTATTTTACGAGCAATTTGCCACAGAAGATACAATATTGGGTAAAGTTGCAAATGAGCGGATGGTGAATTCTTATAACGAGGCTTAAGATCGAGCTATTATGCTCACTGATGTTATTCGAACAGTTTAATTTTAATATGGTGGTCTAGAGAAAGTGCAAAGTAACATCAGATTGAATTAAAATCGTCTACATTGCAGGAATATATAGCAATATTTTCATTGTTTATTAAACGTTCAACTATCTAACTTGTCTTCTTTTTGAGGTCCATACCGTGTGGTGTTGATTATCATATCTTTCCGGCCTCCTATTTCGTGTGCTGTCAATCATTTCTTCTTGTGGTTCATACCGTGTGGCGTTAATTATCAAGTCTTTCCGGTGTTCTATTTTGTGTGCTGTCAATTATTTATTCTTATAGTCCATGCATTGAGGCGTTGGTTATCATGTATTTACACAGCATTCTATTTTGTGTGATGTCAATCATTTTCGATACAGATATTCTTCCATACTGCAATGCTATGTTATTATGCATCTTTTCTCTTTGTCGTCCCCTATCCCTCTAGCTTTTCAAATTGTCTGTTACAATGTTTTATGTTTTTCCTCTTCTCATGATGTGTCCAAAAAATATGGAATGTTTCTTTCTCATGCCGGTAAGCAGCTGTCTTTTTTTAAAACTTTTTTCAAGATATCTTCATTACGTTTTTTATCTGTCCATGGTGTTTTTAAATACTCATCTATAGAAACCACATCTCTAATGCCTCAATATAATTTTTCACTATTCTGCTGAGTGTCCAAGATTCATTTTCATATATAGGAATTGATTCTATATAATTTCTAAGAACTTCCTCATCTTAATTGACAAAGATATTTTAATAAGGATGGTCTCCATGTTGAGAAATGGTACCTTTCCTAAGCAATTCTATATTTGACTTTATTAATACATCATCCATCTGATGTTATTAATGTACCCAAATATTTGAATATGTTGACGTAATTCAGACTGATCCCATCTACATTGATGTTGTTTTCCTCAACTATTCAATTATATATATATATATATATATATATATATATATATATATATATATATATATATATATATATATATATATATATATATATATATATATATATATATATATATATATATATATATATATATATATAAATATATATATATATATATATATATATATATATATATATATATATATATATATATATATATATAAAATGTTTCTCCTTGTTTTACAGTAAAAGTGGAGAGGAACAAAATAACAGTGACATTGCTGCCAACAATGCATGGGGTAAGAGACGAGTAAGATGATAAAGAATGAACTTGATTACTCGGCACCATGATTTCCACATTGATGAAGTCTTGTGGTTACATACAAAACTCAAACCCGATAGGTCCATGAGGCACCAAAAAGAGCATATATGAGGTTGAAAGCGATTTGTAAGTACATCCTGGGGAGCCGACAAGACAACACTTAGACATGCATACATATGATATGTCAGATCCACATTAGACTATAATCTCCCCTTGCAAGTCACATCATCAAAAAAGCTCCTGCATACACTTGGACAGAGTACAAAACCAGGCTCTCCGCTTAATTTGTGGTGACATGAGATCAATACCAACAGTGGGTGGTACTTATAGGAAGTAATATTAGAGTTATTTCCCAGTAATGATAGTGAGTTGTGGCTTGTGAAATAGATGTAAACATAGAGACAATAATCATTAGAAGAGAAAAGGCAACTATAGAAGCTGTGGAAATATAGAAACGACTCCCACAAAACTATCCTAACAAAGAAGTAGTCAATAAATGGATGCCTAAAACAAAAATCCCCAGTACAGCTAGCACAAGAACTAACAGAAACATCACCTTCATGAAAATAGGAATCTGAAAGAGTATCAAATATCCTACCACATTCATACCTCATACTGCCCCAAAACACTTCACTAATTGACAAATCAGTAACAAAGGCAACAAAATAAAACACCCTTAATACCATTGCACTAGACTATCGACTCCTACCACAACTACTGAAACCAAGCATACACAGATGGGTCAGAATTTAAAAACTCCATCAATGCAGAATATGGCTCTCTCATAGTCCGCTCTAACAAATCAGCAATACAGCTATATGCTCTTTGTGGAGAATTCTGCAGCAACTATGATGCAGTGGTGAAAGTAATATCAGAAACACTCTCATAAATCACCACCAAATACAAAAATGATGCAGCAAATCCAAAAAAGAAACTAGTAATATTCACAGACACCAGTCTTCTCTATAAACCCTTGAAAACTGGAATCCAACAGCAGAGAAAACCATAAGAAACATACTTCAAGCTACAAACATACTTACATCCTATGACATTAAAATACTACACTACAGTGGATACCAGGCCACACGCACACACAGGTATCAGCGGGAATGAAAGTGCTGATAAACTGGCTAACAAAGGGAGCAAGTATGTCCCAACCAGGAATATCCACCAACCTTAGAACAGCCAAACACATTTTCCACAGCAACTGTAAATAACAATGGATGGACCGTTGGGTCACTGACTCAAAAGGAAGAGTGCTATATGCAAACATGGCACAACCAAATCCACACGACAGCATAAATAGACTACACCGCAAAGATCAAACCACAATATTTAGGCTGCGAATAACACAAGTACAACTAAACAAACACAAAAAATTACGGCAGACCTTAGACCATACTGCAACCATTGCAACAGACAAGAGGAGGAAACAGTAAAATATTATCTTATTGAATGCCCTGCACGACAAGACCCACGAAAATAACTTACACCAAATTCCTTGGACAGCAAAGTTTACTAATGAAGAATGTCTTAGAAGGATGGATGTGAAAAGATGCATTATTGATAATATAAGAAAAAGACAGCATTTATTGAGCACATAATGAGAAGATGAGGCATTGAGAATATAGAGACAACAGGTAAGATAGAAGGGAAAACATCAAGTGGGAGACCTATAGAAAAGATATTGGACAATTTGACTAAATGGCTTCGATTGACAACATCAACAGATATTATGACATATATGGAAGATCGATGTACATGAAGAAATATGATCGTCTACCCCATTCGGCACGGCACTTGACGATGATGACCAAATCCCTCCATCACTAACACCCGTTATACAGACACAACACGGCTGACGAAGACATGCACCTACCGCCCCCTGGCACAGAGAAGAAAGAGTGAAAGCTCGCAACCCGGAGATCGGCTAAGTAAGAAGGCACTAACATATCCAGTTAAATATCGGAGGTCGCGGTTCTATTTTATACCATGATCTTCATTATGGTAAATGGAGTGTACATCACCATAACAAGTACTTGTGTATTTTCAATTCACATTCAATGGCTTCGCTAGATAATGTGTATGATCGGCTCACGAACCATCAAGTTCGACCTGTGTGTGATTGTGAGGCGGATTCACTAACCACTCCACCACCGAGTAAACAACAGAAGAAGAATAAGAGTATCCAACAATCCATCAATAATCCATAACCTTAAGTCAAGGTCATAACCTGTCAAGGTGATACTGGTACTACGTTGGATTGATCTACACATAGGGTCTTCCAGCGTTTTCTGACTTCCGCGATACAGATTAGTAATGAAAGTTCTGGACAGGCTCAGTCACTGATGATGTCTGCCCATAGTATTCTTTCTACCCCTCTGCTTCTTCCACCTTTAATTGTTCCCTGCAGGATAGTTTTGGACAGGGAATCATGTTGGCTCATATACCCAAATCATGCAAATTTCCGTCGTTTTACCAGTGAAAGTAATGATTCTTGTGAAACTACGAGATTATTTACTTCATTTCTTACGTACACATGTGTCTGATTTGTAATAGGAAAAATTCGCCTGTAACTATTGTATTCGAAGGCCGATATCCATCTCTCGTGTGTGTCCAACTCTCACAACAATACAGATAAATAGAAAATACTAGTGAGTTATAAAACTGTATCATCATTCTAACACTGATGTTGCTTTCTTGTATATGTATCGCCAAAATAGCCTCCCAGCACTCCTTAACAGGAAAACACGCAGTAGTGAAATTTAGAAGATTTATATATTTATCCTTAACAGCAGCTAATATCATCTCCAGCCGCCACTATTAAACTGCAATAGAAGAATTACGAATAAAATAATTAAAACTAGATTAATATGACATCGAGACAGGAAAATATTACTGCTATATTAAAAATGTTTTATTTAAAAAATCAACTTCTGAAAATGTGAGATTATAAGCCAATATGCTAGACTGGGAGAATTGGGGGGGGGGTGCATATAACTGTTAGATTAGGAACCATAGAACTGTTCTGATTGGAGGAGATTATGTGTCAATAGGTTAGACTAAGAACCATAGAAGTGTTCTGTTTGGAAGATATTTAATGAGATAAATAACTTCGAACAAAACATGGCCACATAACATTGTCAGGAAAGAAATCCATTTACAACTTCAAACAAAACAGAAAATTTAATGTAACCATATAGCACAATAAGTGAGCATGTATTTTGGAAAGTGAAGATATATTACACTTTTACAGTAGAGATCATTATCAGGAGTCGTGCCGACTGACTCAGGGATTCGTGGATTTCAACAACACTATTTCCAATATCAGGATCGTTGTTGACTCTTTGCCATGCCACAATGTCACAATATTTAATATTTAATATTTTCTTATACTGTCGTCCTCGATCTCTCTTGCCTTCTATTTTGCCCTTTGTAAATATTCTTTCCCAACCAGCATGATTCTTAAACTCATTCCCTACGGAGTATTTGTAGGCCTGACGTTTGGGTGGAATTAATTTTTTGGGAGATTTTTGTGTGTCACATCTATCACAGGAACAGCAAAACGTAATTCTAAATATATTTCAATATTATGATGATATATATTTTCAAATATAAATGAACAGAGAATATAATTATAACACGTTTGTTTTGAAGAAAATTGCTTTTATTATTGAAAAATTAATTTTAATAATAGAAAATAATTTATAAATCAAAAATATAAAATATTTCGGACATGAATTGTGACCAAACTTGCAGAACAAAATGCGACCATCGATAATTTATCAAGATAAATTTCAAGTTCAACTCAGTATAAATAATATTCGTAAAATAGACTAGACATTAGAGGTTTAACAATATAATCGATTTTTGACTCATCTGTTTTGTGAACTTTTAACCATGTCTCATGTGACATATATTTCCAGAACGTCGTCTTCCTTATGGATTCTCTGAACACTCCAGTGTTGACCTGTCGCAGCTAGATACATGTTGAAGCATCCTGATATATCATTGCACCATCATCGTCTTGGACGCCCTCTTCCCCTGTTGCCGTTAACTCTGCCTTCAGCTATTAATGTTTCCATGCTGCTATGTCTCTTTATATGACCAAAAAACATACCTTTCTTGTTAGGATGTTGCTAAGTAGCCAGCCCTCTTCGACGTTTATTGATCTTAACACTTCTTGATTTGTCTTTTTAGCTGCCCAATGTATACGTATTTTTGAATTAAAGTGTTATAGAAGAGTTTTGAGAATACCATGGACAGCAAAGAAAACAAACCAGGAGGTGTTACGAACAATTAACGTCTAGGAAGGCTGGCTTCTGAACACTATATTAAAGAAAAAGCTAGTTTTTTTTCGGTCATATTAAGAGACACGACGGCATGGAGAGAGTGTTAATGGAGGGGATGATAGAAGGCAACAGGGGCAAAGGCCGACCAAGACGCCGTTGGACAAAAGACATTCAGGAATGCCTGCACATGTCACTGGAAGATGCAGGGCAACTTGCTCAAGACCGCGGAGAATTCAAGAGATCCATAGGAAACACTACGTTCTGGAAAGAATATGTCACTTGATGATGATGAATGTATACGTAAGATCATCGGCATGAATCGTAGATTCTTATAAAATACACAACAATAATACTGTCGTCTGACAAGACGGAAAGTTGTCTACTAGATAAGATGTGTGTTGTACGTCATGACCATGAATTGTAAATTATATTTCTTTTGCTGCTCTTGTTACTGTTGCTGTTATTGTTGTTGCTGCTGTTATTGTTACTATTATTTTGTTGTTTTTGTTGCTGCTGCTCTTGTTACTGTTGCTGTTATTGTTGTTGCTGCTGTTATTGTTGTTATTATTATTATTATTATTGGTTCTGCTGCTGTTCCTGTTGTTGCTGCTGCTCTTGTTGCTGCTGTTGATGTTATTGTTGTTGTTTTTGTTGTTATTATTATTGTTATCATAGCCCATGTCGTTATCATGTTTGTTCTCTGCTTCAAGTTCGTGTTTCTGGTAATCATTACCGATACCGATGATTTCCCATGCCAGCTGGTCCAACCATTTCTTTCTTTTCCTTCCTCTACACCTCTTTCTCGTCACTCTCTGTTGTCATGGTATGCTCATCTATCCTTTTCTCATGATTTATCCAACTTAATGTGGACTGTCTCTTTCTGATGCAAATAAACAGCTCGTTTTTTAATTAACTTTTTTCAATATATATTCATTACACTTTTTTATGTTGGCCATGGTCTTCATAACATTTGTCTATACTACTGCATCTCTACTGTCTCTACGTTATTTTAGTTAATGTTCTGGTGATTATCTAAGATTCATTTCCATGCATCATTATTAGTTCTATATAGCTTTTACGAAAGCCTTAATATGGTTAATCTAGTGCTATGTTACCCTTTCCCATAACAAATTCTTCTTGGTAGAAACGTCTACCACCATTAATTTTACACAGTGCATATTTGTGAAGTTCTAGATTAAATGGTAGAAATTTAATTTCCATCTCTTTTAGTCATATATCTCTAAATACAGGGATATGCTATAGATTTAGGACGTAAAAGCAAAGGTTGATTGTAAGTACACGCATTGCTTTGAGATTGTATGTACACGCATTGCTTGGAGATTGTAAGTACACGCATTGCTTGGAGATTGTAAGTACACGCATTTCTTGGAGATTGTAAGTACACGCATTGTCCAGCTAGCTATTCTTGTGAAATTCCTCTTTATGACATTATATCAATTTAACAGATTTTCACCAGTATAGTTGACAATCTTCACCAGTATAGTTTACAATCTTCACCAGTATAGTTTACAATTAGTTTACAATCTTCACCAGTATAGTTTACAATCTTCACCAGTATAGTTTACAATCTTCACCAGTATAGCTTACAATCTTCACCAGTATAGTTTACAATCTTCACCAGTATAGTTTACAATTCACACCAGTATAGTTGACAATCTTCAGCCGTATAGTTTACAATCTTCACCAGTATAGTTGACAATCTTCCCAGTATAGTTGACAATCTTCACTAGTATAGTTGACAATCTTCACTAGTATAGTTGACAATCTTCACCAGTGTAGTTGACAATCTTCACCAGTATAGTTGGCAATCTTCACCAGTATAGTTGACAATCTTCACTAGTATAGTTGATAATCTTATACGAAATCTCCCATTACCGTACAGTACCCAACCATGTTTGTGTTTGCAATCAATCCTTGTCGTGAATTAGAAAATCTCATAGCACATACTTGATTCTTTAGATTCATGTTTTAGTTCGATACAACAAAGTCCTTCCATTTTCCACCTGACAGAACTGCCCTCTAGTCTCTTGGTAATTGGATTATTCTATGCAAACTGAGAGATAAACGCGTTAAAACTTAGAACATATCCCTGATCGTTTACTAATCACGTCACAAAATTCAATCTGCAAGAAACATCAAACATGAATTGGGAAAATAAGTTATTTTACATAAACCAGGTGTCACTGATTACAAATGATATTTTACGGTATTTTTTTCAAAGTTTATATTTTGTGAAAACCAAAAGCGTTTTGATTATTTTCAACGAATGTAAAAAAAAAACATCTTTTTTACAATATACTCGTACATTTACCACATAAAATAAATCTGCTAAATAGTTTGTGTTTATTTCTGCAACCATGTCAAGTGGATAGTCAAAATTAATGCTGAAAATCATCTCTGTACAACATTCATCAATGGATGAAGGCCTAGTATAGAACAGTGCATCTCAACATCAGCCTTATACCCACCCCCCTAGGGACCACTGAGATTTACAGTGGGAGGGGGTAATGAAGAAACAATATTTAATTGAGATCCAAAGACTTATCCAAAAGAAGCAAGAACTATCTGAACAATAAACAAGATTTATTTAGATAAAGCTTACACATCCTTGAGCATAAAGTCAATGACAATTGTTCTAGGCATGGGCTGGAGGTGTGGCACGAAGGATAATTTATTCCAAATGTGGTTGCGGGTTAAAACAGTGCTAGACCACAGATGTGAACGATAAACAAGACGTATAGTGATAAAGTATACATCGCTATACATCGAAAGAAGATTTATTCCAAATGGGGTTAAGTTAAAACAATGCTAAACTACAGATTTAGACAAAACAAAATGTATAGAGATAAAGCGTAAAAAAAGCATTTGTAATCTGCACTAGAAGTCAATGGCTTAATTAGGCATAAGAGTGGCAACGGGTAACAAGGCGTACCACAATGGGACCGCGGGCCGAAAACGTTTATGAAACGTTGCAATAGAAGACTAGAACTGTTAGCATACACACAGTGCAATAGAAGACTTGAAATGGTAGGATAAAAACAGTGCAATAGAAGACTTGAAATGGTAGGATAAAAACAGTGCAATAGAAGACTTGAAATGGTAGGATAAAAACAGTGCAATAGAAGACTTGAAATGGTAGGATAAAAACAGTGCAATAGAAGACTTGAAATGGTAGGATAAAAACAGTGCAATAGAAGACTTGAAATGGTAGGATAAAAACAGTGCAATAGAAGACTTGAAATGGTAGGATAAAAACAGTGCAATAGAAGACTTGAAATGGTAGGATAAAAACAGTGCAATAGAAGACTTGAAATGGTAGGATAAAAACAGTGCAATAGAAGACTTGAAATGGTAGGATAAAAACAGTGCAATAGAAGACTTGAAATGGTAGGATAAAAACAGTGCAATAGAAGACTTGAAATGGTAGGATAAAAATAGTGCAATAGAAGACTTGAACTGTTAGCATACAAACAGTGCAATAGAAGACTTGAAATGATAGGATAAAAATAGTGCAATAGAAGACTTGAAATGGTAGGATAAAAACAGTGCAATAGAAGACTTGAAATGGTAGGATAAAAACAGTGCAATAGAAGACTTGAAATGGTAGGATAAAAACAGTGCAATAGAAGACTTGAAATGGTAGGATAAAAACAGTGCAATAGAAGACTTGAAATGGTAGGATAAAAACAGTGCAATAGAAGACTTGAAATGGTAGGATAAAAACAGTGCAATAGAAGACTTGAAATGGTAGGATAAAAACAGTGCAATAGAAGACTTGAAATGGTAGGATAAATACAGTGCAATAGAAGACTTGAAATGGTAGGATAAAAACAGTGCAATAGAAGACTTGAAATGGTAGGATAAAAACAGTGCAATAGAAGACTTGAAATGGTAGGATAAAAATAGTGCAATAGAAGACTTGAAATGGTAGGATAAAAACAGTGCAATAGAAGACTTGAAATGGTAGGATAAAAACAGTGCAATAGAAGACTTGAAATGGTAGGATAAAAACAGTGCAATAGAAGACTTGAAATGGTAGGATAAAAACAGTGCAATAGAAGACTTGAAATGGTAGGATAAAAACAGTGCAATAGAAGACTTGAAATGGTAGGATAAAAATAGTGCAATAGAAGACTTGAAATGGTAGGATAAAAACAGTGCAATAGAAGACTTGAAATGGTAGGATAAAAACAGTGCAATAGAAGACTTGAAATGGTAGGATAAAAATAGTGCAATAGAAGACTTGAACTGTTAGCATACAAACAGTGCAATAGAAGACTTGAAATGATAGGATAAAATCGGTTCAATAGAAGATTCCAAATATTAGGATAAAACCACCAATGAGAAAGTCATGTCCAGAAATGGTAGTATAAAACAACCAATGAAAAAAGTCATACCTAGAACCCATGTAGTATATAAACAAGCTTAAGTGGATGTAGAACTAAATAAACTCCGGTGAATGAGAAAATTAACAAACTCCAGTGCATGAAGAACTCAAGACACGGCTAGGATATGGATGAATAGAGCAATGACAAGCATTGTAATGCGATTATTGTTCTGGGAAAGATTGAGACCAAGAAATACTTGGAGAAAATAATTCAATCCAGAGATAGAAGGGATCTGTAGAACATGGAAAGCGATGTTTGAATTGATCAACAAAGGGGTAACACCAATATAAATTCATTGGAGAATGAAGATCTATTATAGCCATGAATTCCTGTCAATCCAATACGTCACCATATATATCGATGGAATGTATAATAATAATAAGAAGAACCATTACTCGTCAGGGTCATAGGAGTGTCACACTGGATATAGACCTTCGAATGTAAGTGGTATAGACGAATTTTTATCTCTGTAGAAATGACGTAGAGAACCTGTAGGCTCGCGAGAATCACTATTTTCAAAAGGAAAAAAGACGAAAATGTACATGGTTTGGACATGTTCAATCTTGAAGTTGAAGGGTACAGTTGAAGTTGGAAGAAGCAGATGGGAGTTTAAAGAAAATCGTGGGCAGACAATAGCAAAGACTGGACAAGTCAAGATCTTTTCTCAGTCATCCACATCGCTGAAGGTATAAATCGCTGGAGGATTCTGCGTGTTGACACACGTAATCTGATATAGCTAAAACCTGAAGGGTTTTGAGTTTATGGATGGAATAAATATGATTATATTTGTACGCTAGTAGATGGTACAACACGTTAGTAATGATAATATATTCTGTACTAGAATGCATATGTCCTGCCTAACAGAAGCTAATAATTGTGTTGCATTCGTGAGTTGCATGGCCACGAAAGATGAGCAACGATGAAATGCATTATGATGTGCCCTGTGTTTCGTAACTGGCAACTTTCTTACTGTGGGTTTGGTGCTGGCCGTCTGACTGCGATGTGCACAAAGGGAATTGTTTTCAGTTCTTCTACACACGAAGAAGTAGAATATTGTTCTGTGATAACGAATACGCATTTCCTGCCCAACGAATCTGCATCAGGATATTGTCAATGAT
Source organism: Meghimatium bilineatum (assembly GCA_034231615.1). Classification (NCBI taxonomy): domain Eukaryota; kingdom Metazoa; phylum Mollusca; class Gastropoda; order Stylommatophora; family Philomycidae; genus Meghimatium; species Meghimatium bilineatum. Next base: position 21,205,423 of record CM067300.1, read on the forward strand.
GGGGATACTAGACCTGTCAAGGACAGTTGTATCTGGAATCTTGTCGTGCGATCTGATGTTCATGATTTATCTGAGATAAGTTGTTTGAAAATCATGGAGTTTCCTCACATTACGTCTATACACAGTCCATGTTTAACTAGCGTATAACAGCACTGGAAGTACCACTGCTCTGTATACTTTCAGCTTAGTCTGTATATTAATTCCGTTTCTACGTCACACTTGTGTGTACAATCTGCAGAAAGTGCTGCTTGTCTTGGCGATTTTTGTATACACTTAATCATCAACGTTGGCATTTTGTGATAAAGTACTACCTAGGTATGTGAATCTATTCACAACTTTTAGTGTTACGCCATTTACTTTTATGCAGTACTTATAACGATGTATGCAAGACTGTAATCAAATTCTTTTTCCCCACAATATCTGACGTAATGTAGCCGAAGACCGAAGTGTATTAAGTAGCACACTACACAAATGTGCAGAAATGTTTGAAACATATCTGAGGGACAGACTAGAACACACACGACACACACACACACAAAGGTCACTGTAGATTGCAACGACTGATTCATTTTACAACAAACTCTATCTAAACACGCGAACCTGCTATATAAACCGTATAAACGATGAACGAGGTCATACACATTACAATATACGGACGCATTTATTGTCACTATGACTGTGTCATAGGCTCAATATGATTTGAGCTATTGCAGTATATATTAAAGCAGTGAGCATCTGGATCCGCTAAAAATATCAATTTGAATTAAACTAATATGTATGGAACTAATATGTATGGAACTAATAGTATGGAACTAATATGTATGGAACTAATAGTATAGAACTAATATGTATGGAACTAATAGTATGGAACTAATATGTATGGAACTAATAGTATGGAACTAATATGTATGAAACTAATTGTATGGAACTAATATGTAATGCATTAATAGGCCCTATGTATGGAACTAATATGTGTGGAACTAATATGTATGTAACTAATATGTAATGAATTAATAGGCCCTATGTATGGAATTAATATGTGTGGAACTAATATGTATGGAACTAATATGTATAGAACTAATCCCCATCGAAGCCAGCACCGTGAAGTGGTGATGGGGCTTAGTTCAGCCATCGGGGGCTGGAAACTAAGACTGGTCGGGCAGTCCCACTCGAGCAGGACCATAGTCCTGCCCAAGTAAGCAGAGTGCTGAAGACGGAGGCATCCAGCCAAAAGGCGCACAGATAATCAGGATGTCACGCACAAAACACACTGGAGCATGCAATATCCAAATTGAAAATTAAAAAGTCCCCTGGAGCTGATGGAGTGTCCAATGAAATGATTAGAAACCTGGGAATTGCAGCAAGAGCAAAGCTGCTGCAGATCTTTAACACAAGCTAGTCCACAGGTAATGTACCACAGGCTTGGAGAGATGCAATAATGATACCTCTCCTCAAATCAGGAAAAGATGGCAACACAGTCTCCAACTACAGGCCCATCAGCCTCACAAGCTGTCTATGTAAAACAATGGAACGCATTATCAATCTTAGGATGCAGTGGTACCTTGAAAGTGAAAACCTTCTGGTATCACAGCAAGCAGGTTTCAGATAGTGCTACTCTACTGAAGATCAGGCAACATATCTCTCCCAAGAGATTGAGGATGCCTTCCAAGAAAAGAAACTGGTACTAGCAGCATGGATAGACCTCAGGAAAGCATTTGATAAGGTCTGGAAAGAAGGGCTCCTAAAGAAATTGCGAAATTGCAGGGTTAGCTCAAGAATGTACATATGGGTAAAAGCATACCTGCATAATAGAAGAGCCAGGGTACAATTAGATGGTCGCAAGAACAAGAACGTTCTACTGCGTCATGGAGTCCCCAAGGGAGGAGTCCTGTCACCGACACATTTCTTGGTTTACATCAATGACCTAGTTGCTGAACTACCACACGGGATCAAAGTGGCAATGTATGCTGACGACCTGGTGATCTGGTGCACAGAAGAACATGCAACAGTGGCCACTAAACAAATACAAAGAGCAATCGATGCCATAACCTTAGGGGCAAATAGATGGTGCGTCAGCATTAACACAGATAAGTGCAGCACTACACTCTTTACCCTCTCACCAAAACAAAAAGCTGGTCATATCAAGATAGATGGAGAGCTATTGAAAGAAGACAAACAACCCACATACCTCGGAGTTACTTTTGATGATAAGCAGACATTGAAGCAGCACATAAACAAAGCAACAACAAAAGCATGGATGAAGTTAGCTATCCTGAGAAAACTAAGTGGAACCACATGGGGAGCCAGTGGAAATATACTTAGTAAAGTTTACCAGCAAGGCATAAGACCGTACCTGGAATATGGTTCAGCTGCGTGGTGTCCTGCATCAAACACCACATTACAAGATCTAAAGTGCAAAACCAGGCACTTAGAATAATGTTGGGAGCAATGAAATCAACACCCATAGCAGAGATGCAGAAAATGGGAAGAATGCAAACACTTGGTGAACGCAGAGACACAAAAGTACTAATTCAAGCAGAAAAGTTTCAGTGTATGCCAAGTCATCCAATGAAGGAAAGATTCCAAAATCTAGCAATGGGACGACTGAAAAGAAGCAATTTTATCCATCAAGCTAAACGACTCCGTAGACAACTTACAGACCTACATGAAGTTGACAGCCCCTTAAGGTCTGTACCAGAACAAACCCCGTGGAGTGAAAGCCATGGAATGTCAGTATACATTCAGACCCATGTGAAAGGAATACTAAGCGAGGACGAACAGAACAGTGTGCAGCGAAGGACAGTCACCCTCAGTTTCCTGGATGAGGAATATCCACAATATATATTGGTCAGAGTATACACAGATGGGTCAGCACAGAATGCTATGAGGAATGGAGGTGCAGGTGTATATATAGAATATCCTCACAAGCCTAGAGATACAATCAGAACACCGACAGGAAAATTCTGAAATAATTATGATGCAGAAATCCAGGCAATTAGTGTGGCAGCTAAAAAACTGCTGAACTCCAACTCTGGCAGCCTGTGGTATTCCTGACAGATGTAAGGTCAGTGCTTCAAACTCTCCAGTCTGGAAAACTAATAGACTTGGAAAAACAACTTAGCAAATTGTCGTACCAGTATAGGGTAACCATGCAGTGGATACCCTCTCACTGTGGAATACCAGGAAATGAAAAAGCAGACCAACTGGCAAAGGAAGGTACAGCCGAAGACCAACCAGATATACCAATCACCTATCATCAGAAAAAACAGATGATCAAGTCAATAAGAAAGCCACAAACACCAACACAAGATGACTATCACATTATGAACAGATCAGAACAAGTTATAATTCTACGTCTCAGAAAAGGACACAACCAACTCCGCTGTCACATGTATACAAAGTTCAGGATTGGCAACACGGCCATGTGTACATGTGGACAGGCAGCACAGAGTGCCAAACATATACTTCAAGAGTGTTCTGAGCATGAAACGCTGAGGCAGACATATTGGCCAGAGGGAACAACACTGGAATCAAAGCTCTATGGGGCACTGTATGAACTACAAAAGACAGTGAGTTTTATTAAGGAGACAGAATTACAGATATAGACATGTTTCAAGTGAACGAAAGAAGAAGAAGACGTATAGAACTAATATGTATGGAACTAATATTTATGGAACTAATATGAATGGAACTAATATTTAATGAATTAATATGTATGGAATTAATATGTATGGAACTAATATGTATGGAACTAATATGTAATGAATGAATAGGCCCTATGTATGGAACTAATATGTATGGAACTAATATGTATGGAACTAATATTTAATGAAATAATGTGTATGGAACTAATATGTGTGGAACTAATATATATATGGAACTGATGTGTATGGAACTAATATATATGAAACTAAGATGTATAGAACAGATATGTATGAAACTAATATATATATGGAACTATATGTATGGAACTAATATGTATGAAGCTAATATGTATGGAATTAATATATATGGAACTAATATATGCCGCTAAACACATCAATATATTACAGAATATCAGATTCAATGAAATATATATTTAGAACTCAGGCTACTGATTCTATTCAACATTAGGATTTTTGTTTTAGTATGTCAAATTAATTATGTATGCATTTTAAAGCTATTATAAAATTGTTATGTTGGTATGTTAGATAGCTCTAATGAAAATGCATATTGAATCAGAAACTCTCATTGTGCCACTTTTCTTGCAATACGGAATTAACTAAACATGGTTTAGACTTAAGATGGCCGTACTATGGAGAATCTACTGTCCTATTTGTAGGTTCCTGGATTCTACACAACAGTTGATGTTGCAAATATAATGCTACTACACGATAATTGATGACACATTTATGCTGCGACTACGCAACAATTAATGACGCATTCATACTTTAAATACACAACCACTGATGACAGTCGATCTGGGGTAACACATGTAGCTGCGAGTCAATGTTTGAAGAAATAATAAAAATAGATAGGTGACGAGGTCGTATATCTCGTTTGGAGTCATTGTTAGAGGAAGTATTGGAAATATGACAGAAAAAACACTAAATAAACAGTGAGTTGCAGAAGAGCCGAGTCCGTAATTGGAATAAACAACAGACTCCAGAGACCGCCGAAGACGGATGTGTTGGGCCATTGGCGCAAATAAAACGGCAACACAGCGCAATTCCATTCTCTGGACTATATTCAACTGGAAATTTTGTAGGACCAAGGTCCTGTTACAAGAGAAATCCAGCGGGAGTTTGAGAATGAACGCTGAAGAAGAAGAAGAAGACTCCAGAGAACAACGGCTTTTTGGGAAACTATTACTATTTCTGAAAACGTAACGAGATGGTTCACATCACTCAAATTGAACCAAGGTTTCCACCCACGCAGAACACAATCTGAACGATTACTGATAATTTGTGGACGTGTAAATATAAGGACATATTACTGGGTGTATTTAATTATAAGCGAAGGTAACTTCAATGAACAAGATGACACTGTTTTTTAGAGGCTGATGATTTGTTACTATATAAGATGACAATGTTCTTTAGATGGTCGATAATTTGTAAATATACAAGATGTCAATATTCTTTAGATGGTGGATGAGTTGTAACTATACAAGATGACATTGTTCTTTAGATGGTCAATGATTTATAACTATACAAAATGACAATGTTATATAGATGGTTTATGATTTTTGACGTAAAGTAAGGTCGTGAAACAAAATTAGTTTTATGTCCATGCGATGCCTGCTTCCGGATTGGAATAAATCACACAAACAAAACATTCCTGGTCGTGTCATGCGAGAAATCACGCCCCGGAATGTTTTGTTTTTTTACCCGCACGTGGTTTCGAACCTGACACTCCGTTAACCCAGTGATAGTGATTAACGCTGTAACCCGGTGATAACACGCTCATTATCAACTAGGCCGACGCGTTAATCAATCCACTTTAATATAGTTTACATAACATAAAAGGAAACAAAGATACGACATTTAAACCAAAAGGCTTGTATCAATACAATAACAATAAAGGGACAACGGTGAAAAAACAAGAAACTGTTGATCACAAGAACAGAGTAGAATTACATGGTTATTGAATCAACGGACAGGTTGCAGCATGCCGGAAGACAATAAAACGAAATTGTAGAGCAGTAATAATAAAACAAAATAATGCAAGAGAAGAAGTAACGTTGAATGGAAAAAAAATATAGGGCTAGAATGAAATACATAATTCTCGCATGTCTAAGGAAAACATTACAAAATTCAGTCCAAACTCCCTACGGCAACTGTGTTCAATACACTGAACTGCATGACATAAAGCAAAAATAGGGAACTTCCGGTCATAACGTCAAGTTTATCATCGATCCCTTGAGAGTGTAATCTTGCCCTACAGCTGTTCCATCTCAGCCATTTATGTTGTCTGTACTTGTTCTTGTGGGGTGATTCTCTTTTTCTTTGTTTAATTTCTTTTTGTTGATTTATTTTAGCAAAGAAAGTGTTTCTTTATTACGCACATCAAAAGAAAGGTACAGTTTTTGTGTGTTTGTTTATTTTTGTGTTTGTTTATTTTTGTGTTTGTCCTGTCTGTATACTCAGTGACTCGATGTGCGTGGTTGTGAAAGTGCAAGCGGTGTGCATTCGGGAACAATGGCTGGGTAAGGCAAAGGATTCCTGTGTACGGTAAGTGACTATTTTTGTGTCGAGACATGCGGGAGTCCAGGGTAATGAGAGAGCAGATAGTTTGACTGCACTCACGGCTACTACGGCTGTTGGCGAAGCGATGGATCGGAAATACATTTTGAACACCTTACGGGAAAACGCACGATCAAATGACTGTAAAAGTGACGATTACTCTTGTTTCATGTCTAGAATAAGGGAGCTTGGTTTGAAATGTGGTGTCGCTAGAAAGAACCGGTTTCGTGGGCGAGAAAGAATGATGGTCAATCAACGGCGTACTTGGACAGTCAGTCAACGCGTAATGGCGGATACACTCAAGGAGAGATCTAAGCACCTATGGACTTGTCCTGAGTGCAGTGACGATGATCCAACGACTAACTATGTTTGTCTGTCTGTTTGACTGTTTTTTGTTTAACTTTTAGTTTGTAGCCATTCCTATTTTCCCTTCAACTTCTGTTACACATCTACCATCATTTGCGATTACCTGGTCAGATATTGATAATGATCTACTTGTTCCAGTGTCTATCCATAGATTATCTTTGAAGGATGTTCCGGTGTCTATCCATAGATTCTCTTGGAAGGATGTTCCGGTGAGAGTTGTAATGTTTTAGTGATAGTCTATTGCCACTTATTCTAAGTACATGTCCGATATACGCCAAACATGTTTTCTTATTATTAAAGAAATTACGCAACAGTGCAGAATCTTTGTAAACACTTCTGGGAGACAGGATAGAACACAAACATCACACAGGCGACAAAAAGTCATGTACAGTAAAAGTCTTCTTCTTCTTCAGCGTTCGCTATCAAATAACCACAACGAATATTTCGTGTGATTTCCGATAGGGAGCGTGAAGTACGTTGTGCTGCAAGTTCCACAGTAAAACTGTGATTATTTGCACCCCGGTTGGCCACTTGTGGTCAAGATATCCGATGTCCAGCACATCCATTTTCGTCATTCCTTTATTTCGGGTTTGGTCCCTTACAGTAACAGTGATTATTTAATTCCACAAGAAACACACGAACATGCTAAATAATTATCCAAAAATACATGAGAAACCTTAGGGCCATAGAGACATAGCATATAGACGGCAAGCATATGTTTATTACAAAGTTTAACAACTTGTATGAATCTTTCTTTTAAGAAAAAAAAAACTTTCATCAGTGTTTTCCTGTTAAGAAGAGCAGGGAGGCTTTTTGGCTGTGGAAATAAAGACCGCTTTGCCATAGCTACCGCCGCGACGTGTACAGGAAGAGTTTTTTATTTCATCTCCGAAAGGCATGACCTCCAGAAAGGAACCACTGGCTTCTGAAACCGGCGTTCTAGCCATCCGGCCACGCGCTCCACTTGTATGAATCGTTCACTTTTAAGTATCATTAACCGAATATGTGACATTTACTACAGAATGCGCATGTATGGTGTGCACCCAATTTTGTAGAGAGAGCGGGAGAAACAACATCGGTATAGAGCACTGGAGGGCAACCGTAGTGTCTTTTTCTCTACGGCGGAAACAAACGATCTTTATTTTTTAGTCCTTGAAAGTTGTTTAAGCGTTTAGAGTCCAAAGTTCGGAATGTTTTCTCTGCATCATGAGGTTTGCGAAGTTTCAAATCTCTAATGTTAAACATCAAACGAAAGCTGACGGCGAACAACTTTGTTTTCAGCTAGTAATATTAGTGGTTGTGATTTGATTTTGTAATTGTACAGGTTGACTGAGATAGCTTGTGATCTGATATTTCTACCAGATCATTGAAAAATTGGCTCAGATTTTTATCCAAGAATATGAAGATTAGCTTCGGTGGATTTCGTGGTTCGTGTTACAAGTCGGCACAACGGGTTTTATTGGGCCTCTGAGCAGCGGAGAGTGGAACGTATAGAGCACAGCAATGCACACAGAACGCCGTGATCGTCCACTGGATCCTAAATCATTTCCAGTCGTCTAGACTTTACCCAGCAACTGATGGCAAGTAGTCCAAAACAAGAGATTGATGTTGACAAATAGCGCAACTTTTTCTCACTTCAATCCAAAAACAGCACAAGCTACAGTTCAAACACTTCTACAAACAGACACACAGAAGCAAATCTTAGAAGTACAGAGAAAACGTGATTTCCGAAAGAACAGAACAAACATACAGATGTTCAACTCTATCATTCATGTCCCAAATGTGGCAGCGGATTCTATGCCAGGAGTGAACCTTTTAGTCATCTCCGCATCAACAGAAATGCAACAATACAAGTCTGAATCAGCTGTCATCAACAGAAAGGCAACAACACAAGTCTGAATCAGCTGACATCAACAGAAATGCAACAATACAAGTCTGAATCAGCTAACATCAACACCTGCGATAGAGTCTTCATGATTCCCATCTGTAAATTTTCTACTGGGAATATGCTTGCTTATTAAAATGTAACTTAGCTTCTCTGCTATTCATTAGATTGTCTACGAAATATTAAATCAAAATGAGGCAAAGAATAGAAATAAAACAAGCAGAAAACAGACAAAGACATCTTTTTTTGGAAGATGGTGCTGGTATGGAAATTTATATGGAAGATAATGTTGGTGTGGAAAATTATTTAGAAGATGATGCTGTACAGCAACAATATCCTAGTTTCTTTACCTTCACATCTCAAAAACATACAGAAACAATATCCTAGTTTCTCTACCTTCACATCTCAAAAACATACAGAAACAATATCCTAGTTTCTCTACCTTCACATCTCAAAAACATACAGAAACAATATCCTAGTTTCTCTACCTTCACATCTCAAAAACATACAGAAACAATATCCTAGTTTCTCTACCTTCATATCTCAACAACATAGAGAAACAATATCCTAGTTTCTCTACCTTCACATCTCAACAACATACAGCAACAATATCCTAGTTTCTCTACCTTCACATCTCAACAACATACAGCAACAATATCCTAGTTTCTCTACCGTCACATCTCAACAACATACAGCAACAATATCCTAGTTTCTCTATCTTCACATCTCAACAACATACAGCAACAATATCCTAGTTTCTCTACCTTCACATCTCAACAACATACAGCAACAATATCCTAGTTTCTCTACCTTCACATCTCAACAACATACAGCAACAATATCCTAGTTTCTCTACCTTCACATCTCAACAACATACAGCAACAATATCCTAGTTTCTCTAACTTCACATCTCAACAACATACAGCAACAATATCCTAGTTTATCTACCTTCACATTTCACCAACATACAGCAACAATATCCTAGTTTCTCTACCTTCACATCTCAACAACATACAGCAACAATATCCTAGTTTCTCTACCTTCACATCTCACCAACATACAGCAACAATATCCAAGTTTCTCTACCTTCACATCTCAACAACATACAGCAACAATATCCTAGTTTCTCTAACTTCACATCTCAACAACATACAGCAACAATATCCTAGTTTCTCTATCTTCACATCTCAACAACATACAGCAACAATATCCAAGTTTCTCTACCTTCAAATCTCAACAACATACAGCATCAATATCCTAGTTTCTCTACCTTCACATCTCAACAACTTACAGCAACAATATCCTAGTTTCTCTACTTTCACATCTCAACAACATACAGCATCAATATCCTAGTTTCTCTACTTTCACATCTCAACAACATACAGCATCAATATCCTAGTTTCTCTACTTTCACATCTCAACAATATACAGAAACAATATCCTAGTTTCTCTACCTTCACATCTCAACAACATACAGCAACAATATCCTAGTTTCTCTACCTTCACATCTCAACAACATACAGCAACAATATCCTAGTTTCTCTACCTTCACATCTCAACAACATACAGCAACAATATCCTAGTTTCTCTACCGTCACATCTCACCAACATACAGCAACAATATCCTAGTTTCTCTACCTTCACATCTCAACAACATACAGCAACAATATCCAAGTTTCTCTACCGTCACATCTCAACAACATACAGCAACAATATCCTAGTTTCTCTACCTTCACATCTCAACAATATACAGAAACAATATCCTAGTTTCTCTACTTTCACATCTCAACAATATACAGAAACAATGTCCTAGTTTCTCTACCTTCACATCTCAACAACATACAGCAACAATATCCTAGTTTCTCTACCTTCACATCTCAACAACATACAGCAACAATATCCTAGTTTCTCTACCTTCACATCTCACCAACATACAGCAACAATATCCTAGTTTCTCTACCTTCACATCTCAACAACATACAGCAACAATATCCAAGTTTCTCTACCGTCACATCTCAACAACATACAGCAACAATATCCTAGTTTCTCTACCTTCACATCTCAACAATATACAGAAACAATGTCCTAGTTTCTCTACCTTCACATCTCAACAACATACAGCAACAATATCCTAGTTTCTCTACCTTCACATCTCAACAATATACAGAAACAATGTCCTAGTTTCTCTACCTTCACATCTCAACAACATACAGCAACAATATCCTAGTTTCTCTACCTTCACATCTCAACAACATACAGCAACAATATCCTAGTTTCTCTACCGTCACATCTCACCAACATACAGCAACAATATCCTAGTTTCTCTACCTTCACATCTCAACAACATACAGCAACAATATCCTAGTTTCTCTACCGTCACATCTCAACAACATACAGCAACAATATCCTAGTTTCTCTACCTTCACATCTCAACAACATACAGCAACAATATCCTAGTTTCTCTACCGTCACATCTCAACAACATACAGCAACAATATCCTAGTTTCTCTACCGTCACATCTCAACAACATACAGCAACAATATCCTAGTTTCTCTACCTTCACATCTCAACAACATACAGCAACAATATCCAAGTTTCTCTACCTTCACATCTCAACAACATACAGCAACAATATCCTAGTTTCTCTACTTTCACATCTCAACAACATACAGCATCAATATCCTAGTTTCTCTACTTTCACATCTCAACAATATACAGAAACAATATCCTAGTTTCTCTACCTTCACATCTCAACAACATACAGCAACAATATCCTAGTTTCTCTACCTTCACATCTCAACAACATACAGCAACAATATCCTAGTTTCTCTACCGTCACATCTCAACAACATACAGCAACAATATCCTAGTTTCTCTACCTTCACATCTCAACAACATACAGCAACAATATCCTAGTTTCTCTACCTTCACATCTCAACAACATACAGCATCAATATCCTAGTCTCTCTACCTTCACATCTCAACTACTTACAGCAACAATATCCTAGTTTCTCTACTTTCACATCTCAACAATATACAGAAACAATATCCTAGTTTCTCTACCTTCACATCTCAACAACATACAGCAACAATATACTAGTTTCTCTACATTGACATCTCAACAACATACAGAAACAGTCCTAGATTTCCCCTCCGCGCTTGTTTTTTAAAGTACAAAATATAATAATAGTTTCACACATTTTTATCACACATTCCTTATATACCTCCTTCCCTCTGCATCAACAAATTGCAGGAACACCTCCCTATCTATCCCTGATATGCAAGATTCACACGGCCCAATACTGGAAAAAAACATTAAACAATGTCACACATTCTCAGCGGATGCTGGGAACGCTCAGAGTGTCATAAACGATGACAGCGATCCACCAGTTAACCATTTCCCTGATTGTTTTTGTAACTGTTTTTGTGAATAGTAAACCTCTGATACATTCATAGATGGAATGATTCGTTTTACATATATATATATGGATGTCAGGCAAGGTTGTGTAATGTCACTGGGCCTTTCTCCCTGTATACAGCATACATTATGCGAAATACAGAAGATATGCCAGGAATAAAAGTGGGAGGATACAATATAAATAACTTAAGATATGCTGATGACACAGTACTGATCGCAGGAAGCGAACAAGAACTACAAGCGCCCTATTAGATAAAGTAGTGAAGGAAAGTGAAAACAAAGGACTCAGTTTAAACAAGAAGAAAACAGAAATAATGGCTGTATCAGAGACATACACCACCAAGATGCAACATAGTAATTAATGACACAAAATTAGCACAAGTTGAAAAAGTGAAATATCTTGGCACCCTGTTAACATTAGAAAGTAGATGCTCAAGTCAGATAAAGATCCGGACAGCACAAGCGAAATCATCATTCCAAAAAATGAGAGCTATTTTTTGCAATGGAAGTCTATCAATGCAGACCCGAATTTGAATGCTGAGATGTTAATCGAACCAATTCTTTTTTATGGATGTGAAGTGTGGACTGTAAACAAGAAAATTCAAAGCGAATTAGAGTCTACAGAAATGTGGTTTCTACGAAGAATGATGAAATACCATGGACAGCCAAGAAAACTAATGCAGAGGTTCTCATTGATGCTGGCTTAAAAAGATCAATCATATCAAACATTAGGGCAGACAGCAAGGTTTCTAGGGCATGTGCTGAGAAGAACACAGCTTGAACACTTAATGACCACTGGAAAGATCAAAGGGAGAAGAGATAGGGGACGACAAAGAGAAAAGTTACTAGATTGGCTTGTATAGTGGCACGGTAGAAGCTCACCAACCGAGCTTAATGACAACAAAAGAGACAGAGAGTCGTGGAGAAACATGATCACCTACGCCAGTACAGCTTGCACATGAGCGGAATATATATATATATATATATATGTATATATGTGTGTGTGTGTTCCGCTCATGTGCAAGCTGTACTGTCATACCCTATCTATTATGAAGACATTGATCTCAGTTTGACAATGGTGTTTTGTAAATATTCTTGCACCTAAGCTTTTGTCTGTCCTTCCACTACTCTAAAACTCATCGCAGAGTTTTTCCCATTGGATCCGTTAAACATTTTTCTTATGTGGTGAAAGCCATTTTAGACGTACAATATCGAGAATTGAGTACGGGTGTGGAGTATCTTACTGTTGTGCAAAACTTTAATATTGGTGTAACATGAACTTTGGGGAGGAGAGATGTTTTGCGACAACAAAACTACTATAATGAAAAGGTATGAAGTTACTAAAATTGGTGACACTCATGGATTTACTTGCGCAAAGGTGGGTACCGACATACCATGCTCACTGTAAACAAACTGGAAAATGAGACTGGACAATACCTGTTAGTCACACGAAACAACAAGCTTATATAAACAAATCACCTAGTTAGTAACGCAACAGTCATGTCACCTGGTCGGCCACGTATTCGAGGGACTTAATGCATGACACTTTGATACGGTGGGTTAACGTTGGAAACAACTCTTAATCATATTGGAGGAAAGACATGGATTCACGGGATTGATTGCCCAGTGGGTGGATAGGAGGAAGAGAGAGACTTGGCTGGAGAATCTTAACCAATTTTGTTCTTCTTCTTCTTTCTGTCCTCGTGTACCTTTCGGTGTTGAGGGGAGAGTGAGTGTACGATCTTTTGCCCTTCTATTTGCCTCTTCCGCTGTTATATTTCCGAGTGTCTCTAATACACTATCTATCCACCTTTTACGAGGGCGTCCAATAGGTCGACTGTTTTCTTATCGTTTGATAAGTGTTTTTTGGATAATACTTTGCTCTTTCTGTCTGGTTATGTGGCCGTACCATTTAACTTGTTGTTTCTGGATGTATTCTATTGTTTACTTGATCCCTAATTGTTTCCTTAGTGCTTCATTCCTGATTTTGTCTCTCAAGCTAACTCCAATCATACGTCTCACACATTTCATTTCAGTGGTGTTAATTTTATGTATTGTTCTATAATCTAATGTCCAAGTTTGACACTGATAACACAATCAGTCAGTCAGATTGTGTAAAATTTTGTTTAAAAGTTATATAATTAACTTTTAGGAAGTCTTGATAACTAGATTACCGCTGCCTTCGCTATATTTTTGTTGGTGAAAAGCTCTGATACAGCCGATTTGAACTATTTGTCCACAGTTTTAAAAAAGCGTACTTTGCCATAGGAGGTACATGTTAGTAAACCAAACCTCGAGGATCGAATTTATTAGAGATTAATAAGTTCAGTGAGCAACTTGACGCAAGTTGCTTTTAATTCTTTGTTGTGACCTTTGCTCTAGTTTCGAGGTATTACCTAACCTGTGCTGTGTGATTTGGCAAGCTTAATGTTAAGTACTTAGAGTACGGTTAGGATTAGAAATAATATTTCTAATGTGTGCGCGCACCTTCTGCGTGAGTAGCGCGCAGAAATAATGATTGCTCAGTACAAATCATAGGAAATTTTTTTAGTACGTAAATTGGAAAAGAAACAGATTATGCATAAGTTCGTCTGTGCCTAGATTTGAACTCAGTGATTGTCAGGATGTGACGTCACGGCAGCCATTAATTTCATTGGTATTAAACGGAAATCCGTGACGTCGGCTAGTTAAAAATGTAAACTGTGTGCTATTTATAGCACAGTGAAGAATCAAAAGCAACTTTTACCGACCAACTTTACTGTTCTTTCAATTAATCGCTTTTTTTTAATTTAGTTATTCTTCGATCAGTGTTAAATAATTGAGAGTTTTTCTTATGTGTGTTCTTACGGACTGTCGTATTTTAATTGAGTGCACTTGGAAGACTCCATTCATTCGCCTTCAGAAGTCATTCGTAACTAGTTATCGTTTGTTGCTGTTAGTCATCTGAACCTAAATGCTATTGAAATATGTCCTATTTTCCTGCTGACATAGGAGAACTATGTCCTATGCTGATGCCAGCTTGGCATATAGGCAGGGTAGAGATGGAGAAAGGAGCGCCAGGAATTTGAAGAGAGAGCTTGATTGTATAGGGGAGTGGTGCAGTAATTCTGCAGTTTTGTTAATCCATCAAAAGCATCTATAACATGTTTCCCTAAATAATCACATAGTAAATACGTCGACACCATCGGTTACTTTGAGAGGGAATGTCCTCGAGAGAACCAGCACAATGAAAATGAAGTACTTGGGGGTTATGTTGGACCGAAGTCTGAGTTTCAAAGATCATGTTGACCACATAATTGTAAAGGCTTATAAATGTATTGTGGCGATGAAAGTTATAGCTGCTGCTCAATGTGAACAGAGGCTGCTATTTTCTTCTGTATCGGAAAGTGTTGGTGGTGGTGGTAGAGTACGCGCTGGCGATTCTGACACTGAGTCAGACTCAAACAGATTCGATAGAACCCAGAATGAGGCAATGCGAATCATTTTGGGGTGTACAAGAGGCACGTCGGCATTGGCTATGCAATCCCTATTTGATTGCCCAACTGCAGAACAAGGAATACAATTGTGCAGGGCACGAGACTATCTACAAATAAACTCTGATAAAGAACACCCTCTATGCCCTAAAATTCTTAAAGTGAAAGGCAGTCGATTTAAGAGAGGAAAGTCCTGGATGAGGCCCGCAGAGGATATTATACAATGTGTGTGCAGATTAGGGGATGTGCTACCTGGTGCGGAATGGAGTCGGGCGCCCTTAGATTATCCAACAGCCTTCAAAGTAATAATAACACTCAATAGAAAATGCAGGGAATGGTGTAAGACAGTGGTGGAGTCGGGAGTGCTCGCTTTGATCGGTGACAATTCCAGGGAAGGTGGTATGATTATGTATATAGATGGGTCGGTTGAGAGACACATCAGGAGTGCCTGGGCCTTCACGGCTCAAAGGTAAAGAGAGACCATCCGAGATAAATGTGGTGCATTCGCTTAGACAACAAGCATCATTACAATGGAGATTTTGGTAGTAACAAAAGCTTTGAGATGGGTGTGCTCGCAGACTGTCTGCGAGCATGCCTGTATACTCAGTGACTCGATGAGAATGATTGTGAAAGTTCTGGCGGGGTATATTCGGGAACAGTGACTGGATGCACTGAAGAATTCCTGTGTTCGTAAAGAGACTTTTATATTTGTGCTGGGACATGCAGGAATCCCAGGTAATCACAGAGCTGATAGGTTGGCCACACGCGCAGCAACTAAGACTGTTGGCGAAGGGATGGATTTGGAATACATTCTAAACGCCTTGTGGGAAAACGCACGCACAAATGACTATGTAAGTGACGATGACTCTTGTTCCATGACTAGAAAAAGGAGCTTGGTATGAAATGTGGTGTCGCTAAAAAGGAACGGTTGCGTGGGCGAGAAAGAATGATGGTCAATCAGCGGAGTACTGGGGCCGTCAGTCAACGTGTAATGGCGGCTACACTCAAGGAGAGATATGAGCACCTACAGACTTGTCCGGAGTGCAGTGGCTATGATCCAACGACTAACGAACTAGTATGCAGGTGTTTGAGGACAGAAGAAGAAGAATGAGTTGCTGGCATCACTGGAACTCTCTCCAAGCTCCTGGGGGATCCATAACTCGTAGTCGTGTAGCCTGGCATCGTCAGATTAGTGCAAATGGTAAAAAATATTAAAACCGGACACTGTAAGTAATTCGAAGGAGACAAAAACAAAAGGAGAATCCACAATGCTTTCTCTCACCCCAAGGCTTTTTTTATTTCTGTTAACACAACAGCAGAGTTATCCGAGCTTGGATTGAACTTTTCCGTCATCTACAGACTCACAAACATAAATCACAATGGTCTCAGGCATCTACAGACTCGCAAACATAAATCACAATGGTCTCACTCAATCATCTGCAGACTCACAAACATAAATCACAATGGTCTCAGGCATCTACAGACTCGCAAACATAAATCACAATGGTTTCAGGCATCTACAGACTCGCAAACATTAATCACAATGGTTCACTCAATCATCTACAGACTCACAGACGTATTACAAAGGATTCACTCAGTCATTTACAGACTCACATACATTAATCACAATGGACGCATTCAGTTTTCTACAGATCACAAATATAAATCACAATAAACTCACTCAGCCATCTACAAACTCACAAACATCTATCAAAATGGACTTAATCTACACAACGATTACCTTCGCTTGCTATTGAGGAACACAATCATCACCTGTCAGCAATATTTTGCAGAGACACAGCATATGAGACACGCTCAGTATTGCGGTTTCCCAACCCTCCCCAATATTTTACAGAGACACAGCATATGAGACACGCTCAGTATTGCGGTTTCCCCCACCCTCCCCAATATGTGCAAAACATCTTAAGTCCCAATAGCAAAGTGAAAAAACATTTTATTTAACATGCCCTTCCCTCAATCATTTCCTCCTTATCATTGCAAAGTCGTATCTAGAACCTTATTATTTGGCGAGACCGTTGATACGATTCTCAGGGGGTGGGGTGAGTTGCTATCTAAAACAAATATCATTCGTGCGTTTCCGTGCTTCGATTCTTCCTTTTGATGAAAACTTTAATGACTTTTTTTGTGAAACATTGCTAAAAAGACGAGCTGGCGTTTGGCCCACCTTTTAGCTTAGCTCCTATAGCACGTTTCACTGGCTTTGCTCTCAAATAAATGCAGTTATCTGATTAACCGTCTAACGTACTAATGTCATGTTTTGCATATAATGTTATATCTGGTTAGACCCAATAAATATATACTTTATATTTGTGTATCATGTCCAGTTTTTACAAACGAATGAAATTATCTGATCTTTCTTGGCATACTAATTATTGTGTAAATAACCAAATGGTCGGAGGTTGTCCGAAAAAGTGGAGGGTGCCGCAGTAACCGAACGAACAAATAGTAAAGCAAAATGAATTAAACAGGTTCAAAAGGTTCCATTTGAACCGATACGGGGAGAATTGTCCTGTGTAGTTTTATTGTATGTTTTTTTATATATACTTTTTTCATATATTTTTATTCATAGGCAAGGTAAGTGTTTTTAGTAACTTGTTTAATTCATTTTGCTTTACTAATTATTGTGTATCGAGAAAAGAAATGTTATCACTTCATACATTACACAGAATACAACCTTTAAACACCGTCAGTCTTGACTTCGAAAGTACCAAAAATAGTGCAATTTCACGTTTCAATCTTGTCAATTGTATGATAAGCCAATCATGTGTAAATGACGTCTTGTGATCGATTGTAAATATCTTTTAAAATATGAGAAGTGTGTTGACAAGTATAATTTTGATATATATCGCAAAAAGACGAAAATTGAAACTAATGGCTGCATTTTAATGGAAAATTTAATTCATAGGATCCTTACCATTTCAAATTCCCACACAAAGTTTCTACTATATACGTTATATATTTGTTTAAATACATCTTTTTGAAGTTGGTCAAAGCTAGTAAAAGGTGCTATATGGACCCAAGATGTCAAGCATATAGGAGTGATAGGGACTAGCAACACATAGCTAGCAAATGCGCATCAGGGTCAGCGAACCAAAGCTAACCAAGACCATAGGGCACTTCCACGCAGTGGGTCTGGAAACAGGAGTACAGCAATGTAGTCTGGTCAAGTTCTAGGGATCGAAGAGGGAAGGACAACCCATCCACAAAAAATAACCTTGCAGACGTCGGATATGTCGATCGAAAAGTACAGTATTGCAGCAAAACTGTAAACAGACATAACGCCACAAACGTCCTTTTCAGGACGAACGACAAAGAAATATTAGGGAATTAATCCCCAGCTCCCCCACCATATTGTTGGGATGTTGTTGGGATGTTGTTGGGATGTTGTTGGGATGTTGTTGGGATGTTGTTGGGATGTTGTTGGGATGTTGTTGGGATGCGTATATATCACAACAAAATGTACGCGCATATTTCTTATTAAACAATATAATTACACATAGAAATGAAACAATGGGAGACATACCTGCATATAGATCACATCCAAACTTCAGAAGAGGAACTTGTCTCCAGCAGCTATGATCTATTTGAAAACTTTTTTAAAATATGGAATATTCCAAACTGTATTTCGTCTAAATCTAAAATAGGAAGTCTATTGTCTCGATACATCAACCAGTCAACCGTTGACAATCCTTCTGATTTTCAAATTATGCATTGGTATTAATGTGTAATCTTAGTTGTGTTTAAATTCTTGAGCGCGCAATACTTTACATATAAACAAAACTATCAGGACTCAGAAAATGGTTGTTATTTTAAATTGTACTTGTTTCAAATATCAATAAATCTATATCTGCACGGTTAAACTATTGTTTATTTTTCTAATGTCGGAATCAATACACGTAAAATTAATACGAGATATATATAATGTACATACGTTCACTTCACAATATTGCATTATATTTACACCTTATATTCCGGTATTTACCTATAATGTGTACATTTTACTCAGTATTTATACCGTAGATGTAAGTGTAGGATCTATTACAGTCTGCGATGAAAAAGTCTCCTTTGTTCCGTAAAAAAACATTCTGGAGTTGTGAATTTAGATTATGTAAATATACATGTTTAATATGTCCAAAATGTTCTTTGAAATTTCGAGAACGATGTATAGTCGGTTTGAACAACTCTCAGACTGCTATGATCTCACTCAATGCCGGTTGTCGAGTATGTCGCCCATGTTACAAGTGTGAAATCGCTTTTTTCTATACCCCCTGTTCGACCATGATCTGTTGCTGACATCGCACGGTGATATCAGCGTCTGGAACTTAGCGAGGGGATGAGATCACGGGCTCACTGTAAAACATTGTAACTATCCATAACGTGAGTTTAATACCTCAATGTTACGTTTGGTTTTGTTTATGAACCGCCGCCACTGTTGCGATACCATTGGTAATGATTCATATGTTCTCAGTATATTCAAACAAGTGCTCAAGAATATTAGAACTGATAGTTCCCGTGTCTTTTCCCGAGGAGGACATATTTTTCATATTGCAACGGCTCCCAGGTCGACACAGTCTTAATTGGGTACCGGATTAATACGGGAAGTAAAGACTGCGAGGAAGAGAAGATGGCTGTGTCATGTGCCGTATTGTTTCCAGAAGTAGTCTTCCTTAATTTTCTTCTTCTTCAGCGTTCATTCTCAAACTCCCGCAGGATCATTCTTGTATCATGACTACTAGATTTCCAGCAGGATGTAGTCCAGAGAATGGAATGCGTTGTATCGCCGTTTTATTTCCGCCAATGACCCGACACATCCGTCTTTGGCGAAGACTTCCTCATGAATCTCCTGAAATCCCCTCGGTACTTGGCTAGTTGCCCCGCTTCCTCCAGCGACATATGCATGCATTCGTTAATATCTCTTATCCCATGACGTCTTGGTCGGCCTCTGCCTCTAGTGCCTTCTATCGTCCCTCCAACAATGCTCTTTCCATTCCATCGTGTCTCTTCACATGACCGAAAAAAATATAACTTCCTTCTTAATATGGTGTTTAAAAGCCAGCCTTCTTGAACGTTCATACAGCATAGCCGATGATATGTGAGATCGCTAACATCTCACACCTCTACAGCGTTAATAAATGATATGGGTGTAACTTTACTTGTAGACTTCACACACTTCTCCGTACGTACTCAGTTTTATTAGTACAAACGGTACAGGTTCCGGAAAAAAACATCCGACTTTGAAACATGTGTACACGGGTTTCCGTAGCATCCATTCTTTCATAATCTCATAACAAATCAGAGTCGTATGGGACAAATTTGATGCGCCAACACACATTACTCCAACGATGCGGATGAGTGTGGACAAATCTTGAACCTGTCCAGCCTTTGATATTTATTCTTCCATTTCTTCGTCGTTCTTCAGTCTGATATCAGGATACCGCGCCAAAAGATTCAATGAATTGTGTGATTCGCTTCAGGTAATCCATAAACCCCTCAAGTCTGGAAGTAGTTCCGTCTTAGTAGGATATATTTTCCCCTCTCTTCTTAGTAGAGTTGACATGTATGAAGAATGTATTTTGCAGTCTCTGGCTCAGTTCACAGTTGTATAGGTCTGTCTCGTCAGTTTGCAGCTTTCGGAACATGTGACTTCTCAGTCTGTTGTGACCAGTTCGTAGTCTGGAGATGATGGTTTATTCCTTGCGTAATATTTGATGGTAGTGGCCACTTGGTTCTGCAGTTGGGTGCACCTGCTTTCATATTTTCCTATACTCTGCTTTTATCATAGTCTTAGATTCATAGTACGTATTATCACTTTCTATTTGTTCTAGTGGTCCCCTTTTCCTTGCCAGATCAGCTTTTTCATTTCCAAGTATGCCACAGTTACCAGGGATCCATTGCAGTACTGTTTCTTTGGTAGTACTCCTGGGATGTAGTACGCAGACCAACAACTCAGTCATACTCGTGTTCTTCGAATCGGTCACTACCTGAAATACTGAATGTGCATCATTTGGAAAACGTTGATATTTTCTGCCCATGACCATCTTGACCCATGATTTTTCCCTAGTATAAATTGTTAGCACAGCACAAATGAGAATATTTTCCATAGCGTAAGCTGTTAGCAAAGCGCAAAATGACAATATTTTCCATAGCATAAGTCGTTAGCAAAGCACAAATGACAATATTTCCCATAGCATATATTGTTAGCAAAGCGCAAATGACAATATTTTTCTTACCATAAGTCGTTAGCAAAGCACAAATGGCAATATTTCCCATAGCATAAATTGTTAGCAAAGCACAGATGACAATATTTTCCCATAGATGTAGACAATATTTTTATTGTGTGCTAAAGAGAAAAATTCTATAATCGAAATTATTCAAGTTTAATATGAATGAATACATTTAATACATACAAAAAAACAATTTCAAAGTAAAACAGTCTACTAACACAAAGAAAACAGGCACCTCACTCTGATACTGCAGCCATATCATTTTGCTAGTCAACGCCATGTCTAACGTTATGATGTTAGTGGTTGTATAGAAACCGCCGCTTTCTTCCCTCTGTATTAATCCTTGAATGCCCAAGAACTGCGAGGGGACTGCGAATCAATCAATGTAGACAATAATAGCTCTGTCCTAAGAATTCTCACTTATCAGAGTCTAGACACGATGAATCTATATACAATGGAATACCTTGGTCGTGTTTCCTGGAAAGAGTGATGACCATTTCAATGATAATTATACACTTGATAGGCTTAATTTTTCACCCTACTCTATGTTCTATATCCTCGAATGTGCATACACATTTAATAACCTCATCTGCCAAAACTGCCCCCTTTTTAGTCTATTAGGCTAACAGACGAGATATTTTCAAATATTTTATTTTCATGAGTTTACTATATGAGGCTAATATGTGTTTAGAGAAACAAATCAGCTTGGACAAAGACTTTTGAAATTTGCCAGTAACCACGAACTATAGCTCGTACATCAATAGTTGAACATTGATATTGTCTATTATCCGATATTGTCCATAAGTTCTGAGCGTGTGGGCTTCATATTTTGTATAAGTGGATTATTTCAAAACCACGTTAATGATTTATGATTAATATGGTACAGTACAAGTAGTCACCACCACATGTTAAATTATTTCCCTAGTCTATGTCTGTAAATTTCATGTTAATCATTTAATGATTGTAATATTTATTTATTAAGGGTTGGGGTTAGTTATGTAAAACACAACTATCCTAACCCTAACCAAAACCCTAAAATAAATTAATATTTAAATTATTATTAACTGATAAACATGAAATTTACAAACATAAACAAGGGAAATACGCGACCATGTGGTTGGTGTCTACTTGTACTGTACCTTAATTATTATCTAAATGAACGGATTTATCGCAACAGTTGCTACGAATGTCGTTCTAAAGATAGCAGTACTTGCCTGTTGATAGCCATATAATTAGACGGGTTTACGGTAGAAATTACCATGTTTTCTGTTTTGTTTTACACTGTCAGTTCATATCAGAAAGAAACACGTGAAATAACATGAAGTAGAACTAGTTATTTAATTTTTTTTTGACAACACTCCTCGTATTTCGCGTACATTTCATTGAGCACTTTATTTGGAAAAAAAATATGCGTTTTTGGTTATCTACAGTGGTTTGTATAATTGCAAAATATTGAGCTACATATTGATAATTTGTTTGTACTCTGTCTTCAAAATATCAAGTTTTTGCATTTATTTACGGCGCATCACAAAAATATTTAATTACCGTGTGTTTTCCTGTTTATAAGTGCAGGGAGGCTTTTTGGACGTGGAAATAAAGACCGCTGTGTCATAGCTGTCGCCGCGACGTGTACTGGAAGAATTTTTTATTGCACAGACGAAAAACAAAAATCCTTGTCTCAATCCTGGTTTGAACCCGGGACATCGGGCGACACGCATTTATGTTATAAAGCAGATTTATAACAATATTATAACAATGTATTTGAAAGTTAAATTTGTAACATTAAAAAGTATATCTATCAGATTGTACAAATATTTTTCACAGGAGGCGATACACTGTATTCTATTTCACAGTATTTCAAAACCTTCAAAAAAAAACACAACATGCCATGTGTATTATCTGCACAACACTTTGAAGATGGATACGAGAAGATAACAGTAATTTTACAGAAGCAAAAGAAATGAGAGGACGAACACAATGTTTTAGACAACTTTGATGAAGTAATTATTCAAAAGAAATGTATAGACTTTTGGATTGCAAAGATGTGTTGACACTAAAGAAATTTAACATGTTTCTTGAAAAGAACAGCGACATTCACATTTCAAAAAATAATGGAATTATTAAGATATCAATGCAAAGGACCTTGATCTTATGGCTGACGGTGAGATTGAAATTCTTTAAACTTGAAACAACTTGCAAAACATGGCATGGAAATTAACATCAAGAAAAACAAAATAATGGCAAACAGAGATGAAAACACGTCTCTTGTTAACATCTCGATGAATAAACAGAAATTAAAATAAGTGGCTACCTTTAAATAATTGGATCGTATATGAGCAACGTCTTCCAAAGAAATAAAGACGACTTTATTATAACCTCGGTTGTACTCTATTCGCTAAACCATTTGTTGCCTTTCAGCGTCAGGGGTAGAAGAGTTTTCTGGAGATGGCCCTCGTGTGTGCTGAGTATATTGTGAAGTTTGTCGCCTCTTTTATTTAGGCAGAGATACAAGTGGGAGAGTAACATCACACGATGAACAGGTTACAGTCTAGCAGAGTGCACCACCAAGACAAGAGACAGATGTCGGAGATACTTTGCAGCCAACATTCGTTGCGGAGATGGCACTTAATGATGATGATGATTATTTCGGTGGTCCATCTTTTTCTTGTAGGCCTCTAGGTCTGCCTTTACTGTATCTGTGTAACATAGCTTGCTGTGGTATGCTGTCTGATGGTAGTCTGCTGATGTGTGCAAACCATTGTATCTGCTGTCTCTTAATATATTCCAAGATTGGAGTGGTACCGGTTCTTTGTCAAATGTCTTCATTTCTCACTTTGTCTCTTAGTGATATTCCTAGGATTCTACGCAAGAATGCCATTTCAGCTGTCACACATTTACTTTGTGTTGTCGTTGTTCATGTTTGGCATTGGTAACACAGATTTGGTATAATAATTGTTTTGAATAGTGTTATTTTGGTTCTAGGGCAGGGGTGGGCAAACTACGCCATTGGATATTTTGCGACCCTCAAACACATTTTTAAATACACGAACGATCGTAACAAATGATTTTTTTTCCCCATTAATATTACGCAGAAATCCATTATATTTTTTAAAATCTTACAAGCAATTACATACATCTCATTAGAAATTAATTATATCAATAAAGTTGTAACTGTTGTGACTGTATGTGTATCGTGTTTTTTAAATCTTCATTAAAACTATTGATATGAACCCATATTGTAACTGTATACAACATAATATTTTTCAAATATTGTTAAAATATTTGCAAAACCTTTTATCCATATTGGAAAATATACTGTTATAGTGTAAGTCTGT
The DNA here is from genome assembly GCA_034231615.1 of Meghimatium bilineatum. NCBI lineage: Eukaryota > Metazoa > Mollusca > Gastropoda > Stylommatophora > Philomycidae > Meghimatium > Meghimatium bilineatum. Next base: position 21,230,367 of record CM067300.1, read on the forward strand.
TAGAAATGTAATTTATTTCAGAAGTTATCTACATTATGTAAAACTACCTTTCTTTACAATAAAAATATTTAATTGATTACTTACCGAGAATTTTAAACAAAAACATACATAATATTATATGCGGCCCTCCAATAGCTTTACAATTTTCAATGCGGCCCTCTGCACAAAAAGTTTGCCCACCCCTGTTCTAGGGTGTACTGTCCAGATTAAATACCATATGGAAGAGCAGAATAAATACAACAGTGAAAATAAACTATATAAATGTCTAATAATACCTATTCTTTTATACGGATGTGAGAGTTGGACAATTGCAACATAAATGGGGAAGAGAATACAGACTTTTGAAAACAAATGCTATAGACTAGTATAGACAAGATATTATATATACGTGGTTACTGCTTGTTGTACGTAGCATAGTGTATTATCATTAGTATTAGATGTTTGGGGAAGCAAATGATGGACCATAGTTTGTGATGTTTAACACAATCAAACGCATTGGTAGACGAATATTATGTATCTGTTATACAGAACATAAAACTAGCGTGTACGTGAGAAGCAAAATAAATACTCTTGCAAGCCAACAAGAACATCTCTTTTTTGGGTTTGGCCACATGATGAGGCACGATTCTCTTTCAAAAAATATCTTGCAGGGAACTATTGAGGGTGGGAAGAAGAAGGGGAGGTAAGAGGACAGTATGGATTGATAATATTAAAGACTGGTCAGGACTAAGATTCTCCACACTCAAAGAACTGATAACAGAGAGACATGGCTAAAAAATGTTGGTGATGTTTCCATAGTGACACCCTATGACCCGGAAGGGTTATGTGTTAGATGATGAGATGCCATGAGAAAGATCAGAAGATATCACTATTGGACTATCGGATCAACTTTTATGCAACAGTAAACTATCAGTAGATGACATTCCAAGTAAAGCGTTCCTCTTTTGACAGCCCCACAGATTTCCTCTTTACAATTACGGTATTTTTCCCTTTGTAGTACAACAGAGAATCCAGCAATGTACATCGTACTTGAAGAACCAGATGTGTCTCAGCCCTGACTATGATCCCAGTTGTTATCTTGTACATTGTGATCCGACTATGCACAGGTTGGTTATAAGGTGTAAAAAAAAAAAAAACTTCTGTACAGGACATGACAATTCCATGGGAGAGTCCAGAATCTGACAAACATGTTATCCCTGCATAATTCAAGAGCTAACTTGGATGACGGAATGCATAGCTGGCTGCCCCACCTATCCCAGTGACAATGTCCCAACGCTCAGGACACCTCTGATATGAAAGGATGCTGAGGAGCTTTAAAATACAGCAGTATTTATTAAGAGAACCTGACTTGCTATGTAGAGATGTCAAACTGCGAAAGAGAAGAAGAAGAAGAAAGGATGCTTGGCAGGGGAAGTAAAGTTGGGTAGGAGATTTCTTCCCAAATCATTACATACTAGTAAGGGTTGGGAGTCTTCCGAATATGGAATAAATCATCCCAATGTGGATATGTATAGGGAATGTAAGAGTTAATCACTAGTCATTCTTAAGGATCTAAACAGGTCTTGTGCTAGTTCAGACTTCAATGGTGGTGTAGTGTCTCATCATCCTTGTCAAATACATGTTTCTCTTCTCCAAGTCATGCAGGAGTCAGAGAGAACATTGGAGATGACGCACTGGCAGGCAATGTTATAGTGATAAGAGTCAGAGCTGATTTAATTAGGTCAGTTGTGAGACAATAAAATGTGATTAAGAGGATGCTGAAATAGACCGTGTTCATAGAATGATTGATATGGGAGTGACCAAGGGAGAGGAAAAAATGCCTCCTCTCTGGAAAGATCCAAAGAACACACAACCATCATCTTACAGGTAAATTTAGCTTATACAAGACGGACCTGCGAGCTAAGCATTTATTGAAATGCTTCCATTTTTGTGATAGTATTTCCTAATCTTCTTTTTCAGTGTTCACTCTCAAACTCCCACTGGATCTCTCTTGTAACAGGACAATAGTCCTACTAGATTTTCAGCAGGATGTATTCCTGTGTGTGCAAATGTGTTGTGTCACCATTTTATTTGCACCAATGGCCCGACACATCTATCTTCGGCAGGAACTTCTTGTCAGGGATGAAGAATCACTGTTTTTTAAAGTTACCGTTCGGAGATTTTCTATATTTGAAGAATACGAAATGCAATTTTTAAAAGATAAAATATGAGTATGTGGTTGCCATCTTGGTGTAACCGAAGTACATGTAGTAACTTTATTTATTTACATCTTACAACATATATGGCAGGTGGTAGTATTATTTGATTCCCTTTGGGACCCCCATTAACACATGCATAGGAATGGCAGTGTTAGTATTATTTTATCCCCTATGGGACTCGCAGTAACACATGCATGGGAATGGTAATCTTAGTATTATTTTTATCCCTTTTGGGACCCGAAGTAACACATGCATGGGAATGGCAGTGCGTTTTTTAATCTGTGACCCTTAATAAAAATCTTGTTTAATTTAGTTGACAGGTATTTTAATTTCTCTATCAAACACAAAAATAACACCACTATTAAACACTTTTCTTATTTACCTAATATTAATAAAATAAATATACACTGTATTCAGCACTTAATTTATTTAATTAACTCATGTTGTAATGTTCAGACACTGTGCTTAGAAATTATAACTATAAGTTAATTAGGAGAGCAATAACAACTATGGTAATGTATTATTGTTACTGGCAACTAATATAACTAATAAGTTGTAAAATTCATGTCAATGAGAAATAACATAAAATTAACACAGACTTTTTCCATGTTACGGTCCAATAGGATTTTTAGTATTGTTACTGTGGAACTCTCCAGCTTGTCAGATATCCTCCGAGAGTTTATTTATTTATATTAATAAAGACAGCTAACATAAATTGTTACACACGTAGAATAAATACATTACAACAAAAGCAATACAGATTTTTTTGTGATAGCGTTTAATTTGTTATATCATAAATTTTACATGTCAATTGGAGAAAATGTCATAACAAAATATGATCATAGACAGATGTAAATAAAGCAAATAGAATTGGTTTTTTGTTGTGTCTGCATTAAGTCAGCAAGGACACCAGTCCTTAGAACTACAAAAAAATCCTTTTCATGGCTTACACTAGCCCTTCTAAGAGTTGCCTTCAATCTCCAGAGTATCTAATAACTTTTTTCAGTATAGTACTTAAGATTAAAAGTCCATTTATGCCATAACAGTTGACTCAGGTATGGTATGGGATTAACTACCCCACCCTATATCTCCACAAGTGATGAAAACAAATGCCTGGACTGCAAGAATTGAATAAACACTTTCTATCTGCAGCATTACCTCAAGATTATGTATGTCTTTGAAAGGACTGTGATTTATAGAGATGTTAGCAAACAGCAAGTGCATTGATTACATGTTAGTATCGAGTACACACCAGCTCAAAGACTGGACGCTCACTATACGAACACCAACAGAAACCCAGCCCAATGGATCCTCTGAAACAACTCGAGCGAGCAAACCAGTCTCACATTCCGACTAAGAACAGGCCACGCCCCCGTTAATAAACACCTGAACAGAATAAACCCATTACACAAACCAAATAACAGACACTGCAACGCACAAGAAGAGACTGTTGAACACCTACTACTGCAGTGCCCAAAACGAACAGACATCCGACAAGAACTATTACCACCACTTCCAGCTATACACAACACACTCTACACAACTGCACCACAGCTGAGGAAAACCTGTGCATTCGCCAGAAAGGCTATGGGCTGTCAAGAGCTTCCTGCTCACAGCGAAAGGGATTGAATCATCATCATCGAGTATACAGTATCCAGCGACTGTTTCCAACTGAAACTTGTTAGTATCGAGTACACAGTTTCCAGCAACTGTTTCCAACTGAAACAAAATCATGGCTTTTATTGTGACTAGCTTCATTCCACTCTGAGCTTTGCATTGCATCATAGGACAAATCATGTTATAGGGCAAACCATGTCATAGGAAAAATCATGTTATAGTGCAAACCATGTCATTGGGCAAACCTTGTCATAGGACAAACCATGTTTTCTATGAATGTTTTCACCAGAATGTGTGTTCACCGTTACCACAAGAAAATGGCTTGGTAGCTGTTAACAGCATCCATTTATAACCCACCTGTTTAAGTGAATCAGCACAAAGGGCTGTAGGTTAATGGGAACAGAACCTGATGAAAAACCTCCTTTGTCTAGTGGGTCAGCATGGGAGTGCGCAAGGCTAAGGGAAAAAATCCTGGCAAAAATCCAGAGACGAAGACCCTAAGACAATCAATGGTGTGCACTAATCATTTGGATAATGACACACTATTCACTTTTTTTTTTAATTTCCGGGAACAGTTGTGGGTGGAAGGAGAAAAGGTGTACGGAGATAATCCTCACTTGAGTCAAGGAATGGTCAGTGCGTGATTTTTCCACACTATGATCGAAGGGATGTTTTGTAGCTTGTGTAATGTTTCTTATATGACACCCTTACCACATTAATGGGTTATGTTTTTATTACTATTATTATTATTACTAATAGAGTCATTTGGGACCTATAAAGTCCCTTGAAAACTTTCTCACTCAAAAACAATGTCAGAGAAACGGCCTGGGGTTAAAAGTATACCTCCACCGCCTGTCATAGGAAATATGAGTGACAAATGTGTACTCTTTCGGGGTTCTATCATCATCATTATCATCATCATCATTGGAACTAGTCCAAAAGTCTTGTCTGTTAGGATATCAAAGGATAACCTGAAGCAAATCATGCAGTTTATTGAAGTTATTGTTACTGCAATCAGATGACAAACAGAAATATGATGAAAGGGAACCATTTTTCATCTGGTCATCTGCACCCAGAATAGATTCAAAGCTACCAAACCAGAATTCAATGTGTTAAAAAAACATCATCCACCACCATAAAAACTGAAACAAAAAGTAACTCTGATGAATAATCTGGTAAATGCTATTTCAACATAAATACACTTGTAAATTTGTAAAAGTCAGAGAAGTATGAAATTTTAAACTCAAGTTTACTAGTACACATCACTGTTTTAACTTCTTCTTCTGCAACTGTTTTCCTTTTCCTGCAGAATCGGTTCGACTTACTGGATTTCCATCCTCATCTCGAGCAGGCTGCCATTTCAGTGGCTGTCTCCGGTAGATGCCCCATGGAAACAAAACGAGCTGAGAACAAGACAGGACAATTTGTCAACTTCAAATACATGAAACTAAGGTCCATTCCCAGATCAGATGCATATCACATTCCACATTTACAGTTTTTAAAAAACCTATTGCAATTTTTAAGTAGTTAGTGTGTTGCGTTATTAGTAATTTAGTAATTTATGACATCATTCTGCTAACTCATTTGTGTTTGTGAAAATTGCTACCATATCCATGCTAACTTGCCATCAATTACACATGTTGCAATTACCAGTTCTTCCAAGTGAAAGGAAATGCACGCAGGGACATACTATGAAATTAATCTACTAAGCTAATGAAAAAATTCACTGGAAATGCAACGTAAAAATTACCAACAGCGGATTAGTATGAAGGAAAATTTCAATACAATTTTTAAAAAACAGTTTCCCATGAGACAGAGGTATAGAGTTACGGATTGGGGGGGGGGGGGGGGGGGGGGGGGTTTGGATTAAGATTAGAACTAAACCTACCCACACCCCCTCCTAAATTCTAGTTTCATCCCTTCCCTTCCTATGCATATTTGTGGCATTAGATTGTGGCATAATGTAATCGCTAAAAGTAGCCATTTTATGTTTCTGGTTACATGTCTGAAATCACATGATTTTATTGACAACACGAAACCTGTGTGCACAGTAAGAAACTTGAAATGAACTTGTGTGTAATATCTAAGTTCACTCACATTCCATAAATTGGTGAAATATGTGGTAGGTATCTGATCTGGGATTGGACCAAACTAAACAGTTATTGCACTGGAATAATGGTTTTAAAATGTGTATATTTTTATATAGTGAACATATTATTATATTATTATACATAGTGAAACCACAAGACATAATTATACATATCTCCACTGTTGAGCTGCTGTATTTGATTCTTTTTTTGCAAGATACTGTACATTTTTTTTTTACACAAATGGCTCTGTTAGCAGAAACACAAATAAAAGCGGTTGGGGTTTTGTTGCCTACAGAAATGGCGTAAGTTGGTTAAGAAATCTTCAGCATATTCTACTGTCACATCGAGCATGAGGATGGAGATAGAGGGAGTTACAGCAGCTCTTAATTGGTTGATAACTAATACATCAACACACACAGTAATACTCACAGACTCTCGAAGCATGTTGCGCAAGATAGAAAAGTTCATGCTAAGAAAAGAATGGTGGGACTTATTGAACAACTCAGTTGTCCAGAGCATTACATGGATATACTGCCCTGGTCATGCTGGGGTCAGAGGAAACGAGAGAGCCAACTTATTGGCAGGCAATGCGGCGATAGACGGCACATTGCTGAGAAGAGATAAAACAGATTTAATAAAGGCAGTAATAAATTCATTTCAAGATGCAGATGATGTCAATGAGGTTGAGAACGTACACATACAGAGAATGTTAGAAATGGAAGTATTCAGAGGTGAGGGGAGGAAAAGTAAATATTTTGGAAAGTTCCGAAGATCACACAATCAACACCTGACCGGAACTATGAGTCTACATACACTGGGATGGCTGCTGGAGCAGAGAGCGGAGCACTTATGGGAATTTATCCGCGTGATGTGAAGCCAGAATTCTAATCAAGAAGAACATGGCACAGCCAAATGTGGAGATAACCCGGAAGGGTTAGACATTGGGTCCGAGGTGAAACAGCACAAACAGAAAATATACAAAACACATCTAAATACATGTGGAACATGACAAACAGAGAAATTATGGAACAACATATCATCCATACGTTTGATATACATTGCAGGCATTGATCCCAAAAATTCAATAGTGAAAGTTTATATACATGTATATATCGGTTCTCAAGCATGTGATGGGTCCTGTCATCTGTGAAGTATGAATTAATGGCCATCACCTGAATATCTTGGGTGCCCTAATGACCTGTGCCATTGAAGTAGACATCAACAGGAGATCCCAAATGGCTTTTTATGCTGTACAGATGGGTTGCAGAACAATCAAAGGGGGGTTGCAGAACACTTCCCGCATCTTGGGATCCGACTGAAAAAGAAGGTGTCGGGATAGGACATGACAGACACAGCGCTATAGGGGTGGAAAGTGAGAACAAGTTTGATACTGCCCAAAGAGGAAGATTTCCGAGTAGTCAAGGAGGTATCCTGACAGGAGAGGCTGCACACTCGAAAGAGGGCAGACCTGAGGGGGATTATGGGGATTAATTAACCCAACAGGGCTGAAAAGTAAAACTGGTCAGGCCATTCCTTAAAATGATTAGGTCCACAATCTTGCCCAAGCAAGTACAGGTGCTGAAACCAAAGAACCAGAAAATGAGGCACACGAGCAAACATGGTACCATGTAAACTGCATAGGTCTAACATTTCTACACAATTTTCAAACACTGCAACATTTATTAAGAGAACAGACTTACTGTTTAGACATAGCTAAGCAGCTGTAAATTAGAGGACAAATAAAAATTTCCCTTAGAAGTTGTATTTAATTCCTAATTTCTGTCACGACCTCCATATTTGCTTTTATTAAAAGAATCATAAATAATAACTAGTATGTTAACCCAGTGGCTCAAACAAAAGACAATGTCAGTGTCACTTACCCCAGATGAAATGACAAATCCAACAGTGACCCAAGCTATTACAGTAGACATGGATTGGTTGACATACCCATAAATAAAACCTATAGCCTGCATGAAGTAACAATATACACAATCTCATCACAACAATGAAATATTAAAGTGGCAGTTATGGATGATGGACGGATATAATTATGGTGGTGGTGATGATGATGATGATGATGTATTGTGATGCCGTGATAATTATGATGCTGATGAAACCCTGAGGGGTACATATTTATCAACCTTGTGCCTATCTATCTATAACCCGCAACCTGTCAGGAATGTAGAGATACCACATTGGAGACATCAACACACAGTCCTAGAGTGATTTCTACCTTCAGAAATGTGGGAGTGTGAAGAAAAATCATGCCCTATCCAGTCCTTGATGTTGTCTATCCATGTTTTTATTTTTCCTCCTCTGCTTCTTCCAACTTCGACTGTTCCTGCAGTATTCGATGACTCATATCTTGTAGCTTCAAGTAATAATCCTCAGGGATCTCTCAAAAAATTTACTTGTAAACACATTATGCTCAGGGATTTAACTCATAACCTCTTAAGCATAAGGCAAATGGCTTAACCACTATGTCAGACCGAACTAAAGACAATTGTATGCATATGCACCGATTCATGAGAGATGATTAAGGATTTGGGGTGTGGTTGGCTGTCCCATCCCCAAATATGTGGCTTGTCCTTCACAGAAGATTGTCCTCACTGCCACTTCATAAGCCTCTCTGTTCTGTACTTGCTGTCCGTGCTCTTTCAGTCATATTCAGAAGGTCTTTCATAACTTATGTTCATCATAGTCTTGGTCTGCTCTTGTTTCTTTCCTGGAACCTTTCCTTCCAAGATTAATCTTTCTAAATCATTTTGTCTTTTTATAAATCAAAAATATGTTAACATGCATTTTTTAAATATTTTTGAAGAGCCAGTATTCTATGTTCAGGTCTTTGCGGAAGTCTGCATTGGTTCATCTTTCTGTCCATGATATTTCTAGGATCTTTCTATAATATTTCATTTCAAATGATATTTTCTTAGACATTGCGGATATCATTGTCCGTGTGTCATAACCATATGTTGCCACTGGAAAAATATAGCTTCCTAATAGACTTCTTAATATAGCTTCTAATTTATAAGGCAATTGCTAATCTCTTTCTGATCTCTGAAGAGCAATCTCCAGTGGTGTTGATGGTTGACCAAAGTTATTCAAAGTTGCTGACATTTTCTAGTTGTTCTTTGTCAATGACTACTGTAGGTGTGAATTAATTTCTTTTGATAGGCCTTTAAAATTATTTTTGTCTTCATTGCAGTGAGGAAAAGATTTTGTGCCGCCTGTGATGTTTGACTGACAACAAAAACTATGTGTTCTAGACCTGTGGGCTTCATGACATTAGTCATATTCCAATAAAATGTTGAATTCTTGCCACAGATAGAGAACAATATATAAATATAATTATGTATGATATATTATTGTCTTTGAAAATGTTAATAATTGTAGAAATCATTAAAATAACATGCTTACTCCGCATACAAGAATGATGAACTGATAATACCTCTCAGCTCTTTTTTGACCATCAAAGTCCTAAAGAAGAAATATAAAGCAGCAAAAATTATGTGTTCTGAATAAAATATTTTCACACGGAGTTGACAAACAGAGCAATAGACTCAATCATGGTTTCCACTAAAAAAAACTTAATCAGAAACAAGGAATACGGAGAAATGTATTCTTTACAATCTAAAATTTAATTTTTTTATGAACCATGTCATTGCATTCCAAGCGATTCCGTAGGTCAGTATTTGCCAACTTGGGACATTTTATTCTTATACAATTGTTCTCATACTCTTACTGATTAAAACAGTGGTTCTCAATATGAGCCATATGTTCTCTCTCTGGGCCACAGAGATTTGTAGGGACCACATAATTTTGAATATGGGGATGCCACAAGAGTGATAAACAATACAAATTATCGCAATGAAGCTTAAAAAGCCTTGTTGACTCGTAAAGAAATTCAGTTTTTTGTGTGCACAGCCATGAAGTCTGTCAGGTTTACCTCTTGACATTGGTGATTTGATCTCTTAGTATTGAGAAACTATTATATCTATAGGGAAATAACTATTAAGATAGGTCCATCCTTGTTTGTCCATCACAAGTGACGATGACCATTTATTACATCCACTTTAGGAAATTCAGTTAAAGTTATGTTCTTATCTATGAGTGTAAACATCTGTGTAGCAGCCAAGACCTGGACTTCTAGTTCAGGGTACAAAGTACTGTCTTCTTTATAAGCATGTTGTAGGAAGATACTAAGGAAAGTTGGGGGATAGGCTGACAAACTATTACATGTGAAAAAAATCATCATTGTCACATTTTGTCTCAATTTCTTACTTTTGTGTTGTATCAAATAATCTCCATGGATGACGAAGGAGATGCAGTCCAATGAAAATTATGCCTTTATTCTTTTGAGACTCCAAGGTGATGCGGAATGCTAGATGTGCAATCACTGTGAATGGGCCAACAAATATGACAGATGAATTATGAGTTTGTTGGCTCAGAAGTATCTACTGTGCTCCTGGCAGGACATGGTAATCATGGGATACTGGACCACTGGAATGTTTAAGGACTCTCTTTAGGGACTAAATATACATCATTAATTCCCCCCCCCACGTCCCCTTCCTTAAATATCCATACCTTTTAGACCTTCATTATATGAATCTGGGCGTCACTTCAGTTAAACAACTAACTGAGAACCTGTGCTTTTGTCAGAAAGGCTATAAGCTGTCAAGAGCTACCTGCTAACAGCTAAAGAGCTAATTTCAAATTTCATCATAATTATCATGAATTTGTAGATGGCTAAGAAACCCTATGCTGACTCCATAGGTACTTGATCACAATGAGCATGGCATAACCACTACTGATGGTGTCTGATCTGCCCATGTCTTTCTAGCTAGTCTCCACTGTTGAGCTGCTGTATTTTATTCTTTTTTTGCAAGATACTGTACATTTTATTTATTTCAAAGTGGTAGAGCTCCTATATATATCATGGTTTATGCCAAAAGCTTTCAGTGAAATTTTCAACAAATCCTTGTAGCTCTTCTTCTGGCAATCTTGAGAATTCATGCTCTTCTACATCTCATAATAGAATAGTATCTTTGGTAGATGGTGATCTGGCACACATATTACATGATCTGACCAATGTATTTATGACTATCAGATAGTATCAATGCTAGGGATACCAGCTCAGTAAAAGACAGTGGTATCCAGAATATTGTCTTGCTAACTGATGTTCATCATTTTTCTAAAATAATGCTTGTAGTGGTAGTCTATATTCATTCATTCTAAAAACATGTCAAATATAAGGTGCATCGTGTTCTTCTTATTGTTGTAAAACCATATCACTTTTGATGTCTTCTCTTATTTACTTGCATGACTTCAATTCTTCCTAACCAATATTTTTTAAGAGATTTATTTTCAAATTAATTTAATTCTTTCTCTAGTGCCTGTTTTTTGTAACCACATGTTAGAGGGTGACAATGTGAGAAAATATTAGACAGTTTAACAACCTCGCACACAGGGAAACAACAGCAATTGTAATATATCATACTGGAGATAGAGAGCTGTGGTATATTCACAATTTGGTATATTCACTTATTGTTTTTCTTTCTTTCCATATGTTTGCTAGGTGGTTGAATGCACTGGATGCAAATGCATTTTCATAGAAATCTCTTTTGCTGTATCTCTATCTTATGTCATTTTGCTACCCAAGTAGGAAAAGCTTTCAACTATCTTGCTTAATTGTTTCTCATTTGAGAGTAATATTAAAATTAAGTTGGTAAAATGCATCTTAGTCTTGGAAGTGTTAACTTGAAGGCCAATTTGTTCTGAAAAATGATGAAGTCAATTCAACATATTTTGTATCTTATCAGGAGTTGGACTTTATAAAAATAAATACAAGTAGTTTGCAAAATCAAGATCACTAAGAGTTTCGTCACCAGTAAATTTTATTCTAAAATGTTAATTTTGGAAGTATTATTTTTTTAAAGTTTTTTTGTAAAACCATTCAGTTTTATTCTTGTTTGTTCAAACACAGAATCTTGAGTTATATAATGTCTTGTATTATTTGTATTTATATTTGTATTTTATTCAAAATATATTATATAACTGTCTCACTACAAAGGATCAAATATTCTATTTACAGGTACCATCAATTTAAAAGGAGAATTGATACAGCGACGATCGAATTTTGTATTTTGGTTTATCATTTTCAGTATTTATATCAACATAAGGATGGTTCTGATCGAAAGTGTAGTATGTCAACATTAGGTTCATCTTAGGTAGATGTGGCATACTTTTCTACAGAACAAACAAAAATCTCATTAAAAACGTAACTGCCATTAGTGTACAAAACTCAGTAGGAAGAGATAAGTTGTGTTAATAAAAACATTACATTAATTGTGTCCCTTTATTTGAGTGCAGTTGAGGAATATGGCTTAGAGGAGAAACAGCATATTTTAGTTTTTTTAAAAGGGTTAGTTACATATTTTACATATTTTCACTAGTGGAATTTTAGTAAATATCACACACGTGCCAATCTTTATCATGCGCTGGAGGTGTTGACTTCTATTGCATTTCCACTGGATGAGTCTCATCATTATAGCTATAAACGGCCATTGGGTGAACATGACCACATATCTTTTTTCGATGTAGCAGTCTTCAAGTCTGTAACAAACGTACAGCATCTTTTTCTGTAGCTGGAAAGCTCAGTAAACAGAAATCTGTGATTGCATTAGCCATGTTGGTTTAGCGTCGAGTCATCTGCTAATCACATGAGATTTCTGTGACAACATTAAAGATGTGCACACTATAACAGAAAATGCATGGTTGTGATCATAACATTACAATAGTTCCAAAAAAAAGACTGTTATCATGTGATGAGGCCACATTTGCCTAACATGTACCCAACATTACTTCTGGCATCATTTTGATGTGTTATGATATAAAATTATAGAAGTTATTGATAATGTTTGGACGTGTAGTATGTGATGTCATTTTCCCTTATATTTTTCTATATATATTTTCAAGTGCACTTATATTTCATGTGAGTATAGCTATTTTATTTAGTTTCATTACATTAATTATTTAAGTCCAACCTGGCAACATACTTACGCATCGTTTTGAAGATTTAAAGGTTTAATCGTGACTAACATTTGATTAGAAGACCAATTCTATTAAAAATGTTGATCAAAGTTCTAGATATATCTTGAAAACTCAAGAGAACTGGTTCAAATATTTTGTGAATAATTGAAGCACCATGCCTAGAGCTAGATACTATACATTTTTTTGTTCATAATTGAATTATCTACAAAACATATACAGATTGAGGGGAAGTATTGATTACGAAGTTTGGTTAGTTCACATTTCATGTCAGAAATTATTTTTAACTTATACATTCATCATTATGTGACATATTCTCTCCAGAACGTAATCTTCCTTATGGATTCTCTGAATATTCCGTGATTATTAGCGAGTTGACCCGCAGCAGCTACATACATGTTTAACCTTTACCATGCTAGAGGTGTATGGGTTCACCAGGAGTACTAGCATAACTTACGTAAGGTGTGACTGGGATCACCCTCTCTCTAATACTTGAAAATCGCATATTTAGTACCCAGATTTGATCAATCCTAGCTGGCTATTTCATGTTACTTCCTTTTAAAAAAAGTTAATGAACGGGAAGACATCTATGGCATTGATTTTTGGAAATATATACATCTGTTCACATCGGCAAGCCAGCGCAGAGCAGTGACAGTGAATCTGATTTTACAGATTTTTGTTTTATCGTATTTTCAGTAAATCTTTATGTATTGTGATGTGGATGATTTCATTTTGAAAGGTAAGTTAGTTTTCACAATAGAATATAGTATTGACCACACTGCTTTTGTGATTTAGATGTTGAATACCGACTGTACTGAAGCGATAATATTTGACTAGGTCTAGTTTCAGAGAACGAATTACTGCAAATCTATGAGGTTCATTCATTTTCATCAGTAAAATTATTATTTGACAATGAAACCACATGAATACTTTTTGAATTAGATTTATTTTACAGGGTTTCCACTTCAGAAAATTTAAAAACCAAAGATAAGTAATTTTTTTATAATTTTGTTTTGTTTTGTCTGTTATAATTTCTTTGATTTTTGTGAAAAAAAGTCTTTACCACTTTCTAATACATCTGGTATTACACACTCACGTACAAAAATTACACCAATATATGCAGTATTCAATTATTTATTTATATGCGCAAATATTATTTAATTATCTCTAACAACAACAAATTTATCACATTTTTAAACAGCCTTTAACAATAACATAAGTTCTCAAAAAAGAATTCAGTGGCAGGGGGAACATTTGTGATTTGTAAACACAACTTGTTAAGCAATCTGATATATCACTGCACCATCATCGACTGGGCGCTCTCTTCCCCTGTTGCTGTTAACTCTGCCTTCAGCTATTAATCTTCCCATGCTGTTATGTCTCTTTTTATGACCAAAAAAACACAGCTTTCTTATTTTATATATTAGGCCCTATATTTTAGTATTAAAATTAATTTTTCTATATTAAAAGTTTGGTAAAATCACATATCGTGTACCTACCAACTATAGGAAATGTGGACAAAGTTTGATATTATCCACAGCTTCATTCCGAGTTTTCTATAGTGCGCCATGCCGTCCATGAAATTACGTCACTAGCAGACCGTGTTACAAGAAAAACAAAATGGCTAATTTTAACAGAGATTATTTCACAATTTAATGCCACAAATGCGCATATGAGCAAAAGGGATGACAGTGGACATTAGGGGTAGGGTTAGACCTTATAACCCTAACACCCAACCTCCCTCCTAAACTCTATATATCTCTGTCTCAAGGGATACAACATCTGTGTTCTTCCTACTTTCATTGATTATTTCCCCTAGCTACATTTATCAAACAATGGGAAGATTTATATTTATAATTATTTAAGACAATAAATGGAAGGGGGATTTATTTATCGAGGTTGTATGGGTGGGAACATGCTGGGGTTAGGGCATTGATACAGCAGCCATTTCACTAAAAAATTTAACTGGCAGAGTGAACTGGCAAAAATTACAATGAGCAATGACATCACAATCTACTAAAAAATTACAATCTGCACTGATTAGTTACAAACTGTTAGCGCTGTAGACATGCAGCAATGGGTACTTTTTCTGCTTCTGCAAGTGGTGGTGCTTTCTGTAATAGATTATGGCCTCAGCCTACTAACTTTGTCACAGATACAAGTCGATAGATTGGAAAAAAGTTCAAAATGAGGCAATGATAGAGGTACTGAAGTGTACTAGAAATACACCCATCTCTGCTATGAGATTTCTGCTTGATCTCCCCAGCATTAGAGTGCGACATCAGGTAGCACAAGTTAAGTCGTACCTTAAAGTGACAGAATACAACCACCAACCACTACAACATCGTCTAGATGAGCCAAAGGGAAAACGAATCAAGCGTGGCAGATCATGGATGGCAGAGGCTGAAGACATACTGCAAAGAGTATGTGAATTGGAAGAAATAGGAAAGGGCAGTGAATGGGTGGAGGTAGACACTGAGAAGAAATCACTGACTAAAGTAATAATACAACTAGATAAAGCGTGTCGAAAATGGACGGAAGTCAGGACTCAGGATACAGTGGACGAACTCGCCCAACTACACTCGAAACCACAAGACATAATTATATACACAGATGGCTCCGTTAACAGAAACACAAATAAAAGTGGTTGGGGTTTTGTTGCCTACAGAAACGGCATGAAGTTAGTTAAGAAATATTCAGCATATTCTACTGTCACATTGAGCATGAGGATGGAGATAGAGGGAGTTCCAGCAGCTCTTAATTGGTTGATAACTGATACATCAACACACTCTGTGATACTCACAGACTCTCAAAGCATGTTGCGCAAGATAGAAAAGTTCATGCTAAGAAAAGAATGGTAGGACTTATTGAACAACTCAGTTGTCCAGAGCATTACATGGATATACTGCCCTGGTCATGCTGGGGTCAGAGGAAATGAGAGAGCTGACTTATTGGCAGGCAATGCGGCGATAGACGGCACATTGCTGAGAAGAGATAAAGCAGACTTAATGAAGGCAGTAATAAATTCATTTCAAGAGGCAGATGATGTTAATGAGATTGAGAATGTACACATACAGAGAATGTTAGAAATGGGAGTATCTAGAGGTGAGGGGAAGAAAAGTAAATTTTTTGGAAAGTTCCGAAGATCACACAATCAACACCTGACCAGAACTCTTGAGTCTACATACACTGGGATGGCTGCTGGAGCAGAGGGCGGAACACTTATGGGAATGTCCCGCGTGCTGTGAAACCAGTTTCTAATCAAGAATCAAGCGCTGTAGACACATGATATGTGATTGTACCGTATGTTCTTTCAAAATAAACTTGTGATAACCACATTCTCTGTCCATTTCTGTTTAAAAATATATAGGATAATCTGATATATTACATTATAATTTAATTATATTTTAAAGTACTCTTCTTCTGCATTCACTCTCTAGCTCTCTGATAACACAATAGTCTGTGTGATTTTCACTATGGAGTGTGAAGTACTACGTAGTGCTGCTTGTTTCACAGTGAAGCTGCATTATTTTGTTCCTTCTGGCCCAGCACTTCGATTTTCTGCAGTTTAAAGTACTATTTCTTTTTTTGTGATGAATGAGTGTAGTAAAAAACAAAATTACACATACTAAAAACTACAAAATTAATTCAGTACAAACCCTAAAAAAACTAGCGAACTAGTTACATTAATATATATATTCAAGTAGGACTGAGCAGAGGCTAGTATATGTAGTATAAATAATTAAATAAGTAGGTCCCTAAACAGTAACACAGTAAGTGAGTAAGTGTAGTTAGTGTTATACAGGGCCCAGGTACCCACTTTTAACGTTTACCACGCGGTGGTAGAGTGCATTCGAAAACTTTTTCATATCTCTTGTCAACGGCTGGAGAGTGTATTCGCCCCATGCAAGCCCCGTTGCTAGGTCCTCTGTAATCAATAAAAGAAGCCAAATTTCTAAAATTTTGGCTACCAGATTATCTGAAATCTGGCACGTTATTCATTTGACTACATCTTTCTGCAAGTTTATTTGCGACTGTGAATCAAATTTTAATTAAATATCAAAATTTTCGCAATCTCAACATCTTCAAAACAGGCATCGCCATGAAAGTGAATCAGGTTTCATAGACTTTTATTTATCATATTTTCAGTAAAATCATTATGGATTATTATTTGGATAATGAATTGCTAAGAGGTAAGTTGTTTACACACTCGAAAATACGTTAGACCACATTGTTTTCTATAATTCTGTCTATACGATGTGGCCCTGTTTGCCTTGAGGCGTCAGTGGTGGAAGAGTTCTATGGAGATGGCATCTTGTGTGCTGTTTGTAAGCTTGTTCCTGTGGTTTCTTTGATTTCTGTGATTCATCTTTTACATGTCCTACCTCTGGCTTTATAGCCGTGATGTCTAAGAGGCAATGGCCAACAGGCATGCTATCTGTTGGTAGTCTGGAAGCGTGTGAAAACCATTTGATCTGTTTTTTTTTTTATGTGTTCCAATACTAGTATTGTTTTGGTTATCTGCCTGATGTTATTGTTTCTAATTCTATATCTTAATAACACTCTGAGTATTCTTCGTAGACATCTCATTTCTGCAGTAACTATTTTTCTTTTGTCTTGTGCTGTCATTGTCCAGGTTTGTTTCTATAATTTGAGGTTAGAAATAAACTGTTATGAAGTGATTACGTTTTAGACTAGATCTAGCTTTAGAGAACGATTTTATGAAAAATTTATACGGTTTATTCATTTTCCTCAGGGAAATTATGACAATTTGGTCATAAATACTTTCAAAATCAGTCTGTATAGCAGCGTTACCACTCCAGGAAATTTTTAAAAAAGGAGGTTTTTTTATACGTCTTGTACAACACACACACAAACAAAACTTACACCAATATACGCAGAATTCAATTATTTATTTATATATTAAAATATTATTTAAAGTAATTAAATATAAGAATATCTCTAACAACAAAAAAGTTATCGCGTTTTTAAAACAACCAACTATTATGCAACATTTTCAAAAAAAGAATCCAGATGCAGGAGAAAATATCACGTAATTGTAAAGGAAGAATTTCTAGTATAGGTCTTCATTGGGCTATAAAAAGTGTACTGCTTACATTAACGTCATGGATTTCCCTTGACAAACCAATCATATCGATTCATGTCTTAGATGAGAATTCTTAGAGAATTAATTATTAATTCTAAACACTAATTCTAATCCTTCTCCCCCCTCCTAAAAAATCGATAAACTAATTCTAATCTTTTTAACCCAATCACTATGCTACCAGTGCCAAACCTGGACAATGACAGCACAAGACAAAAGAAAAATAGTGACTGCAGAAATGACATGTCTATGAAGAATACTCAGCATGTCATTATGAGATATCAATTAGAAATGATAACATCAGACAGATAACTAAAACAATACCAGTATTGGAGCATGTCAAAAGACAACAGATCAAGTGGTTTTCACACGCTTCCAGACTACCGACAGACAGCATGCCACAAATGACCATGACACATAGAATAACGGTTATAATAATAAAGCCAGAGGCAGGCTATGTAAAAATAGATCACAGAAATCAAAGAAGCCACAGGAACAAGCTTACAAACAGCACACAAGAAGGCCATCTCCAGAGAACTCTTCCACCCCTGACGCCGTAAAGCAAACAAGGGCCACATCGTATAGATAGATAGATATAATAATTATATAGAATCTAGATTATTTTGTAATAATTTGACTCTTTTTGTGTACTTAATAATTATTTTAATTTGTTACTTTTTTTAAACTGTAGTCACACTGTAGAGTGTAGTAGAGTAGTACCAGTCACAGTACTCGATCTTACCATGTAAGTTGGTAGTTTTTTTAAATTTTCGGGTAGAAACGTAAGTATGTACTCCTCCATGCTTTAGAGCTTACTCAAATATAATAAACAAATGTCTTTAACAAACTATATCCCCTAAAGTTGTCGTTCTGAAGAGCTATGAGCAACGTAGCAGAAGACAAACCGGAACACATGTAGCGGAAGTTCTTTACAGAACTTCGTAAGTTCTTTACAGAACTTCGTACAGCGTTAAAATCAACTCTTTCTTTATCTATTTCTTAATTCATGATCCAGGTGCCGTCTCCTAATCTAAGGTTGGCTGCATGCAACAAACCTCCAACATTTTATGTCTCTTATTTTGGTGGTGCACTCTATTAAACTGTACTGTGTGTCCATCTTTTGATGTTTCTCTCCGACTTGTATATATGCCTAATTCGTGCTTGTCGCCCCTTGACTACCTTCAAGTGCGTTCGTCGAAAGATAATTCCCACTGTCCATGGAACCATCAGTCTATATAAGTGCTCGGACCTCCACCTCAAGATATCCGCATGCAGTGGTAAATACATCCTATATGTTGGTTTACCAGTCTACTATAGTTACCTGCATAAAGTTCTTGTTTAGTTGCACCTCTCATTGTATGATATTCCCGTAGTCAGGTGATGGTTGCAGATTCACAATTAGCGTTTGTTACACTAAGATCATTCAGAACATGAGCTCATTACATTTCATGTCGGGTCTCGTGATTGTCGTACTGGCAAATCTGTATGCACGTCAACTTCCTCTGATATCAGAGGAAATGCATATGCACAAATATGAAGTTGATTCCGTTCTTTCCTAGGAAACGGTTCTACAAATTTAGCGACGTACGCGGAACGAACTATACGGGGGGGGGGGGGCACAATTTTTCTCTTCGTGTTTTTATGGATTACTTACAATATTTCCCTTGCGTTAATATACTAACACCAACCCGGTGTTTATTATTTACCACACCGGCTCAGTCTGATCTTAGTGCTTTCTAACAATGCAGTTCCGTGTAATCCTTTCGCAGTATGGCAGGTTATGATCATGCATATGTCCCTTGTATATCTTTGCATCTGAGAGTACTCCTTGTAACGGTAACAATTACTTCATCGGTCGAATTAAAGTTCAATTCAATTACGGCAGCCATTTTGTAACTTCCGCTGAGAACTTCCGCTAACAAATGGCGTAGAAAATGAATGTGTTTTCTCTGTGTGTTATTCAATAAACGGCTTTCCTCATGAAAACAATGACAAATTACAGGAATAACTTTGACCTGATTATCTGTTTTTTCTGATGGTAAGTGACTGGTACATCTGGCTGGTCTTCGGCAGCACTTTCCTTAGCCAGTTTGTCTGCTTTTTCATTTCCTGGTATTCAGAAATGAGAGGGTATCCATTGCATGGTTACTCTATACTGGTAAGACAATTAAGCAGTTTTTGCAAGGCTGTTATGGTTTTCCAGACTGTCTCCAGTTTTCCAGACTGGAGAGCTTGAAGTACTGACCTTGCATCTGTCAGGAATACTATGAGCCAGGATTGGAGTTCAGCAGTTTTTCAGTTGTCACCATAATTGCTTGGATTTCTGCATCATAATTATTGCAGAATTTCCCTGGTAGTATTCTGATCGTATCTCTAGACTTGTGTGGTTATTCTATATATACACTTGCACCTCCATTCTTCACTGTATTCTGTGCTGACCCATCTGTGTATATTCTGACACATATGTCTTGTGGATATTCCTCGTCCAAGAAACTGAGGATGACTGTCCTACACTGTTATATTCGTCCTCGCTTAGTATTCCTTTTACGTGGATCTGAATGTATATAGGTATTCCATGCCTTGCACTCCAAGGGGTTTGGTCTGGTACAGACTTTAAGGAGCTGTCAACTTCAGGTAGGTTTGTAAGTTGTCTACGGAGTCGTTTAGCTTGGTTGATAAAGCTGCTTCTTCTCAGTCGCACCATTACTAGATTTTGGAATCTGTCTTTCATTAGATGGCTTGGCATACACTGAAATTTTTCTGCTTGTAATACCACCTTTGTGTCTCTGCGTTCACCAAGTGTTTGCATTCTTCCCATTTTCTGCATCTCTACTATGGATATTGATTTCATTGTTCCCAGCATTATCCTAAGCGCCTGGTTTTGCACTTTATCTAAATCTTGTAATATGGTGTTTAATGCAGGACACCATGCAAATGAATCATCTTCCAAATGTGGTCTTATCCTTTGATGGTACACCTTGGGGAGTATATTCCCACTGGCCCCCCATGTGGTTCCACTTAGTTTTCTCAGGACAGCTAACATCCTCCTGGCTTTTGATGTTGCTTTGTTTATGTGTTGCTTCCATTATCAGTTTATCATCAAAAGTAACTCCGAGGTATGTGGGTTGTTTGTCTTCTTTCAAATGCTCTCCATCTATCTTGATATCACCGGCTTTTTGTTTTGGTGAGAGGGTCATTTTTAGAATGTAGTGCTACACTTATCTGTGTTAACTCTGACACACCATCTATTTGTTGTATTTGTTTGTGACCACTGTTGCATGTTCTTCCGTGCACTAGGTTGTCAGCATACATTGCCACTTTGATTCTGTGTGATAATTCGGCAACTAGGTCATTGATGTAAACCAAGAAAAGTGTGGGTGACAGGACTCCTCCCTGGGGACTCCATGGCGCAGTAAGACTTTCTTGCTCTTGCGGCCATCTAAATGCACCCTGGCTTTTCTATTATACAGGAATACTTTTACCCATTTCTACATTCTTGAGTTAATCCTGCAATTTCGTAATTTTTTCAAGAGTCCTCTTTCTAAACCTTGTCAAATTCTTTCATGTGGTCTATTCATGCTGCTAGTACAATTTTATCATTATGGAAGACGTCCTCAATCTCTTGGGAGAGATAGGTTGCCTGACTTCAGTAAAGTAGCACTGTCTAAAGCCTGCTTGCTGCGATACCAGAAGATTTTCACTTTCAAGGTACCACTGCATCCCAAGATTGATAATGCGTTCCATTATTTTGCATAACAGTTTGTGAGGCCTATGGGTTGCGCCTGTAGTTGGAGACTGTGTTGCCATCTTTTCCTGATTTGAGGAGTGGTATAATTATTGCTTTCCCCCATGCCTGTGGAACATTACATGTGGTCCAGCTTGTATTGAAGATCTGCAGTAATTTTGCTCTTGCTGCAGTTCCCATGTTTTTAATCGTTTCATTTGACACTCCATCAGCTCCTGGGAACTTTTTCATTTTCAATTTGGATATTGCATGCTCCAGTTCTTTCATTGTGATTGGTGCCTCCATGACTTCAGGTATAGGTTCACTTTGTCCAATGTTTTGCTGGTCCTCTCGAACCTCATGTTGTTTGTCTGGGCTAAATATGACGTTATTGTCTTCTGCAGAGGAAATCTGCAAAGTAATCAGCTGCATGTTTACCTGTTAAAATGTTACTATCTTTATAAAGTGTGATCCTTGTATTTCTCCCAGTACCTTCATCATTTAGATGTTTTACAAGTTTCCGTAATTTCCTATTGTCCCTTTCAAGGCTCAGATACTGTTTTTTTTCTTTCTATCTGCTCCGTCTGGCTTGTAACTAGGTTCTTTGAAATTTAGCCTTTGTTTGCTGATATTTGTTGTGTTGTTCTTGGCTATATCTGTTCTCTGCCTGCTGTCTAGATGTTTCCATCTCATTTTGCAGCTTCTCCAGTTCATCATTCCAGTAGGGTTTGTAGTTTTTGCGTGACCCCCCCCCCTCCGGGTATGGTTTTACTGACAGCATGTAGTATACATCTTTTAAATTCACTCACTGCTCTATGATGTCTTTGTCCATGTTCATGTCCTTAGCAGGTTGGTTGGTTGGTTGGTTACTGATCCAGCGGTCCATGGGCTCATGCTCTTTGACCTAAACCATTGTGTGAAATATGCATGTGTTTGTAGCTGTTGTTTTATTCCATATAATGTGTTCCATTTATCAAGCCCTGGAGTGAGAAGCATTTTCCTGACGTCATTCGGCGCTGGGCATTCAAAAAGGTGGTGCTCAACAATTTCATAGGGATGAGTGCACACACTCTGGAGTGTGTTGTGGTTGTATTCTGTTCAGGTGATTGTTGGTTGGTTGGTTGCTGATCCAGCGGTCCATGAGCTCATGCCCTTTGACTTAATACCATTAAATGGCATTATATTGCTGGAAAGTCTGTGGATTTTCGGCCCACCCCGGGGCAGAGCCAGAGAATAACTATCACACCTCCAGGAAGGTAGGTTTCAACCTATGCACTGCTCCTAGCCACTGTAGCCAAGATAGGATTCACTGTGCTCATACCCCGCCACCAATTGACTACTGGTTATGCCGAACTTCTCTATTGCTCCAGGCATGCAACCAAATGTTCAAGTCAAAAGGATTGTCACGTCCTGAGTCACTCTGCCGCTATGGTGGGTCTCAGCCATAGGAAAAAATCAGTGCTGTCGGTTTTCTCCTCCCCAGTGCTGCACAGTATAACTCTGGCTCCCTCCCAACCACAGAGGGTGTATACATATATATTCAGGTAAACATAAAACCCATTTCAACAACAAAATAAAAGCATAATTGTATATATAACGTGCCATGAAGCTTCTCTAAGAAGATAATCTTAATATAAAGGCATTTCATCCAGTAAGGTTTTCTGTTGCATGAGTGGTGTGTCTAGTGGGTCATTGGTGAGACCCACATACGCAACCACATGCGTACAGGTGAGTGTTAAGCTGTACATGTTGTGTGCGCAGTCGGAAGATGATACTCTGGTCTTTCCTTCCCAGGAGGTTGATGTTGTATTTAGGATTTGGTCTGGTCATATGTTTATAGATTTCCCTTCAAGTGTTTCCCATGGTTCTACATTTGTATGTATTTCACATGCAGCCTTTGGTGTATATTCTCATTTTTCCACTAATAAGACGTAGGGCTTTGTTCTGCACTCTATCTAAAGATTCTACATTTGTCTTGGAACATGTTGTGAGGAATTCACTGTTGTATTCTAAAGCAGAACGTATGTAACCAAGATATAGTCCTCTAACGGTATCATTGTCTGATCCCCAGGATGTGCCAGTGAGTCTTTTCAGTAGTTGTAGTCGTGTAAGTGCTTTATTTTTGACATTTTCTACATGCTTTTTGAGGGTGAGCTGCCAATCAAGCGTAATTTTAAGATATCTGGGATATTCTTCTCTTGGCAATTTTTGTGTATCAAATCATAGACTGATATTTTCTTTGGCTGCTTTATGACTTATGGTAAAGAAGGTATAGACAGTTTTCTCATAGTTTATTTTTAGTTTCCTTGTTTTACGGTGCTTGTGTAGTCCTCTTAAATCTCCATTTACCGTAGTCTTTTGATGTCCTTAGCTAGAACACTGGTTAAATGCTGGTACACTTTCCAGTCTGCTCTCTTATAGTTCCACCTAGTGAGTGTCTGCTGTCCTTGATAAATTCATTGTGGATTTCCAAAAGTACTGGTCTGTGGTCATTACCTCCAAGCTGCTTTCCAACGAAACGTGTGATGTTCCGTTCCGGGTGAGTGGAATGCCAGGTCTGATGTAGAAGTCGTGTACCATGCTCTCGAGTAGAAGGTTGGTGAGTCTGCAGGCTGGTTAATAAGTATGAGATTATTTTGATCCTGTCAGTTCTAAAATTCCTCAACTCTCTTGTCCATGTGATCATAGTCCCAGCTCTGAGAGTGGCTGTTGAAGTCACCACACACTATAAGTCTCTCTTTTTCTGGGATTCTGTCTAGCGCCAATGGTCTATCATTTGGGCAGTAGTAGTTCAAGTGATGGAATTCTGTACTCTGTCTTTAGGTGGTACGCCTGGTATTCTGCCCCTCCATATACACTTCCAGCTGACATACACTGATATTGTTTATAACAGGTGTCAGAATTTCACCCTTTCGTCTGTCCTTTCGGTATGATCGGTAGCATTGGTAGCCTCTGATTTTAAAGGTTATATCGCTGATGATGTGTGTTTCTTGAATACAGCATACATTAACTTGTTCTTCACATAGGATATTTTCAAGCTCCCATTTTTTCTGTATCTATCTCTTTTGATGTTGACACCCTAGCATTCCAGTGCATTATTTTTATTGGTTGTTGGTTTGTTTGGTCAGTAGCTCTATTCCATTGCCTCGTGGCAATTGAGAAGGACTTCCAGTAATTGAGGTTGGGCCCTTTCGAGGTATAGGGACCTGCGCCGTCCCTGCCCGAAAATCTGCCACAAGGTAGGCACCATAACTATTATTAGATATAGCATGTTCCCATTGTGTTCTGTGCGTAGCATCCTGATTAATTGTACTCCTTTTGGCTGGTTTCCTCCGTCTTCAGCACCATGCTTACTTGGGCAGGACTGTGGTCCTATTTGGGTGGGACTGCCCGACCAGTCTTAGTTTCCAGCCCCTGATGGTTGAACTAAGTCCCATCACCACTTCAGTGCTGGCCTTGATTGGGATTTAGCAAATAAAACAAGAGAGATATTTATCACAAGAACCCAAAAACATATTCCCAAAAGAATAACACAACAAAAAACAAGCCTACATTTCAGACACAACAATTAAGCTGGTGGAAGAAAGAAGAAATCACAAACACAAACTGGAAAGACTTTTAGTCAAACGAGACAATAAGATAAGAGGCACTTTACTGGCTGGAATCGCAAAAATATGCCCATGCATGTATACTAAGTGATTCACTGAATATGATCCAGAAAGTCAAAACAGGTGATGTACGTAGGAAGTGGGCGGAGTCATTGGAGAGAGCTAAAATGCGGGCATCACTACGAAAACTCACTTATTTTTTTGTCTCCAGACATGTGGGCGTGGAGGGAAATGAACGGGCCGACAAATTAGGTAGTCTCGCCACCACAACAGACGGTCAGCCTATGGACTGAGCAGACATACTCACAGATCTTCGTGAGTCCTCACGATCAGAGAATTTTGAGATGAATAAGCATGAGTCAATATCAAGAATGCAAACATTGGGAGTATGGTCGTGGCCCGAAGAGAACCCCTGACAAAGATTTCAAAAAGAGTAGTGAACCAACAAAGAACCGGAAAAATCAGCCGTTATACCCTGAGAAATTTACTGAAGCGGAGCACCTATGGACGTGTCCGGTGTGCGAAGATGATAATCAACATACCTAACACTAAGAGAAGAGACAAAACAAGAACACGTCACAGACGTTAATAGAATACGGCATCGGGCATACATCGGTCACGCACTCAGAATGAATGAAAACAGAATACCACGTCAAGTTTTTACATGGTCGCCGAGTGGCAAGAGAAAAAGGTGCAAAACCAAAAACAACACTAAAAATGACTCTCGAAAAAGAAACCACAACAGCTGTTATTAAAACGAACGATCTGGAACAACTGGCTGTTGATCGACAAGCATGCTGAGCTATGACATCTGCCCTATGCTATGTACCAAGCTTGGTACAAGAGGAAATCATGATGATGATTATAGGCCTACACAAACAAACAAAGAAACATGCACTACTCGATGTCTTACTTTGATGCTGGGTGGGTCTAGAAGAAACCTACTTGCAGCGATTGGTGTATCTCTTGTATATTCCAAAACTCCCTTCGGTATTGGTACCCTATCATCATTGCGGGCCTCAATCTGAACTCTCCAGCCTTTCAACCTGTGAGTAAGGCATTAATCCTAGACCATAGTCCATCGCAGTTACGATATCATCAAAAAAGAAATTACACTTTCCTACATAAACCACCACTGTTATGTTATGTTCCTCCAGGGCCATAGGCGGCGCATAGGGCAGAAACCATAGCTTTCCATTTCTGTCTTTGTTCTGCCAGGTCTTTCAATTGTTGCGTGTTGTTTAGGTTTATTGACATGCCTTCTCTTTTAATGGTTCTTCGTAGAGTTTCTCTAGGTCTCCCTCTTCTTCTTACTCCAGGTGGCACCCAATATAGTGACTGCTGGGGAATTCTTAGGCTGTTCATTCTGAGAACATGGCCGATGTAAGTCCAACGCCTTTGTCTAATGAATGAAGATATATAGGTTTGTTTGCTTTCCTCTCTTATAGTAGTGTTAGATTTAAAGTCATTCCACTTAACATTGAGAATGGTACATATGCATTTGTTTTCAAAGGAGTCTAGTCTCTTATCTGTGGCTTTCCAACTTTCGCATCCATATGATAGAATAGGGATGATATATACGGTGTAAAAATTTCTTTTGATTAGTGTCCATCCAATGCTAGATTGGTGCCTAAATATGTAAAATTGTTGACTTTTAATAATGGAACATTTTGAATTTCTATGTTGTCGTTGGATCTCGTAAAATCTAGTATATGAATTTTATATCTAGTATAAAATCTAGTATAAACCACTACTCCCACCCCCTTTTTTACACCAGAGACGTCCCTACGACGCTGCAATTTTTGGGATAAGTGAACAGATGTCAATCCTTGAGAATGACTTGACTAGGCATCTATGATGGGTTTGTCCGAATGCAGTAACGTCGGTTTATAACCAATAGCAAGTAACCGAAACTGCAGTCAATATTGGAGTTTTGTCCCATGCAGTCTCGTTTTGGAGTCTGAATGTCCGACACAAGGGGAAAAAAAGAAAACTATCAGTCGCCATTTTGTATAACAAACTAGTTTCTGTGTGTGGATATACTCAATATTTCACTCCTCCGGGATGGGGGAAACAAAAATCATCTATCATATAGATGATGAAGATACTCCTTATTTGATTAAACTTCCAATTCCCGCGGATAGGGTTACTTTAGGCGACTTCAAGAATGCATTGAATCGACCAAATTTTAAGTTCTTTTTCAAATCTATGGACGATGATTTTGGGTAGGTTTTACTTTAGTTTTGACTTGTGATTGGAAAATGGAAAGTTAGTCATGCGTGCTTTATATAAAAATGTAAACATCATCGTGCATCAATCAAATGTATACAATTTTTGAATAAGTAATAACATTGACTAGATTAAGCAACAATTTTGTTTCTGAATGAACTGAATTATTATTATTTTTATTCCTCCAAAAAAGGAACTCTAACTGAACTGCATTGCTTCATTATTCAATTTGTTGAGCAAAAGAGATCGGGTAGTTTGCCGATGCAAATCATCCGGGATTGAAAGAACTATCGTACGCCGAGCTATCACATATTTCTTTTTAACTTTCCCACACTACTGACTACTGCTAACATATAATACAGTGTGTGAGTGTGTGTCTCTAGGGGACTTCGCTAGGCATGCTCAGTGACACACTTCTGATTAGATTTATTTATCATTAGTGTGATTAGACTAATGATTAGTCATTAGGCTTATATACTTATAGATTAATTTGATTGTAACAACAGCGCCCAAACAGTTGAAACACTGTTGTTGTTATGATAGAGTAGACTGATAGAAGAGTAACTCCTAGAGTGCAACAACCCAATGAATCTTGCAAGTATGATCTGATAAATGATTTCATGCCTACCATTTCGCCATTGTATGTAACATTATGTAACCATAGGGGGTAACAAAATGATTCCATCAGCATCCTGTGATTTTTATTCATAGGCCCCTATATTAACAACTATATAGGACATAACCTAAAAATGTTAGGCTATCACTTATCACTATCTCATATGATATTGACCTACTATCTGAGATAATAGTGATAGTATATTATATATATGCCTAATGTTAATAATAATTAAAACTTTTAATTTGCAGGCATAGGCCTATTATAATTAGGCCTAGGGTCTATCCCATAGATTACAATTTACAGTATAGACCCCTAGTCAAGTCATTTTCTGATATGGCCTCCTAATAATAGTATAATAATACTATTAATTTTATTAAAGTTTGCCTAGAGGTCTAGACAAGATAGGCGCAAGTAAAGTATAGTTCTTCACTGTGACCTTCGTTCTAGTTTTGAGGTATTACCCAACCTTTGCAGCGTCATTAATAGAATTTGTATTTAAAATTAAGGTATATTATTATAATATTAATTAAAAAGGCATATTGGCGCAACTAGGTTTAACTCTTCACTGTGACTTTGTGCTAGTTTTGAGGTGTTACCTAACTTTTGCAGTGTGATTAATAGAATTTGTAATTAAAATTAAAATATGTTAATTGAAACAGAATATTAATTTGGTATTAGTATTTAGATTAGGGATAGGATTATGGTTAGAATTAGTTATAAAATAAATTAATAAAGAAAATTAGTTATAATTGTAAAGTTCTAGAGTTCGTTGCCATTTGGCTAAGAGATAGTTGACTGGGCATGCGCACTGGGAAATCCATGATGTCAGCTTCTTAAAAATGTAAACAATGTGTGCTATTTATAGCATAGTGATGCTATTTATAGCACAGTGAAGAGTTATTCCGTAGTTTTACCGGTATATTAATTTGAACTTAGTATTTAGATTAGGGGTAGGGGTTAGGATTAGAATTAGTTATAAATTAAAAAATAAATTAGTTATAAAAGTAATAATTATAAATTATTATTAAATAAGTTCGATGTGGTTGATCTTCCAGGGAAATCAATGACGTCACCTAGTTAAAAATGTAAACAACGTGCTATTTATAGCACAGTGAAGAACTAATCTCTACTTTTACAGACAAGATAATATGAATCCAGATAATAGGAATATTATGGTAGCTGTGAAACAGATTTTGTTTGTTTGTAAAGATATCAAAATAATTTTTGCACATGTAAATAAAGGAGTGAATAATGCATACAATCATGTTTTTTGTTGTATGTGTGATATGACAGTTGTGAGCAAGTTGTGAAGTTGAAAATTGGGAGGGAAATCTCAAAATGGCATTTAAAAAATTGCAAATATACTTTCTTGATGACCCTAATACTTGAGCAATATGTGGCAACATTGATAAAAACCTCCTAAATACCTATTCCTGTTGTATATATGTTGTTTCATATCCAAACTAATATAATATAGACTAAACAAACTAATATAATATAGACTAAACAAACTAATATAATATGGACTAAACAAACTAATATAATATGGACTAAACAAACTAATATAATATAGACTAAACAAACTAATATAATATAGACTAAACAAACTAATATAATATAGACTAAACAAACTAATAAAACATTAAGAAATCGCATACAACGTTGTTCTTTCAAAACTAGGCCTAGCTGGACATACATTTTTATTTTAAATGTCGACACCTGGAACCTCTGATACATGTTGTTTTTGTGTGCTTTTCAATGAATAAATGAACATTCTAAATGATTCTTATAATATATCAACTAAAACATATTACCACGACGATCATGAACCATGCCACGGGGTACTATGTTTTATAGAAAAATATGATGATGAAAATCTAGTCGTTGTTCTAGAAATGAGTTGACAGCCGGCTTTCTCTTTCTTACAATCGTAATGTGTAAAGAAATTTTATCTTTAATCTTTAGGGCCCTGAATTAAAAATTAAGAAACATCCCCTTGGGCCTGAATTCTTTTTTGGAAAATTTGCATTATTGATGGTGGGTGTTTTGAAAACATGATAACTTTTTTGTTTTAAAAGATATCAAAATAATTTTTGCATATCTAAATAAAGGATTGAATATAGTCATGTTTTTTTTTTTGTTGTATGTATGATATGACAGTTGTGAGCAAGTTGTGAAGTTGAAAAATTCGGGGGAAAAAATCGCAAAGCGCCATTTTCAAATCGCACATATAACTTCTTGACGACCCTAATACTTGAGCAATGCATGGAATCATTGATAAAATCCTCATAAATACCTATACTTATTGTATATATATTGTTTTATATCAAAACTAATATAATATGAACTAAAAAAACTAATAAAACGTGAAGAAATCGCATATAACTTCCGTCAGGTAAACACTAGGTCTATCTCAACACGCAGCGTAATTATTGTCTATGCACACACATGGCACCCCTGATACATATTATTTTTGTGTTTTTGAACGACTACACAAACATTCTTATTAAATAACAACATATTAAACAAAAAAAAACAACAATTAAAACATGTATTCACAATCACTTAGCCATGCCAAGCGGTACTCAATTTGATAGTAAAATATGGCTAAAAATGGCCAACGTCGTTCCAGAAATTCGTTGACAAAACCAGCCGGTTTTCCCTCTTCTTGCAGTCGTAATGAGTAAAGGAATTTGACCTTTAAACTGCGACGTATTCCTAGCTTCGTTTGCGTGTTTTATACGTCACAGGATCATTACTTTGTGAAGTTCTGTACTCAGGAATCGGGCGATGTCCTATGTAGCAGGATTGCGCCTGCAGGCACAATGGAGCTGTGCTCATAGGCGCAATAGTGCGATTGCAGAGTCGTAAAGGTTAAACTGACATATTCCTAGCTTCGTGTGGTGGGAATTACACATCATGGGAACTATACTTCATGAAGTTCCGTATTCTGGAATAGAGCCATAACAACTGGCACATCATTGCGCTGACAGGGCCCCAGTAACATATTTTTATTAGCGCAATATTACGCATGCAGGGTCCATAAGGTTAAATTTATAGAGACTATAACTATCAGAGTATATAACCTGAGTGTTTTCAGGATCTTAAAGGGGAGCAAAGAATAATAACACTGATCTACCTTGCAAGAGACCACTAAGGAGGTTAGGTTTTGGGGAGGCATTGGCTTTCCCATCTCTAGAGAGTCTATAGTGACTCAGATCATATGTCACGTGAGCCTAAGTTGTGTAGTTCCATGCTGATGAATCAAGACATAACAATGGGCGGTGCACAGTCAGACCTTAGTTATGTATGTATGTTGGCGGATCCAGACTCCCATAGGGTTGTAAAGGTTAACTATTTAAATGCAGACAAATTCTAAAATACTTCAGTAACAGCAAACTTTGTTTTTCAGGCTCAGTAAAACCTGGCAATTCATTTTGTAAATTAAATGTAGCCCCAACAAGATAAAAAGTTCTTTCTTTCAATGTGTATTTGTTAGTGGTTTTCTGGAAAATTGGGGGTACAATACGTTTCTACGGAACAAATAGCTAACATAATGAAACGGAACAAAATTCTGATAAAGATGCATATACTGATGCTTCTAATATTCGACTCATTGCGCGATTACAGATATCAATGACACTGTTCTTTGCTCCCATTTTGGTCTGACCAACAGGCAAAATAATAACTACCTATAAGTATATTTAGCATTCATTTTCAAACTGTCCCTGGAAATTTGTACTAAAGTGATTCTTCTAGATTTCAGAAGAATGTATTCCACTGAACGGATATGCGTCATATCTCTTTTTCATTTTTTTGTCAGTGGCCCAACAAATCAGACTTCGTTGGTAGTAACTAATACATTTGGAATTTTTATCAATTCAATTGAAAGGTGGACACCCGTAGCCATATTGTTAGTATGCAAGACGTACGTCACAACCTGTTTATAAGCATTGATCATACTGTATGCTGGTCAAGGGTAGAAGGGAAAAAGGCGGCCAAAGAAAATCCTGAATTGATAACATCAATGAATGGTCTGAGCATGATTTTCCTACACTTCTCCAAATGTCTCAGAATAGAGATGTTCGGGGGGGGGGGGGTGCTTTTTCAGCATTCATTCTCAAATTTCCACTGGATCTCTCTTGTAACAGGACAATGGTCCTACTAGATTTCCAGCAGGATGTGGTCCAGAAAATGGAAATGCTGTGTTGCTGTTTTATTTACGTCAATGGTCCAACACATCCATCTTTGGCTGATTTTTTTGTGCTTATATCTCCAGTGTTGCACCCCTACTGCCCTGCAAGTTTTAGGTCTTATTATTATGGGGGTCGCCAATCTCAATGCTATCCATGGACAAAGTTGCTTGACCTTTTGACCATATTTTTTCATGCTGACAATCAATCAAGCCACATCAAACTGATAAGAGTTTGGGCATTTATCTCCTGTACTTTGTCCTTAAATATGGAGTCTGGAAACAATCCTCAAGATCTTAAGGATACCTCTATCACTATTACAGGAGAAAGGGAAATTAACATGTCTGTGACAGCCATAGAAGCATATCCCTGCTTTCTATTTGTAGGTAAGAACCCTACTAGAGTTTCGTTAAATAGATTGCAATGATACCTCGAAGCCGGTTTCCTTTCTGAAAGTCAGTGTGTATTCAAACACAAAAGAGGAATAGTTGACATTATAATTTTGGCCAGATACAGGACAAGTTCATCTGCATATACATATGTGGACCTGATCAAAGCCGTCAATATCGTCAACTGTGATGGCCTTTGGAAAATGATGTATAAATTTGGATGTCCAGATACATTTATTTCTATGGTTTGCAAATTCCATGATCGCAAAAAGAAAACAAATGTGTACAATGAAATCATCTTACAACTTCATCTCATGTCACCTTGGTTATCAAGGTCTGTGGCATGCAGTGGGTAATCTGGCTTAAAAATCAACTACATGAACACATTAACAATGCAAACACCTGCTTGCACAATATGAAAAACATCAACGATGACATCTGTACAAGCACTAATACAGTAGGCGTAGATTGTTATAAGACTAAGTCTTCACGTAACATTCTACAATTAAACATCTGTGGCAAAAAACTAGAGTTGTCACATTACTACAATCACAAATGTGGCCCTCTTACAGGAGATTATAAACAAAGACCACATCTGTCAGGATATATGATCTATGCCCGTAAGTGCACCAACTACCTATGTAAAGAGCAACATTTAGGGAAAAACCATCCAGCTAACAGATTATCTCATAGATGTTTCATTAAGCCGCCATCTGTCACACTGATGGAAAATACACAATATAGCTACAAAGTATGCAGCCCTCAGACAAAATGCAACTTACTGAAACTCCATGCAACACAATTTAAAAAAACAATACTTGCTGATGACCTTAATGACCAACCACCTCATTATGGTTACCAGGACCTCAACTAGAAAGGAAAATATATAGAACATTGTAAAAGCAAAGTTATGAACCTGCATCATAGCACACAGTTTCTCAAAAGAGCTCATCTGTCTAGTAAGTGGTTGACCAGAAACTATCATCACTTTTAATTTGTCAGTCGATAACAAGTATGATAATGTATTATTGTTACTGTTAACTAATATAACTAATAAATAGCAAAATATAATGTCAATGAAAAATAACAAAGGAACAAGGGCTTTTTCCACATTCGTCCAATAGGGGCACTTATCAAGAAACAACAAACTAGAAATAAACCACAAAACTGTCAAATACAATGAAATCATCGTACAACTTCATCTCATTGTAGTTGAAAAAAGGTGCAATACTTGCTGGTGACTCTAACGCTAAACATGTGTATGTAGTGATCAAACACAGTGTCACTTATCTTGTTATATCAAATTATTTTGACCATTTTGAAATCAAGTTTTCTAGGTTTGTCATTACATCCTGAATTGAGTATTCAACCAACTATATATTGATATCTTGTTTTGGTTTCTTTTTTATATATTTTTAAAAATCCATTTCATATTATTTCTGTAATATTTTGTGTTTTTTTTATATAAGAAAATAATGTTATGGAAACCATTTTTGATCTACAATTTTTACAAATGTTGCAACACTGATTTGTAAAGTGAAATGTTTTTGTATTTGCAGAGTGGTAAAAGAAGAAATAGTTGATGAAACTTCACATTTGCCTTGCTTCAATGGGAGAGTCGTGTCATGGGTGAGTATTTCAACATGAGTATACCAACTACCGAGCATTGGTCGTTAGTCTTACAAAGAAGCATAAGTGCAGCCATATTGAAACCATGTAGCACCAAATGTTTGTAAGCTTTCATGTGATTGAACATCTGCATAGAATAGTAACATGTCTTCTATACACACAGTCAGATCCCATTAGACTAGGCTTCTTCTTAAAGCCTTACGCACACTAGGACCCCATCAGAGTAGGAGTTGTCTTAAAGCCTTACACACACATATACCCATCAGAATAGTCTTCTTATTTAAATCTTGCATGCACGTACACACACATATATATATTGATCCCTTCAGAGTAGACTTCTTAAAGCCTTGCATACACACATAGACTCCCATCAGTGTAGGTTTCTTCTT
Organism: Meghimatium bilineatum; assembly: GCA_034231615.1. Taxonomy (NCBI): domain Eukaryota; kingdom Metazoa; phylum Mollusca; class Gastropoda; order Stylommatophora; family Philomycidae; genus Meghimatium; species Meghimatium bilineatum. The sequence goes on from CM067300.1 coordinate 21,265,203, forward strand.
AAAGCCTTGCATACACATACACACATAGACTCCCATCAGTGTAGGTTTCTTCTTAAAGCCATGCATACACACATAGACTCCCATCAGTGTAGGTTTCTTCTTAAAGATTTGCATGCTGTTGAGGGTTGGAAGTTTTCTTGGTATGAAAAAAAGCTTTAGAAGAACATCCTATTGCATATAAGAAACAATATCTTCATTGCTCATAATTCCTTGGGATTGAAACAAATGAAACATAAGGCATCCACAAACTTTTTCCATTCAGATCTATCTTGAGCAAGCCAGTTTAAACAGTTTCAGCAAGGCTGTTGCAAGTTACATTTGCCTCTATCCTTTCTCCATCCAGAGTTCATCTTATCATGGTAATGGTAAAGATAAGCTGAGTTAGAGCCATCATCGTAGCATATGGTTACTCATAAGTGAGGAGCGCTGTAGTCTTGTTGATTGCAAGCTTTTTTACTATCACTGGGTTACAGTGTGCCAGGTTCGAAACAATGTCAGGACAAAAAAATTCAGCATCATGATTTCTCACCTGACACAACAGTCGATCCAGCTGTAAATGGGTTGGGGAAGGTAATCACAGCAAGGAAGGGAACTGGCCACCCAACCTAATAGTTGGCTGCGGCTTAGTACATGGAAAGTTATCTTCATCCCAGATTGCTACCATGGAACCTACCTTTATCTATAATTGCTCATCTACCTACTATAGTTAACAGTTGACAGGGTAGATAGCATATCCAACCACACTTAGCTTGCAGCGATAGTGTCATTCCTCAACCATCACAGAGCATGAGTCATAGAGCCCTACTTCCAGGTAGCTGTTTGAACCACTGGAGTAATTTTATTTCAAACAACCAGTGAATTCCAAATCTAGTTCTGCTTGGCTGGCAAGCCAGTTGCAAGTCACTTTTGCCTCTATCCGTAGTTCATCTCATCATAATAGCTTAACACTACACTATTGTGGCTCAAGTCATAGTGTTTCCACCCTCATCTTTGACTGTTCTCATTGTAAAACTTTTATTACTATGATTTTTATAGGCAAGGGAATTAAAGCCTGTTTCGCCATTGCAGTCACCATGATATGTGCAAATAGGATTTTTTATTACACCTCCAAAAGACAAAAATCCAGCCATGGTTAGAGCCTTTGACCTCATGATTATATGTTGCCATTTTAGTCATTCTGCCACACACTACAGCTCTCTCATAGGCTATAATTGAAGCATATATAGACACATATATAGAAAGATTAGGTAATAGTTAACGGCAGAGTTAATGGCAATGGGAAGAGTGTGTCCAAGATGATGATGGTGCAGTGATATATCAGATTGTTTAAACATGTCTCTAGCTGTGGCAGGTCAACTTGCCCAGAATCACAGTGTTCATAGGATCTATAAGGACACCACGTTCTTAAAAGGATATGTCACATGATGATGAGGATGATAGACATTGCTTTGCATTTGTGGTTGACTTCCTAGGTATCATTTGTGCAGGCATCTGTGCAGAGCTCAGTATACCAACTCTATATGTTTGTCTATGTTATGATAAAGACCTTTTGGTTTGTTTGAGAACCCCAGGAATTTCAAGTGATTAGCTCTTACTTCCTATGTGCAGCGAGGTGGTTATTATGAACTTTCTTTCATACCCGGAGATTTCGGCTTAGTGCAATGCCTATTGAAGGAGATTTCTACACAGAGGGGGTCTATAATTGTATAGATGACATGCTACAAAGCTTCCATAAAATAGCGTCAATATAACAACATGTCATCTACTAATGTTTTCTGTTGCATGGGTGGTTTGTCTAGTGAGCCACTGGTGAGACCCACAGATGCAACCACATGTGTAGACCTCTTGGTTGGAATGTTGATTATATGTTTGTATAAAAGGCTGCAGAAACATGTGGGCAAAAGTAAATATAAATAACCAAAGTGTTTGACAAGGGGGAGAGTGCCGCAGTTTCTTCTCAAAGTCTTGCATAACATTGAGAGTTGAACTTTTCAACACTTTTCAAGATCACTAAAACTACCATGACTGAATAAGTTTCTAATACATGGAAGTAGAGTTGGTGAAACAATTTTTTTGATTTTGTGTGTTTATTCCAATTGTGTTTGTTTTTTTAAAAAGCTCCTAGTTGGACCGTAACATGGAAAAAGTCCATGTTACATTGTTTTCTGTTATTTTTGTTTTACATTATCATCATGTGACATAGAATTTCCAGAATGTGATCTTCCTTATGGGTTCTCTGAACACTCTGCGATTCTGGGGGAGTCGACATGCAGCAGCTAGAGGCATGTTTAAGGAATCTGATATATCACTGCACCATCATCGTCTTGGGTGCTCTCTTCCCTTGTTGCCATACTCTGCTTTTAGCTATTAATTTTTCCATGCTAATGTTTTACATTAGTTTTATTGTTTGTTAGTTATTAGTTTGCAAGTAACAATATTACATTATCCCAGTATCGATTGTGGGAAAAGGTTAATAATCTATAACAAAATAACATACCTAACATACAATTTGGTAGCATTCTGCTAGCTTAATGGGACATTGGATGTGGCACCAATCTCTGACAAGTAGTAATGTCCATTTTTACAGGTAGATGCTCAGTCTTCAGCTGCATTGATAGCACAAGTGTGCTGACGAAATAAACAGGAAAATTCCCTTCAACAAGATGAGATCTTTTAAAAGCATTTCTCAAACACTACAAGTTTTGAGATAGAATAAATGGTAGAACATAACACAAAATCAATCAATCTGGCATGATCATAATTATATATTATTAATGGTTTTACGAGAAAATAAATAACACAATCTCTGGAAATGTAATGTTCAAATACTTTGCATGGTCATCATCAGCTGCCAAATCAAGCAGATGCAGAAAATGTTTTGCCATATAGTACATTCACAATCAACTCTACCTGTACCTTCAACCAGACCATGTTTCTTTCTGCCTGATATTATACTCATGACTGTTTTGAGTTTACTTTTTCTGTGTGTTTTTTTCTGCAAGGTATACACATCTGGAGTTTGACTTTTTTTCCAAGTGCATCTCACAGGTTGTTGGTCGATCATCTTTGGGTTCATTTTTAATATGATTATCTTTATCTCTGCAATTTGATTAGCTCTGGTCTCTTGAAAATTATATTATCTGTGATTTATTTTGAATTCAATTTATGTTTTCTTTTGAATTTTATCATCTCTTGAATAAGGCTGGAGATGATCTTAACTGTTATGTCAATACTAAATCTAATATAAAATAGCAACATCAGTGTTGGGGTGAAGATCACAATTTATATCTAACTAGTGCTTTCAATTATTATGGTTTTGAGAGCTAGATACTCAAATTATAACTGGTCTCTTTTGAATTTGATTAGTGTCTTTAATATTTGATTGTCTCTGCTTTTACAATCATTGAGATGCCTTCATGGGTATTTTGACAAGTTTTTCTATTTTACAGGGACCTTTTATTCTGGACAAATGTCATTAAGTAATCTCAGTAAATGATCCATATTATTTCCTCTTCACTGTAAACATGATACTTTATAAAAAGAATCTTCCTTCACCTAAGTCCAGCTCACTGATTTCTCAATTGTGAGCCAAGGATCATGACAACCTGGTTGTCTATGGAAGTAGACTGTTCTGCAACAATTTTGAAGGTTATGTGCAATCATTTCTCATTCCTACACAGCGAGAACTCGATCCCCGGCGGTTGGCCAGTTGTTTCACATCAGCATCTAAACTGTCTGTTACCAGTATACACCACAAGGATGTGCCTTGGGAACCTTGGCTATCTGCTAGTCCTGGGAATTGCACGAGACCGGTGTGAAACTATGTATCCAATTCAGCAATGCATAATTATGTTGTAGCAGATCTTGACAACATAGACATTTCTTGAACAGATAGAAAATATACTGTACAGCTCATCATGGCATTAAAGAAAACCAATATATATTTTAATAGAAACAGTGAGTTATGGATATCCATCCTGTATACATATCTGATTTCTTTGTCCAGTGATACCTTTGTCCAGTTGTTTTGATTTGTTTTTAATTTAAAAGGTTAGCGAACCAACAATTTAGTTAACACTAATTCGTCTTGCAACTTGAGTTAACATATTTTACTTACTCATTCAATCAACATCAGTAACAGAACAAAGATATCATTTTGGCAAAGTAGTTTAGACGCATATTTTCTTGTTGATGTGAGTACTTTGTTTCTGCATTATTCCAGTGCTATCATATGAATGTGAGAGCTGGAAAAGCTCTTTATCTTCAGAAAAAAAATTACTGAGTTTCGAGAACAAATGTCTTTGTAGGATAACTAACACCCATTGGAGTGAATTCAAATCGAATGATAAAATCAGAGAAGAGACACATCAAAATTTCATCACAGAGGTTATCAGAAAACGCTGTTGGTCCTACATCTGGCATTTCCTACGCTCAGACATCAATAGAATACACCACCACCAATCTCTTAAATGGATACCTACAGGCAAAAGAGCCATGGGTAGACCAAAAGAAACACTCAGAAGAACAATACTTAGAGAAAGTAAAACAATCAATATCCATACGATTCAAGAACTGCACAGAATAGCTTTGAACAGATAGAATTGGAGATATCTGACCTCTGCTCTATGCGCTAACTTCAGCACAAACGAAAAATGAATGAATGTGGACTAGTAGACTGAAACACAGACACAACACAAATTGCACAGGTATGTAAATTACTGGAGTAACACACTCAAATTAACACAGACCAGTAGACATTGATGCTGCAAGGTGACAACCATAAAAATGCATTGTAGCTTTGAGCAATTATTGAACATAGTCATAATGTAGAAAAATTAATTATGGAATTGAAATGTTTTGTCATGTGTACAATATTTCTAACATTTTTTTCTTGTTTCTAATATGCATATATTTTTATGTTTATTAGCTTGTGGCTGCAGACAACAGTGCTTCTGACAACCAGTCTGTTGCAGATTCTCAGACCGGGGAAGGTGTCCAGCTGCCAGCAGAAAGAGTTGGAGGAATTGGGGACAGTCGACCTCCTTCTTTTCAGTATGTTACAGAATCTTTGTTTAAAAGTTCTTCTTTCGTTCACTTGAGATGTATCTATATCTGTAATTTTGTCACTTGAATATACTTCACTGTCTTTTGTAGCACTTAGAGTTTTGATTCTAGTGTTGTTTCTCTGTGCCAGTGTCTCATATACACGAAGTCTTACGTAGCTCAAATGGATATTCTAGTGTTGTTTTTTGGGCCATCTCAGAGAATTAAAGGCACTAGTCTGGCTGGATTGCTGTCTGAACCTATGAAGTGCCAAAGCCCCCCAGAAACTATACTGAAGTCTGATCTGTAAGGCATAAATGTGTAGATATTGCAGACAAGTTATAAACCCATGACACAACACATCCCGCTAATCTGCAGAATGAATGCAGAAGTCTGCATTTTCCACCTCTATGAAGATTGTAGTTCTCATTTCATTCTGATCAATCATATTTCGGTTGCAATGTCATGAATATATCTAGTCCATAGTCAGCCACAAAGATGCAATATTTATACACTGGCAGTCACCAAACTGCTCCTATAGTTTAACTGCAGTGAAATGTTTACTTTCAACACTTATAATTTGTTCAGTATCTTGTTTGTAAATAAGCTGTGATCAAGCATTGAAATATATATTGTTTGTAGATAAGCTGTGATCAAGCAAATAGTAGAACATGTGTAGAAGACAAGCAGATAGTAAAACATGTGTCCATCAGGTGCACCACCAAGAGGTACATTTGGGATCGTGGTTATCTGCTAACCCTGGGTCCGCCGAGAGCAATGCGGTACCCTTTGCCCGAGAAGACAGTAGAACATGTGCCCATGTGTAGAAGACGAAACACACAGTAGAACATGAGCTCCAAAAATGCTGTGGTCATGAAAGAAGTAAAGCTGAAATGTGTATCTACCCAACAAACCAGAAAGTGAAATTGTGTGACAAGACAACGAGCCTGAGACAGTTTATTACCACATTAGTCCCCTCAACAATAACCACTCAGCCCCTTCACTAATAACCACGCTCATCCCCCCTTCTCTCCCATCAATTACAATACTTTAGCCCCTAAACAGTAACCACATCCATCCCATTACCACTCCCAGCCCTCACCAATTATGTCACCTCATTACCAACTTAATAAGAGAAATCAATATAATCATGTGAGCTAACAACAATAACAAGGATGAAAGATATTGAGAATATGTGTCATAGTTGTCCAGCTCTGTGGCAGCAGAGTTCATCTTTTTGGCAGCCAAGATACCAGGTTTTTTTTCAGCAATCATTCTCAAACTCCTGCTGGATCTCTCTTGTAGCAGAACAATGGTTCCAGCAGGATGTAGTCAAGAGAATAGAAATGCGTTGCTTCGCCATTTTATTTGCACCAATGGCCAGATACATCTATCTTCGGTGGGGTACCAGGTTCAAATCTCGCCGCAGACAATTGTGCATGCGTAATACTCAGAAACAAATAGCAAACTACTGAACGTATTTATATTGCCTAGAAAATCCCAACAGCAAAAGAGTGCTTTGTTGATGGCTACATAATACTGAATAGGATATGTTGCCAATTTTATATCATAGTTAGTCCAGGAAATGATTCTTTAACCTTCACCGCGCTTTGGTTAAGTGTGATCGACAAAAAAAAGATGGCGGCTGTTTACTGTTGTCGGATGCACTCGCTCAATGATACATCGTGCGAAATAGGCTGATCGAAGCCGGGACATTCTCTCCTTCCGACATGATCGTTGTAAAGATGTCAAGTTAGACAGTACATGTGTAATAGCAATTAATCTGACCACATCTACACACCAGTACGATGCCATGATGGTGGATCGGTTTTATAGACCTTTCTTTCATCGTATTTAGAATAAAATAACATTGAATCATGAATTATTTAGTTTCACAGCAGTGAATATACAGAATGCCGTGTGGTTTGGGGTCTTGTACATGTTTGATATCGAATATGTTGAAGTGGCACCAAAAATGACTCTAGGCGGCTGTTTACTGTTGTCGGATGCACTCGCTCAATCAAAGAACGATTTTACTGCAAATCTACATGTTTTATACAGTTCCCCTGGCAATATTTTGATAATTTCGCAATGAAAGAACATAAATACAACAGATTTGCGTTCGATTTAGTGTACAGTGTTGCCAAGGAATTCGATAAGTAAGGTATTTTTTTACTAATTTTTTCCCTCTTTATTTGTTATAAAATATATGTTTTTTTTGGGTGAAAAACGTCTTTACCACTTTCTCATATGTCTGGTATAACACACACGTACATAAATTACACCAATATATGCAGAATTGAATTCTTTATTTATATGTGCAAATGTTATTTAAATATCTTTAACAACCAAAAAATTATCACATTTTCAAAACAGTCACCATCAATAACGCAAATTTTCAAAAAAGAATCCGGTGGCAGGGAGACGTTTCATATTTTTTAATCTGGCTTGCTAAAGGTTAAAGACTTAATTCCAATTTTGATTTCAGTGCAAATGCTTCAGTTGTGAGTCGAGATGAACCATGTGACACATGTAACGAGTCAGATTCAGTTCTCAGCGGAACCAGACGAGGTAGGTCAAGTTTTGTTGTTTCAGTTGTGATGACAAATATAAGATGTTAAGACATGCCATTTTTAATAATATACATAAAACATGTCAACTGTTGGGGTGTAAGGATCCTGCATGGAATGTATCAACGGTACAGTACAAATAGATGCCACAACATAGTTGAGTTATTTCCCTTGTCTATGTTTGTAAATTTCGTGTTCATTATTTAATAGTTTAAATATTAATTTATTTTAGGTTTGGGCTAGGGTTAAGATAGTTGTGTTTTACATTACTAACCCTAATCCCAACCCTAAAAAAAATATATCAATTATTAAATGATGAACATGAAATTTACAAACATAAACAATGGAAATAATTAAACATGTGGTGGTGTCTACTTGTACAGTACCGTATCAACACACATAGTCCTGTGATTTATATCATCAGCAATGTGGATGAGAAAACATCATGAGATGTCCATTCTATGATTTTGTTGTCCATGATCTTAGTCTACCTCTGCTCATTCCACTGTCAGCTATTCTCAGCAGAATTGTTTTTGACAGTGAATCATATCTGCTTATGTACCCAAACTGTTCTCGTATTCATCATTTTAATAATAAACGTAATATTTTTGTGAACCTGTATGCATTTTAATTTTATTTCTTTGGTGATGATGCCTGTGTGTCAACAGGGGCCTGGACTTTTAGTTCAGGTGCAAAGAATCGGACAATTATCTTCTTTCTGGGCACATCATAGGAGACGGTTAAGGAAGTTTGGGGGGGGGGATAGGCTGACAACCTGCCACCTTTGAAAAAATCATCATTACCACATCTTGTATTAATTTCTTACTTTTGTGTTCTATCAAATAGTCCCCATGGATGACGAAGAGATGCAGGCTAGCAGACATTACACTTTTGTAACACTCCTGGGGGATGAGAGTGCTTAGATGTACCATTCTATACTGCGGATAGAATATTTTTCTACAAATTTGAGGAAAGGATGATGACAATAGTAAATCCTTTATATTCCCCTCCAAAGAATACTATCAATACTACATGTTTTCTCTTAGGGAGTTGTGAAAAGGCTGCTTGCGTGATAAAGGCCACATGCCCATTCTGTCACCACGTTATGTACAGTGTGTGTTTTTTAAAATAATTTTCCCTCTGAGAGAAAAACTCAGTTCTTACAGGAAGTCTCACTAGTGTAAGACCTACTCTGCTATACGCCACATATTTGTATGCAAACAAGGACTAAATACCTTGTATTTCTCATTAATTTTTAGGTCCTAGAATTAACGGTCACAGCCTTCTCAAACATGATCGTCACAGACATCCTGGAGCTTTGTATGACACTTCCACCATTCTCAGCAGTGACCTGGAATCTACAAGCTTCATTGATTCAGAAGAAGACACTGCCAGCAGGTAAACTCACTTTCACAGATATAAATAGACTAGTTCAAAATGTTTGTAGAGTAGTGACATTGTGATGATTAAAAAGGTAAAGTTTTCACACCATTAAGACATATTGGGAAATACAGTGGTAGGCCTCATATTTTTAATTGACCATCATGCCTGAGGATAAAGTGGCCAACATCAATCTCGCTACCTTTACTTTCCCAGATCTGGTACCAATTTTAGTAGGCTGGATTGTTCAAGGGGCCATTGATGATTTAAAAATATTTCCAGTTAAATTGAACCTTGGATCATCCATACAGGAAGCCAGTTCACTAACAATTGAGCAACCACGGCCCGCATGATGTTTTAGTGCTTATTAATCAATTTGTATTCTCACACCTTGAATTGTTATTTATTGAATTTCCAAAAAAGGTTCAGTATGAATGGCATTTATAGTTTCTTCCAACCTCTGGGGCATTACATGGTTCTCCTGCTCTGGGTGAGCTGCAATAGCAGACAAGATTGCATCAGAGTCAGTATGTTGACAATCATGCGTTGGAGTTGCTGAATGGTCAACTGTAGAATGTGGACCTTACAATTAAGGACAAATCTATTCGGTGATTGGTACTAAATATGACACAAGTACGACTGATCTCTTCTGAGTAGAATGAGGTGTTTATCCAGCAAGCCGTGCCTATATTGCAACCAAGGCCTGGAAATAACTTTTTTTTGTCATTTGTTTCTTTTCTATACCACTAGAGATACTCCCATAGTGGAAATGAGATATATGCTGGGACAACTATCACTATGTTTCTGACATGCTTTTGCCAAATCCAGAACATATATGCATATGACCTCAGACCATAGACTTCCACTATAAGAATACCAATTATTTCAATAGCTGCAGAAAAGTTAGTTAGTCATCAGATCATCATCATCATGACACTTCGGACAAGCTCTTAGATTCTCTGATCTCATATTCAGTATGTCTTCAGCATGTGGTAACTGACTGTTCAGTTCTGTGTTGGTTGATAATTCATTTCTTTTGATGCAGGGCATTTCTTGTAACACCATGGTTCACTCATGTCCTGCGTTCTAGCCATAGATTCGGAAGGAAAAAATACACCCTATATCTTTCAACTGGTCCAACTCATATGACAGTTCATGTTTGCTCCAGCATTCAATAATTCTATTTGTTGACATGAAAGTTTTGTGTTGTGTTTGCAGATATTTGTATAGACTTGTGTTCTGTTCTCGATAAAAGCATTTTGATAGAAATGTTAAATTTGTGTTGTTTTTGGTGATTTGTTATTCTTTATTATGCTGTTTTTGTCTTCTAATTTTTATTATTATCCAGTGATGTTTTGCTTATTTGTGAGACTTGTGTATTGATGGGACCCAAAAGGGTAGCAGAGAATATCACTGTTACATTCCATGCATGTCATAAGAGATGTCTAAGGAGGTTTGGATGTTGAGTTGGCTGTCCCATCCCATAGATGTGACAGTGAAGTCGGGTGTGTCAGGTCAAAAGGCACAGCTATTTGATCGAAGCTGTAAACCATGATACAAAACAATCCATTCTCTATATGACTATGTACTGTTAATCTAAGGTAGTTTGAGAATGAACACAGCAAAAGAATATTTGTGAGGCACTTCAATGTAATTAACAATATATTCATTTTTACAGATTTTCTACGGTCACAGACACAACCAGTATGTCCTCCAAATATGGTCGACATCGACGACGAAGACGGCGTCATCGTCCTCCGCCAATTAGTAGGGTGGGTATCAACAAGGTATAACAGACCATTACTAGAAAAGCTGTAATGTGAGCACCTTACATGGCTATCCATGCAAGTGTTCAAGCAATAAACACAAACTGTGGTCGGGTCATTGGCAGTACAAGATATTTGGGCCTGTCACCAGGGAAAATTCAATTTCAGGTCATTGGTCATGCTAGACATTTAGGTCTGCTAACAGGGCAAAGTCTTCTTTAAGTCATTGGTAATGCTTAATGTTTAGGTATTGCACCAGAACAAAGTATTTTCCAGGTCATTGGTTATTCTGCATATTTAGACATGTAACCAGTGGTTGATGGCGCTTTCCTGGTGAAACAGTAAACATTGTTCATCCCATCTGCATTTTTGGGATTCAAATCTAATGAGTCAATATGTTTTTTATCTGAGAGTATGAGTGCTTTCTTTTCTTGCTCTACTCTGGAAGAATATCATCATCATGTGCTGTCTCCACATCTAAGGTTGGCTTCAACAGACCTACATCTTCTGTCTCTTGCCCTGGTGGTGCACTATGGTAGACTAACATATCCATCTCGTGATGTTTTCCCTCCCACTTGTGTCTCTGCTTACCTATTACCACCCCTTGACTACCTTTAATTAATGTCTTCAGCAGGGTGTCAATATGGTTAATATGTTCAAAATACTTTGTTTTTTATTTCTTCATACACAGTGTTGTCAAGAGCCCATGTTTGTTTTCTTCTCTATCCATGAAGTTCTCTTTTTTCCTTATATGTTGATACATCAATCACAAATGATGACCATTTGTTACATCCACTTTTAAAATTCAGTTAGAGTTATGTCCTTGATAATGGGTTTTTTGATGGCTAATAAGCCCTATTCTCTTTGCAAATGTCTGTGGACAGTTCAGGCATAGGATGACCATTGTAGATGGTTTAGGTCTACCCATGACTTTCTAGCTACTATCCACTTTTGAGCTGCTGTATTTCTCCTCTTTTTACAAGATGCTGCATATGTTGTGACTGTAGATCACAGCATAGCCACATCTATATATCCACATCTTAAAGGCATCAATTCTGTCTTCTAGCTGTTTGATGTAGATCATCATTAGTAGATTAGGATATATTAGTAGATTTAATGCATGGTCTGTAGATATTTGTGGTGAACAGTGCCACTTGGGAACTTAGGCTTAACAGCACAATGGAAACTCTTTTCTCCAGGGATGGTTCATGACCTTTCATGAATAATAATCTCCACATGTTCTACTGTCTGCTTGTCTTCTCCACATGGTATCTGATAATGTTTCTCACCTTGATCTGCTGAATGTTTATAGCAATAAACTGTCAGAAAAGTTGACCTACAATACGTTGGATATAATGAGCAGTATTTGAAAACAACGTTCTGTCATCATCAAGTGCCAGCTTTGCATCAAAGGTTGGCTGCATGGACCTTCAACATCCTCTGTCCCTTACATTGGTGGTGCACTCAGACAGACTAATTTATCAATCTCACGCTATTTCCCTCACACTTATATCTCTGTCTACAACCTGCTTGCCACAAATAAATTTGCCATCAAGTAAGGCTTTTCATAATGTGTCATATCTTTTTATATGTAAAAATAGAATCTTTATTTCCCCAATAATGTTTTCATACATTGTGTTGCCTGGCATTCTTTGTTTGCCTATCTTCTCACATTCTCCCTATTCTTTTATATATTCACATCATACACAGCTCAACACAATCTATAGTGTTCAGTACAGTCTGTTCAATTCGGTGTATTAGAAACTATTCAATTGAGACTTTGCTGTATACATCTAGTAACGAATATATATATATAGTGAAAGTTTTAATACATGTCACATTTCTGTTTACCACTACTATTTAACACAATCTTGACTTTTCACATTCATGTTTCCTTTCATTTTCACATTGGTATATGCCCTCATGACTCATATTCTCAAATTATACCCTCATAACTCCCATATTCTCAGTGTCATATGCCCTTATGACTTCCATGTTCTCAATACTATACCCTCATGACTCCCATATTCTCAGTGTCATATGCCCTTATGACTCCCGTATTCTTAGTGTCATATTCCCTTATGACTCCCATATTCTCAATATTATACACTCATGACTCATATTCTCAATGACATATCCTTCATGACTCCCATATTCTCAATATTATGCCCTCATGACTCGCACATTCTCATTATTATGTGGTATCATTACTTACACATTCTGATTGTTACATGCGCTCATGACTCACGCTCCTTGTTATGTGCCTTCATCACGCCCACATTATTGTTGTTTTCCCTAACTTCCTCCACATTCTCATTGTTGTTTCAATTCATTACTTCCACATTCATTGTTTTCCTCAATTACTTCCACATCTCATTGTTGCCCTTTATTACTTCCATATTCTCATTGTTGTTTGCCCTCATTTTTTTTACAGGCATCATCATTTAGCAGTATAACAGATTCTACAATGTCTTTAAACATTATCACAGTCACCTTAAATATGGGTAAGTACCTGTGTGATAGAATACAAGATTACTGCATGGCAAACACAGTGATCTATTTGTACATAAGTGTGTTTGCAATACTATAACAATGAACATTGATGTTCTGGGTGAAATCTGTGAGGAGGGACTGGGTAATTGATGAAGATTGGTTATGTTAATTTGGAGAGGTTGGGGATTTGTTATGTTAATTTGGATAGGTGGGAGGTGCTGGGTGTCATAATTGACGAAGTGTTGGATGGAGGGGATGGATGAAGGTTGGGAGTGGTATGGATGGTGGTCTGAAGGTAATTTGTGAAGAGCTAGGTGGCGTAATTGGTGAGGGCTGGGTGAGTTTATTAGTGAGGGTTTGTATGTGGTAATTGGTGAGGTTATTAATGAGGGTTGTATGTGGTAATTTTTTAGGGAGAGCGTGGTCAATAAAATGTTGAGGTAGACACACAAAAGAAACTAGCCAAGCAGACCAATGACAAAATTATCATAATCATCTGGGAGAGCATATATTGAGGACAGAGTGAACGATGGTGCAGTTATTCAGTGCTGATGTATCTTTTTTATTTGTCCGTGTATACAGCTTGCATTTTTTGTGTGGTTGTTTCCCTAACTTTTTGTCTTCCGGTAAGTCATCATTTCGGCAACAATAACAGCTTTCTGGACTAATATTTCAAAGATTTTTCTGGTTCTCTTGTCTTTTTTTTTGTATGGTTGTTGACTACCACAGTTATATTCCTTCACAGATTGTTGGCTGTTTTACTCATGTTTGTTAATGACCTAATATACTAATTTTACAACGGAACAGTTAGACTATTTCATTTATTTTATTAAGAAGCAGACTTATATACCTTTAATATCAGGAACTTCAATTCATACATTTTCTTTTATTAAGGAACAACCATACTTGTCAACCTTTACTCTCAAGCAGACATTTCCATTTAAGAATTATATTAGATCACATACCCTCTAAATAAAATAGAAAATGCCTGCTGGAAAAAGAACTCAACCCTTATTGATTTTTATTAATTTTTTCAGACACAGTCAATTTCTTAGGAATCAGTATTGTTGGACAGAGTAACAAAGGAGGAGATGGGGGTATATATGTTGGATCCATTATGAAAGGGTGAGTACTCATATGGAGTTATCCTATGTACAGGATTTACTGGAGCAGACCTGGTTTCATGTCCACTCATTATTCTTGATTTGAAATAAAAATCACTCCTGTGGTTCACCCAGTCACTAGGAAGTATGGTATCAGGGTTCATGCTTTGGGAAGCCGAAGAATGGTGTCATCGCTGCTGATTAAGTGCTGTAGACAATGCTAGTTAGGAGGATTCTGGTCAACCACTGACTAGGTAGCTGAACGCTTGCTGGAAACTGCTATGATGCTGATTTATAACTCATCTTACATTTTACAGTTACAAGGTTTACTCCAAAATCTGTGTCCTACATTCTGCTATTCATTTTAGAATCCAACACTAGACTTTCATAAGAGCATTTCCCACTGACAGACTCTCTCTAATCTACCCTGTCCTTAGATTTCCACCCAAGATTTTTCCATGTGATACAAATATCATTAACTTTCATCATCTCTTCTCCAAGTTCTATGGCTTTCCTTGTCTTCTCTATCTATGTGGATTGTATGTCAATGCTTCACTTGTAAAAAAAATGTCTGCCTTCTTAACTGTATGTCCTAGACTGATGTGTAGGTAAACAGGATTCTAGAATGAAGATGATAATAAAACATTTGCAAATCACCATCATCCTTGATTGATATCAGTATTTTATTATTCTTTATTATTAAAATCAAAATGACATCTTTGTACTACAAGGGAAATTCACTACGTCACAAATGGCTTAAATAAATATAATACGAACATGAAAGATATATAATTTTACACTGACATTGTTCCTTTATTTTCCATATGACAATCAATACAATTTTCCACACAATTTTTCCCCACATAGATGCACTGTTCCCATCAATTTATCAGTGTGGCAATACTTGCTGCATAAAAATCTTTCATGTCTCTCTGAAATAAGAGGATAATGAGTATTGCATTCAGTAAATGTAAAGTGAAATTCATTTTTGACATGAATTCGACATTACGGGCAAGACAAGATAGTGGATCAAATAATGAAGAGACAGAAAGCAGGGAAGGTGGATGAATGTTGCTGCTATTTTGTGGATTTTTGTCTGACAAGAAAGGCAAGCATTTTGTGTGTACGATTACCATTAATGGAGAACAGTACAGCTTACAATTGATTAAATATATTATTAGGATCATTTAGAAGTTTCCGTCTAGCATGCATAGAAGCACACTTTCACTGTTGGAGACAAATTCCCAAATAGGCACAGTTTCAACACTCAATACAGGGCTTGCTGCCTTGCTTTCAGACCTTAAAACAATACTTTATCTACAGACCACTGAAATTCTGGACAGGTTCAGCATCAACAAAGAAATCTGTCGCAGGAGTGACAAAGTATATATCCCATTAACCACGCCCTGAACATGAACCCTGGTACCCATTTCATTGTGGCTAGGTCAATCACAAAAATGTGTGTAAACCGCGAGTGACAGGTCAACACAAACTCAGGCCGGCTGGTGAGGGAGATATGCACTACACATTTTTAAAATGACAACATTTTTTTTACTAACAAAACCCATCCCTAGCTTTGCAGATACACTATACTAATGTTCCCAATAAACTTGTTTATTTACAGTGGGGCTGTTGCACAAGATGGTCGGGTTGAACCAGGTGATATGATCCTTGAAGTTAATGGTATCAGCTTTGAGAATAAGAGTAATGATGATGCTGTTAAGACATTGAGAGAAGCTGTACAGAAACCAGGGTGAGTTGTGACTGTAGGTTATCATCAGTACACACTGGACAGGTCAAATGACAGCTCCAATCCCCATCTCAATAAATCCATTAGAGTGAAGCATCTCACAGTTTCAGTTCTGTGTTGATTTCTCAACAGGCTGAGTTCTTACCAGTGTGGGTTACTTTTGGACCAACTATTTGATTATTCTTGTCAGATTTGTTGAGTGATGGCACCACTACATTGATATATATTACTTGCTTGTGTGAGCAGACTTTTCATACTTGTATCAATGTAAACAAGAATATATGTATAAATGGATATTTGTAGGAGAAATGTAGACGTTCAATTCTCCACCACTTAGAAGTCTTGCACAGAAGGTTGAATGTTCTGCTGGCCTATATTTCTTCGCCATTCATGGGGATTATTTGATAGAAGGCAAAAATAAATTCTAACAAGACATGTATTTAACTCATATGGGGAACTACAGCAAGTACAACATGAAACATAAACAGTAAAGATGAATCTTGGAGGGATTTTCATTGGTAGAAAATCCTCAATATATAGTCACATTATCTGCTAAACGTATAATGTAGCATGCTGGTAGTGTCTAGTAAGACATGAAGAGACAAGATACTGCAAGACAGAAGTGGGCAAGTAGAAAATACAAAATATCTCAACGTCCCATAGATGCCCTCTACAGATGTCAATTGTGTGGAAGAATTTTTTGTGCTCGCGTTGGACTAGTTAGTCATTTAAAAACGCACTATTAATTTTATATCTTTTATTATTATTTTGGTTGAGTTTTGGTCATTGTCGATTACGACGGATAAACATCATATAGTCACATTATCTGGTCGAAGTATAATGTAGCATGCTGGTAGTGTCTAATAAGACCGTCACTCTCTAGTCACATTATCTGCTGGAAGTATAATGTAGCATGCTGGTAGTATAAGATCTGCACTCTCTGAAGTCACATTATCTGCTAGAGGTATAATGTTGCATGCTGGTAGTATAAGACCTGCACTCACTATAGGGTCACATTATTTACTAGAGGTATAATGTAGCATGCTGGTAGTGTCTAGTACGACATGCACGTCTTCCATATGCTGAACAATGTGTTTGATTTCTTGTGTTCCCGTTTCATTCATATTGTCATATGGTATGTATTGTTTTTGTCTTTTTGTTAGTCCAATTGTTCTAGTCGTCGCCAAATGCTGGGATCCAAACCCTAAAGGCTACTTTACTGTTCCACGCCAAGAACCAGTACGTCCAATAGACCCTTCGGCATGGGTTGCTCACACCACTGCTATGAGAGAGCAGTACATGGGGGTTCGTAGCGGCCCTAGTGCTCCTTCCATCAGTAACATGACTTCAACTACCTCATCATCACTTACCAGCTCAATACCAGAATCAGAACATGGTAAGATTCATTTTATTTTCTGTTTATTTATGGCAGAGTTTCACAGAGTGGGCAATATCCTCCCCAAGAGGGGCAAGAAACCTTCAGATGGATGCTGAAATGAATCGGATTCTTTTGTGTTCATTTGTAATTTAGTCAGGAGAACAGAATGCATTGTGCTTAATGTTTACAGATTAGCTACAATATCTACAATTTTCAGCATGCCATATCCAACTTCAGCATGGTCACTTATATCTACTATGGGATGGGAAGAGCAATTAAACCCAAAACCTCCTTAGTCACCTCTTACAACATATATGGTAGGTAACAGTTCTGGTATTATTTGTTCCCCTTTCATACTCCAATAACACAATACACTGGTGAATCAATATATGATTTGGGGAGGGGAAGGTTTGTGGAACTTTACAGGATACATAAATCAAGGAGCAGGCTGAAGCTATATGCTTTGTAATTACAAGAAAGAAGACAAGATGTTCAATTCTATTGATAGGAATCAAGCTCTAACTGAACCCTATGTCCTACAATGCTTGTTTAGAGCAGTGGCAAGTATATGCTGGGAACAGAAAGCGATTTATTTATAGTAGAACAATCTGTTCTACATTCTTCAACCGTTTAAAATTTAAAACCCAGTTTTGCTTTTACAAAATTTTTATTATTTTAGTTTTCGCTGTGTGCTTGTTTTTATATTGTGTCTCCCGCCGAAGACGGATGTGTCAGGCTTTGGCGCAAATAAAACGGCGACACAACGCATTTCCATTCTCTGGACTACATCCTGCTGGAAATCTAGAATGGATCATGGTCCTGCTACAAGAGAGATCCAGCAGGAGTTTGAGAATGAACGCTGAAGAAGAAGAAGAAGATATTGTGTCTACTGCCAAAGTTGGATGTTTCATGTAAATGTTTTCTCTGAACTACATCATGTTGAATTAAAATCTAGTAGAACCACTGTCCTGGTACAAGAAAGTTCCAGTGGCATTTTGAGAACGAATTCTTAAAAATATTCTTCTGTGTGTAAGAATAGAAAATAAAAGTTAGCCATTTGGGGACCCATGAAATTTAAATGTGTCTTGCCATTGGTGCAAATAAAACAGTGACACAGTACTTCTGTGGACAACATCCTGCTGGAAAAGTTTGTGAAACGCTTGACATACACAAACATCAAGCATGGGAACTGTCCTGTTCACTCATCTGTATTTGCTGAAGGAAATTGTGCACGTATTGGTCGGCCCAGGCTAGCATAAAGGCAGTTGTATTAGCTAGTATTTTTAGACTTGCTCACGCAGATTATTGATAAACATGTCTCTTTGCCAGGTTTCGAGGATATGAATCTTACAATTAGCACAGAGATGGCTACAGTCGTCAAAGCAATGGCTCAGCCAGACTCAGGGCTTGAGATCAGGGACAGGATGTGGTTAAAGATTACTATAGCTAATGCTTTTATAGGTAAGTCAAATAATGATGATAAAACCCTGGGAGAGTACAAGATTGCCACTCTTAGTTCCCTTATGCCAGGAGATTATATATATTTTCCATCTAGATTAGTATTTCTCTAAGATGTTGGGGATGTTTTCCAGAGCTTTTCAAAGTTTCATATGACAACTCAATATAACTATAGTGCATTGTCAGGAGCTGTATAGTCTTCTGGAGGGAAATTGCCATGACTTTCTTGCAATCTCTAGATTTGCCTCAAATCAAAGTTGTGATTCCCTCTCAGCAGTCCTGCGCATGAGAGTTTGCAGCTGGTGGCGTCTCCACAGAAGAGACCATGGGATGAGGTAACCTCATCCCTAACCTACTTAGCTACCACATGGTAAGTAAACATTTTTTTTTAAATTTAATAAAATACTGCCAATACTGCATGATTCCGTTAGAGTCAAAGGGAGGTGATATTTGTAGCTGTGTGATAAAGGCTACATGCCCTTGCTGTCGCTAGGTCATGTACGGGGTGGGTTTTTTTAATTGTCCTTGGCAGAAAAATAAATATAATTCTTACCGGAAGTTGAACCCTGGATCTCACAAATGTAAGACCAAAGCTCTAACCTCTCTGACTTTCTCCACACTAAAAAGCTGTATATGTATATAAAGGATTATATAGCAGTTTTATGTTGAACAATATACATGATAGACATTTCAACCAAAAGACCTTTATCAGATAAAGGACAAACACAGAATTGAACAACAAAATCAAAAGGAGACTGATGATGATGATGTTCCGCCTTTGCAACCAATGATGAGCATGTCATTAATAGGGTCACTTTAGGTTTGATTGTGGGTCCTCAGATGTCTGATGAGTCCGAGATCTGAAAGTCTTGTTGCAGTTTCAGCAGGTCTTTAGATGAGGGAAAACTTTCTGATCTCTCCTTTTATTTTTGTCTTTTATGAATCACCTGCAATGTTATACCCTGTGCAAAACTTTTGCTACCTGGTCTCATCTGACTGTTCCAGACTGGACGATCAAGATCTGTGGTTTCCCAAGGATTTGTGTCTAATTGGAGACTACATGCAAGCAATGTTGTAGAAACTGACAGGAAAAACAACCCCCAAAGACCAAATGGGAGTGAAAACAATGGAAATGTGATTACATGATGAAAAACTACATTAGGATACATACAAAATGTAATATTGAAAACAAAAATAGGAATAATGTTGATAATAACAATAAAAAGGCATAGTTGTCTTATTAAAAGTTGTATTCTTCTTCTTCTTCTTTCGTTCACTTGAAACATGTCTATATCTGTAATTCTGTCTCCTTAATAAAACTCACTGTCTTTTGTAGTTCATATAGTGTCCCATAGAGTTTTGATTCCAGTGTTGTTTCCTCTGGCCAATATGTCTGCCTCAGCGTTTCATGCTCAGAACACTCTTGAAGTATATGTTTGGCACTCTGTGCTGCCTGTCCACATGTACACATGGCCGTGTTTCCAATCTTGAACTTTGTATACATGTGACTGCGGAGTCGGTTGTGTCCTGTTCTGAGACGTAGAATTATAACTTGTTCTGATCTGTTCATATTGTGATAGTCATCTTGTGTTGGTGTTTGTGGCTTTCTTATTGACTTTATCATCTGTTTTTTCTGATGGTAGGTGATTGGTATATCTGGTTGGTCTTCAGCAGCACCTTCCTTAGCCAGTTGGTCTGCTTTTTCATTTCCTGGTATTCCACAGTGAGAGGGTATCCACTGCATGGTTACCCTATACTGGTAAGACAATTCGCTAAGTAGTTTTTTTAAGTCTGTTAGTTTTCCAGACTGGAGAGCTTGAAGCACTGACCTTGCATCTGTCAGGAATACCACAGGCTGTAGGTCAGAGTTGGAGTTCAGCAGTTTTTTAGCTGCCACACTAATTGCCTGGATTTCTGCATCATAATTATTGCAGAATTTTCCTGTCTGTGTTAAAAGTTGTATTAATTCTTGGCCTTGCGCTGTAGACGGTCACTTATAATCCAACTAACACTTTGTATTGTTATTATCAACATTATTCATACTTTTGTTTTCAATTTTGCATTTTCTTTGTATACCATATTCTACTTTTTCATCATGTGATAATATTTCCAAGGTTCTCTGCTTCTGTTCTTTTTTCCCCCTGATCTATCAGTTTCTACCACAGTTCTTGCATGTAGTCTACTTTTGATTCTGTGGTTCCACTATGTTTGTCCTAACACCTCTACCCTCATATTAGCAGAAAAATATTATGTCATTCCTTGATCAAGATAGAGATGAAACAAAGGCTACATTAAGGAATGGCTTTTTTTTCTATTAATATGAATGGCTGAGGACAAAGGTGTTTTGGGGACAGCAATGTTACACGCCTGTGATTCTGATGAGTCATGGGTCTATTATAAAGTTTTGCATGGTTTGAACATGCATGCTGACATAATTCCTTGTCAAAAACAATACTGCAGGGAACAGTCGAAGGTGGAAAAAACAGAGGACAAATAAAAGCATGGACAGACAACATCAAGAACTGGACAAGTCTAGATTTTTTCTCACTTGCCCCAATATTGAAGATAGAATCACTAGAGGACTGTTTTTGCATCCAATGTGGTACCAGGTTATGGGTTTATCGAAAAATGGATTATAAAATTTGATATAATGACATTAAGCAAGAGTGTATTTTCTCCAACAGGTGCTGACTTGGTAGATTGGTTGTTTACTCATGTAGAAGGCTTTGCTGACAGACGTGATGCTCGCAAGTATGCTTGCCACCTACTGAAGGCTGGATATATCAGGCACACCGTCAACAAACTAACCTTCTCTGAGCAATGCTATTACATCTTTGGTGACTACTACGGAGGTAGCTATATCATTACCATCATGTGTCCTGTCCCTTACTGTTCACAATTCTCTACATTACAATTAACATATCTTATTATTGTTCAGATCCTCTGTCTTTTCGTGCATGCCTGAATCTTCTACAAACATCCATTTGTACTTTAAATTAATAAAAATATGAAACGTCTGGGAATACAAGCTGGGTGTTTTTTGCAAGTAATATATATCAGTGCTTATCAACCTTTGTAATCACGGGAAAACTATTATATTTGCACCAGCCAGTTTAAAAAAATATATATGGTAAGAGGGCACAGTCCAAATAAATACTGTATAATCATAAAAACTTTGTATAATTTTAAATTAAAGTTTGTACATTAAATCAAAATAGTAATAATTGATTGTGACAATCATAGAGAGTGTTGGTACACTTAACATGTTATCATTATTTCAATTTAAACAAACAATGGGAAGCATATATTTAAACAATGTAACTCACCATAGAAATCAGGTGACACAATGTTACAGGACAATTTTATTTTTAACCTTTAACACACCAGACTAAAACAAAGAAATTTCCCCCCTCTAACTGGATTCTTTTTTGAGAATTTGTCTTATTGTTGATGGCCGTTTTGAAAATGTGATAACTTTTTTGTTGTTAGAGTAATTTAAATAATATTTGCACATATAAATAAATAATTGAATACTGCATATATTGGTGTACGTTTTGTGTGTGTGATACCAGACTTGTGAGAAAGTAGTAGTAGTAGTAAAGATGTTTTTTCATAGAGGGTCAGTTTGACCCAGAATCCATGCTGCAGTCGAATGTGTCAGGTCAAAAAATGCATATACCACAAGTAAGCTGTAAACCATGATTCTATGAACCATGTAAACTATTCATGATTCAATGAACCAATGCATTCTGTTCTCTAGGCTACATTGCTAATCCTCAGGAGTTTGAGAACAAACAGAATTGTTATGCAACTATGAGTCATACTCTGAACATGCAGCTTCCTTTTCTGTTGAGATGAGCAGACTACATATGGGAAACTCCAGTATAATAAAGTTAATCCTCTAAGACTTTGTCAATCATCGGCAGCATGAATAGGCTCAGGTCAATGTGGTCAATTTTCTAGCTCAAACCAAATGAGAATGGTTTCAATGGAGAAACAAACTGTATTGTTTAGTAGGAAGTTAATCATCTGGACACCTTGGAAGCTATCTAATCTGGGCACATTTCAATAAACTTAGAGACTCTCATCACCAATTAAAACACAATTAGCGTAGAGACATCATTTCTAACAATGTTGTCAAACAGTGATGTCATTCATAATAGTGAAACCTATTCTAACAATGTCAGTTCTATAGTGTGTTCATCAATAGTTGAACACCAATTATATCACCGATTTTCTATTATCTCCATATTTACTGAGCGTGTGGGTTTCATATTTTGCATGAGTGGATTATTTCATAACCACATTAATAATTATTTAGACTGAATGGATTTATCGCAGCAGATTTCATTGTTATTGACAGACTTCATGAATTTATTTGGCATGAATATCTATGTGCCTTTCATTGGTCATCGTGATGTGTTGTCAAGATTGTCACTAATGAAAAGCACAGAAATACTGGGGGTATGCGCATAGAAAAAAATCATTAGGACATTTAATGTTATTTTCGCTGTATTTTTTTTTTGATGCTGTAATTGTTTGATCTTAAATTAATAGCTAAACTCCAGTTCACTCAGTGGTGTATCCTATATTTGGCATGTTTTTATTGGGGTATCTTTGTCAATTTATATATGTAGATAAGAATTTTATTACAATATGAGTTTAAAGTGTAAATTCACTACTATGCAAAATGTGACTACACAATTGTACAGCTACTTTTGCAGAGAAGCTGGAAGGGACCATTTATATTACGACATACAATATCCTAACAGGAGAACACAGCATGCTCTCTGTTTAAATAAAATGTCATTTAACTTTTGAACAAAATGGGATAATAAATTGTATATTACATTATAACTGAACTTTATATCTCGTATATAATCTCGATACAACGAAAGAAAAATATTACATTTTTACCCATGTAACAACAAATGAATGATGCGCATATACCAACAATTACTGTGAAATTTTATTTCCACATAATATAAAAGTATTGCTATCTTAAAAATGAAATTTGTAACGGCTGCTGCGAGAAATTTGTTCAGTCTAGATAATAATTAATCATAAATCATTAAATGGTTATAAAATAAGACCACTCGTGCAAAATATGAAGCCCATGCACTCAGTAATTACAGACATAATAGACAATATTGGTGTTCAACTATTGATGAACGCACAAGAATAATAGTGAAGTCTATTGTAACAATGTCAGTTCCGTCAACATCATTTCTAAAAATGTCCATAACAGCTATGTAATTTCTAATGGTGATATAAATAATGACTGATGTTAATTCTAACAGTGATGCCTTTCCTACAGGATGTCAATAATACCAGTGTTACCAATTATCACAGTTAATAATAACTGGTGAAATTTCTCATTGAAAATTTATAATAGTTATGTCATTTATAATAGTAATGTCAATAATACATATAGCATTGATGTCAGCTCTAATTTGGTTTCCCAGTTTCTGTTTCCTATGAATGAAATGCTCTCTAGCATTAGTCTTGTTTCCTTGACCAATACATGCTGCCAGGTGAAGAAGAATAAGTATGTGTTTGAGATGTTGGCCATCACAAGGACACTACAGGATTCAACCTCTTCTTTCACTCTCAAACTTCTGATGGTTAGCAGGATATAATCTTAACAATGGAATGTGTGTTACTGTTTACAGCTCAACTGCGATATTTGTATCTTTCTGGCCAACACATCTGATTACTGTATGGTATATTGTTTGATCACTGAAAACTGTATACAGGATGAGGTATCACATCTCTCCTTGGGTGTCACTTATAACTTCCTGGTAGGTCACTATGTAAATACTCTGCTTGAGGCCCCAGCAACACACTTGATGTACTAGATATACTTTTAGTTAAATTTAATCTGTTCCTCTTTATGACTCATCAACAGTTTAGTGTAAAAGTGCTACCTTTTTAATATCATGAACTGAACAGGTTTTTAATTCAGATGACCTTTTAGTTGTTTTTCTAACAGCTTTGAAGAGACACTCAAGATGAAATAGTCAATTTTATCCTAGTGAAACATCTGTGCATATCCCCTATGATGAGATTAAATAATAATATATGGGTCATTATTTTACCCCTGGCATTAGCATCTCTGAATGACTGCATAGAAACAGGTGTAAAACAAGGCTGCATTATATCACCATTGCTATTTTAGATTGGTTATGGACATGGGTTATGAAAAATTACACCCAAAATTAACATTTTAGTATAAAATGGACATATTATGGAACTCTTAGTGATCATGATTTTGCAGATGACCTAGTTTTATTAAGTCCACCTCCTGATAAGATACAAAATATATCAGCTCAATGAAAAAACAGTTCAGAAAGTTGATCACAGCAACACATCTGGCCTTGGACAGAGAACTAAAGCTACCAGTCAAATACCTCTATCCTTAACGGCAAGCGTGGATATTCAGACCATCATCCACCTGGGGATAGATAATGACTTAAATGAATGTAAAAATAATTCCACTACAAGCGATAAAATGGGTACCAGATAGCAAAAGAGAGTAAGACCAAGAGAGACTCTTTGCAGGACAACCATCCAAGAGTGTCATTTCTTGTGGATCTCAGCAACATGCAAGAACTATATGTAGTAGCGTCATATTGCTCAAACTTCTAGATCACTGGTTTCTGCATTGAAGGAACATAGATGTATAGATGAGCATCTCTGTTCCTATACACAGACACATTTGATAGGGAATAAAGCAAGATCTGAGTGTAATACCTTTACCCATAGCAATTTCTTTTTCTTCTCCTCCATCTTTCATCTAAATGTACCTCTTATGGTGAGGTATGTTCCTTTTATCTTCAAAGTTAGCCCAATTTTTGTTATATCAGAACATTACACACAAAAATAGTGGAGACAGCAATTCTGGTAATGCAGTCAGCAGACCTACATTATTGTTTTTTTTCTTACAGATGGACATATCCATTTCCCCGTCCTTTTTTCTCCGTATGAGTAGATGAGTCAAGTTCTAAATCAACTGTGGCCAACCATTTAGAGTACACAAATCGAATTGGGTTTTTATGAACAAAAAACTTTTGTTTGTTTGTTTGGCCTTTGAAGAGTTTTTTTTAAAGGCATTTTAATTTCACAGGATGGCAAAGTGTTGTCACCAAGTACAATTAACTTTCTCTACACCGTAAGGTTTGCTGCATTTGAGGTCTCTAGTGTCAGACATCGAGCTAGCAGCTAGAAACTCTGTTTTCAACTAGTAACATTAGCACCAGTTATTTGATTTCATAATGTTCTCCCTTGTCACTGTTTAGCATCATATTTTACAGTTTCACTCAGATATCTTGTGGAACTGATTTTCTGATCTCCTGTCCCAGTGTATATTAAATATCAAAATGTCTTGTGAACCAACCAGTAGTAGAAATCACTGGTATAAGAGCTTGATGCTTTAACACACCAGCGAGTATACCAACAATTTAAGTAATCCTCTGCTACTTGTGGATCAGTAAAACTTTGATGAACATGATGCAGATGGAGCAGCTGGGTGTTTTTTGTTGTAAAGAAAAATCAATGCAGAAAATGGGATTTGAACCTAGTCCACTTAGATTGCACCAACTCGCCTCGCAAGCTGTCAACATGTTTTCCGTCTTCAACCACATCATGTGTTTTTCTTGTTCTTAATTTTCTTTTGTTTTCATGTTGTTTTTTTTATTCAATACTTCTTTACAATTTTTTCCTCTAACTCCTGCTGCATACTCAGGTCCTCCTATTTATCCAGGTAAGATATTGTGTGCTCAGGTCTTGACCTGTTTGTCTTTGTCATGTGTTTCATGTTTGTTCTGTGATATATCTAGATTATCTCTTTTTCCATGAAATATTCAGATTTTTTTGTTTCCTTGCACTCTTTCATGCATTGTAAAAAATGGGGCTGGGGGATATGGTGTGTGTGTGTGTGCATGTGTGTAGTTGTATGTCATACTCCAGAAGACTTCAACTCTCAGAATACTGCAACTCTAAATGAGGTAGAATACTTTGAAAACCTCCTACACAGAAAGGATATCATTATGTAGAGGAATTGATGTGGAACTTCCACTGGAGGAAAGCCTCACTATATTTGTGTCATGTAATAGTTGGTCATTGCTGCATGGTGTTTAGTCTGATAGAACACTGGTCAGACCTTCCAGGTGCAAATTTATCTTTACAGATAAGTCAATATGAAATCAGTACCTGAGCATTAGTGTTAATCAACTCTCAGTTTAATGCTAGTATCAGGGCAGTGAAGCAGAGCTGTCATGTACTGCATGACAATCAATAAAAGGTATTATCGCAGTAAAACTGTATGAAAATAGTACTTATGTGGAACACAGGTCATGTACCCGTAGTCTTACCAGATGACGAACACATCAATAGTAAGACTACATTACCTGTGTTCTACGCAAGTATCATGTACTACAAGGTGATCCTGATCATTGTGGACAAGGAGAAGGTCAACCTGGTCCCCAAAACCATTTATATAATGATTTTTGTTGTACATTTTATATAGAAAATAATTTAGTTGATGATTTTTAGTTTATGTTTGTGATTGTTGATATTTGCTGATGTGATTGCAATACATGTTTCTTCTGGTCATCCCCAGATCTGGCCTCACTCAACCTGGAAGATGTTGACTCAGTGTCTGAAGCTGACCGTGATACCCTAGCACCACTGCCACCACCTTCCTGGGCCACCAGCCACTTCCCATATAGCTCTGGTACTTTTTTACCTCAGAACATGCACTATATACCAGCATATGTCCTAAACAGTGGTGATGCTTCCAGTTTTGTTGGCAGTTTTGTGGATGTCCTTCCTGGTGTCACACCTGGCCCTGGAAGCACACTGGGTCCTGTCAGCGGTGGTGGCAGCACAGGCAGCGTACACAGCGCTTCAGGTATTTCATTCTTTTCTTTCAAAAATATACATTTGTTTTACAAGTGCAAGACAGGCATTGACATGGAATCCACAGGGAAAGGAAAAGTTTGTAGTATATTCTATTTAGGGTGTAGTAATCAACATAGCATTTGTGGCTGTAGTGATTTTCTAAATAATATTTACATTTAGTATGTTGCTATTGCTTTCTAAGAGGTCTTAATGCAAAATTGCCTGCTGTGAAAATTGATCGTCCAAGACACACTCTTTACATATCTGCCACAGAGCCTGACAGGGGACGGGATAAATTCTCCATAGAATTGTCCTCGCACTGAAAGACATGGAGAGAAATTATAAATACATTGTAGACTGGAGGATAGAATGTGTCCATTGTCAATGCTCTTATGAGGGTCAGGACTGATTGATTGATTGAATATATACAATGCATCAACTAGTGTTATGTATGTAGCCAAAAATACCAAAATTTACAAATCTCATGACATTGCTGCTACAACAAACATCTACAAAAATTTGCTGATATTGTTGGAACACTTGGGTGAGTCTCACTTTTGTACCCTATGCCAAGCAGTGGAGTCATCCTTCCGACTGTTTTCTCTAGCATTCCTTTTGATGGAGATGTTTACTAGAGTTTATTCAAGTCTCAGATGATTGTTTGACTCAATGTAAGTCTATGAATAGCAATATTTGTAGGTCTGGGTAAGATGGTTGCACAAAGAAATTTCAGCTACATTAATATACAAAAGTAAAAATGGCGCATACAAGCATATCAAATTACAAGAGTTCTATTTTTCAATGACTTCTAGACAGCTTGAACTAGCCAATCATAGTATGTGCACCGTTAGGTGATTTCCATAATACATCATACTAACACATGAGTCATTGCTCCTTAAGGAGATGTCCATAAAATGGAAGTAACTTTTCATTGCTCCTGAAGGAAATCTTCGCAGGCAAGAGATTAGTGAACCAGTACTGTGTACAATCCAACTACAAAATAAAAAAAATGACATAAAATTGTTATAATCAGCATATTGGTGAAGTGGATAGTTTCACAAACAGAACTTGTTCAAAATTCAATGGTCTACATTATAATGGAGATGTATTGGTGGAATCCACATTCAACATTAAATCAAAACCTATGTCCTATACAGGATGTTTCTATTACTATTACAGTAGAATCCCTCAGTAGAGCATCCTTTTATAACAAATGTTCTTATATAACAAGACTTTTCAAAATCCCTAATTAAATATATTGAATTTCTGCTATTACATACATATTTTGTCTGTCCGAACTAAGTTTTTATAATATAATTTGACTGTATTAGCACTTTCCGTCCCGTCTGATCAGGAAAAACCCAGGTCTCAATTCCCAGGGTAAGGTAATAACTCAGCAAAAGTAAGAAGTGATTATGCAAGAAAATTAATGAAAATACAATTTGTAATACATTTTTATTATTCGAAGTCCAATTTACAGATAAATGGAACAAGAACTGATATGTGAACATATCTTTGTGAATGTCATGTAAGACAGGTTTGCTTGTCATGTAACAAGCGAGAGGAAAAAAACACGAGCACCAGTTTCATGCTGTCAAAATGTTTGCTGATAAATGTTCAAATGAAAGCTGCAAGGCAATCTCCCTTGCACAGCTTTAAAACATGATATCCTAGGCCATCATCATCTGATTATCCAGCATACATCTACAATTTATAGAGATTCAAAATGAAGATCTGTAATTTTTATGAGAATGCACAATTTTTATTCCCCGGGATTTGCTTTTCATATAGATCTACTATTAGTCTTCTGTCTGTAACATAGCTTCATCAATACTAATATCTGGTTCATATATCATTAACTCTCTGTACTTGGTTAGAATAAGATCAAACAGAGATCTAACATTAAACATTACATCTAGTCCTCATGCCATGAATTTGGAGTTTTCATTGAGATGAAAATATTTTGTTTATACTTTTAAATATATTTCTGGACACTACACTTGACACTAGTGTTGGAAAGTTCATGATGTAGATCAGCAGTTCATGATGTAGACCACGTCATTCAGTGACTGTTAAACTGCAAACATATAGGTCTAGTTCACATCAAGAAAGCCCTTGATATTATATTATCTAGTGAAACAGGTTTCCAAGTAGAATCTCGTTTTTCTGAAAATTCTGATACCAGCATACACTTTGGGATTGTTGGTTTGTTCTGTGTATATCTCAAAGATCAACTCATGTAGAAATAGTGAAAGATAGATCTAGTAAAAAACAGAGTAATCAGTAATCTAGATCAATGTCATTTGCAGGACTTGCTTTCTCTGGAAATTGATCAATATTGACATAGCTGTGTTAAAGAAAATTTAAGGCCATATTCAAAAATTCATAGCTCGTGTACCACACCTGTTAGCAACAATCTGAAAGCTACAATGGGAGCCGCCATTACTGCTAATCACATTAGGGCTAAATTTAGCATGTCTGGTCACATGGAAACTGAAGGAAAACAATTGTCCAACACTATGTCCAAATCTGGCATAAATGGGCGGATTGGGAATGAGTGGGACAACCCCTTTGACACCACATAATTCTCATTCCCTGCACTAGCTAACCCCTCTGACACATCATGCTCATTCCCCTACACTAGCTAACCCCTCTGACACATCATGCTCATTCCCCTACACTAGCTAACCTTTCTGACACAACATCATTCTCATTCTCCTAAGCTAGCAAAACAATAAGCACACAATAATTCAAACAGCCTTATAAGAGCACAATCCTAATGACAATAATGCCTAATGAAAGCACAATCTATGCTTCTGCTAAATACATTGGGTTGTATTTCAGCAAGATTGTAATCTTTTTGGGCTGGCTTGCATTAGTTGTTTGACACTACCTTATTTTACAACCCCTTACCGGTAACACAACACATTGCAGAACATTTAAAAAGTCAGCACATTGAAGAGCTTTTTTTAACTGTTTAATTCATCCTTTTTGTTTTAAGCACAGATTTATAATTTCTTTATTTTATTTTTGCAGGTAGTAGTGCATCCGGAAGCAGCAAGAAAGACAAGGATAAATCTGGCAAATCAGGAAGTGGCAGTGATACGGATGCCAGTTTAGCTAGTACGCGAAGGGTTGGACCCCATTCTTTACCTGGAGCTCCACAGTTATCTAATTTATCATCAGTCCCACCAGAAGTTAGTGGCAGTCGGCAGTCTTTCCGTATGGCTATGGGCAACCCTTGTGAGTTCTTTGTGGATGTTATGTAAACCCATTTATAGGTGTTTATACCCAATTGTTTTACTGCTGTTTATAGATGTCTATTCAAAATAAATGGTTGCTGGTTGCATCCATTGTTGTAAATTAGTTGTAAATTAGCCTTCCATTTCTTCCCTCATCACAACAGAACAACACAAAACTGGGAGATCAATCAGTTACTCATTTGCATGCATGTTATATTTTGTTTACCATGTCTCAGTGTACCTAGAGTTTGCCGTTATCTTGTATGAATTTGATTGTATGACACAATGTCATCCTAAATTGTTTGTTGAATTCATTACTTGTTCATGTTAGTAAATCTTTGCCTCATAATGGTGCATGTCAATTTGATTTTATCCAAGCAGATTGTATTGACAATACAAAAAGTATGAAAAAATCAATATTATGGAACCTTCTTCTTCATTCTCTTATTATGACAACTACATTGATCTTATAAAGGTGGTCTATCATAGGCTTGTCATGCCGCAATACAGTTTTTCCTTTGGTAGGGTTAGGTGGGCTACACCTGTTTTGCTTCTTTTCATGAAGATGACAGTGTTTGAGCACATGTTCTACTGCCCGCTTGTCTTCTCCACATGGGCATGTCTTACCAGCTTATTGTACATGTTGCAGTTTAGTCTTTATCAATGAGATCTTTTTTTTCTCACTGAAACTTATCTATCTATAAAACAGAAGTTCTAAAGTAAAACAGAAGAAAACGTATGTATTCTTATATACGGATGTGTGAGTTGGACAATTACAGCAGAATTGGAGATTACAGGCTTTTGAAAACATATTACAGAAAAATATGCATCCATTATGCAGAATATACAAACTAAAATATACATGAGAATCAAAATAAATACTCTTGCAGGCCAACAACAACATCTCATGACAGTAGTGAAACATCACAAACTTGTGTGGTTTGTTCATGTGATGAGTCATGATCCCCTTTCCAGAACTATCTTGCAAGGAACAGTTGAGGGTAGAAGAAATAGAGGGGTAAAGTATAGATTAATAATATTAAAAACTGGACAGGATTAAGAGTCTCCACACTTAAACAATGAACTGAGAACAGAAAGACATGGTGGAATTTTTGTGTTGAAGTTTCATTAGTGCCACCTATACTTACCCTGAAAAGTTATGGGTTTGATGATGATTTTATGCACTAGCATCCTATTTCATCTTATGTGACACTATCTTCAATTTGGCATTTGCTTGCACCCTCTGTGACTAGTTGTATGGAGCTAGACTTCAAACAACCGAACAATGAAGTCAGTGGCATTCAAAACAGCACTGCCAGACTATGGGATGAAGTATAATTCCCCTCAATGATTGGTTATGAAATCATCATTGCATGCTGATTCTCAAACCACCAACAGTTGTTTACAGGTGTGCTTGCTAATGGTTCCAGTTAGAATTTCCTACAAACCACTGAGTTATCTGTCTTGCAGTTTAACATTTTGTTGACAGATGTCGAACTTCTGGTATATGTTCAATATAAGAATCAGTGGACAAATCACGTGACAACAGTTCGACTTTTACATTTCATATGTTATTGCACTGAGCTTCCGTTTCTCGGAGATTTAAAATAAAATTGACTAAATATACTTATCTAGCGATTTACGTGCAACAGACTGGGCAACCACACACACACCCCCCCCCACTTAGTGTGTAGCGCGCATATCGACTGATAGAGGGTTATCATTACTAAACATGTAGAACGTTGGCTGTGACATAATATGTGTCTTTATCGGAATTTCGTTCCGTTTAATTATATTAGCTTTTTGTTCCATAGAAACCTGTCCACTGATTCTTGTATAGTACCCTGGTATATAACCTTGTGACAGACTTTGACTAGAATTTGATAATGCTTCAATAATACAGCACTCATATCGATAGCATTACTAAACAAGGCTCATTCAGGATACATCATTGCAATATGACTGTGCCCACAGAATATAATGTTTTGTAGTTTATGGATGATACCTTGAACATTTCTAAGCTCTGTCATGATTTAATTTTTTATAAATTATTCAAAACACCACTGTTATTTTTTTCACAATTTTTTCAAAAACATCACTTGGTAATGAAAGATAAGTATTCTCAAAATTGTTAGTCAGCAAAGTATGAAGTGTTAAATTGTTTATACTGAAATATAATGTTTCATGCCAGTTTTCTGTGCAGAAAGGAAAACTAAAAGTAACTACTGTCAACTTTTCCTGAATATATTTTAGATATCATTTGGCTATAAAGCCATGTCCTAAAGCTTGTTCTAAAAAATAGACAAAGAAAAGCCAACTTGACAACAGTGAAACCTTATGTTTCTTGTAAGGGACTTGACTCACCATAAAGTATGGTCCTTTTATCAACCTTTTTTCAGTTTTCTGTGTTCATTCTCAAACTCCTGCAGATTAGCAGGGTGTAGTCCAGAGAATGTGATGTATTTTTCATGTTTTACAGCGTTATTTACACCTTTTGACCTGATATACCCAACTTCAGCATGTCTTGACTTGAATCTCATAAAGTGAAAACTTAACACACGAGTAACAAAATAAATGACTGCTTCTGGCAAAAGCACAAATGATCTTTATTGTAAAAACAAATCACCTCAGATATCCAAACAGGAATATCTTTTATATGATAATCTCCAACACAGTGATGGAATAATTTGTTGGTCAAATATGAGCTCAGTGGTTGTGGAATTGTGTTCTTTCAGTTTCTGACAATTTATTCGTAATATTTCTGTGTACAGGGTAACCATTGTTCCCTCATCAAAAGGAAGTTTCTTCTGCTGTGTTCCATTGTACAGCATGGTTGTGCATGTATCTGCAGCTTTCTGCCATGTATATCTATTTTCAACATGTCATTCTGAGAGCATGTTTGTCATCACTATTTGATGCTAACTCTTGTCAGATTGCAAGATGCAGCCTCTTTTCAGGCTTACCCCACATACAGGAAGGTCTCATCAGACAACCACCATACAACAGCAAGTCACTAGTAGATAACATGACTATATATATTGAAGTTTTCCTTTAGTGCCATCAACATTTCAGTTGTACAATGATATTTTTACCCTCTCAGTAGAAAGCTTCTTCTCACGGTATTACACACTGCTGAGAGTTAGGGTCTCCTGGTCATGAAATAAAGTTCTGGAGAAACCACCCCTTTTCTTGAAAGGATATATAAGAGCTCTTGCTCGTAATTACTTGGTATCAAAACATAAAACCAAGATTACCACTTGGAGCTGAAGTGATGTCTGATCATATTCTGTGAACTCCTGTAACTTAGACCTCATTGTATTTTTATTGTGAGCATTTCATTTATTGTGAAGCATATGGGGATTGTAAGGTGGTTTGGGAATTGAGAGAATGCAACTTAGAGAGTACAGTTTTGTTATGATGTAATTTTGGTACTTAGGATACAAAGAGACTACAACTTTTGTTATAGTTAAGAAAATATCACTTTGCAAGAATCAAATGTAACTTTGCTAAATCTGAGAGAATGTAACTGTTGGAATTGAGAGAATATAACTGCTAGAATTGCGAGAATAATTTTTCTAGAATTGTAAGGATAATTTTTCTAGAATTGTGAGAATACTTTAATTTTTCTAGAATTTAGAATTTAATTTTGTTAAAATTGTGATAATGTAACGTTTCTAGAATTGAGATAATGCATTTTTATAGAATTAAGAAACTATAGCTCTGTTAAAATTGATTGTAACATTGCTAGCATTGAGATAATGTATTTTATAGAATAAGAAACTATAGCTCTGATAAAATTGAGAGAATGTATTTAACTTTTACTAGAATTGATATAATGTATTTTTGTTAGAATTAAGAGAATGGAACTGTGTTAGAAATGAGAGAATGGAACTTTGCTAGAAGTGGGGGGAAAGATAATGTTGCTAGAATTAATAGATCATAAGCTTTGCTAGAATTGAGAGAATGTAATTTTGCTGCAATTGAAATAACGTAACTTTGCTAAAATTGAGAGCATGTGACTGCTAGGATTGAGATAATTTAACTTTTCTAGAATTGACAGAATGTAACTTTGCTAGAATTGAGAGAATATAACTGCTAGAATTGAGCGCTAGAATTTTGATAATGGTGCTGCTAGAATTTAGATAATGTAACTGTTGTTAGAATTGAGAAAATCAATTTTCAGAAAGTAATCTTTTTGTCAGCCTAAAATTAGCCCTTAGTTATTGTGTATTTTGCCCACCAAGTGGTGTAATAAGAGTAGAGATAATTCTAAAGGTCACAACACAATGAACACTGAGTATATTCTGTATAAAATACAGAAAACATATCTATAGCAGTTGACAGGTATAAGTGAGTGAACAGACTTCCTGTCAGGATCCACAGTATATTTGCCTTGAAGAATACAATATGAGTGAATGAAATCTCTGCTCAAATGTTTTCATTCTGTAAGGTTTTGCATGTAACCAGACACTGTACATTTGGTCCTAATCGATAAGCTTCATTTTTGTTGCACTCTGTGAGTTGTGTGATGAGAAGATATGTTCTGACAAGATAATGCTAAATATCAAAAGGTAAACAATAATGGGTATGTTTGATATCGTTGTTAGATGAAAGTTGGTTGGAAATGTTTGATTAGTGTTGTTGGATAAAAGTTGGTTGGAAATGTTTGATATCGTTGTTAGATGAAAGTTGGTTGGAAATGTTTGATAGCGTTGTTGGATGAAAGTTTGTTGGAAATGGTTGATAGTGTTGTTGGATGAAAGTTTGTTGGAAATGGTTGATAGTGTTGTTGGATGAAAGTTGGTTAGAAATGTTTGATAGCGTTGTTGGATGAAAGTTGGTTGGAAATGTTTGATAGCGTTGTTGGATGAAAGTTGGTTGGAAATGTTTGATAGTGTTGTTGGATGAAAGTTGGTTAGAAATGTTTGATAGCGTTGTTGGATGAAAGTTGGTTAGAAATGTTTGATAGCGTTGTTGGATGAAAGTTGGTTAGAAATGTTTGATAGCGTTGTTGGATGAAAGTTGGTTAGAAATGTTTGATAGCTTTGTTGGATGAAAGTTGGTTAGAAATGTTTGATAGCATTGTTGGAAGTGATGAAAGATGAAAATACATTATCTCAATCATTTCTCTCTGTACTCAACACCCCAATTGCTATGGTTTGTACTCTCCATGAGATACCATTCCTCTCTCTGTACTCGACACCCCAATTGATTACAAAAATTCTTGTTTTAGTATGAGTCCAGTATGAATCCCCTTGTATAGGAGAGTATGTATGAGTGATATATACATATGTTAGTGACATGTATGTGTGACTATACTATATACATGTTAGTGAATTGTACATGTGAGTGCTATATGCATATTTGTGACTTCTATGTGTGAATATGTTATATACATTTGTTATGTTAGTGACTTGTACATGTGTGTATGCTATATACATATTTTAGTGACTTGTACGTGTGAGTATGCTATATACATATGTAAGTGACTTGTACATGTCAGTATGCTATATGCATATGTTTGTGACTTGTACGTGTATGCTATATACATATGTTAATTACCTGTACATGTGTGTATGCTATATACATATTTTAGCGACGTGTGAGTATGCTATATACCAGGGGTGGGCAAACAACGACCCGCCATTGGATATTTTGCAGCTCTCAAACACATTTTTGAATACACGAACATTGTTAAAACATTTGCAAAACCTTTTATCCATATTAGAAAATATACTGTTATAGTGTAAGTCTGTTAGAAATGTAATTTATTTCAGAAGTTATCTACATTATGTAAAACTACCTTTCTTTACAATAAAAATATTTAATTGATTACTTGCCGAGAATTTTAAACAAAAACATACATAATATTGTATGCGGCCCTCCAATAGCTTTACAATTTTCAATGCGGCCCTCTGCACAAAAAGTTTGCCCACCCCTGCTATATACATATTTGTGACTTGTAAGTATGAGTATGATATATACATATTTTAGCGACATTTGCGTATGCTATATACATATGTTAGTAACATGTACGTGTGAGTATGCTATATACATATGTTAGTAACATGTACGTGTGAGTATGCTATATACATATTTGTGACGTGTGAGTATGCTATATACATATGTTAGTGACATGTACGTGTATGTGTGCTATATACATATTTGTGACTTGTAAGTGTGAGTATGCTATATACATATGTTAGTGACATGTATGTGTGTGTCTGTGCTATATACATATTTGTGACTTGTAAGTGTGTGTATGCTATATACATATGTTAGTGTCTTGTACGTATGATTGTTTGATTCAGTCATTTTAATAAACCACTTCAGATACTGTAAATATATATAATATACATATGTGTGTTGTGATTATGCAATAAAATGGTGCCCTTGCCTGATTTTTATTTATAGCAATCTTTGAGGGTGTCTGTTTTTATCCAGCATTTCTGTATTGTCATGTTGTTCCTCTGTTATAAGTGTTGGCTTGCTATATTGTCTCATTCTTGAGTTTATACTAAAATACAGTGGTATGTCAGAACTGAAACTTGGTCCAGAAAGCTGTTTGCGGACTTAACTTATTGTTCACGCTGGATATAATGAGGTACAGTAAGCTGAATTATGAACCAACATAATAGCACATGGTAACCTATAAGTGTTCAAGTGCCTAGTCAGTGGCTGACCAGAAACCTCTAGTATCACCTACTGCACTTGCTGGGTAGCAATGACTCCATTCCTCAACCTACCCAGAGCAGGCACCCTGCTTCTGCTTCCATTGTGCCATGTCAACTATGGTAGAGTAATTGTTATATTAAACCACGAATAACAAGTGAACTAAAAAAAACTGGTCTGCTGATTGCCAGGCAAGTGATTTGTATTAAATGATACAAGTTTGGACATCAAATTGAAACATGCATGACACATCATTTCATTCTATGGACAACATCTGACAAATCTACAGGAGTTTGAGAACAAATGCTCAAGAAAGAAAAATCATTGAAAAGTGAGTATTTTAAAGAGAAGCCTTGCTTGTTTGTGATTTGTGTCAGCTTTTTCTTCTTGTGCGTACACTTATGTGTTGTCTTATGTGTGTTTGATTATACAGTGGAATCCCTCTATAAAGTCCTGTTATAACAAACTTCCCCCTCTATAAAGTCCTGTTATAACAAACTTCCCCCTCTATAAAGTCCTGTTATAACAAACTTCCCCCTCTATAAAGTCCTGTTATAACAAACTTCCCCCTCTATAAAGTCCTGTTATAACAAACTTCCCCCTCTATAAAGTCCTGTTATAACAAACTTCCCCCTCTATAAAGTCCTGTTATAACAAACTTCCCCCTCTATAAAGTCCTGTTATAACAAACTTCCCCCTCTATAAAGTCCTGTTATAACAAACTTCCCCCTCTATAAAGTCATGTTATAACAAACTTCCCCCTCTATAAAGTCCTCTTATAACAAACTTCCCCCTCTATAAAGTCCTGTTATAACAAACTTCCCCCTCTATAAAGTCCTGTTATAACAAACTTCCCCCTCTATAAAGTCCTGTTATAACAAACTTCCCCCTCTATAAAGTCCTGTTATAACAAACTTCCCCCTCTATAAAGTTCTGTTATAACAAACTTCCCCCTCTATAAAGTTCTGTTATAACAAACTTCCCCCTCTATAAAGTCCTGTTATAACAAACTTCCCCCTCTATAAAGTCCTGTTATAACAAACTTCCTTATTTAACAACATTTTTTCAAAATCCCCAATTATATTTATTCTTTATTAGTTTGTATTGTCTATAGCGAATTTATATTATTACATAAATATTTCATTGGTCCAGACCAAGTTGTTATAACAGGATTAGACTAGGTATATTATTATCTTATGACTTCCTTATGTGAGGCTTAAGACTCCCCTATTTGGACATCAAAGAAATTGGATGCTGTATCCCACAAATTTAGTAAGAGGTTGCTAACAATTTCTTATGTATGAGCTTAACAAAGTTATGTCATGTCATAGTGTCTTCTGTGGGAATTCTCTCAACCTCCTGCCTAATTTTAGAACAGGGAAATCCCTATATAGTACAAACATCTATTTAAAAAAACTCCATATTTAACAAGTATAAATAATAGCCAAACTGTTGGAGCATATTAAGTAACAACAGTTTTTTTCTAACATTCCATTAGCTTACTCTTTACTGTATATAATTTTATGTAGTGAATTTTAGTTAGGACATAAATATTGAATTGGTCTGGACCAATTTGTTATATAGTGATTCCACTCTATATTGTTTGAAGATCAGAATACATTCAATTGTAGCTTACAGATTAGCTGTAATAATTGCACCTTTTGACTCGATTCACTTATGATAATGTGTTGAAATGTGTCAGCTTGAATTTGCAGATATTGCAGCATAGCTGTAAATCATGGCATTTCATTCTCCAGACTACATCATGCGGTCAAAAATAGTTACATGACTTAAGAAAACATCAGTTATTGTATCATCCCTACATCACAAGGTGACTGCGCTGAATTATTAACACAAGGTGACTGCGCTGAATTATTAACACAAGGTGACTGCGCTGAATTATTAACACAAGGTGACTTCGCTGAATTATTAACACAAGGTGACTGCGCTGAATTATTAACACAAGGTGACTGCGCTGAATTATTAACACAAGGTGACTGCGCTGAATTATTAACACAAGGTGACTGAGTTGAATTATTAACACAAGGTGACTGCACTGAATTATTAACACAAGGTGACTGTGCTGAATTATTAACACAAGGTGACTGTGCTGAATTATTAACACAAGGTGACTGTGCTGAATTATTAACTCAAGGTGACTGTGCTGAATTATTAACTCATACTGTGGTGATTGAAATTTGTTTAACTCCTCATGTTACCTCTCTTTTATCGTGGTCTTGACCCTTGATTCATTGGTGATTATAAGCCAACATTACTGCACTCCGGGCATACCAATATGTATACTGATATTAATAATATGAAACAAGATATCGAAGATATAAAACAGTAAAACACAATCTCAAAGACCACCTGAACATGACAAGCAAGAATGATCTGAACCCACAGAAGCAGAAATATAAGCTCAAGATCCACAGGAGTTTGGAATGACTGCTACATCCTGTCCAGGATATTATATCTGGGGATGATACATACTGAATGATTACAATGCTGGCTTGTTGAACACATTTCTCATGTGCCCAGTTTCACCACACTTGAGTACCATATTATCAAATTTCAAAATATAACATGACAAGCTTCTCAGTTACAATCAACTCTATATTACATGAAGCTAGCAATGACGTGTGTAAAATGACAGCACATCAATGAACACAACCCTTATTTTGAAAATTAGTGATAATAACAACCAAGGTTAATATTGTCAGTACCGTGTTTGTCCTCCATTATTTACAATACATTTAGGACACTGCTGTGGCATTGAAATGGGTTTGCTAATGAAACATTCAGGCACTGCCTGACGCTGAAGCACTAGAAGACGCGTTAGCCCAATGCACGTGCCGCATACACCATACTATAAACCATGGGGATGATATTAAGTTGTTCCGTCATTTCTCTGTTTGTTTAGTTTCATATGTATGTAGCTGTATTTTGTATATTTTTTTGCCGCTGTTGCAGTTTCACCGCTCACCTAGTTTCAACTTTCTGGTGTATCTCCACATTACATTTAACTTGGCCATAGACGATAAGTCTACCCACAGATTTCATATGATGATACTGCACAAGATAGAAAAGTATATGGTCAGAACTGAATATGTCACTCTTTTCAAAAATGTGCAGAGCATTACATGGATCTACTGTCCAAGTCATGCTAGGGTTAGGGGAAACGAAAGAGCCAATGTGTTGGCTGGTAAAGCTTTGGTAAACGGCGCAGAGATATGATTGAATTGATTAGATCTGTCATTGATACCCTACGAGAAGAAGAGGAGGAGGTCGAACGAGACAATGTACATATTCAGATAATTGTAGAAATTGGAGTGACTAGAGGCGGTGGTAGAAAGTTCGCTGGGACACTGAGCTTATACACTTTTTAGATGGCTGACGGAATGGCAAGCAGAGCATATATGGGAATGCATCCAGTGATGTGACGCTTGTTTCTAATCAAGTAGATACATTTCCAGTAAGAGGCGGGTGAGAAGTTTTACTTTAAAAAAAAATTAATTCGGCCATTTTCATTACAATTCCCTCTTTTTCATTAGTCTTTTTTTTTCATTATGATGACTTTTTTTTGCAAAAATAAATTGTTTAAAAGGCGGGTCTACAGTTTGGCCCGCCTTCTGGCTAAGTTTCTAGTACTAACAGTCATGCTCTACTGTCCTAGGAGGGTGTTCAACTCTCCCCCCCCCCCTTATCTACGGGTTGGCTAACTGCTAGCCTACATCGTGTTCAGGATGTACTACCTGATGGTAGCTCTGGGTATAAAATAAAACTACGGAGAAACATTCCATTACATATATTGTAGGAGGTAACACGGCTCCAAATTCTCGGGCATCGAAACAAATAAAGGGCATTGCTGCGATATATGCGTCTTTCGGTTCAGCATATTAGACTTAAGCATGGCTTTTGATTACTTTGGCATGTGGTATGTAACAATCAACCTATCTGAAAACCACCCTAGTTGCCTCTTATGAAAGGTCACAGTGTTGCTATATTTTGTTCAAATGTTGGTCTTCGTAAACACAAGGAAGACATTCTTCTTGATACATAGATCTTTCGTATACGGTTCGATATCCTTACAAATAGAACGGTTAGATATCCTTACCACAGAACGGTTAGATATCCTTACCACAGAACGGTTAGATATCCTTACAAATAGAACAGTTCCATATCCGTACCACAGAATGTATTATTAATAATACCAATACACATTCTTACTTTTTGTGGTTCTATGTAATTTTCTTGCTACCGCGAAATATGCTGAAGATAAAACAGTTTCCCAGCAGTCTAATCACGGGAATTCAGCAGGTTCCATTACAGTGGCGATTATCTCGGTTTTTTTTAAAGCAAGAATAACATTGATAAGTCGCCCATCAATTATGCCCTATGTTTCCTGGAGAACGGAACCTTTAATATATGTGCCCCAATGAGCAGTGTAGATGATGGTATAAATTATGTAGACTTTAGGAATCTAGTAAAACTAAATTATTTATAATAACAGAATAGTCTAGTCCTCGTAAAACTAGTTTTTAGATAACATAATACTCTAGTCCTTGTAAAATTATAGGCCTACAGTTTTAGATAGCCTACTTGTAGCAGGGTAGACGACTAGAAACTCTGAAAACTGCAGGCTTGCCGTTATATATTTTTTTTTTAATGTAATCAATAAAAAGAGTGTGCATAGTATTTCATGTTGTTTCCATTATACGTCTTCCAATTAAGGCATGTTAGTCGAAAAGTCTATTCAGATTTCTACTTCATAACCACAATTGTGTTTTGATACGTTATATATATATATATATATATATATATACGGTTGTTTTTTTTTAAATATGTAAGTTACACATGAAACTAAACTGTACCAGTTAAAATGGCTCTCGACCAGTGTTTCCCAATATAGTAAATAGGGAACCTTCGTCCCATAGTGTGAAACAATTTTAATTGTGTGTGCTGGCTTTAGAAACATGTCTTTTTATTTGCAGTTTCTGTTATGTCTATGATTATTTTTAGGAAATTAGTTGAATACTCTACTGAAATATGCATCCACATATGTTTTGCGACACTATAAAAGCCCCTACCCAAAAAGTTGGTAAACACTGGTGTAACCGTCATGTTTAGATATATCAACAAAATTGGCATTAGTGATTTGATCAAAACAATTTGTATATCCATTTTACAGCATATATAGAAGCCGAAGATATAGACTGACCGCTGGACCATGCTTGCTGAAATATGGAATCTACTAGAATAAACTATTATCTACAAATGTTCTATCGAGGATCGCTTTCCATTCATGTGACTTGATTAAGAGTTGTCAGTTTTGTCAGAATTACTTGCATATATTATGTTATTCTGCTAAAGAAGACTGAGCGCCGATGGATCTATCCAGAGTGCAATGATGTCGGTTCATGATTCATCACTAATAGTAAAGTAAAGTAACCCATAACATTTATTAATGCCGTAGGGATGTGAGATGTTAGCGATCTCACATTTCAGAGGCTTTGCAAATGATGACGGTAGCCATCTCCTCTCCCTCGCAGTCTTTACTTCCTTGATTTATCCGGTACCCATTTAAGGCTGGGTCGACCCCGGAGCCGCTGCGATCTGAAAAACATTTCCACCTCAACTGGGGAATGAACTCAGGACCACTCATATGCGAAGCCAGTGCGCTAACCACTGCACTAAAGCGCCTCCCTTCATCACTAATAATAGTCATCACAATCTGTCAGGATCGTATGTTGTCTCAGCACAAAAAGTCCATCAGACACCTCTAACATGCTAATGATTCATGTGGTTCGCTGATTGAATACACTTATCATGCTACCAGGACCGTACATATGAATTACCTTAAGGGGGAGTATGTAATTTTAAAGACCTTTTTGAGAAACATTGCTCAAGGGTTTTTGTCGATATTTTTTAGGTTAAGTTCCTAGTTTTATCAGATTTGATCATAAAGAGGGGTTTGAAGACAATACCCTCTCCTATCTACTGGCTTGCATGCTACCTTGCAGTGCAGGAGTCCAGCTTTACTAGTTGCATGTATATTACTGTCATACATTATCTTAATCTCAGCCCTGATGTGGCGTATTCAACACATGCTAATCAAGAAGTTTCAGTACTTCCTTTTATCTATATTTAACTATTGATGAACCTATCACCTTATTCTATATTAGTCTATTGATGAACCTATCACCTTATTCTATATTAGTCTATTGATGAATTTGATACAAACATGTCCGTTATCTCATTATCACGAACTCCTGCATGTCCGAGTCGTAGACCCATGCGATGACACAGACGTTAGAAGTAGTTATAGATGCCAGCCACTTAACATCGATATTCACCATTTTGTACCTCTTCAAGTATGAAGTCTGACACAATAAGTGCCTTAGTAAATAAAGAAATAGTCATTTGATGGCGACCACAACCGCCTCAACTTCCATCCATGTGTTTATTTGGTTGCATTAGATGACGCTGTTCTTGGCGATACTCTCACACTTGCAGTAAAACCGCAGCCAAACTTGTCCCAATGTATACATCCGTGTGTTTATATGTTTG
The DNA here is from genome assembly GCA_034231615.1 of Meghimatium bilineatum. Taxonomy (NCBI): domain Eukaryota; kingdom Metazoa; phylum Mollusca; class Gastropoda; order Stylommatophora; family Philomycidae; genus Meghimatium; species Meghimatium bilineatum. The sequence continues at coordinate 21,309,529 of CM067300.1, forward strand.
CATTCTATGCTCCAGTGTTCAGCGATGACTACCACTTGCAGTAAAACCCCAGCCAGAAATCCCCCCCCCCCAACGTACACATTCGTGTGTTGACGATTCCGAAAGGGAAACAAAGAATAACGACACTTGACTGTCCCATCCCATAAACGGTAAAATAGCCAAAAAGCTGTGGTGAAGCCGGATGTGTCGAGGCCGATATCGTTGCCAAGCTGTAAACAAAGACTCCGCGCATTCCGCTCTCTAGACTACATCATGCTAATCTGTCGGAATTTGAAAATGAACATAGAAGATCCATCAGTGAACACACCAATCAGATCGATGTATACAGAATCATCACGATACAGAATACTGCGGGTAAGATTATATAGAAGACTGTCACATGATAGCTTGCTCCCGGTTGGAACAGTCACATTTTCCCAACAACACTAGGAGACTACAGACGTCGGAAAGAAGCGTGGCTCCGCGATGTTGCATTTGACTTGGAGGATGCGTAAAATAGAGTGCCTCTTGAGTATCTCATCAACACGCTATTGCTCTTCCATGATCAACCGTTCCTCGTCAGATGATAGCAGCTGTGTTACTCGAGATAAAAGTGCCATTGGTTGTAGTTTTTGGTTCTCTGAACCTGTAACAATACACCCTGGTCTACCCCATGTACTTCATCTCTCAGATGTCTTTTTCAAAATAATCATCACACAATGGTTGATTGACGGCAACGGTAGGACAATGTCCTCTTGCGGACAATATCCCGATATACAGGTTGGGCTATGTCAGAACAGAAACTGCCAGCCCACTGCAGAAAGAATTAAACTGCATTGGCTCCTGATGTTGTGATTCTGGGACTCTGACAAACCAAGCGAAAATGGTGACATGGTTCTCCCTTAAGAATCACACTGTAAACACCGACTGTGGAGATAAAGAGGCACGATCTTATCAGAACGTTATCATTGCAATGCCTTTGCTTGTGATTCGATCTTAATTTGCGCTTTCGGGAACACGTCGATCACGTTATCGCTAAAGCAACAACGGTCTCTTAGTCCTAAGAGTAATGGCAGCGGCTGACACTAAGCAATCACAACCCTTAATCTTGTATGAGGCTCTTGTTCTTCCTGTTATTGAATATGCAGACGCGATCATCACCGCCAGTCAAACGCAGGTTGAAAGACTGGAGAGAATTCAAAACGAATCGATGCGCATCATTAGGGTTGTACATGGTGCACACCCTGTGTGGCTATGAGACCATATGCTATGTGACAAGGAGGGGGAATTTGACAAACGTTAGCAACTATACGGCTTTTATACACCAATTAAATTGTTTGAAAGTGAATTTGTATTCAAAACCAAACATGTTTTTATTCGTACTTTCTGTAGTAAATAATTGGGAAGTGGAAAGGGTGGGGGTAGGAAGTTAAAAATTGGTTGAAATAATTAAACGGGGTTTAATCCCTATATTCTTGCCAGTTGCTGATAAGGAAGGCAGGGGGGGGGGTTGTCACAAAAGTATTGACATAATTTATGGACATCTTTGACTCTGAGTACACGGGTGTAGGGGGAAACGATTGATCCGTCAATTTATCTTCGAGCACACAGGTGTGGAGGGAAACGATTGACCCGACAATTTATCTCCGAGCACACAGGTATGGAGGAAAACGAGAGACCCGACAATTTATCTCCGAGCACACAGGTGTGGAGGGAAACGAGAGACCCGACAATTTATCTCCGAGCACACAGGTGTGGAGGGAAAGAGAGACCCGACAATTTATCTCCGAGCACACAAGTGTGGAGGGAAAGAGAGACCCGACAATTTGATGGTTTCTGCGGCTGTATCAGGAGGCTAATCTATTGATAGAGCAGACGTACTCAAGCTCCACGAGAGTCTGCACAATCGGAAGATTTTGAAGTCAATATTGAGAATGAACGAAGTAAGAGTGCGGCTCGGCGCGGCACGAAGAGATACCACCTTCGGAAAATATTCAAAACAAAAAATGAAACATTCAACCAACAGCCGTTACACCTTGATATATTCACTGGAGATCTGATCCCAAACGGATATGTCCGATGTGCAAAAACGATAATCAACATATAGCCTATAAACATAAACATCGTAATTTGGATATATTTGTATTGTTCTATGTGGAGAAAGGATATATATATATGAGAAGAACTGGGAACTTGAGAGGCAGAATAAGGAATGTGTCAAATGAGAACCATCAGCATACATACACATTAACATCTGACGGAAACATTAACATTAGTGGCTTAGTCTGGAAGGACTGCTAATGTCACTGGTTCATAATTCATTCTCTTCTAGTGTTTTCAATTATACGATCACATTGAAGATCTCCGATAAATGTGGTGGTCTGTCAAAGGGGGTGTCACGCCGCCATACAGTTTGTCCTTCAGGTAGGCCAGGGAAGGCTACATTTCCACTCTACTTATTTTATGAAGATGGTCTTGAAGAACATGTTCTACTGTCTGTCTTCTCCACATGTTCTACTGTCTGTTTGTCTTCTCCACATGTTCTACTGTCTGTTTGTCTTCTCCACATGTTCTACTGTCTGTTTGTCTTCTCCACATGTTCTACTGTCTGTTTGTCTTCTCCTCTTGAAGCATATGTTATACTGTCTGCTTGTCTTCTCCACATATTCTGTCTGTCTTCTCCACATATTCTACTGTCTGCAGCGCCATACAGATTTTCCTTCAGGTAGGTTACATTTCCACTCCACTTATTTTATGAAGATGGTCTTGAAGAACATGTTCTACTGTCTATTTGTCCTCTCCACATGTTCTACTGACTGTCTTCTCCACATGAGACATATGTTCTTCTGTCTGTTTGTCTTTTTTACATGTTCTACTGTCTGCTTGTCTTCGTACGTTTTACTATCTCCTTGTCTTTACATGTTCAACTATCAGTTTGTCTTCTCCACATGTTCTACCTTCTGCGTGTCTTCTCCACATGTTCTACTGTCTGCTTGTATTCTCTACATAGATCACGTTCTATTGTCTGCTTGTCTTCTCCACATCGAGGACATGTTCTGATAGTTCAGTTCTAAGTTGGAAGATTGCAGCCTGATCTCTTATTGGCAGCGAGTGGAACATATCTCTTGAATTATTTTCCAAATGTTCTCTTAGCCATTTTATGCTAAAGATGTGTTTTACTGGAAAGGGACAAACAATGTTACTACTAATACACAGTTATATTTTCCCAGTGGCAGCATATGTTTGTGAGACATGGACAAAACAGCAATGGAAAAGAAAATAGCACTTGAAATGAAGTGTTGTAGAAAGATTATAAGGATATCATGACGGAAACCGTACAATACAGACACCAACATAGAGCAGAACATAGAAACATATTGGCCTTTAAAACCATCAAAATAACAAGCTACCAGATTTTGATCATGTAAAAAGACGCAATGGATTTGAAATATTAATAAATTGGGGGAAAGGTTCAAGGAAAGATACAAATAAGCACACCTTCCCAAGACAATAGATAAAGGGATATTGAAAAATTGAATATGACACTAGAAGAAGAGAACATTGTGCACAGAACTACAAGACTTACCAGTCAGGGCAACGCTTTGTGGATGACATATCAAATAGAAAAAGTGTATTATCATATGCACACCATGTTATTGCACACCGTGCATTCATTTAGAAATGTTCTGAACTTAACTGTAAGCTTGTCTGAAGATAATGAAGCTAAATGAGTGAATGTGATTTATCAGTGTATATTACATGCATACTTCCATGTGTGAGTTAATTTATTTTTGGCTAACAATTTTTATGAATTATTGTACAATTTGTATAATACTGGATTAAACATATATATATACATATAGATAAAGCGATCTTTGTGTGCTTTCTAGCCAAATATATAATGCAAGTATATTTCCAACATACTATAATAAGCACTGAAAAAACAACTAATGGTCGGTTGCTGACCCATCGGTCCATGGGCTCATGCCATTTGACCCAAACAACTGATAAGAACACTAATCATCGAAGAGGGTTGGCTCTTAACATTATAGTGAGAAAGCTAATGTTTGTTGATCATATAAAGAGACAAAACAGCATAGAAAAATTTATAATGGAAGATATAGTTGCTGGTAGCAGGGATAAGGATCACCCAACGCATTGCTCTAGGCGGGCCCAGGGTTAGCAGATAACCAGGATCCCAAATGTACCTCCACGCGGTGCACCCTGGAAACAGAAATACATCAGCTCGAGCTGATTCTGGCCAATTCATTTGGGGATCGTGTCCGAGAATGTGGAGGTAGCAGATAGAAAGAGATTTGACTGCACACGATACAGACAATATCTCCGACACCACCAGCATCACCACATATAGCGATACTGTCTACATACAGTGAGGCAAGTCAGTCCAGTCCGAACATTGGAGGGGCGGCCAATGTAAAATGCACGTAAAGGTAGATGCATGGCGAGAGACAAATAGATTTCATACCGAGTACAATGAAACAATGAAAGGGCAGAACAGCGCTAGAGGGCAGCGCGAACTGCAAATAGAAAGTGAAAAGTCCCTAGGAAAGGGGAACTACAAGCTCCGTCAGCTCGAGACGAGCTTCTAGTTACCTGTGTTCCTTACAGGCAGAGACCCAGACCCATCCATTGGCGTTTGGTAAAGCAAGAAGACCTAACCCAACTCTTATGTCGAGCCTTCCTAAACCGGAAATATGCTCGCGAAGAGAAAGGGTTTTGTACCCGATGGGCTTAGGCAAGACAGGGACAACGATGGTAGTCCTGGCCCAACTCTACTGTCAAAGTTTCCTATAACGGATGCACACTTGCAGAGAGAAAGGGTTCCGTACCCGATGGGCTCAGGCACAAAAGGGACAACGATTTAGCCCTGGCCCAACTCTACTGTCAGGTTTTCCTACACCGGAAATACACTTGAAGAGAGAAAGGGTTCAGGCGCTATTGGGACAATGACGCTCAGCTCGAGAACGCCTTGCTCTCAAACGCGTGGTGTGAGACTCGAACTTGGACAAGGGGTACACGATGTCGGTGAACGACACCTCGGCTAAGAGGGCGAAAGAGCCAGGGTCCAACTCCTCTGTTGAGTTCTTCCCCTTAAGGAACCAGGCTCACGGATGAGAAACGATTCAGTACCCAATGGGCACAGGCACATCACGTCCAATTACACGAGGCAAGTTCATAGACAGTGGAACACCTCGTGCGAGTCAGACGAGAGCAAAAATCGTCTGGGCGAAGAGTCGCCACTACGCGTGCCTGGAGACAGATATAGAGGCTGTCACAGGCTAAGGGTAGCCCACCCGAATTGTCAAGGCATGCAGAAATCGGATGTGCTAGGCCAACAAGGCGTATAACGGTGTCACAACGTAATCACGCTCCCGGCGGAAATCGCACGGATATCCGTGCTGATTACAATGGAGCGAACGCAAAACAAACAAACCCAAGACAACAAGGAGTAAGAGGCTGTACATAAATGTAGTGAACATTTATGGGAGAAGATCGATAATATGTACTTACTGCGCAAAACTAAATACAACAGGTAAATCCATGAATAGGGTAATGAAGTTTTGCTAATCACACAAAACACACATAAATCGACCAAAAGGCCTTTATCAAGACAAAAAGTAAAACATACAACAGAAAAAGGACAGTAAGGATATGGACGTTCACATCGGCATGTATAATAAAGACTGACAAGAAGAGGTGAAACGACACCGGACAAGAATATACAAATATGACTACATGTATACATGTGATACGAAACAAACAGAAACTATGGAAACAACTAGAAACATACATGAGGCACTCTTAAACCCAACTGCATCAATGAGGGCCTGTCTCAACTGTATACCTCAATTAATGAGAGAGAACAACACTGAGTAGCGGCTTACATTAAAATATCACTGTTACAAAAGAATAAGATAATAACAAAGACCTGTTTTTTTTAAATAGAGACTAATACTAGCGCGTTATTAACAAAACGAGTTGGCAACACAAACACAAGCTTTCGTTACTGCACGATTTCCTAAGAAGGAGTGCAGGGGGCTTTCTACACGCTGTGGAAATAAAGGCCGATTTGCCATAGCAGACGCCGCAACATGTACAGGAAGGATTTTAACTTTACATTCTTTTGAAAACAGATGATGGTGTTTGCCTGCGATCTAGATTTACATTAATTCCATTGGAATAACAAACATGTACCAAATAATGATGGCACATTTTCTTCAATGAATCAGTGGCTTCTGTCTAATGCCTTGTACATTGTAGTGATATTTACAGGTGTTTGTCAGTATTTGCTTTGTCTGGTCTTGAAGGAAGATTTCCTGATATCGCCCAGAACTATATATTTACATCTAAGGATAAATATCTAAAAAAATTGTCCAGTCTTTTGTCTTAGTGCTCAAATCTCTCATCTTATTGCCAAGTCTCTTGTCTTATTGCTTAATCTCTTGTCTCATCGCGTAATATTTTGTATCCTTTCTTAATATTATGTATTGGAGTTAGCTTGAGAGACAAAATCAGGAATGAAGCACTAAGGAAACAATTAGGGATCAAGTCAACAATAGAATACATCCAGAAACAACAAGTTAAATGGTACGGCCACATAACCAGACAGAAAGAGAAAAGTATTATCCAAAAAACACTTAACAAACGATACGAAAACAGTCGACCTATTGGACGCCCTCGTAAAAGGTGGATAGATAGTGTATTAGAGACACTCGGAAATATAACAGCAGAAGAGGCAAATAGAAGGGCAAAAGACCGTACACTCACTCTCCCCTCAACACCGAAAGGTAAATGAGAACAGAAAGAAGAAGAATATTATGTCTCATCTTGTTGTCCAATATCTCATACAGTATCATGTAGTATTACCACACTTTTATCATATTATCCAATCTCATCTTAGTTTTTACCATACTTTTATCATATTACCAGTACCCAATCTCATCTCATTGTCCAGCATGGTTGCCTAATCTCAATATATGAATCTACCTGTTGTCACCAAGTTTTTAAATCATCTGCATCTCATTACTTTTCTGCCACACATTAGAAAGGTAACAGGGCAATATAAATGAATAAAATACTGTACCTGTTCTCAGACTCCTGCTTGCTATCAGTTTGTAGTCCAAAGAAATGTGTTGTGTCACTATACAGCGTGGCTGCACTATTCTTCCTGACCCATCCAACTTCAGCACTGCTTTGAGTCACTATGTCTTATGGGATGAAAGCCAATTCCAACAACCCCCAAACTTCCGGAGTATCCTTTCATGACACACATGGCAGGTGACAGAATAGTTATTCTCTGCACCCCTTGAACCCAGGCAACACACATGCAAATATACCATCTTTTTATCATCCATGATGTCAAAGTCACTTTCCAATGGATACTTGGAGTTCCATGAAATGAAGTGGCTGACAAACTATCCAAGAAAGGAGTTGCTCCCCCACAGATTTTACTAAGTGCAACACTACAAACCTGCCTAAATATTTTGAGAAGTAACTGCAGACAAGAAAGGCTACCTCCAAGATAGGGTGCTTACCTTTCAAACACCAAGTCCAAATCAAGGAAGCCACTAAAACAAACTAGGAGAGCACACCAGAGTCTAGTATTCCAATTGTTAACAGGCCATGCAACTTATAGGCACTACAATCACTATGAGAAAACAGTCAAACATCTGCTGCTCCAATGTCTAAGACTTATAGACAGAACAAAACCTCCACCTCCAACCATCCACAACCTATATCAGCTGAGGTAAACCTGTGTTTAATCAGAAAGGCTGGCTAAGTGCTACTGCTCACAACTAAAGGTATTAGTTCATCATCACTATACCAATCATACCTTCTTTCTCCTCAAGCAATGGTATGCTTCAATCTCCCACTAAGTCTCATTCACCACAATATCCTATTCCAGAAGAATGTATGTATGTCCTATTCGTCTTTTGTAGTTAATGCCAATGACCTGATCTTGGTACCATAACACCTTATGTCTGTGTTTGAAAGCAAAAAATGTATTTTGTTCATGTTTTATACTATATCTGATCAGCTGATATGGGGAATGTGTTTTGACCATTTTGCATAAACCCCCTCTTGACTATTGTTTTACCTCAAAGGAAAGATGAAGTCTCTATGTTTGACATCAAGTAAGGTTGCAGAAAATGAAGTCTTTATTTTTGAAGCTGAGCAAGGTTACAAAAAAATGAAGTCTCTATTTTTAAGAAGTTGAGTAAGGTTGCAGAAAATGAAGTCTCTATGAAATCTCTATGTTTGAAGTTGAGCAAGGTTGCAGAAAATGCTAAATAAATTCAATGCCCCCTTACATACCATCTACCATGTAACAATTAACCTTCAATGCCCCCATTATCCATGCCATCTGCCAGCTATCATCACCCTGAACATTGGCATTGCTAAAACATACAACATTCTCACACAAGTCTTTGCTGGTGTAAACATCGATGTATTTCACCCACATGTTCCAGCCATCCATCATTTTTGCTGATCGAGATTCCAAAACAACAATAGTATTTGATATCAGTTTTAGAAACCCATTTGTGCATTCATGAGTCTTAATCTTAACTTGACATGGTGGTAGTCCCTTTCAGTAATTATCTTGTCTCCAACAACTCTTAAATGGCAAGCAGAAATCTTATGAGATTGCGCCTTCTGCACTGATACTAGGTCTTAAGAATGACAACATCCTGATCTGCAGCCCATTTGAACAGACCAAATTATATCCGTAATCAAACCATCATGTGCAAAGTTGCCTGATATTAACAAATAACATATTTGCATGTCCAGCATCGGGTTGTTTCCCAATGCTGGAGTTTATCTCATGTTTGATGTTAGTTGCTTCAACTCCAGATAAGATCCCCTCCATTCATTCTCAAACTCTCACTGGATACCTCTTGTGGCAGGAAAATGGTCCTACTAGATTTTCATCAGGATGTAGTCCAGAGAAATAAAGTTGTGTGGTCAATGTTTTATTTGCACTAATAATCCATCACAAAAGAGTTGCCAGAATTTGTCCAATTTTTAAATGTCACTGGCCATGAAAATTTATGTTTAGTTTTTATTTTGACATGTTTTGCATGAAATATGAAATTTGACTATAACCTTCTTCCTCGCTCTCCAGTCAGACACTGATTTTTTCAGTAAACTGATCTTCAGCTTGTACTTTGATCAGCAAAGAGCTGATCCATCAGAGCTGTTTCAGATGGTCAGTTTTCTTCTTGTGGTGTAGTACACCGAGCAGTTCTGTATTTTTCTCCACATTATCCTATAATGAATTGAACACAACACTCCTAGAACACAGTAATAATTGCAGAACAAGCTCCATGATGATACGTGCTACTTTATTATAAATACACATAAAAGTACAAAATATGATATTATGTACACACTTACCAAGTCCATAATGTGATTATTCATCATTCATGTGAATATAGTACTGTGGATTACATCCACATTAAACATATAAAAAAACTACAACTGAAAATAAAAGTGAGAAATTTTTGTTTATACATAAAGTTAATAGCCAAGTGTGCTAGAAAATGATGAAACTAGAGCATAAACTACAGACATTTATAAATAACTGCTTATGAAGTATACTCAACATTAGGTGGTAGGACAAGATAGAAATGAAGAGATCTGGTGGACATTCTGATTAAGGATTGGGCACATGCTAAAAAACTAGTAAACAAATATAGCTAGAAGATCAATGACATGGAACACACATGGAAAAAGGAAACACGGAAGACCTAGAAATACAAAAAAGAACTTGACAAGGTGAATTACTTATAATGAAGATGAGAAAATATCCAAGGATAAAGACAAATGAAAAATCCTAGCTTGTGGCTTATGTATTTACTAAGCATACTTTTTAAAAATGGTCCTAACCAACAGCCAGAAGAATTACATGTTTTTATTATTCACCTTAAGTGGCAGCAGCACAGTAGGTTAATAATTGTGAGACTGGAAACAAGATCAATCATTTTACACACACACACTAAATAAAACAGTGTCAAGAATTAATGTTATCTTAAAACAGTAGTACATTTAAAACCTGCTAGGAACTGGGATATTGTTTCACTAAACACAGGTAAAATCGTACTCTCCAGAGCAATAAAATTGTGTATACCTAAAGGTTGACAGACGTGACAGTGTATGAGTTCTCTTCAGTATACAAGAGAATCAGATGTTGGTACATATATATTGTTTAATACACTTTGCAACTCTCTGACAGAGGTATAGATTGAGTCTCATGACGGACAGGTGCCAGGCTCAAACCACGCCACATGTAACTACATTCAGACAGTTTAAAAGTAATATAAAACTTGCCTTCTGATTTAGTAGAATTGTTTGATCTATTTATATAAAGATTACACTGGTCTCCCAAAATGTTTAGATCTTTTCCTATTTTGAGCACTAGAAATGGCATTTTTTCCCCTCTATTTCTACAGTATACAGTTTCTGCTTAATTCAAGGGAATTTGACATTTTAAGCTAAAAAATCTCAGGATTAGAAAATATTTCAGTTTAAGACAAATTTCCATTTAATTGTAATGAATTTTATTTTATAAAAGATCTGTATGTATCAGTCTCCAGAAGTATATTTATTTCTTTACTGCAGGGATAGGTAAAATACAACCAGCAGCCAAATCCAGCCACAGCCATTTTTACTGGTTCACAAGGCTGATTTAAAATTACCAGTACTATGTATAGTCTTCAGAGCTCATAAAATATTAAATCACAAGCTATCTTAACCAAACTTTAAACTATGATATTAAACAGTGATACAGGGAAAATGATTACATGAACACTTTGATCTTGCTAATTGAGAACAGTGCCCACCAACAATGTCTGATATTGTTGGTGACATTGTCACATTGGTAGTGACAAAAGCATTGACTTCAAACACAAGTCTCTTGATATAAAAAAAGCATTTTCTTCAGTTGCCATCAAAGCTACGTAATTTGGAACTTCAATAAACACTCCAAGACTACACTGCTATGACCTCAATGAAATGCAATGTAATACAGTTTTGCTAGACTAAGATGAATCAAAAACTTTAAGGTGGCAGCTCTGACTTGGAGCTCTGATCTGGCCTACTTGCCCCAGAAGATCTAAGCAAGACCAAAAGAATTCTGAACAAAGAAAAGACTGCGGAAAATATTTTCACATTGTTCTGTCTCACCCTAGACAAACAATACTGAACTTAGCTTGCTGATAAAAATGTTGCTCACCACTGACATATTGAATATCAATATTAGTGGTCAGATCACAGGCTTCCTAGTCGGGTAGTCAAGTCCAAGTTTTGATTTCATTTTCAAGTGAAAAATATTTTCTACCACCAATGCCTCATTGGTTGAATCAGTCTAAGGATATGGGTATCAGATCTTCTGGAAAAGTAAAGCCTGTGGAAAAGATGCTGAGCACATCAATCCTAGGTATGCCACTGGTCAACGAAAAATATGGGCCTAACATCGAATTCCCAATATATTTTAATGGTATGGAAAAGGAACAAGGAGAGAATTTTATCCATTAGCAGGCTTTGGTGGTGGAGTGATCAATAGGATATTTTTGCTGGGTGCCGACCAATTATGCAATGGTTCAAAAGCAATGTCCTATATAGGATATGATTCAATTATTCTTAGGCAGGTGAAAGGAGTCAATTTCAGAAAACCAAAGATCCTACTCCAGTTTTTTTTAAACAGTAAGATGACCCTAATAACAGACCGCCACTGCAGTCTGTCTAAGCAAGCAGGGATACAAGAGGGAAGGCAAAAACCCTATTCAAAAAATTATGTACTAAAAAACAAATGCATGAGATATAAAAGATAAAAAAAACCCATTTTGTCTACATAACAAGAACTGTAAGAATGTCTGAAGTTGTTGCATTTCTGAACATTTTTTTATGTCCTTCTTGTTCATAGTTGTTTAACTTTATCTACACAGCAAGAATGGTTTTCTTGATGCCAATGTTCATTTCACAACCGGTTTAGATTACACACAATACACTCTTATCATATAGATGAATGAGACACAAAGACTATGCATGATCCAAAAGTACAAAAACGTTAGCACACCCAATGAAACCCAGATCTGGAGACCAACCAGTGAAAAGCAGAGGATCAGAAAACAATGATCCAAAATACTAATAACAAGAACTATACAAGGATTAACTACCAGGCATAACACAATAAATTATATACATTGTATTAGATAATTAGTTTTCATACATTCAGAAAATATATGCACAAATCAATACTCTAAGTCATTGGTTGTTAACCTGAGATATGAGATGACCTCTCATAGGGTGAATGATACCTTCTCAAGGGGCCAGCGAATACTTAAATAAATTTTATAGACTACATTTCCCCATTGAGGCCAGCTTCTTGCTGCGGAGATGGGGCTTAGTCCAGCCACCAGAGGCTGGAAACTAAGAAACTAAGGCTGGCCAGGCCCTCCTAACAGCATATGGAAGGTCGAGTGGCAACCACTAGTGGTCACTAGACCAATCACCATGCTACCTTATATTTATAGAAGATGATATGACTGTATAGTGAGGCTTTTTTTTAATGAAAACACCATCAGCATTCTATCTTTACAGTTATATGTTTTTTATGTTGTAATGTCCTGTTGTCAATCATCACCTCTAGTGGCCATCCATCCATTGCACTCCATCATAAAACCTAGGTCCTGAGACCTGGACTGTCAAGATCTCACTTGTTTGATGTATGTCAAACTAACACCCAGACACCAACTGGAAGGGGAAACCTGAGGTGAAGGATTTCAGGATGCAACGATCCTACATGTCTTTCCAAATTTGACTGACATGGCACATGTCTTGCGTGCCAGCAGACTAGGTGACAGGGAATGAAGAGTGATGAAGCACACCTCAGATCCACTACCCATAGATGGAAATCTGGCTGTAAGGAGCAAAGTCTTCCAAGCAGCATCATGCCAGTTGGATAATGGTGTTCCTGGTCCCAGGCCCTACTGTGTTCGATTAGCCCTCTGGGTTTGAAAACAAGCTCCAGAAACATAACCCAACATGAAAGAGATCTACAAAAACAACTGTTACCACCAAACACCTCCATCATCACACACACACAACACAGCTGAAGAAGACATGCACCTACCACCACCAGGCACAGGAAAGAAAGAGTGAAAGCTCGCAACCCTGGGGATCGGATATGTAAGTAGTAGACTACAGTTACAGTTCTTATTCTTTCCAGAATGTAGTTTTTTTAAAACAGTCGTTCTGAACTCCTGCTACAGGTGTGGGTCAGTTGACCGACTGCAGCTAAAAACATGAGTAAACACTGAAATATCTTTTGTCGATCATCTTCTTGGGCGACCCTTTCTCCTGTTACCAAAAACTATGTCTTCCATTCCCAGTTTTTTCATGCTATTATGTCTCTTAATATGGCCAAATACATTCTCAGCTTTCTCTTATCTCTTCTTCTTCTGCATCCATTCTCATGTACATTAGCAGCATGTAATCTGGAGAACAGAACACGCTGTCATGTTTTACAGCTTGGCTGTGATATCTGCACCTTTCAACCTGTCATATATATATACAACTGTAGCATGACTTCTGGGTCACTTTGACCCTCTATGGAATGGGAAGCCAACTCCATTCCAAAACCACCTTAGTTGCATCTTATTACATGTATGGTAGGTAACAGTGTCACTATCCCCTTTCGAGACACAGCAACACACAGGTGAAGCAACCCTACAACCACGGCCTCAAATACTAGGTGTCAATGAAATATCATGATATTGACAGCAAATTCAAGGCAGACAAATTACAAGACAAACATATGAAGATATTGACAAGAAGTCCAAGGCAGATCAATTAGAAGACTACCATGTCAAGACACCCAGATTAAGGAAAGATAATGTAAATGGATTGGGTGTATGCTCAGAAAAGCAGTAAAAATATTGCCAAAATATCAATTACATGGAACCCGCATCAGTTATGGAGTATATGGAGCAGAGACCATGAAAGACTTGATAAAAGATAGGAATCACATGCATTGAGTTTGACAACATATCCAAGGATATGATAATAAAATTTATAATACATTAATGATGCCACATTGAAGCCATCAGCACATAAAGCCTATCAGACATTTGTATCTTTAGCTGTGCAGACAAATGTGCAAAAATCAAGCACTGACTATTCCTTGATACTATTACGCCAAGATTGTCTTTTACAACCTCTTCTCCTTTCACCCTCAGCTATTCCCAGTAGGATAATCTATGAAAGCGAATGGTGTCTCATTACATTGTCCGCACCACTCAAGCTTATGCCATTTCACCACTTTCATCAGTGCTTGCTTGCTGTCCACATGCACATTCAATGATATTTCCTCTGACATAATACACTCATATTATTTAAACCAATTTTTTGAAACACGTCTGTAGCACACTTGTATTCAAATGTCTGAATCATACTTTCTGTATCTGTAGGTGTCCAGCTTTCACATTATATACAAAAATTGTTTATGCATAGAGACAAATGGAAATTCTTTGTCTGTGGCCAATGTGTCCAAAGACACGTAAATATTCTAGGAGTCCAAGGGCATGGCTGAATAATGATAAATATTTATTATCAATCCCATAACAACTAATGGTCATAGGGGAACCATTTTGGAAACATCAACACAAACATCCCGCCACTCCTATCTGTTCTCATTTCCTTGTTTGAGTGTGGAGAAACCTCATCCTGTCCAGTCTGATATTTTCAGTACATACTTTCCTTTGTAATTTTCTTTTCCCATCCTCAGTTGTTCCCTGCAGAAAGTCCTGGAAAAGGAATCATGATTTATCACATGCACAAACCTCACAAGTTTTGTATGTTCTTGTTGACATGTAAGAGAATTTATTTTGTTTTTTACATATATAATGGTTTTATGTTCTGTATATTTGATGTGCAATACTCATACATAACATTAGTTTCCAAAAGCCTGTTCTCTATGCTATTTCATGAAATGACCACATTATTCTGGTTAAATCATGAATACTTGAAACTCAAAGACACCAATATTCCCTCTGTAGCTTCTTGAATGATACAAATACATGATAGTTATTTCAGAATTTCTTTCCTCTGTGAAGAAGCTGGTAGTTAGGACTTCATTTGTCAAGATGACATGGCTCAAAATCACATTTTAAAGATAGGTGGCCTTTTTTCCCCAGAGTACAATTTAAAAAAAATATCTCTACATGTAGATCTGTAGTTACTACACTCTCTTCCTAGTGGGGGAGGGGAAAGGAGAGTTACATTCCCAGTTCACCTGGAAATATTATTTGATCACCAATGTCTCCTAGTATCACATCTACAATTTTCAAGCTCAGAAAGTTTGGAAGTCTCTGCTCCAAAACTGACCATACTGGAAAGTGAATCCCTGAATTTTTAGTGTTTAATTAAAGTTTAATATCCCATGTCCTGCACGAACACATTTCCCTTTCTTCCAATTATTATGAGCTCAATGACAGAACTATCTTTGCATACACTTTCATGCTCCAGCTGGTTCATTTTGGTTATATTAACCTCACATTTTCACTACACAATATGAACAAGTTAGTAATGCTTACTAGACAAATGTTTCACTAAAGACATGAACAAGATTAAATCATATAGTAAAAGTATAATTGCAACTGAACATCAGGGTTACTATATTTAAATTGTAATTTAAAGCCAATTGCACTAGAAAAAAAGCCAGAAATAAGTCAAGCCAATTCTCCAATGCAAACCAAACTTCTAAAAAAGCCAGATGTATGAAATTTTTTGTTTTAAAATATTCAGTATGGCAACTCTGCATGCACATGTATTTCCATTAAAAAATTTTAATACTTTCAAAACAAACAAAAAAGTTTTCAGGTGAGAAAACCTACTGCTGGACATTGTTGTCTAGTTACCAAACATGGGTAGAATTCAGGAAATGTATAAAATGATCAGTTGTTACTTTTGCATGTTTAGCTGATTGCGTCTGCTTATAAAATGAGGCACTTCTTTTTCTTTGGTGGTTCAGGGGGTTCAAGAGCTGCCAAGATGGCTTCATCGAAGACATTTTTCAGTCCTTTCTGAAATTTAGGACAAAAAAATTGTATTAGAATTCAAGACATGGTCTGAATTAGGATACATAGAAAGAGACTTTCATTCTTTTCGCTTTATACCCCTTTATGCCTGCCTTGCCGCGTCATAGGTAGTCATGGATGTAGTGAATTTCTAGGCAATACACATTCAGTAAATTGCCATTGCTTTTTAAATGGTCTGGATGCACAATTACCTGCGGCAGGGTTTCAAACTGGTACCATGACCATTTGGAATTAGCTTTATACCTCAATGCAAGAGCTGGACCATTGATAAATAGTGAAGCAAAAAAAATCTGTGACTGAAAAAATAAGGACTAACCTGAGTGAGAGCTGAACACTCCACATATTTGACAGCCTTGAGTTCCCTGGCTAACTTCTCTCCATTATCTCCTAATATTGGCTTCTGCTTATTCTTGGCCAGTTTTTCCACTGTTGTGGCATCATCTCTTAAATCTATCTGTGTTCCCACCAAAAGGAATGGAGTTCTTTGGCAATGATGTGTGATCTCAGGAACCCACTGGGAGAGAAGAAAATCAAATAAATATTGACATTCTGTAATCTAGTCTTTTTGAAATGATATGGCATGGCACAGATGAGTATAATTTATAATTTCCTACACCTAGAGCAAGATAGATGGTCATATATAAACATTATATATGTCCAATGACAGCTTAAAGATTCATTGAGAATTTATTACAGAAAAAAATGGTATTAACTGCAGGTAATCAGTGACAGTTATACCAACACTGTGCTACCAATGTCAAACATGGTCTTTAACAGCTTCACGGCAAAGAAAAATCGTCACATGTGAAATGAAGTGTCTGAGAAAAGCTGCAATGTTTACCAAACTAGATAAAATAAGAAATGAAGAAATTAGGAAAAGAGTTTGTATATCATGTATTGAACATATTGAAAGACAGCAAGTAAAATGGTTTGGTCACCTTATGAGAATGAAGCCAAACAAAATACCAATAAGAGCATATAATACAAGAATATCCAGGCGTAAAGCCAAAAGTAGACCAAGAAAACGGTGGATAGATAATTAAGATAACCTGGAACAAACATGGACTAAATGCAACCTCGGCGACACATCTGGCCTTGAAACGACAGCTTAAGCTACCACCACTACGCTTAACTGCAAGTGTGAAAGCGATAAACAATAATTCACCTGGGGAAAGACAATTGACAATCAGTGAAAGAAAGCAGTAAGTAGATAGAATGTTACAGTATTATTGAACAATAAATACATCATACTAATAAAATCATGAGGACTAATCTGATATTAAAGCATGCGTATTGGCTTGGTGGTAGAGCAGTTAGTGGGCCTATCCCACAACACAACTCTGTTGAGCCTGCTTGTGGTTTGAAAGAAGACTGTTCACCATACTATCAATGCAGCTGAATGTATTTGTAGGTTCGCTTATGTGTTGCTAGGGTCTGAAGTGGGAGCACAGAATAGTGACACTGTTACCTGCCATGCACTTCGTAAGAGGCAACTAACAGTGTTTGTTCATTGCCTCATCCCAGAGGGTAATCATCTTCTTCTTCTGCTTTCACTCTTTTATAACCACAACAAATAAATCGTGTGATTTCCGCAGGGAAGCATGAAGTGCGTTGTACTGCTAGTTCCACTGTGTTATTAGTACCTCGGTTGATTCACTCTGTGGCCCGGACATCCGAGGCACATCCATTTTCATCAAGCCTTTAATTCGAGTAGTGGGATTCCCTAGCCTGTGACAGCTTGCCAATCTGTCGACGGGCGAGCAAGTGTTTAATGACTCTTCGCAGAGACGATTTTCGTTCATGTCTATCTCGCACATGGTGTTCCACAGTCAGTGAACTTGCCTCGTGTAATCAGACATTCTGTGTTTGTGCCCATCGGGTACTGAACCTTTTCTCATCCATGAACATGGTTCCGATTAAAGAAGAACCCGACAGAAGAGTTGGACCTGGACTATTCTGCCTTCTTAGCAGAGTGAAGAAGTGCTTAGCATGGTACAAACATTGTGAACTCCTCATACACGTCTGAGTCTCACCATGGGTTTGGGAGCAAAGCGTATTTCGAGCTGAACGACCGTGTCCCATTTTTGCCTGAGCCCATCGGGTACTGAAACCCTTTCTCTCTGCAAACAAATTTCCAGTATAGGAAGGCTTGACAGTAGAGTTGGACCAGGGCTGCCTTTGTTGTCCCATGAGAATTTCGTGTCTATGGAATCGTGTCCATTAATGGAGGATTTGAACGGTGAGAATTTTGTATATGTATCCAATTATTGAAGCATTTGAAAGGTGAGCTTGAAATTCATAAAATATGTTATTAGGCTAATTAAGAAGCTTCCATTCAGTATAAACACACAGTTGGAGGGAAACTGTTAATAGGCAAGGTAAGTGTCTTAGTAACCTGTTTAATTCATTTTGCTTGACTATGGAGGGAAACTCCAGTAAGGTCTAATTTCATCATGCTGCACAAAGCATTGAGATCTTGAAATAACACTTGCTCTATGGGCTACTCAGATTGTGAACAGGTTCAGCACCACAAATAAAGAAATAAATTGCATGGGTGACTGAGTATGTTTACAGTTGAAGACATTCATTTCATGGACTCAGAACAGTAATGCTCAGTTACTACACAGAATCATGTTAATCTCCCATGGATAACACACTGAAACATCACAAATCTGTTTAATTTCTGTAAAAACAATGGCAGCTGTCACAACTCACCTTTTCTTTGACATTTTCAAAGGAAGATGGAGAAACTACTGAAAAACATACTAAGAAAACATCTGTCTGTGGATAGCTGAGAGGTCGAAGTCTGTCATAATCCTCCTGCCCTGCTGTATCAAACAGACCCAGTGTGTACGGTTCTCCACCTATCATTACAGTAACTGCGTAATTATCAAACACCTGAAATGATAAATATACTTATATAAGAGTATGCGGTACAGTACCAGTAGACACCAATACATATTTTACGGAACAATATTTAGCAGAATAAAGTTTTCACATAACTAAGACATAATCAGAAATAATAAAATTTTTGTTGGGACAAGTAATCTTTTAAACACCACCAGTAAGAAACATCACCTGTTGACATTGGCTTGTGATTTTAATTATTTATGCAGCAATGTTTAGGGCCTACCTGTTTAATACCACCTGTAGACATTGTCTTGTTGTGTTTTTAATTATTTCTGCAGCAATGTTTAGGGCCTGCTGTTAGTGAGGTTTTAATATTGCTCCCAAAGAACTGGAAAAAGTGTCTGTGTTATTTCTTTTGTTATATCTGGTAGTTCTTCCTTATATTCTCTGTTAAGTTTTTTAGGATTGGTTAATAAAACTACTTCTCTTCAGCCTTCCACTGGTTAGGTCATCGAACTTGGTCTTCAATGGGTGTGCAGGTATGCTCTTGTACTTTTCTGTATAGATCATGGTCTTAGTATCCTGCCTGTATGATAAGGGGGGGTTATGCCTGTAATATTTTCCGGTACAGTAAAAGTAGACGCCACCACGAGTTTAATTGTTTCCTTTGTATATGTTTGTAAATTTTATGTTCCTCATTTAATAATTGAAACATTTATTTACTTATAGTTGGGGATTAGGGTTAGTTATGTAAAACACAACTAACCTAACCCAAACTCTAAAATAAATTAATATTTAAATTATTAAATGACGAACATGAAATTTACAAATATAGACAAGGGAAATAATTCAACTATGTGGTGGCATCTACTTGTACTGTACCTTTTTTCCATTTCATTCATGAGAGAGGTCTTCATGGCACATGTGATACGGCCAAGTGCTTGATTTTGTACCTTGTCTAGAGGTTGTAGATGAGAATTAGTTGCTAAGTCCATGCTGTAGACTCATAGTCTACTATTGGTCTAATTGCACCTGTATATACCTTCTTTAAAGTTGCCTCATTAGGCCAGCAGCTTGTTCCTGTCAATTTCCTCAGGATAGCAAGTTTATTTACACAGAACATAAAAGAAATGTATGTGAGAAACAAAATAAATGATCTTCTTGGTCAACAAGAAATCTCCTGGCAATGGTGAAACATGGCAAACTTGTGTAATTTATGCATGATTCCTTTTCTAAATCTGTCTGCGAGGACACTTGGTGGGAGAAGATGACGAAAGAAGGAAGTGTGGATTGGCAATATCAACGACTGGCCGTAGGTTTTTCCACACTCAAATAAGGCACTGGGAATAGAAAGGCATGCTGGGATTTTTATGTGTGTTTCCAAAATGGTACCGCTAAAACGCTGAACGGAATGATGATATCTTCCTCACCGTACTCCTCAATCACTCCCCAAGCAATTTCATACTTCCACAGTGACTACTTTAAATGTTTACCACCACTATCCATACATTAAGTACCTGCAATTAAAATTTGCTATAATCAACACAACACTTTATTCATTGGCGCAAATTTCTGCATACCCAAGTCAAACAAACCTTCGCAAGACACTGGAGATTTTGTATCATCACAAACATGTTCTCATATTACAGCAATCAGATTGGGTCTTGCTAAATATCAGTCTTAATTGTCCAAGTTATAAAAACAAAGTTAAGAAAATATAAACAAAACATATATCCTGACAATGTTACATCATAAAGATATGAAATATAAACATCATATTTAGATTGAGAACATACCACAAACAACACATGTACGGGAAGTGTGGAGTTAGCGACACTGATATGTGTACCTGTGGACAATCTACAGAAAACACGTAACAGAAATCGTAAAAATACAAATACTACCATAAATTACTAAAAATATTCAAGAATGTGCTCTGGCATAGTAGGAAAACCTTAAGAAGACAAGGAGTTAAGGCATATAACAAATATTAATCCATGTTTTTATTATTATATTACTAGTTATTGACATCATTTCCGACATCGCAAATCAGATTTTTACTAACACTAAGACTTTACTTACAGCAAATAAGAAATACTACATTATAGTTGCTCTACATATTTGCATTGTATTTCTACCTACATCTAAACAATTCTGACATAGCAAATTTCAGCTAAATCATGTGGAACATTAAATTTTATTATTAATATATTCGGCTTATATTTGAATGCCTGCTGAATGTTCTCTGCATATACATTTTTTTAAACTGATTCTTGTTGATATGTCCCCTATGATTTTTTATTAGAAGTGCTCAAGATGAAATGTGTTGCATATAATGAAACAAAACATGCTAGTGATGCAGCAGGGACAATATATTTTCAAAATGTAAAATGTATACTAGGCCTATTGCTGATGTAAATTCAATTATTCTTTTGTGCATTTATTGATTACAACGTATAGATAAAACTATTTACTGTGCAAGTCATAGCAATTGTGGTGGTGGTCGTGGGAGGGTGTTTGATTCTTGATTAGAAACCAGCATCATAGCACATGATAGACATTCCCATAAGTGCTCAACTCTCTATTCCAGCAGTCATTTGAGTGTATGTAGGCTCAAAATCTCAGTCAGGTGTTGATTACGTGATCTTCAGTTCTTTCCAAAGCGACTACATTTTCTTCCCTCACCTCTAATCTGTGTCATCCTTTGCATATGTACAACGTTTTCAGTCTTAATGTCAACATCTTCATTTTGCAATGAATTTATGACCGCTTATGTTTCTGGTTAGATGGCGACACGACTGACCACAATTTATTTTGATGTCCTTGCGAGTTCATTTCTCTGAGGATCCCCATTATCACAACCTTCATTAACAGTTACCATGTTGTTCCTAAAAGTCGATGTTGTGTCTTAACTACAAGAACTAATGAGGAAGATGGGAAGAGGTGTGTTGTAAAACATAAAGCCACTTCTCCCTCTATTTTAGGAAAATAAATCATGATATTGAGTACTTTGATACACATCCCACTAGCTGAAATGAAGCCCTGATATTTATTTTTTTAATGGTAGGTCAATCAAAAATTTATCCTTGCAGATGTGTAGTTTTTTCCCTGCTCTGTAAAGTTTTTCAACGCATTTTTTTGGGGTACAATTATGTTTCAGCAAATTTACACATATGAAATACAGATGACAAGGATGGCAGTTGTGAACCAGGCATTATCTAATGATAGATGGCTCTTGTGGTAAAAGGTGTTTTTCATTGCGTATAATCACTTACTTTTGTTCCTGGACGTGTGGATGGAAATGAACAAACTAATAAGTTGGCTAGCTTTACCACCATAACAGCTGGTCAACCTACAGACCTAACAGACATACTCAATGTCTCCTTGCGAATCTGCACAATTGGAGGAATTTTGAAATTCATGAGCAATCAGCATCAAAATTCTCGAAATGAGAGTGAGGATTGACGTGACCTGGAGAAAATACCTAACAAAAACTTTTTTTTAAACACTCAACCAACAAAGAATGGAAACCACGAGCCACTATACCCTGTGAGATTTACTGAAGTAACGATCTGATCACCTATGGACAATTCCAGTGTTCGAAAATGGTAATCAGCATAATTATACCTAATCTTGTGGTAGAGTGGCACATGTGCTGATAGAACACACAGCATAGACAATCTGTCTTTACTATGAGTAGGACGCCCATACAGAAACAACAAAAATAAGAGCGACTCCTAGCCCTTGAGGTATGGAGGAATCAGTGCCCACACTAATCCTCTTATGGCCATGCTGCACTCACTGCACACATGACTCATGAACACAGAAATAAAAATAAAGAAAATAACAGAATATTGAAAGGCAGACAAAGGGAGAAATGGAAGGTAGGAAAGAAAAAAACTTTATACAAACAACGAAGGAGAACAAAAACTGATGAATACTTACAGTTGGCACATACTCTGAAGGGAATTTGTTGGTTGTATATGAGATGAGCAAGCAGGTTTTGCCCACAGCTCCATCACCCACAACAACACACTTTATTGTCTGCATTATTGATTGGTCCCTGTTCAATATCCTAGAACAATGTGAGTTGCTGAAAATAAATGAAAACATAAATAGAACCAGCAATTTTCTGGATTGTTATTTTGAACGTCTCTGATGTTAAATGTCTGTGGTCATAATTTTACTGTTTATCTTGTATTTTCTTGAAAAGACTACGGTTGAAATTGTCTTACACACTGTTATTTGTATCTTTTTGTGCCAATACCATATAGTCTGTGCATTCTCTGTAAAGCTAATCAACTTGTGTTCTACGTAAGTGCTATTGTTAAATTTCCAAGAAAAAAATAATGGAACATTAAAGGTATTTAACTAGATGATAAGTTGCCCGTGTGTTGCCGGGGCCCGAAAGGGGAACAAAGAATAGCAACACTGTTTACCTTCCACGCATGTTGTAAAAGGCGACTACGGAGGTTATGGGTTGGAGTTGGCTGTCCCATCCTATATAGGGTCAGTGACCCAAAGCTATGCTGAAGTTGGATATGTCAGGCCGAAAGGCGCAGCAATGCTGTAAACCATGACACAGCGCATTCCGTCTCCGTACTACATCCATCAGGAGTTTGAGAACGAACGCAGAAGAAGATGATAAGTGAAAGAATAATTATTTGGTTATCGACGTCCGTTTCATTGTACTCGTGTAGATTTTGTAGTTGTACCGTGATTCAAGAGCTTGTTATAAAAACTCCGAAGTTAATCCACTCGAAGAACAGATCAAACTGACCTCCGACTTGTCCCACAAATGAAAAGTATAGCGTCTTTGCACTTCTAGTCACGGACGCTATCTAAATGACAATAGAAAGTGGTCATCTCTCGCGTGACCACAATTTTGGGTTTCAAAATGGCCACTAATGGGATAAATATCAAGGGACATAACCCATCTCGTCACAAAATTACTAAAATTATCTTACATGCTAATGCCTACACCAATATATGCATAATTCAATTCTTTATTTATATGTGCAAATATTATTTAAATATCTCTAACAACCAAAAAATTATCACATTTTCAAAACAGGCACCATCAATAACGCACATTTTGATGATTTTCAAAAAAGAATCCGGTTGCAGGGAGACGTTTCGTATTTTTTAATATGGCTTGCTAAAGGTTATTTACATGTGCACAAATTATTTGGATAAATAAATAATGCAAATTTTCCAAAAATAATCCAGGAATGTGGGAAAAATTGTGTAATTTTAATCCAGAGCCCTAAGTTAAGACATAAAAATTCATAACTTTTCTCAAAATTGACCTAGGCCTACAAACTTGAGGTATTGTATTTTTCATTTACAAATTTCAAGGGCAAGTCCAATCTAATAAATCTAATCTCATGTATATAATTAGGCCCTATGCTGTGTTTAAATATTCACAAACAATAGGCCTACTGAGTGTAAAACAATTAAACCTAGGCCTACTTGCATTTTTTAATTTAGGGCCTAGTCCAAACAAAAAATAATGCCTTTGCCTGCTGCCAAGGCTAGAGACTTCAGAGCGATTTATCGTAGAAGCAACATAAAACAGTATCTAACACATTTATTAAAGTTGTTGCTTTTCTTAAAATTTACGAAATTAAAGTGTCACATTGTTATTGTATGGAAATGGTGTAGACTGTAGGGTAGGTCTACTATTTTATTGCTCGTCCCTGCTGGTACGGAAGTACTTTTCAGTCCTGGTAGTAAAATATATAAGCAGCCATTTTGGGATTGAATCAGTTTGTTTAAAAACTTTTCCCCTTTTCACAAGGGAAATAGACAATATACAATTCACTTACTTCATACAGTTTCAGTTTTAACAGTAAATACTAATGTCCTTCGTCATAGTATCAGATATTACCTGTGAAAAGATGACCAGGGCTTGGCTCCCTGTGTGAAAATTAAGTGACGAATTGGCCGGAAGAAGATTTTATGCCCATAAGAACAACTGCGCATACACACTCACCCTTCTTGTATGTCCCTCCCAGTTGTACTTTCATAGCATATCACATAAACCCATTGTTTATTTTGGGGATACGCGGGTATACGCCGTATCCCCAACTTTTTGTTTCTTTTGTTATTTTGGTTCCGATTATCAACCTGAAGATAATTTCATGTCCATGAAAACAAACAATCTTCATTGAAAAACTCAAAATGTTTTGTTATGTTATGTTATGTTATGAAACCATAGCTTTCCATTTATGTCTTCGTGTTGCCATGTCTTTCAATTGTTGCGTGTTGTTTAGGTTCATTGACATGCCTTCTCTATTAATGGTTTTTCGTAGAGTTTCTCTAGGTCTCCCTCTTCTTCGTACTCCAGGTGGCACCCAATATAGTGACTGCTGGGGAATTCTTAGGCTGTTCATTCTGAGAACATGAGCGATGTAAGTCCAACGCCTTTGTCTAATGAAGGAAGATATATAGGTTTGTTTGCTTTCCTCTCTTATAGTAGTGTTAGATTTAAAGTCATTCCACTTAACATTCAGAATGGTACGTATGCATTTGTTTTCAAAGGAGTCTAGTCTCTTATCTGTGGCTTTCCAACTTTCGCATCTATATGATAGAATAGGGATGATGTTGGAGTTAAAAATGGTTTAGGCCCTATCTATATTTTTTAGTATTTGCTAAAGGACATTGACTTTACTGAAAAATCGGGTTATGAATTTATAGCTAACTTGCCAACTTTTCTCTGATAGAAATATCTGATTTCATCTTTCTCAAAAACTGGACATTTTCACATTGTCTTTCGTCATTTATAGTATTCCTGTCCAATCTGGATTAATCTATCTATCTATCTATCTAAGGTGACGCATTGACTTTTCCCGTGATTTTAATTGGTCACTATGTGTCGTCAGTCAAAGAAAATCACCATAAAAGTAGAATTCGTCACTTTAGAGTGATGAATCCCAATTTAAGCCGTCTTGTAATGGCCATGGTCACGAACAAAGGAATAACGTGTCGCCATTAGACATCAAGTGTGACGATCAGGACTGGTAGTAAGCATAAAATGATTTTCACACATGTTCAAACAAACAAAACCAGTATGTAGTTTCGGTGAGGCCATTTCAGAAGCCTTTTTCCGGAATATTTATTCTTGCAGATCCAAAGCGTCATTTATCTTTCATTAGGCAACGTTTTACCGTCCTTTTCATGGGCTGGCGAATCAAAGTATATGTAAAGTGACAATTGATCACAAGGCATTAGCCAAGGTAAATGGCGATGTATGGATCAGGGCAAAGGATTAATTAGGAGAAGGGATTGCATCTTTTTTTTTCTTCAGTGCGTGCATGTATGAATAAGGTATATTATAAGTAAAATATTGTCACTTTTAATGTCGAGTTAACTGTTCTAAGACTCAATATAATACATTTCGGAAACACAAAGATGGATTTAAGGAAAAAAAGAGTACCTTCTAGCCAAATATCGATTTTTTTAAAGGACATTTCATATATCAACAATTTTATAAATATTTTTAAGTGATGAATTATGTTTGTATGTTTTATATGGGTGGGGGGTTATTGTGACACGATTAAATGCCCCAAATGTGCATCGGAGGAGAAGGGATGATCGATGACGTTAGGGGATGCTGTCGGTTGCTTCGATCTGTGCGCTACGCACTGAGATCCCCCAGGGTCATACAAGAGAGGCAGGGGACTCTCAGTACTTTGCTCGCAGATCGATGCATCCATTGTGGCTGCCATTTCGCTAATAAAAAGAATGAACCTTTATTAGCCAGCGGCAAGAGAATATAACATAAAAATGGAAACATCAGAATTACCAACACTCTGAGGCGACAAAATATTACTGCATATCAAGCGATCAAACGTGCAATAGCACGGAAACATTATCATTCCATTCTGCGACACCTTACAGCAAAGGCAGAGAAAAGACAAAAGGTAGATGTATGAATTACAACAACAAAATTCAAATTACGAAATAATTTATTTTATATTGTATTTTATTTTCTGTTTCTTTTTAGGGGAGGGGATACAATTTTACATAATTAAATGGGGAGGGATGGTGATTCGTTAATTTTGACAGTGTTGACGGAGGGGAGAGGTCATTTTTGTTTTATTTTATTTACAGACCCATTCAAACAATTAGTTATGTGATATTATAAGTCAACGGCATTGCACCCCGGACAAAATTGATCAGTCGATTTCTTAGGTGATCAGAAGAAATCTCAGAAGAGTTTGAGGGATATTCACGCTGCTGCAGCTCTCTGATTTGATGCACGCCTCATTATATCTCGTCAGCGTCAAATTTTATCAGTACCACATTTAATAGATAACTTACCTAATCGTTGCCTATAAGTGTGTCATTCAGTCCGCGATCTAAGATTTAACATAGCGATGAGATCATTGGCAGTGTCCCCTTTACTCGTTGTGTGCTATGTTACATATATGAGACTTTATTTTTGAAGCGATGAATTATGTGCTTTTTCATTGATTAGTAAAACTTCATAACACTTTTGTTCATTTTCGTCTGCTCGATGTGCAATCAATCGCAGTCTGCCTCCAGCAAGCGCTCTTGATGTCAACTCCCTGTCTTTATATACGTTGGTGCACGTTGATTTTATAGACCACAGAAATAAAAGAGGCGACAAATTCCACAATATACTCAACACACACGTGGGCCGTCTCCAGAAAATTCTTCTACCCCTGACGCTGAAAGGCAACAAAGGATTTTGCGAAAAAATACAGAGACAGACAGACAGACAGACAGACAGACAGACAGACAGACAGACAGACAGACAGACAGACAGACAGACAGACAGACATACAGACAGACAGACAGACAGATATACAGATAAACAGATAGACAGATAGACAGATAGATAGATAGATAGATAGATAGATAGATAGATAGATAGATAGATAGATAGATAGATAGATAGATAGATAGATAGATAGATAGATAGATAGATAGATAGATAGATAGATAGATAGATAGATAGATAGATTGCCCTTGTGTTGTCGGGGCCCGAAAGGGGAGCAAAGAATAGCAACACTGTTTACCTTCCATGCATGTGGTACGAGGTGACTAAGGAGGTTTTGGGAAGGAGTTGGCTATCCCATATAGGGTCAGTGACCCAAAGCCATGCTTAAGTCGGATGTGTCAGGCCGAAAGGCGCAGATATCGCAGCAATGCTGTAAACCATGACACAACGCATTCCGTTCTCCGGACTACATCCTGCTAATATGTAGGAGTTTGAGAACGAACGCAGAAGAAGAGGAAGATAAATAGGTATACGTTATTTTTCACTTAATTAAATCAAAATCCCAAGTGCAAGTCATGAAAATTTACTCGAAGGAAACATTTTTCAATTGTTTTCAGTGAATCAATGTGCTGTTAGAACGAGTGTAGGGCTTTCATACAAATTCCACATAGTCTGGCGTGCGACAAGGACGTGTTATATCCCCTTGCTATTCATTACATATATCGATCTCCAATTTCCAACACCAATGAAAAAGATACAATAAACAACTTCCTGCGCGAACTTCTTTTTGCAGGCGACCAAGTAATAATGTTATCACCAGAAGACCAACTACAATATATAAATAGACTTCACACAACATGTAGGGATTTTAATATGAAGATAAAGAAAGAAAAAAAAACAGCGGTAAAGCAAATTGCATAAACAGAAAGATATACCTACTATTTTCATCAATGACCAACAACTTAAACAGTTAAAAGGAATCACTAATCTTGGAAGCATCATACCATCAAACGGAAAAACACCAAAGAAATCCAACATAGATGAAATGAACTGCTACATAATTATTCTTCGTGTATCATGGACAGAGAAAAAGAAGAACATAGAAGTTTAAAAAATACTGAAATTAAAAGAAGGGAAGCTTCTAAATACAGTAATAAGTAGGAAGCTACAGTTTTTTTTTTTTGCACAATGATGCATGATTGCATGGAAAGACTGCTGCTTGAGGGCAGAGTACCAGGGAGGAGGAGAAGAGGACGACCAAGAAGACAATGGAACAGCGATATCGAAGAATGTATGAACATGTCCTGGGCAACGCGTACTGCTTGCCAGGGACAGAGATGCGTTCAGAGTATCAATGACGAAGACAACGTTCTGGAAAAAACATATCAGTTATATACTTAGTATGAATCGCTCGTGTGTTGCCGGAGCCCGAAAGGGGAGCAAAGAATAGCAACACTGTTTACCTTCCACGCATGTCGTAAAAGGCGACTAAGGAGGTTATGGGATGGGGGTGGCTGTCCCATCCCATATAGGGTCAGTGACCCAAAGCCATGCTGAAGTCGGATGTGTCAGGCCGAAATGCGCAGATATCGCAGCAATTCTGTAAACCATGAC
This sequence comes from Meghimatium bilineatum, assembly GCA_034231615.1. Lineage (NCBI taxonomy): Eukaryota > Metazoa > Mollusca > Gastropoda > Stylommatophora > Philomycidae > Meghimatium > Meghimatium bilineatum. Next base: position 21,338,839 of record CM067300.1, read on the forward strand.
ACAACGCATTCCGTTCTCCGGACTACATCCTGCTGATATGCAGGAGTTTGAGAACGACCGCAGAAGAAGAAGAATGAATGAATGAAAATAGGCCACTACAGGCATTAAAATAGACACCAGATGGCAAAGAAAAGGAGGAAGCTCTGGTGTCTGACCTATTCGGCGCTGATGGAACATAGACACTTAAAAATGCAATGATAACGCGTGAAAAGCTATTTTTCTTGGTCTGGTATCTGTTACCGTTAAACTCCCCCATCACTAACACTCCTTCTACAGACACAACGCAGCCGAAGAAGACATGCACCTACCATCACCCTGCGCATGGTAGAAAGAGTAAAAGCTCTCAACCCCGGAGATAAGAAAAATTAGTGGTCAGGTATCTTAGACTATCACCTAAGGCTTAGTGGTCCATGCTAGAACAACATGACGTTACAGCATTAGAACGGGAGCACTAGCGGCGGAAGAATTCAGACAAGAAACTGCAAGACAGAAGCGGACACGTAGAAAAGAAAAAACATCTCAATCTCACACAGATACCTTCTATTGTTGTCAATTCTGTAAAAGAACATTTTGTGCGCGCATTGGACTTGCTAGTCATTTAAAAACGCACTATTAACTTTATTATTTTATTATTTATTGTTATTATTATTATGGTTGAGTTTTTGGTCATCGTCGATCACGACGGACGAACATCATCAGTGGTCCACAAACTTGAAGCAACCTACTAGAAACACAAGGTTTTCGTCGACATATAACATTGAATGGATCGCTTGCCCAGACCTCTGAGATTATCACAATGATGGGATCAAGTTAACGACAAAATTGACATCCATGTTAACTAACCACTCGAGAGAACAAAACAACAGCCAAAGTGGTTGTTACCATGTCACGCGTGTTCTAAGTGTGTAGGACAGAGACTGATTCGTGCAGTGGTTCCCAGGCATTTTCCAACCGAGGCCAACGCATTTAGAATAAAACTGACAAGTGTACTGCATTATTTTATGTCTGTATGATGTGTGCTTAGATATTTTTCTTTTGTTTAGAAAAGTAATTAGAGCACACTTTCATAGTAAGAAGAAACTATGTTCGGTGATTAGTGGGTTAGTCAATCGATTGGCCGATTAGTTACTTAGTTACAATTAATTGGTTGGTTAGTTACTTAGTAACAATTGATTGATGGTTAGTTAGATAGATGCTTCAATCTCAAGAAATTATGAGCTATAAATTATTGTTCTCTATGTGCATTATGGGATGGATGTTGGGGGAGGGGGAGGAAGTCCCTCGACATTTTTCTGAATAAGAAGCAGCCGAAGTAAGATGTGGTGGGTCTTTGGTACAAATGAAGTTGCGACACATCATATGTATGTTCTGTGGACTTCATCATGCTGGAAATCTAGGTCTACACAAAATTCAAGATTGGCAACACAGCCAAGAGTACACGTGGACAAGCAACACAACCAAGTGTACACGTGGAAAGACATCATACATTTATAATACATACTACAAGTGGGTCTACGTCCTGAATGTAAGATGCTGAGACAAACATACTGGCACAAAGAAACAACACTAGAATCAACGCTCTATGGACATAGGTCATATGTATGAGCTATAAAAGACACTGAAGTTTATTTAAAATACACTTACACGCGCGCACGCACCCACACATACTTACATACATACATACATACATACACACACACACACACACTTCAAGCGAACGAAAAAAGCAGATCTCTGTAAAATATGCATTATATTGGATGAGTGCATTTCATGTTTGCAATTCGAAAACTGCATTTGAAAACATCATCTATGATAAGTGGGCTTCTATAATATAGTTCTATGGAGGGGTTGGGGTAGGAGATTTAAGATATCATAATTCAAGAACATGCCCGATTCTAGTTCGCTTTCGTCTAAATGTGCAGCACTAACTAATGCTGTGCAGTGTGTTGCTGGAACCGGAGAGGGGAGTTAACTGATGCCGTGCAGTGTGTTGTTGGAACCTGAGAGTGGAGCTAATAATAACATCACTGTGACCAGAATTACATGTCCTTAGAGGTGACTATGGAGGTGTTGATGGTGGGATTGAAAGTTCTATCCTGTAGATCAGAATCTTGTTGAAGTTGGATCTGTTGGGACGAAAAAAGAATACCACCCAATCAGTAAACCATGACATCACATTTTCCATTTAATCAATCAGTAAACCATGACATGACATATTCTATTTAATCAATAAGTATGACATGATATCTTCCATTTAATCAATCAGTAAACCATGACATGACATATTCTATTTAATCAATAAGTAAACCATGACATGACATCTTCTATTCAATCAATCGGTAAACCATGACATGACATCTTCTATTCAATCAATCAGTAAACCATGACATGACATCTTCTATTCAATCAATCCGTAAACAATGACATCTTCTATTCAACCAATCAGTAAACCGTGACATGACATTTTCTATTTAACCAACCAATAAACCATGACATGGCATCTTTTATTCAACCAAACAAGAAACCATGACATAACATCTTCTATTCAACCAATCAATAAACCATAACATGACATCTTCTATTCAATCAACTAGTAACTCATGACATGACATCTCTTCAATAAATCAGTAAATCATGACGTGACATCTTCTATTCTTCTGACTACATGCTACTAACCAGCAGAAGTCAGATAACGAACGAATAAGAAATGGGAGAAATAATTTCGCAGTGCTCTTATGTTTGTTGAATAGATCTATGGTCCATACCAAATTTTCATATTATGATTTTGTTGAGGGATCAACCATCTTTTCTTGTTATGATATTGTTAAGTGGGCAACCATCTTTTCTTGTATGATATTGTTAAGTGGACAACCATCTTTTCTTGTTATAAAGTTGTTTAGGGGCCAATACCCTGTTCTTCTTGTGATGTTGTTTATGGGTCAACCATCTTTTCTTATTATGGTGTTATTGAGTGGTCAATCATCTTCTATCGTTAATGTTCCTAACACTAACATTTTTTTGTTTGGTCTTTCTGGCTGCCCGCGATATTTAAAAATAATATCTTTTTGGCCCCACTTTTATTAGTCCAAGTTTTACTGCCGTCAACTGCCTCTCTGAATATGTTCGCTCTAATGATATGCAATTTTTGCTGTTCAAAAAAGAAACGCAACATTATTTCAAACGTGTACCAATTTTTTTTTTCCGGAATTAGTGTTTAAAACTTGGCATTGAGTACAAATGGTACCGCACTGCTCTCGGCGGACCCAGGTTTAGCAGATAACAAAAAGTACCACCTCGTGGTGCACCCTGGAAACAGAATACAACTTCTCGTGGTGATTCTGGCTAAACCTTTTGGGGATTGAATCCGTGAATGTGGAGGCAGAAGATGGAAAGACAATTGACTGCAAAATAGACATTCAATATTTCAAACACCACTGCGACAACACATGCAGTGGCACTGTCGACACACGCTATTCAGTCCGGTCCGAACATTGAAAGAGTAACCACTGAAAACGACACGAAAAAGTAAATGCATGGCGATATACGAAAAGATAACATACTGAGTACAATGAGATAGCATCACAGCGCCAGAGGGCAGCGCTGCAAATAGAAAGGGAAAATGTTTCAAGGAAATCGGAACTACAAGCTCTGTGAGCTCGAGACAATCTTCTAGTTATCAATGCTCCTTACGGGCAGATATCCAATCGTGGGTACCCGGCAAAGAAAACAGCCCTGGTCCCAACTCTACTGTCAAGCCTTCTTGTACCAGAAACATGATCGCAAAGAGAAAGGGTTCATTACCCGATGGGCTCAGGCAAAAATGGGACAGGGTCGTTTAGCTCGAGAACACACTTTGCTCCCAAACGCGTGGTGAGATTTAAACTTGGACGAGGCGTTCACGATGTCGGTGAACGACACCTCGGCTAAGAAGACGACAGAGCCCGGGTCCAACTCTTCTGTAGAGTTCTTCCTTAACCGGAACCAGGCTCGCGGATGAGAAAAGGTCTAGTACCTGATTGGAGCAGGCACAGAACGTCTAATTACACGAGACAAATTCACTGACTGTGGAACACCTTTTAAAATTATGTATGTCTAATTACTCGAAGCACGTTCACTTGTTGCTGAACGCCTCGTGAGAGATAGACGTGAACGACAATCGTCTCGGCGAAGAGTCATTACACATCCGCGCGCTCGCCGACAGATAGGCAGGCTATCACATGCTAGGGAGCCCACTACCCGAATTAAAGGCATCACGAAAGCGTGTGTGCACTAAACTCTCAGCGGTGTGCACCAAACTCTCAGTGACATGCACCAAATTCTCAGCGGTATGCACCAAACTCTCAGCGGTGTGCACCAAACTCTCAGCGGTATGCACCAAACTCTCAGTGACATGCACCAAACTCTCAGCAGTATGCACCAAACTTTCAACGGTATGCACCAAACTCTCAGTGGTGTGCACCAAACTCTCAGCGGTGTGCACCAAACTCTCAGCGGTGTACACCAACTCTCAGCGGTGTGCACCAACTCTCAGTGGTGTGCAAAGCTTTGAGAAGAAGCCTCCCACTCAGAGGGATAAATCTACGTTTTCATTTTTTTTCTCTATCTTTCAAGACGTCATAAGTCTAGCTCTCCTGTCAAGCAGCCGTTCCTGTTAGAGGTGTTCACAGCCCCACTCCAGCTCTGGGAAATGGTCTTGTGATGAGTAGGGGAGCCAGCTAAGCATTCTCCGCCATCCAAGGGGCTCTCCAATTATGCTGGACTAACAAGTTTGACTAATACTGACTGGACTATTTCTGGGAATTATCATTTCCTACACAGGGTTGCTGCTGACCACACCCCATGTGACACATGTTCATAGCTGTGGTACCACGAATACAATAACAACTAGGTCTATAGTCAGGTCAGAACTGGATCTCATATGATTCCCCAGCGTGATGTTCAGTATTGACTTCTGTTAATGTTGCACCATAAAAGGAAACATAATGGAGAATTACACAATAGTGTACTTTACGATAATAGTTATGCAGATTTTCTGTTATGTAGATTGTGAGAAGCGCCGTACCAGGAAGTATAAATATGCTCTTGAATTTGTATGATACGAAACTCCCACAGATTATGCTCACGAACTAACATTGGCAATGATTTAAACAGTGGATTATATTCATCATAAAAGTGTTTTCCGCTGTAGATTGAATTCAGCGTGTAAACTTTCCGTAGTTGGAAGTCCCGTTGTTTGTTTCACCATGGACAAGCTAAATAGGAAAAACAGTGACAAGTAATAATCATATGTTTAAATTTATTGTGTCTAATGTGTAATATGACCAGATTATGCCTAATAGTAGTATTTGGCCATCGATGGTATTAGTAGTCTTAAACAGTCTCTTTAGTGGTTTCTAAGTGGTTGTTTGCATTGTGCTCAACACGATCGAATTCGGCTCTTGAAGTCTTGTTTATAATGAGGACTTTTTCGATCTCTTTGGATTATCGCTTGAAGCTACGGACTTATGTAGCAACAACACACGTCTGAAACTCAAATAGCTAAAACATAGTAGATGACTGATTTTATTGTGCTCGGATTAAAAATTGAGTTTCAGACTTGTATTGTTGCATCTCTCTGATGTGTACGGATACAACCATTTTCAGACTTGTATTGTTGCATCTCTCTAATGTGTGTGGATACAACAATTTCAGACTTGTATTGTTGCATCTCTCTAATGTGTGTGGATACAACAATTTCAGACTTGTATTGTTGCATCTCTCTGATGTGTGCGGATACAGCAATTTCAGACTTGTATTGTTGCATCTCTCTGATGTGTACTGATAAGAATGTTTCAGACTTGTATTGTTGCACCTCTCTGGTATATACCGATAAGAATGTTTCAGACTTGTATTGTTGCATCTCTCTGATGTGTACGGATAAGAATGTTCCAGACTTGTATTGTTGCATGTCTCTGATGTGTACGGATAAGAATGTTTCAGACTTGTATTGTTGCATCTCTCTGATGTGTACGGATAAGAATGTTCCAGACTTGTATTGTTGCATCTCTCTGATGTGTACGGATAAGAATGTTTCAGACTTGTATTGTTGCATCTCTCTGATGTGTACGGATAAGAATAAATGATCTAATTCTGACATATAACCATTTGCCACTGTTTGGACAGGTACAGTCAAAGTCTTAGTTAATAGTATATATACTATTGATTATTACATTAATATAATGAAAGTATACCCACAATATCAAACATCTCAGAGTACGATTGTGATTTTTCTAGGCAATATAGATACGTTCAGTAACTTACTATTGTTTTCTGAACCGTCCGGATGCACAATTGCCTGTGGCGAGGATCGAACTCGGTACCTTGGCCGTCACAGACGCGCTCTGTACCACTTCACCACAGAGCCGAATGTGGTGTATATGTGTGTATATGTATGTATGTATATATATATATACATACATACATACATACATACATATATATATATATATATATATATATATATATATATATATATATATATATATATATATATATATATATATATATATATATATATATATATATATATATATATATATACAGCAATAGAGAATGCAAAAAGCATGTAATGTAAGACTAAGGCAAAGTCTGGCACAAATAAAGGGAGAAAATGTTACTGGCGGACGTGGTCTCATCATCAGATAGCAATCATAGGTTCAACATGGGCAGAGATGCCTACATTTCTACTGTTGAATATTATGCGTATCTTCATTTCAACGTTGTTATAGTATACGCAGCTTTCGCGACTTCAATGAAATCACGCCACTAGCAAACTGTGCTGCTATAAAAACAAAATGACTAATTTCATCGGAGATGTCTGTTTACTGAGCTTGTCGGCTACTGATATGTTTGTTACAAACTCGAGGAGTGCTTCAAAACGAAAATATGTGCGGCCATGGTCGTACAAGGGGGCGGTTGGGCGAGGGGAGGGGTTCTCATTGGGTAGCGCGCAGATCTTTGCATCCGGGAACAGTCCTCGTGACTGTAACATGTGTACTGAATCAGTATCGATATTTATGCTAACACTGCTATTCAAGACCGGGCTCAGGTCACGATCTATAGACTGTTTACTTAGAAGGCCGGTTGTGATTACTGTCCATTCGCCGAAGACGGATGTGTCGGACCATTGGCGCAAATAAAACTGCGACACAACGCATTTCCATTCTCTGGACTGCATCCTGCTGGAGATCTAGTAGTACTGCTACAGGAGAGATCCAGCAGGAGATTGAGAATGAACGCTGAAGAAGAAGATTACTGTCCTGAGTTTAATTGGTCGGCCTTGGTTATTTTTGGCCGGCGACTCCAATTATATAAAGAGTACCCAAAGAATAGCCAGACAATAATCAAAAACGTACTAAATGAAGACCTCTTTCCGTGTAGCACATCTTCTATATCTGCCTATGGTCACGCATTATCTGACCCTATTTCGTGTTCGATACATTTCAACTTTTAAATAGTATAATATTATTGGTTTTCGGCTAAATAATGTAGGTACCTCTGCCTGTATTGTACCCAATCCTAATATGGAAATGATCCAGTAGTCATACAAACCTTTCGAAACTCCTTCCGATCTTGAACCAATCCTTCTTTTTCCATGAGTGTCATATTCAGGTTGGTATGTGATATATTGAGTCCATCTTCTTTGTTGCTATAATTTTTCGTTGCCTTAACATCATTCCCGCCATTGTGGCTGTCGTGTCTTTTGGTATGGCCAAAATATTGTAATTTTCTTGAGATAACCTTATTGTTTAACCAGTTTCTAGAGAGAACCTTGTTTAGTCAGTTTCTAGATTAGTGTTATTTAGTCAGTTTTATTTTGCCTTCAATTCTCTCAGAAGTCCTATTGGTGATCTTTCTGTTTCGTCGTATCCTGAGGATTCTTCTGCAAAATTGTATATCTCACTTTATTTATGATTGTCATCCATATATTGAACTATAAATATGCATTATCTAAGAAAAGTGAATTCTGTTATTTTGTTACAGCCCAGGAATATGTCCTTCATTTGTATCAGGGCTATGGTCTAGGAGAGAGAAATGAAAGAGACATCTTGAACTGGTATAAATCATACGAAATGTTAATAGGAAATACGTGGTTCAAACTACATCATGGACGCTTATGGACAAGGACAAGTTTATGAAGCTGAGGTTGAGTTGGCTGTTTCACACCATAAAGTGTGAAATTGGCCCAGAAGCCATGCAGAAGTTGAATGTGTCATGCCAAAAGGCGCAAATATTGCAGTGAAGCTGTAAACCATGAGACAACGGATTCCGTTCTCCTGACTACATACCGCTGATCTGCAATAATGCGAAAGAAGAAGAGTGTAGCAAGCAATGTACAAAAACAATTTCATTGCATTTGCAGTATAAAATGTGCTTAAACACACAAACTCTTCATTAGAAATAAGTGTTCAAGCAACATTCTAGTCAATAGGAAAAATCTAGGCAGCAATGTAGGCATACACAATCACATTGACTACATGTTCGTGCCCAATGGATTTAGAAGAGGTATGTTATCGGAAAAAATAAGACGCATAATAAAAATAAGAAAATAATAAAAATAAGACAAACCACCCATGCAACAGAAACCTTCGTAGATTACATGCCTTTATATTGAGGTTATCTTCTTATAGAAGTCTCATGGCATGTCATCTATGCAATCCCGTAGTCGTAACCTTAGATAACAATTATCATGTTGTTCCGACAGGTCGACGTTGTGCTTGAACTAGGACGGGCACGGCGGGGGTGGGCGGAACAACAAAGAAACCTGTCACAAGGACCAGAGTTGTGCCCTGATGTCGACGTCTGTTTGACGGCATTAGACTCGAAACACCATCGAGTCGGATGGCTGCTGGAACAGAGGGCGGAGCACTTATGGGAATGTCCCACGTGATGTGAGGCCAGTTTCTAATCAAGAATCATGAATTAAGGAAAAATAAGACGCATACAATTGAAGAATCTTAAGAAAGCACCAAAGTAATATTAAACTGAGCTAATCTTATTGAAAAAAGATGGTAAAGAAAAAAAAATTAAACAGGTTACTAGTAAAACTTACTGTAACAATGAATAAAAATAGATTTCAAAAAGTATAGAAAAACATACAATAAAACTAAACAGGACAATTTTCCACGTATCGGTCCACGTATAGTTACGGTAAGTTTTTCTAGTAACCTGTTTAATTTATTTTGCTTTACCATTTGTTCGTTCGGTTACTGCGGCTCGCTCCACTTTGTTGGACACCCTCCGATCATTGGTTATTGAAAAAAAGATGCGGACATAGCAGACAAATGATAACAGTACAAAATAGATACAACAGATGAGTATAGTGGGAATTCGTGATTAAAATACAAAACAAAAAAGACCAGACGAAGATACACTCTAGCAATACACATCGATTCTCTTATTACCCTTAACTCCAGCATAATCAGAATGAAATATTAGACAACTTACAGACCTACCTGAAGTTGACAGCCCCTTAACGTCTGTACCAGAACAAACCCCGTGGAGTGAAAGACATGGAATGCCAATATACATTCAGACCCATGTGAAAGGAATACTAAGCGAGGACGAACAGAACAGTGTGCAGCGAATGACAGTCACACTCAGTTTCCTGGATGAGGAATATCCACAAGATATATGGGTCAGCACAGAATGCTGTGAGGAATGGAGGTGCAGGTGTATATATAGAATATCCACACAAGCCTAGAGATACAATCAGAACACCGACAGGAAAATTCTGCAATAATTATGATGCAGAAATCCAGGCAATTAGTGTGGCAGCTAAAAAATTGCTGAACTCCAACTCTGGCCTACAGCCTGTGGTATTCCTGACAGATGCAAAGTCAGTGCTTCAAGCTCTCCAGTCTGGAAAACTAACAGACTTAAAAAAACTACTTAGCGAATTGTCTTACCAGTATAGGGTAACCATGCAGTGGATACCCTCTCACTGTGGAATACCAGGAAATGAAAAAGCAGACCAACTGGCTAAGGAAGGTGCTGCCGAAGACCAACCAGATATACCAATCACCTACCATCAGAAAAAAACAGATGATAAAGTCAATAAGAAAGCCACAAACACCAACACAAGATGACTATCACATTATGAACAGATCAGAACAAGTTATAATTCTACGTCTCAGAACAGGACACAACCGACTCCGCAGTCACATGTATACAAAGTTCAAGATTGGCAACACGGCCATGTGTACATGTGGACAGGCAGCACAGAGTGCCAAACATATACTTCAAGAGTGTTCTGAGCATGAAACGCTGAGGCAGACATATTGGCCAGAGGAAACAACACTGGAATCAAAGCTCTATGGGACACTGTATGAGCTACAAAAGACAGTGAGTTTTATTAAGGAGACAGAATTACAGATATAGACGTTTCAAGTGAACGAAAGAAGAAGAAGAAGAAGAATGAAATATCAACTTCAGTCTTTGGAGGTGTGATATTTCAAATACTCCATCCCGCCCGTGTGTTGCCGGGGCCTGAAAGGGGAGCAAAGAATAGCAACACTGTTTACCTTCCATACATGTCGTAACAGGCGACTAAGGAGGTTATGGGATGGAGTTGGCTGCCCCATCCCATATAGTGTCATTGAACTAAAGTCATGCTGAAGTCGGATGTGTCAGGCCGAAAGGCGCAGATATCGCAGCAATGCTGTAAACCATGACACAACGCATTCCGTTCTGGACTACATCCTGCTAATCTGCAGGAGTTTGAGAACGAACGCAGAAGAAGAAGAAGAAATACTCCATCCATTCATAACGCTGATATCCCCTCTGAGTTTTGTGGATCATGGAATGAGAGTCCGACACAATTACGGTCATGATTGTCATCTTTTCTGATATCACTGTTTCTAGGGGTTCCATAACTGTCTCGATATCCATTCTCATATTGAAGGTTATTATACCATTCGCTCAACACTGTGCAGTAACGAATCCATCTCTTAGAATTACAGAAAAGCCCGATCTTGACCCTCTCCTCACAAAATCATATATGTAGATGAACACATCATCCTTTCCGTGTTGTCGATTATCAATAGTTTGATTTCTATTTCAGATTTTACATTGCACCAATCCCAGAATTTTCTGCTATGTTGTCATAACCTTTCGACAACTTGACAGCTTTTCATCAGCTCATATCTATTTTCTTTCCATTTCTTATCCACTATTTCATCAACAGGGGTAACCTGGGAAATCATCTTCTACGCATCTGCCAGTGCCTGTCTAGATGTTATAGACTAATTCCAGTATGCGTTTTATAATCACGTCAGGAGTAACACGCAAACACCCCAGAGCTATCTGCAGACCCTTATTCTGAATGCGTTCCAAGTTTTGACATTACGCAGTTGACAGTGTGAGGAGTGACAAACCATAATCTATAACTGACTGTTAAAAAAGCAAAATAAGTAACCTATCTTCAATATCTACAGTTGTTATTATTCTAAGCGTTGCTAGACCATGTTTACTTTTCGGGATAACATTGTCTACATGATATTTGTAGGACAAGCTCCTATCCGACGTTACTCCTAAACATTTAATTATGTCGATAGCTCGATAGTCTGATCATCAAATTTCACACTAGGAAGTACTGTCTTCATGATGTTGATCTCAATTTATACAGGGTGTGCTATCAATTTTGCAATTATTTCTTTCAACCTTTTGTCGTATATGTTTTGTAGTGTGATGATACAGTAACTACTTATTCAATAATTATTAGTGGTAGACCACTTTGTAACTTGCGTAATGCTGATGATATCGATCTCTTGGGTGATTCCGAATAGGAACTACAAGAACTCACCTCAAATTTGGAAGATATTAGCCTGAAATATGGCATGGACATTAACATTGATAAAAACAAGATATGTGTGACTAGTGATACCAGTAAGATCCTACGAATATCCGGTTAAACGGTCACAAACTTTAAGAAGTTACCACCTTCAAACATCTCTGGTCCCAATTATGTGATGATGGCAATTCGGGAATTAAGATAAAGCTCACATTCGAGATGGCAATGGCTGCCATGGCTGAATATGATTTGTAACAATAGGATCCGTATTACTGTAAATATTATTCTATTCAGATTGCTAGTGCTTTTATACGGATGTGAAAGATGGACACTCCGTGCATACACAGAAAGAAGGATTCTGGCTTTTGACAACAAGTGCTACAGACGTTTGTTAAGAATTATGTACATAGAACACAAGACAAATATATTCGTCGGAAAGAAAATAAACAAACTTGCAGGTTATCAAGAACTACTATTGGCAGTGGTGAAACGGCGCAAACTTATTTGGTGTGAGCATTTAACGAGGACGAGATTCACTTCCTAAAATTATTTTGCAAGGAATAGTCGAGGGTTGAAGAAGAATATGCTGTAAAGAAAATCGTGGATTGATAACATTAAGGAATTGATTAAGGGTGATTTTTCTGCACTCCTCCGAATGACAGAGATGTTTGAAGGGCTTTGTGTGCTGATGTCTCCTGTATGGTGGTACGCCACGACGGTTATATAATATATTGGTAGCATATCCTATTCAGGATGTAGCCATCAACCCAGCATTTTTTGACTATAGTGATTTTCTTGACAACATAAATATATTCAGTAATTTGTCATTGCTTTCTGAATGCCTACAGCGGGATTCGAACCTGATACCTTGGACGGCACAGACGCGCACTGTACAGGGCCATAGTAATAACCATGTGATGAGTTGTGGGTCTTATTATTATTAACGACTTATGTGTCTTGCATCTCTACATGTTGTTTGTACGGGTCTGAGTCAGTTGTGGCACCAATCTGTGGAAATATCTGCATGCCGCATACGTTTTTTGAATGTATGTGCTTCTTGCTTCTTGCTTCATCGAATGAGCAAATATTTTGTAATAATAAATTGTTTTACTAATTTTGATTATAGTGAATACGAGGTTCCAGTTTTTAGTAATCGTGTTCCGTCTGCGATAATTTCATTATTTAAAATTAGCAGTTTTAAATTTATTTCATATCATTTGTAGCGAATTCTCCACACTTGCCACTAATTTAGCGGGTCTTCAGCTATATTCTAGTGGTATGTGCACTAGTGTGTTGCCTGTCAATCTGAACGTGAGTATTCACAGTGTGCTTGATCTTTGTAGGCAAGTCTTCATTTTGGCTATTTAATTATAATGTGCAGGGCTTTTTTTTTAAACTAGGGATACCTGTATCCCCCACCTTATCGTCCCTGGAATATTCTTTATTTCAGTTCTGCTCATCAGTTTGTAATAGTGAGAGACAGACAAAACTACGTGTTCATGGGGAAAAACACCAGCACTAGAATGATAACTTGAAAGACACAAACAATAGTCAATGTATAATAATTAATAATGTATTTCCTCTATTGCATTGGTTTCTAACTTCAATTGTCAACCAGTTTTTGCATTTGGATCACGCACTAGAGTAAAAATCATGTGTAAGGATCCCAAATTTATAGATGTCCATTAAATTTACAACAGCTTGTCGCCCATTTTCAAACACAATGGGGTATTTAGTTTCCTTGTAAAAATCAACAGATGACGCGAAGTCTCTCCTCTCCCCATTTCAGTGTTAACTCATTTTATTAAAAAACACTAATTTTGTGTCTAAAAAAGCACTACTCCTTTTTCATTAAAATGTGTACAAGATATCACATTATATTTTTCATTATAATTTATTAAAATCTGTTAACATTCTTCTTCTTCAGCGTTCATTCTCAAACTCCTGCTGGATCTCTCCTGTAGCAGTACTACTAGATCTCCAGCAGGATGCAGTCCAGAGAATGAAAATGCGTTGTGTCACTGTTTTATTTGCGCCAACGGCCCGACACATCCGTCTTCGGCGGATGTTAATATTATAATTAATGTTATTCTAGATTGGCCCCATACAAAATAAGCCAGACAACCCTAATTTTCTGTAGAGGATTTCTGCGGTATTGAGTATTGTCACTTCCTTTGTATCAAAAGGCACCATTATCTAATACAAATGCCCACTAGTACAGGTTGTAAAATGATGATGTTGATGGTTGAAAACAATCATAAGCATTATGTGATCGATTTTTTTGCAGAATATCCATAGTTTATAATCACTGTTCACATCATTCACCATACTTTTTATTCTGTAATTAGAAAGATAAATCTAGGTTCCTCTGAAGACACTCTGCTGAAGCTTGTGACACAACTAGTTGAAGATAATGGTACACACTTTCTAACCATATGCAGTTAAGGAGCTTCAGACTTTAATTTTTTGTACATTCCATTATTTATCCCTGCCATATCAGATGCATTATCACTGCCTAGTTCAACTAGTCTTTGAAACCCAAGCTCATTCTTTTTAAAGCATTTTTCACAACCAGATGGTTCCATCCAAATGCTTTATTGTTGCGTTCACACAATTTGACAAAAAAAGCAATACCAAACTGATTATTCTTTTTCGGAATAATACCCTATAGCATACCAGGAAGTTTTATTGCAGAGATGTCATTGCTCTCGTTAATTAATTTGCTGAATTTCATATTTCCAATATCATATACCAAGGTTGTTTTATTTGGGGCAAACACATCTGATTGTACCTTACAGAGTACAACATGATCGACAGCGAGTAGGAAACAATGTCCAGTTGCAAACAAGCATATACCTACCATATTTTTGTTACTTTTACATAATTCTTGTGTGTGAAAGCCTTGTTTGTATTTCTTCTCCAAATGATTGTTCAGCTTTCTTATATTTTGTTGCATTAGTGTGTCTCTCAATATCTTTCAATCAACCCGGTATTGAACATTTGCAGTTTTTACAATAGCATTTAGTGTAATCTCTTTCTATTCTTATTATAAATTTTATAATATCTTGAATCATTGAGTCACTGTGCTCTCTTAAATGCTGAGAATAATTATTGCCCATAATGAAACTGTGATAAGGGTAGCTGGTAAATTAAATGGTGGTGCAGTCATAACAAAGATGCTGGAACAAATGTTCATGCTCCATAATACAATGGCAGCAACATTTATACACTATGTTTTAATTGTATTGTAAGTAAAATATGAAGGTAATAATTGAATCCTTTCAAATGGTAACTAAAGTTTGCCTGGTAAGGTATAAGCACAATGACAATTTACTGTCTCTAGTTATTTATTGTTTGACATTTTAGTATTCCTAAAACTTTTTTTAAAGTTTGACAGAGCTAAAAACACTAAAACGCACCGAATATTTTTGGAAAAACACTAAATTAGTGCTCCTGCACAATTTCCAAAATGTGGGCACCGGATCACTTGTAAAGGCACCACATCTGAGTGAAAAGCACCAAAATGGCAACTATGTATTCTTGCATGTCATCCCAAACTGCATCATTTATCTTGGATGATGCAAATTTTATTTTTATTGGCTGTCAAATCAAAGTATTAGCAAAGTGACTAATGGTCAGAGGCATCAGCCAAAGTAAGTAACGCTGTGTGGATCAGCACATAGGAAGAATAAAATTATGATAATAATTGAATGTCTTCAATGGTTGCTTTAAATATTGTTTGGTAAAGTATTAAGCAAAATGGCAACTTACTTTCCATAGTAATTCAGTTTTACATTTTAACATTCTTAAATTTTAAAATGCATGTGCAGTTCATTGTGAAGAATACTATGGCAACTTCCAGTTGATATTCCAACTTATGAGGCTACCAGGACCGGACTTAAACTTCATAAGGCCCTAAACTATTTGAGATATGGGGCCCTTTATATGTCCTTTATACATAATATATGACAATTTCTCACTCTGACAATTATTTTTGGGTCCCACGGACCCTAAGCTATAGCTTGTGTAGCTTATAAGTAAATTCTACACTGGAGGCTACTTTTATTACCATCCTGATTAGTTTGGAAATATCACACAGTGTCTAGACCTTGATATTATCCAACCACGTCTTCTTCTGGCCACCTCGTCATCTCCACCCACCACCATTCCTTGAAGAACATTTTTTGTCATTGAGAAATGTTTTATCACCTTTCCATACCACCGGAGTTTGTGAAGTTTTATGATTGTTAACGTTGGCCCTTGTTGACTCGCTAATACATTAATTATGTCATGCACACATACAAATTGGTCTTATGTTCTCGGTAACAGATAACTAATACATGTATATTGCTTTTGTTTTCAAACATCTGAATTCTTCTCTCTGTCTGCAGCCATATAGACAAAACCAAAGATTTATGTAAGTTAATCTTAGCACTCAGAAAAGAAACTATTGAGTTTCGAAAACAAATGCCTTCATAGGATAACTAACACCCACTGGAGTGAATTCAAATATTACGAAAAAATCAGAGAAGAGACACATCAAAACTACATCACAGATGTTATTAGAAAACACTGTTGGTCCTACATCAGACATGTCCTACATTCAGACAATAACATAATACACCACCAATCTCTTGCACGGATATCAACAGGCAGAAGAATCAGGGGTAGACCAAAAGAAACACTCAGAAGAACAATATTTAGAGAAATTAAAACAAACAATATCCATACTAATCAAGAACTGCACAGAATAGCTTTGAACGGACAGAATTTGAGAGATCTGACCTCTGCCCTATGTGCTATCTTCAACACTAAAGGAAAATGAATTAATCTTAGCATGGGTGGTGATTCTGCTTTTTCAAATGGTGATTAATCTTGTCATGGTGGCAATGCATTGAAGGCAGCAGTGATACTATTCTTTACTCCCTCTTTTGGCTCCAGCAATACAGAGTGATGGCAAGACGGTAACACATTGAAAGACAATAAAACACACAATAATACTATGTCAAATAATGTCTTGAAAACTAACAATCAAACATTCCAGATGGTTCCATCCAAACTTAAGTGGGCACCAAGCAGAGAAACTGTTGATGGAAAAAGGACAAGATGGCAGCTTCCTGGCCCGACCAAGCAGTACAGAAGGGTCATATACACTTTCAATAAGGTCAGAATTAGAGATAAATCTATGCGCATACATTAGTCATTATTGGTGTTGACATGGAGACTGCCTCATCAACTCTTGATTAGTGATTAATTTATGTTTTTGTGCCAACACAGGCTCATTCTTCTTCTGCATTCATTCTCAAACTTTTTATGGTTGACAGGATTAATTTGGAGAATGGAATGTGTTGTGTCATAATTCTTGGCTGCAATTATTTGCACCTTTCAGCCCGATACATTTGATTAATATGGACTCTTAATCACTTTGACACTCTGCAGCAGGAGTCGGAACCATTTTTTGGTCTGAGGGTCGGATACAGAAACACACCTTCTTGAAAACCGGACAGGAAAAAATTCAAATCTGAAAGCTTAGTTATGTACGTTAATGTTACTAAACATACATTTTCAGATTTTTAAACTTTTGGATATTAACATATATGTAATTTGGTACAGAAAGATTGATACAATTTATTATAGTTATGTGGTTATTGACCAGATTCTACTCAAAATCAGAGCTTGCATTCTTTTTTTAGGAGCACCACAGATTTTTTGACTTATAAGTTATGAAAATATAAGTCATAAGAAATATTTCACCTGAATAATAAGTCAATTTGATCTAACATCACTCTTTGGTCCTTCCTACTCTAATGTAACAACATCACTCATTTTCATTCCTACTCTGATGGCTGCATAGATGCTCTGATTTCCACAAATTAAAAAAAACAAACATTTTTAGCATGAGGTTGCATGCCAACAGTGTGGCATCATTGTGATAGAAATATGTCTGGCACCGCGGTAATGATTTTTCAACAGTTCCTTCACCATCTTAGTCAACAAATTTGTTCAGAAATCCATTTTCTTCAAGAACATTAACTTTCAATTTATCACCATGCACATTCTATTTTGACTCTTAGCAGTGGTGGTTTATCACCCAAAGAAGTGGGTTGATTACTCTTATCTCGGATGAGTAGCTACACAGCTGGTAAATAAATCTTGTGAGAAAAGGCAATATCATTGCTCACAGCGTCTTGGGTATTAAACCAAGTTGTTTCTGCATGAGCAGCATTGGGCAATGGCAACAATCGAGTTAGACTTGGGTTGTTTCACCCTCGAAGACAAAGACTTCCTGCCTGGCAACATTGCCCAAACATCAAGAGTTCCCCTAAACAATGTTTCCATCATTGAGTTTGAACAAAATGTGCTCTTACATTTGTTTGACTCTTTCTTTGTGCAATGGACAGATGTTTTCAAAGCCTTCTTTCATGCCCTCTAATCAGCAGTCCTATATCTGAAGTTCGACTCCTACTTTGAATTGGATCAGATGTTTTATGGAAGCGATTTACTAATTTATATTTTGTTTTGACTGTTGTGTGTTATCAATCATGAACAACTCTTTAGCTGGTATTGTACTGGAAATTTCAGATGTTTTTGACACCATATATTTGTCCTTACACAAGGCTGCCCTCTAGTGCATGGTGCCTACTTCAGAGGAATTCAATGTGTACTCTAGACCATTGTTCACTCTAAGAAGAGTGTATGTTGGCACTGATAAATTTTGAGCACCCTCTTTCTGGATTTTTTTCTACCTTTAATCCTACCTAGAAAGCACCAGTCTTCATCAGCATGCTCTACTTATACATTATACTTTTATTATTAATTAACTTTTACACATATTTATATTTGTAAATCTTGTGTGCCAAGTCCAAACTCTTGTGCACCAAGGGATAAAAAATATGTGCAGCTTAGCCAGAACAGTGCTCTAGACCACTACTGTGGTGACTTCTCTAGACCACTACTTTAGGTCTCTGTGGTGGTAACACTGTTCGCACTGTTTTTGTTGTTGTTTCACTGTTTGTTTTGTATATTCTTGATAAAGGTTTGAAATGTTGAAAATGTCTTGTGTATTGTTATTTGTAATTTTTCGTATTTACACCCCATAGCCCCTTAGTAATAGTCTGTCAGTTGTCATCAAGTGAAACTTCAAAAACGTGTTCTACATAACCGAAGTACTATTGTTAGACCACTACTATACCATAGCTTAATCTACTAATGTCAGGACTTCGACATTGGCCACCCTTCTAATTTTTTTAGTGAGAATGCCTTGCATCACAGTGTGGCAGCAGTATCAATGGTTGTGTCAACTGAATATCTCATTGTAATAAATCTCATTAAATCTGTACCTTCCACAGCCCTACAGGTGATCCTAAAAGTGTTAGCCAGAAACACAACACGAGCGATGGTATATCTATTTCCAGGGTGCACCACGAGGAGATACTTTTAGGATCTTGGTTATCCTAACCCTGGGAGGTCACACAAGAGCAATACGAAACCCTCAGTCTGTATACTATATAAAACCCCATTTTGTTGCCTACATCATAGGACTATCCAAAAATTGCATCAGACTGGAAAACTCGCAGTCATCAAAGTAGGAAGTATCCACATTTAATCCACATAGAATCCATAGCTCTCCTTCCATCCAACTGTCAAATTAACCTGTGTCTATATATCAATTTTCAATGCAATTTTTCAGACGCGGAACTGAAGTCACACATATAAAGATCCAGAACACTGGAGACTCGTATGTTCTGTATGGAGGGGAAACATTTGCAACGCTTTCAGAGCTTGTGCAGTACTACATGGAGAACCAAGATCAGCTTAAGGAGAAGAATGGAGCAGCAATCAAACTGAAGTACCCCCTGGCATCAGTTTCACTTGACCCCACACCAGAAAGGTAATCTACTCATCATTTAAATGATGGTCAAAAAAAACCTTAAAAATATTATAGAAATTGCCTTGTAACTTGTCAAAATTTTTTTTAAGGATGTCAAGAGTAGACTGCACTTACCATCATGATGCAGACAAGCAACATAACATCATAATGACAGTTTAAGAGTGACTTTAAAATTGGTAAAGCGATGAAGTCTATAGAAGATTCAACAGCGAATGAAGGTCCAGTATGCATGCTCGTGTGTAAATCTTCTTCTTCTGAGTTTGTTCTTAAACTCCTGCAGATTAGCAGGAAGCAAGGGATAAATGAACCAGTGTAGGGTAACAACCCTAAACAGGAAGTAGGTGGCTGGGGTAACACAGGGCAAAATGTCAAGAAATACAAAAATAGGTAGGTGTGTTACCAAAATGAAACATAAAACAACTTAACAACGAGATACAGCAGGAAGCACTCTCAAGAACGGAATGTGCTGTCACGATTTACAGCTTTGCTACAATATTTGCGCTCTTCGGCCTGATACATCCAACTTCAGCATGACTTCTGGGTCACTAACCCTATATGGGATAGGACAGCCTATCTCCACCCCATGACCTTCTTTGTCACCTCTTATGACATGCATGTTGGTAAACAGTGATGTCAGTCTTTGCTTCCCTTTTGGGCCCCTGAAGAACATGGATGGTCTGTCCATCTAGCAAGTGTATGAGGGGATTAAGTAGCTTAATATTAATGTGGGTTTTATTTGTGACAGAGTGCTCAAGATTGTACAGATATCAACTCCAAAGAAACCAACACACTATTTTCCATAGAACATGCCACTGCAGACTGTTGTGTCTCCTTTATCGACTGAGGATCTCATACACAGATCTTCTTCTTCTTCTGCGTTTGTTCTCAAACTCCTACATATTAGCAGGATGTAGTCCAGAGAACGGAATGCGTTGTGCCATGGTTTACAGCATTGCTGCGATATCTGCGCCTTTCGACCTGACACATCTGACTTCAGCATGGCTTTGGGTCATTGACCCTGTATGGGTTGGGACAGCCAACTCCATCCCATAACCTCCTTAGTCGCTTTTTACGACATACATGAAAGGTAAACAGTGTTGCTATTCTTTGCTCCCCTTTCGGGCCCCGGCAACACACAGGCGTCATCACAGATGAATGTCCATGTTGATAGTGACTGATACTCATGAACACATTCTTCAGGACTGCCCAACATACAAAGATCAGAGACAGCGGATCTTGACAGAGGATAGAAATTTGATGCAAAAGCATTGGCAGCTACTCTGACCTGGGGAAGACAGTGGATTTTCCCTTCAACAGACCTGACAATATAACATGACCGCAGATAATGAATGAAGAAGAAGAATTGGGCCAAGAATACAGAATAATAAATTTAGAACCATTGCAACTATTAAACACCTCATATAAGAAAACCACCAATCGACTGTGAGTGAAATTTCCACTCATCTAGATATCAGTCAAGGTTCAGAATACCACATTATCTATGAACATGAAGATTCTATGAATCTCCTATAGAGATAAGAAGACAAATGTGTATGTTAGAAATATAATAGAGATGTATGCTGATCCGCAAGAACTATTGCTTTCAATAGTGAAATGACAAAAACTTTTATGGTTTGAACATTATGCCAACATGATTCCTCCTAAAAAACAATACTACTGAGAATGATTGAGGGTGGATGAAGCAGAGGAGGACAAATAAAAGCATGGACAGACAACATCAAGGACTGGACAGGACAGAATATTTTTCTTACTCTCTGTATTGTTGAAGATAGAAATCGCAGGAGGACTCTGTGTGTTGATGCATCCAATGTGGTACCACTACAACCCTGACGAGCTACAGTTTATAGATAGATAGATCATCAGTGGTGTACTACAGTAGCACAGTGTCTGCAACTTAACAGGATAAAATTAGATTAGATTTGATTTGAATCATTTATTGATTATAGTATTCTATACTTTTCAAGGTGATTGTCTTCCACAGATGGTTTCACAGTGGTCTGTCAGGCAGAGAAGCAGAGTGTATGTTATTAGATAAAGCAAAGAACTCTAGTTTCTTGGTCAGGAAGAGCCAGAGCAAACCGGGTGATTTTGTAATATCTGTACGATGTGAGGACAGAGTATCTCATGTTAAGATTAGATACCAGGTAATGTGCGCATGAATCTTCTAATCTTAAAAAAAGATTTATATATGTGCTACTGATTCGAATCTGATTCGAATTCTTGAAAGGAGAGTCAAGTGCCAAGCCGAGTGGCGTAGGTGATTGTGCTTCTCCACAACTCTCTCTCTCTCTTGTGTTGTTAATAAGTTCAGTTGGTGACTTCTCTTTGTGCCACAGTGATAACCCATCCAGAAATTTCTCTCTTTTTCTTTCCCCTTGATCTATCCAGTGGCTATTCAATGTCCAAGTTTTACTTTTCTCACCACATGCCCTAAAAATCTTGATTGTCCGTTTCTAATTTTCACTATAATTTTGAAAGGAGAGTAAAGATTGGTGAAACTGTTA
Organism: Meghimatium bilineatum; assembly: GCA_034231615.1. Taxonomy (NCBI): domain Eukaryota; kingdom Metazoa; phylum Mollusca; class Gastropoda; order Stylommatophora; family Philomycidae; genus Meghimatium; species Meghimatium bilineatum. The sequence continues at coordinate 21,361,085 of CM067300.1, forward strand.
CCTGCGATACATGTGATTAGAGGCAACAGGAGGGTTCAATGAGGCATTGGCTACCCAATACTGTAGCAGATGAAGTGAACAAAAATAGCTGTGTTGAAGTTAAATGTGTCAGAACAAAAGGTTTGGATATTGTAGTGAAGATGTAAACCACGACGAATGACATTCCATTCTGCTTCATGCAAACTCCTGCAGGAGTTTGAAATCAAACACAGAATACCAGTATGTTCCTGAGTTAAACAGGGAAGCAAAGAAAAGAAACACTGTATACATTCCATGCATGTTATAAGAGGAGACTAAGGAGGTTATGTGGTGAATTTGGCTGACCTATCCAGTATAGGGTTCAAGTGACCCATAAGCCATGCTGAAGTCAGATGTGTCAGGTGCAGATATTGAAGCAAAATTTTAAACTATGACAGCACATTCTGTTCTGACTACATCCTGCTAATTTGCAGGAGTTTGAGAATGAACAGTGGAAGAAGAAAATATTTTAACATAGCTGCCAACCTGTTGAGACTGAAAACTGTACAAAAATTATTTAAAACTTCATACAATGAGGAAAAACCTTACACAATGTCGGGGGTCAGGTTTGCAGATATGTGTGCTGTAAGGGAGGAGGGATACAAAAACAAAAATGGTAGTTTGTGCGCTTTCACATAAATATTTCCCCATTGAGACCTAGAAGCCATCAGGGGCTGGAAACTAAGACTGGTTGGACAGGCCCACTCGAGTAGAACCACAGCCCTGTCCAAGTAAGCAGTGTGCTGAAGACGGAGGCAACCAGCAAAAAGATGCACAATTAATCAGAATGCCATGTGCAAAACACAATGGAAACATGTCTATATCCAATAATACTTATGGTGCATGCTCTCTGTGACGGATGTTCAGGCAGGGACTGTGGAGGCCCTATACCTCGAAAGGGCCCAACTCCATTTACTTAAGGTCCTTCTCAATTTCCCCGAAGGGCTAGGAGGCAAGGGAATAGAGCTACTGACCAAACAAACCAACGACAAATAAAAATAATGCACTGGAATGCTGAGGGTGTCAGCAGCAAAAGAGATGGATATAGTAAAAAATTGGAGTGAAAATCTATTTTAATTCTAATGATAGAGGCCTATTCATGCTACTTTTTTATTTTGTATATTCTACAGAATTAATATCTTCTAAAGTTTTGACAACATCAAGTTTTGATTCAGACATTTTTTGTTAACAGAATGGCAAATATGACGTGGGTGGTGGTTCAATGTTTGATTCCCTGGCAGAGTTGGTAGAACACTACAAGAAAAGTCCAATGGTTGACACATCTGGGACAGTTGTCTACATAAAACATGTAAGAATCTATGTAACTCAAATTTGTCAGATATTTCTTAAAAGATTTGTTAAATTTGACAGCATCAGCATGCAGAAGATTTAAAGGCAAGACTATAAAGGGGGAGGGGGGAGGTTGGCCCCCCCCCAATATATGGGCTTACCTTATGTCATAAAACAGTAATCTTCTAATTGGAGGGGGTTGTTTGGGGGGGGGGTCATTCCCCCTCCCCAATCTGTGGGCTTACCTTACATCATGCAACATTAATCTCCCAGTAGATGACATGTCAATTAGTGAGGCTATTCTATTATGGGAGACCAGAGTTTCATCTGTACCAGTGGTTTCCAATTTAGGAACACTTTATCTGTTTGTTTCTAATGATATATCCAAGCTAATTTTTTATTTGGTATATTTTACAGAATTAATGTCTTCTAAAGTTGAATGGGTAGGTCCATTATCATGATGAAGCTGCCAATTTTCCTTTTCGTACAGATCCGGCTGTTTCTGTTGCATAGCATCACCAAGGTGGCAGATGACCTCAGAGTAGTAATCTTTTGTAATGTTTCAACCATATGGTATATACTTATGATGCATCACTCATGGAAGTCAAAGAATGCAGTTAAAATGATTGCATTTCTTACACACATGCCTTGCTGTTTTGTGGTCTTGTTGAAAGCCTATTCAATCTTCCAAATGGTTTCCACTTGGGTGTTACTAAGCTGTTGATAAAATCTCATGTAATCCACTGCTCAGGTTTTTCCTATATTCTTCAAGAATGAAAATGTGACTGCTGGTCACTACACATCATCACTCTAAGGTTGAATGTCAGCTACTGATGCCACACAAGCAATGGGAAAAAAATTAATGTATGTGCATTACTTTTGCCTGGACCTCCTCACCAGAAGATGCTAACATGGTCCAATGAGTTTTGAACAGCTCTCATATATAAACATACATAAAACAATGCTTTTGTCTTGTTGACAGCCGCTGAATAACAGCCGGATGGTAGCATCTTCTCTTAAGTATAGGATCAAACAGCTGCAAAAAGAGGATGATACTGGTCAGAAGTCCAGCACTGCTGTCCACAAAGGCTTCTGGGGCGAGTTTCATGTAAGTAGTGCTTCTATAAATGTATGACTGTAGTTTCACAAGCACATTTGGCTTCTGTAAGTGTATAATTTTGTAGTCCGATTTGTAATCATAGCTTCTATAAATGTATGATCTAGTTACCTCTAATTATTCTGGCTGGTTGTATTTAATGATAATGATGAATTAATTCTTTTTGCTGTGAGCATGTACCTCTTGACAGCCCATGGCCTTTCAGACACAATAAGGGAGCCATTTCAGTGTGACAGTATTGCAGGATTATCACACCAAGCCAGGTGCGCAATACACACTTCTGGGCCAACTATCTCATTATTCTTCTGTCAGATTTGTTGACCCATCCACAGTTATGGCACACCAAGGATTCACTTCCACTTTGGGAGTATACCACAAAATTACAAAGGTGCCCCGCAAGCTGACCTGCATTTCTTCATCATCCTTTGGGATCATTTGATAGAAGACAAAAGTAAAAAATTGAAATAAGACATACTGTGTCAATGATGATTTTTTTCACAGTAACAGGTTGTCTGTCAGCTTATCCCTCAACTTTCCTTAGTCATCACCTACAATACACCTGGAAAAAAGAATGACACCCTGAACTAGAAGTCAAGGCCCTAGTTGCCACATAGGCTGTTTTTGAAAAAAAGAGGTTCCTATGGTCAGTTATACCACTTTGAGAATGTTTAGAGAGAAAATTTTGAATAGGCATAACAGACATTTGCTATTTCAACTTGATGAATATGTATAACTGACTATTGCCATTTCAACCTGGTGAATATGACAGCAGAACAAATTTTACAGTACTGCCCTCAGTATACAGATCTGAGAAAACGGACATAGATTAAAAGAGAAGCTATATGGCAAAGTGGAAACCCTAAAATAGACAGCAGACTATATAATATAATCTCAAATTCCAATCTGAGTAAGAGATCATTGATGAAGTTCAGAGAGAAAGCTGAAACAGGGAAACAAAATTCAGGGAATGGTGTCCGACAGTGGTGGAGTCAGAGGTGCTCGCTCTGATCGGTGAGAATTCCAGGGAAGGTGATATGATTATATATACAGATGGGTCATTTGAGAGATACTTCAGGAGTGCCTGGGCCTTCACTGCTTAAAGGTGGAGGAAGACCATCAGAGAGAAATGTTGTGCGTTCACTCAGATGATAAGCAGCATGACAAGGAGATTTTGACAGTAACCAAAGCTGTAAAATTGGTGTGCTCGCAGACTGCGACAAATGCCTGTATACTCAGTGACTCGATGAGCATGATTGTGAAAGTGCAGGCAGGGTACATTCGGGAACAGTGGCTGGATGCAGTGAAGAATTCCTGTATGCGTAAAGTGACTTTTATTTTTGTGCCGGGACATGCAGGAGTCTGGGATAATGAGAGAGCAGATAAGTTGGCCTCACACACTGCTACTATGGCTGTTGGTGGAGCGATGGATCAGGCATAAATTTTGAACACCTTATGGGAAAACACACAAACAAATGACTGTATAAGTGACGATGACTCTTGTTCCATGACTAGAATAAGGGAGCTTGGCTGGAAATGTGGTGTCACTAGATAGGAACGGCTTCATGGGCGAGAAAGAATGATAGTCAATCAATGGCATAATAGGACCATCAGTCAATGTGTTATGTCAGTCAATGTGTAATACACTCAACGAGAGATCCGAGCACCTATGGACTTGTCTGGAGTGCAGAGACAATGATCCAACGACTAACTAAGAGAGGAAACTAAAACAGAGAGAAAGTTAAAACAGAGAGGAAACTAAAACAGAGAGAAAGCTAAAACAGAGAGGAAACTAAAACAGAGAAATCTGATTACTCAAATCATAAAGGTGAGCTAATGGGAAACTGCAGTAAAACTGTATACCATATAAGCAGATACATTTTAAACAATTATAAGTTTCACAGAGCCTAAAAAAGAACAAATTGACGCTTTGACCACAATGTCTTTATCACAGCTAGACATTGAATGATTAGAAAACATTGCATTTTCCTTGAAGTTCCCTTCAATATTGGTGCTCTCTTTGCTTGTTTGTCCCTATATTAATATGACCTTTTGGTCAAAATATCAATCTGTTCTGTTGTAGACTCTGTAAATCCTATTCACCTATTTTATAAATATTTATTTTCCTTTTCTTATTCTTCAGCATTCATTCTCAAACTCCCGCTGGGTCTCTCTTGTAGCAGGACAACATTCTCAAACTCCCGCTGGGTCTCTCTTGTAGCAGGACAACATTCTCAAACTCCCGCTGGGTCTCTATTGTAGCAGGACAACATTCTCAAACTACCGCTGGGTCTCTTGTAGCAGGACAACATTCTCAAACTACCGCTGGGTTTCTCTTGTAGCAGGACACATTCTCAAACTACCGCTGGGTCTCTCTTGTAGCAGGACACATTCTCAAACTCCCGCAGGGTCTCTTGTAGCAGGACAACATTCTCAAACTCCCGCTGGGTCTCTTGTAGCAGGACACATTCTCAAACTCCCGCTGGGTCTCTCTTGTAGCAGGACAACATTCTCAAACTACCGCTGGGTCTCTTGTAGCAGGACAACATTCTCAAACTACCGCTGGGTCTCTCTTGTAGCAGGACACATTCTCAAACTACCGCTGGGTCTCTCTTGTAGCAGGACACATTCTCAAACTCCCGCAGGGTCTCTTGTAGCAGGACAACATTCTCAAACTCCCGCTGGGTCTCTTGTAGCAGGACACATTCTCAAACTCCCGCTGGGTCTCTCTTGTAGCAGGACAACATTCTCAAACTCCCGCTGGGTCTCTCTTGTAGCAGGACACATTTACTCCCGCTGGATCTCTCTTGTAGCAGGACAATGATCCTGCTAGATTTCCAGCAGAATATAATCTAGAGATTGGAAATGCGGTGTGTCACCGTTTAATATGTGCCAATGGCCCAACACATCTGTTTTCTTCTGTATTTATTTACCTAAATGATAAAGATGCAGTTATGTGAGTTAAAGAGGTAGTTCAACTCTAAACCAAACCTTAACTAAACTGATATTGGAAACCCATTGCATTCAATAAAGGGAAGTCCTGTTGCATTTTTTTTGGCTTTGTATTTTGCTTAGAACAACTATCTATTCTTGCTATGAATATTTGTTTTGGTGATGTTCTGAGTAGACATAGTTTGTTATTACATATGCAGCAATTACAGCAAGCAGAGTTTGTTGGAGAGAGGTACTCTAGAGAAAGAGGGAACAAGCCAGAGAACAAATCTAAAAATAGATATAAAAATATTCTACCATGTGAGTGTCTTAGTTAATCATTGTTGATATAATCATTGTTGTTGTTGATATAATCATTGTTGTTGTTGATATAATCATTGTTGTTGTTGATATAATCATTGTTGTTGTTGTTGATATAATCATTGTTGTTGTTGATATGATCATTGTTGTTGATATAATCATTATTTGTTGGTATAATCATTTGTGTTGATATAGTCATTGTTGATATACCAGTTGTTGATCTAATCATTGTTGTTGGAATAATCATTGTTGTTGGAATAATCATTGTTGTTGATATACCCATTTACAATTATTGTTGATATAATCATTGTTATTGTTGATATCATTATTGTTGATATAATTGTTGCTATTATAATCATTGTTGCTGTTGATATAATTGTTGCTATTATAATCATTGTTGCTGTTGATATAATTGTTGTTGTTGATGTCATTATTGTTAATATAATTATAGTTGTTTATATAATCATTGTTGTTGATATAATCATTGTTGTTGATATAATCATTGTTGGGTTTTTTTCCATCTATATCTATCTACATTTACTATTTAGTAAACCCTTTATTGCCTTTCAGCATCATGGGTAGAAGAGTTTTCTGGAGATGGCCATCGTGTGTGCTGAGTATATTGTGGAATTTGTCTCCTCTTTTGTTTTGGTGGTCCATTGTTTTCATGGTCGACCTCTAGGTCTGCCTTCACCTATTCTGCTTGCTAGGTTGTTGCTGGATGCATGTATCTATTAGTTTATAACCGTTGTCATTAATTTTGATTCTTGTGTTGCTGAAAGGTCCTTTATATTCCTCTATTTACGCTCAGATGTGCATTAGGTCTCCCAAAATATATATGTCATCTTCATTGTTGCTGTTATTTATTAATTTGTTTACATCCTCAAAAAATTCCTCTGTTTCGTTTCCGTTGTTTGGTGTGTTACATGGGACATAGGCCTGTATAAATTTTGTGTTTACATTGAGTATTATAATCATGACCAACATTGATTGATGTGTAACTTGAACTATGTTCTTAGTGAATATCTGGTCTACGAAAAAACCCACCACATTCTTTGCTCTTGAAACTGGGTCAACTTGTATATATTAGTCCTAATATTTTAATGTTTCTCCTTTTCATTTCATTTATAAAGTCTTGTTTCTTTTTTTTTTATTCCACAGATGTTGATTGTAGCAAATTTAATGTTTTTTCCTTTGTTGTTTAATATTACTAGTGTCATCTTCAGAAAACTCTCCATTTTACTACGAGCCGTTGTGTTCTCACTGAAAATTTGCTCATCTTTTCTCAATGTTGTATCAGGAAATTCACATGGCTACACCACGATCTCTAACACATACAGAAAGAAACCACATATTCCATGTGAATAGTTCTGAAACATTGAGCTGGACTTCTGTTTGTGGTCACAAGAAATAATAAAGCTGTCACTTTGCTCCATTTTACCGAAGTTAATCTATATATAATGTGGTAAATAACTGCTACATGTCCAATAGTTTCTGTTTGAACTGCATTACTATAATTCCAGTGATGTTTCCAACCTGCTTAGATTTTCTATACTAACTTTCTACTGCATGTTCTCTTAAAGCTATATTTACATTCATGTGGCATGTCATTTACAGAACTATGTTCTGTCAATCTGTATGCATCTCTGCTATGTGCACTCTTTTCCTTCCAGTTTTATATTCAGAATCCACAGAAGACGGATGTGTCGGGCCATTGGCACAAATAAAACGGTGACACAACACATTTCCATTCTTTGGAGTACATCCTACTGGAAATCTAATAGGACCTTGGTCCTGCTACAAGAGAGATCCAGTGGGAGTTTGAGAATGAACAATGAAGAAGAAGATATTCAGAATGTCTTCCATATCATGTGTCCATCTTGGACATCTATTTTCTTTTACTCAAACTTTTGGAATATTTTAATATACAGGTGATCAGAGGACATTATGTGTTGATAGCTAAATTTGGTACCACTACCGTCCTGATGGGTTATATTATTGTTATTAATCATATAATCAGAAAGATGGATAATGAACAATAAACTAGAAGACAGAATTGATGCATTTAAGATGTGGATATATAAAAGAATAGGGAGAATTTCATGGAAGGAGAAGAAATAAACAAGAAGATTCTGGTAACACAGTGTATGAAAAAAAAACTATTAAAAGAAATACAAATCAAACAAATAAAGTATTTTGGACATATTAAAAGACATGACACCTTGTTGAAGACCTTAGTTAAGGGTAGAGTTGAGGGGAGTCGAGCAAGAGGTTAGTTAGTTAGTTGTTAAATCATTATTACCATGGCACTGGACAAGTCCATAGGTACACAGATCTCATTATGTCCTTCAGCATGTGGAAATGTAATCATGGTAATCACGATCACGAGGTCGGCAAAAATATAAGTGGGAGGGAAACATGAGATGGATAGGTTAGTCTAGCAGAGGAACACCACCAACTTAGTGATAGAAGATGCTGGAGGTCTGTTGCAGCCAACCTTCGATGCAGAGACCTGATGATGCTGAGGAATCATATAATACAGATGATTACACCAGAGTTGTGTTAGTAGATGGAAATGAAGAACTTGGTACAGATTATATCAATGCTAATCATATAATGTACTCTACAGATGATTACACCAGAGTTGTGTTAGTAGATGGAAATGAAGAACTTGGTACAGATTATATCACTTCTAATCATATAATGTACTCTACAGATGATTACACCAGAGTTGTGTTAGTAGATGGAAATGAAGAACTTGGTACAGATTATATCACTTCTAATCATATAATGTACTCTACAGATGATTACACCAGAGTTGTGTTAGTAGATGGAAATGAAGAACTTGGTACAGATTATATCACTTCTAATCATATAATGTACTCTACAGATGATTACACCAGAGTTGTGTTAGTAGATGGAAATGAAGAACTTGGTACAGATTATATCAATGCTAATCATATAATGTACTCTACAGATGATTACACCAGAGTTGTGTTAGTAGATGGAAATGAAGAACTTGGTACAGATTATATCACTTCTAATCATATAATGTACTCTACAGATGATTACACCAGAGTTGTGTTAGTAGATGGAAATGAAGAACTTGGTACAGATTATATCACTTCTAATCATATAATGTACTCTACAGATGATTACACCAGAGTTGTGTTAGTAGATGGAAATGAAGAACTTGGTACAGATTATATCACTTCTAATCATATAATGTACTCTACAGATGATTACACCAGAGTTGTGTTAGTAGATGGAAATGAAGAACTTGGTACAGATTATATCACTTCTAATCATATAATGTACTCTACAGATGATTACACCAGAGTTGTGTTAGTAGATGGAAATGAAGAACTTGGTACAGATTATATCACTTCTAATCATATAATGTACTCTACAGATGATTACACCAGAGTTGTGTTAGTAGATGGAAATGAAGAACTTGGTACAGATTATATCACTTCTAATCATATAATGTACTCTACAGATGATTACACCAGAGTTGTGTTAATAGATGGAAATGAAGAGCTTGGTACAGATTATATCAATGCTAACCATATAACATGGGTAAGTTTAATAACGAGAAACATCCGCAGGGTGTTGTTATCATAATTGTTATTACTATTATGTGTTATGATGGCTATTGTGTGCTATGATGGTATGTTATAATTTCAAAAGAGGAGCAAAGAATAGCAACACTGTGACCTTTCACTGCATACCATTAAAAACAACTAAAGAGGTTTGCAGGTGGATATTACTGCCCCATCCAATATGCTAAATTGATCCAAAAGTTATGCCAATTTTGGATGTATCAAGTTAAAAGGCACAGATATTGCAGCCAAATTGTAAACCATGAGACAATGTATTCTGTTTTTCAGAGTGAATCATGTTAACCAGCAGTAGTTTGAGAATGAATGTAGAAGAAGAAGCAGTAAATAATAGTTAAATAAAATGTCTAACTTCAGTTGATTTATTCAAGCAGTAGTTTAAGAGGTAATGAGATGATTCTGTCTGAGTGCTATACAGTGGAATCCCTCTATAACGCATTCTCTTATAACAAATTCTCCTACATAACAATACTTATCAAAATCCTCAATTATATTTATTCTATATTATTTGTACTGTATGTAGCAAATTTCTGTTATTACATACGTATTTTGTCGGTCCAGACCAAGTTATTATAATAGGATTCCACTGTAATAAATTAAGATTGTATAAATCTCTTCAACATTTTACCATTGAGAATATATGGAAAATTGATTATATTTTTTAATGAACTCTCAGACTGATGACGATCAGCTGATTCATCAAAACAGGAGGTACATTGCCACCCAAGGGCCTCTTAACAGTACCATGCTGGATTTTTACCGCATGATGTGGCAGGAGGGATCAAGGGTCATTATTAACCTTGCCAGAATAACTGAAAGAGGAAAGGTAGGTTGATGATTTGATAGCAACTCTCAAGGTTAGCAAATGTTCTTCAACTTTGACGTTGATTTTGTTTCGTTTTTTTCATATTCGTTTTTCTGTGTTCATTTGCAAAATGCCATCATTTGGCAGGATTTAGTGTAAAACTGCCATCATTTGGCAGGATTTAGTGTAAAACTACCATCATTTGGCAGGATTTAGTGTAAAAAACACTGAATGTCTTGCATAGTGTTTACAGATTTTTTTAATATGTGCCTTTCAGCTTGAAAGAAATGATATCAACATGACATCTAGGTGCTCATTTTGACCTATGTGGTAGGATAGTCAAACCTAATACTCAACCCTCCTTAGTTGCCTTTTATGATAAATACTTCCCTCTAATTTTCTTCTCACATGAGCAAATTTGAAAATGTCTGAGCAGTAAAGGTTTCTGCTACCAAAAAAAGAAAGGTGTTTCGCTCATCGTTTATGCTGGGTGTACATTTTGTGAGTGGTACCTTCTAATTTTGTGTGTGGCACACGTTAGAGGGAACTTTCTTATGACATGGCAGAGTTCCTCACAGAAGAAGAAGACTGTTCAGCATGGTGATATTACATTCTGTACATCCACACTGAGTCAAACTGTCATCTTGGACTTGCACATGCTTTAGAAAATTCTCCATGAAATAAACATCAGAGAAACATTAATCTGGAGCTGAATGTAATTTAGAGCTGAAGGTAATATTCCCTACCTGACACAAGGAACACGAGTGACAAACTTGTACTTCATAAAGTAATTTGGAGCTGAAGGTAATCTTCACTACCTGGCACAGGGAACATGAGTGACAAACTTGTACTTCATCTGGATTCTATCATCAACACCCAAACACCAATGGGGAAACTGGTGTCTGGACTTCCTGTTCAGAGTGCACAGAATAGGGACACTGTTCAATTTTCAGACATGTTGAAGGAGACTACTACATTTGATAGAAGACAAAAGTAAGAAATTGAAGCAACACATACAGTGACAATGACATTTTCCCAGTTGACAGCCTGTCCCTTAACTTTCCTTAGTCACCTCCTACAACATATCTGAAAAGAAGACAATGGTCATATTCTGTCCACCTGAACTAGAAGTACAGGCCCTTGTAGCCACACAGATGATACAAATGAGAAGAATGTTTGCTTTTGTCAGAAAGGTTATGGACTGTCAAGAACTACCTGTTCACAGCTAAAGGGATTATTTCATCATCACCGTCGTCTCTGCTGTCTCAAACTTATCAAATGTTTACTGATTCTTATCTACCATATTCCATGCTAGATATTTTTTTGGTAATACTTTCATATTCATTGCTCAACAGGTTCAGATTAACATATATTGGCCAACAGAAGAGGAACATTTTGAGAAATTGTTCGTATATGAGCAACCTCTTGGTGATGGTACAAAAGAGTTTATCTGTCAGTACCGAGTCAAACTGCTCAATGAGACTGGTGACCATGTTTGTGTTTGCAGAGAGATGTTGCTAAGTAAAGAAGACAAAAACGGAAGGGTATGTTAACAGATAATAATCTTTTACAATCAAAGTTTAAATTTAGAGCCAAGAATTATCCGTCTTGTGACAGTTTGCAGATTGTCTGGGGCCTATATATTTTCTATCGTATTTTTTTCTATCTATTATTATATCATTATTATATAGTAATATATTATTATATTTTCCACCAATTATGGAAAATTATAGTTGACATGGGATTTCCAAAACATCTCAAATATTTAATTGCAATGCTCTACCATGAACAAGAGGCAGCATTAAAAGTTAGACAAGGATGCATATTATCACTGTATCTATTCAACATCTATGCTGAAAACTTAACGTGAAACATAAAAATGACATGACATATACTGACTTCCAGCCTCTTTCTATCTGTGGTCAGCAGTTCCCAGAAATCAGATATGCTGATGACACAGCTCTCTTAATAACAAACTGAGATATTCTAAAGCAAATGTTACTATCAACAAAATAACACAGTGAAGCACAAAACCTGTACTTAAATATGAAGAAAATAAAAAATTTTATAACAGATAAGTGAAAGCAAAATCAAAGGTAATAACTCACAATTCCAAACTAGAGGATGTAACAAATTTCCAGTATTTAGGCACAAAAATAAATAAATAACTGTTGTCAAAGAGGAGAATTGCACTGAAACATTCGCAAATGAAAACACATTTGGCAAGGTACCAGCAGAGAAGCCAAACTATGTATGATCAGAAATGCATATTTTCAGTGGCAATATAACAACCAATATACGGTAACTGCGTGAAATGTAACAACAATTGTACTTATGTAAAACACAGGTTTTATAATTGCTTCACTCAGACACGATGGACTATAACTAAAACTAGTGGGTATGTTTTGTGTATTGTAATTTGTATGTTTTCTTGTGTGCACATCATTACATAGAACACAAACAACATACATGTAAAACAAAAATCAATGCATAACAGCAGTGACTGATTCATTCTACAACTAACACACAAACCTGCTAAATTATCTTATAAAAGATTAAAAAGGACACAACATACAAAGAACATCCACACATTTATCACACAGCGACAGGAAAATTATCAACACGTCATCTACAGAAAGGAAAATCTCCACTACATCATCTACAGAAACTCATTTGGACCACTGTTTGGATTTTGAGCATACATTTCTTCCAAGTTTGTTTGTTTGTTTGTTTTTCGTTCGCTCCATTGTAACCATCACGGATATCCGTGCGATTTCCGCCGGGAGCGTGATTACGTTGTGCCACCGTTATGCGCCTTGTAGGCCTAGCACATCCGATTTCGGCATGCCTTGACAATTCGGGTGGGCTACCCTTAGCCTGTGACAGCCTCTATATCTGTCTCCAGGCACGCGTAGTGAAGACTCTTCGCCCAGACGATTTTCTTGCTCTCGTCTCACTCGAACGAAGTGTTCCACTGTCTATGAACTTGCCTCGTGTAATTGGATGTGCTGTGCCTGTGCCCATTGGGTACTGAACCATTTCACATCCATGAGCCTGGTTCCTTAAGGGGAAGAACTCAACAGAGGAGATGGACCCTGGCTCTTTCGCCCTCTTAGCCGAGGTGTCATTCACCGACATCGTGTACCCCTTGTCCAAGTTCGAGTCTCACACCACGCGTTTGAGAGCAAGGCGTTCTCGAGCTGAGCGTCCTTGTCCCAATAGCGCCTGAGCCCATCAGGTACTGAACCCTTTCTCTCTTCAAGTGTATTTCCGGTGTAGGAAAACCTGACAGTAGAGTTGGGCCAGGGCTAAATCGTTGTCCCTTTTGTGCCTGAGCGCATCGAGTACGGAACCCTTTCTCTTCGTGAGCATATTTCCGGTTTAGGAAGGCTCGACATTAGAGTTGGATTAGGTCTTCTTGCTTTACCAAACGCCAATGAATGGGTCTGGGACTCTGCCTGTAAGGAACACAGGTAACTAGAAACTCGTCTCAAGCTGACGGAGCTTGTAGTTCTCCTTTCTTAGGGACTTTTCACTTTCTATTTGCAGTTCGCGCTGCCCTCTAGCGCTGTTCTGCCCTTTCATTGTTTCATTGTGCTCGGTATGAAATCTATGTCTCTCGCCATGCATCTACCTTTACGTGCATTTTACATTGGCCGCCCATCCAATGTTCGGACTGGACTGACTAGCTTCACTGTATGTCGACAGTGTCGCTATATGTGGTGATGCTGGTGGTGTCGGAGATATGTCTGTCTCTTGTGCAGGCAAATCTCTTTCCATCTGCTACCTCCACATTCTCGGACACGATCCCCAAATGATTTGGCCAGAATCAGCTCGAGCTGCTATATTTCTGTTTCCAGGGTGCACCGCGTGGAGGTACATTTGGGATCTTGGTTATCTGCTAACCCTGGGTCCGCCTAGAGCAATGCGTTCCCTTTGCACCCCTTTCTTCCAAGTACCAAGAGATCTATTGTTTGTAATTCCTAGAGATCAAAACGAACAACTAATCTTGTTTTTTGTCACTTCCAGCCAGTTGAAGAATCACGAAAGATCTTTCAGTTCCATTACATGATCTGGCCTGATTACAATGTGCCAGATGATCCTGGATCTATGATTGCTTTCCTTGAGAGAATCAACAAGCTACTTGAATCTATGCCCAGTTGTGGTCCTGTTGTGGTTCATTGCAGGTATTTGTTGCATTATACTTTGAGTCATAGGAGGTCCTTTGGTAACTTGATTGCGTGTATGTGATATTATATGTAGCTGTAAAGATGTGATATTGGGGACATAAATTGTGAAAGTTTTGATAGTGACAGTGGAGTTAAAACTTGTGTTGGAATTGATAGACTAATGAAGACATATTGTAGAGTAAGAATCTGTATTATAATGGTTTGTGGAGACAGAACTTCAAGTCTTGATTCTTCTAGTTTGTTTTCAACTAAAATCTTGCAGATTAGCAGGATGTAGTTCAGAAAATGGAATGTACCATGTCATGGTTTACAGCTTTGCTGTGATATCTGTTCCTTTCTGACTGACACACATGACTTCATCATGGCCTCTGGGTTAATTGACTCTTTATGGGATGGGACAGTCAGCCCCACAGCCCAAAACTGCCCTAGTCGCCTCTTGCAGTTAACAATGTTAATATTCCTTGTTTCCCTTTTGAGCACAGGCAAGATACGGGTGAAGTCTTGATTGATAAGAATTAATTTGAGGGAGATTTAGTAAGCTCAGCAATACATGGATGAAACCTTGATGGACACATGGGCGGAGGGTATAAGCTTGAAGAAGTGAATACCTTCAAATACTTCAGATCTAGCATATGCAGCGATGGAAAATGCAAAGCAGAATTAAAGATAACGGTGGAGATGGTTCTGACTGATAAGCAATGGGCAGTCAATGTTCTGGATGCCCTTAGGGAGATAGGACAAGTGACTGATATAACAAATGAAGTGCTTGTAAAACTTTAGACAACAGAAATATCATTTCAAGGGGTGTAGCTAAACCAGAGATGCAGGTAACCAAGGGAGACTAACAAGCCATCACAGAGTAGGTGTGGTCAGTTGCTACACATGAGGGATATCTGGAGGAGGAGATCTAAGCAGTTAAGGACCAATAGTTCAATGTGCAGTGAGGATGATCTTTTGACTAGATCATCAATGTGACCCAGGAGCCTTGCCTAAGTTGTATGTTTCAGGCAGAGAGGTACAAATATTACAACCAAGCTATAAACCATGTCACAGTGCACCCCAATCTCTGGACTACATCCTGTTAATCAGCAAGAGTTGGAGAATGGATGAAGAAACAAGTTTAATTAACTGTTTTGTGGAGTTGATACCTCAGGAAGTGAAGAGAAGTGACTTCATAGAAAGTGATTTTGCTGAGGAGAATAATAAGGTTAAGACTTTTGTAGAATAGGTATTAGGTATGTTGAGTATCCTCTTTACATACCGGACATGTCCATAGGCGTTCAGATTGCTTCAATAAATCTCTCTGTATGGTTCCAGTTTTATGTTGGTCAGTGCTCCTTTTGATAATATTTTTTAGATCTGATCTACTGACCATGCATCTGCTCCACTCCCAATTCACACATTCTTGATACTGACTCTTCTTCTTCAGCTTTCATTCTCAAACTCCCTCTGGATCTATCGTGTAACAGGACCATGGTCCTACTATTTCCATAAGGTTGTAGTCCAGAGAAAATGCATCATGGAAATGTGTCACAGTTTTATTAGTGCCAATGGCCCGACACATCCGTCTTTGACGATCAATACTGACTCATTTTCATGTATCGCAAAATCCTCTGATCATATAGAATTCTGAAGAGCATTGAGTATGTCTGCCCTGTTCATAGGCTGACCATCTGTTAATGTGCAGAGGCTTGCTAATTTGTCTGCTCATTCAGTTCCTTCCACACCCATATGTCTGGGGGCAAAATGATTTTCCACAGTGATGCCCACCTTTTAGCTCTTTCTAATGACTTCACCCATCAATTATGCACATCATCTGTTTTTACTTTCTGAATCATATTCATTGAGTGGAGTCATGGCCAAATGGCTAGAACTTTGTTATTGGGACTATGAGGCCTCAGAGGTCCTGGGTTCAAACCACCACTTGGGACAGATTTGATCTTTCGCAAGTACACTAAAAATCCACCCTTTACATGTCATAGTGACTTCTATAGCAAAGTGACTTTTATTTCCACTGCCCATAAAGTGCTTCCCAGTACTCCTTAACACAAGAAACATGCAGAAACACAAGTTTTAAGTATTTCCTATTCATTGAGTTACTCAGTATGCACTCATGGGGATAGGTTGCGTTACTGTAAACACCTCAATCGCAAGACTGCTTGTTGTTGCAGTTTTTAAGACTTTTGTAGATTTTGTCACAGTGAAAAGAACTTTGAATAAGACAACTAAGGAGTGTTGTGTATGGGGCAAGTTGTGAAAAATGAATTGCTATATCAGGGAATAATACCTTGGCATGATGATGA
Source organism: Meghimatium bilineatum (assembly GCA_034231615.1). NCBI lineage: Eukaryota > Metazoa > Mollusca > Gastropoda > Stylommatophora > Philomycidae > Meghimatium > Meghimatium bilineatum. The sequence goes on from CM067300.1 coordinate 21,377,677, forward strand.
CCTTTTATATTTTTACAGATGGTCAGGAAGCAGGCCAGTGTAAAATTTCAAGAGATTATGAAGCCCTCAAATAGCAACTTTTTTCGGGATTGCTTTTGCCAATTCTCAATCCGCAGGGGCAAGAGCAGAATATAAATGACAGATCTGAGTTTAAAGATGCAGGTGCTTTACGTCTATTTCATTTGTCTTTTAACTATTCCCTCAGGGCCAGTTTAGATGGATTGTTTGCACAGGCAGATTTTATGCAAAAAGTGCCTTGTCCATTAGCACTAACCTCTTCTCGGCTCTGTTGATTGGTTCCAAGGGAAAGGCAACGCCAATATATTGAGAAACAAGCAGAACTTTCAGAACATGGTTAAATACAACATCCACTGCTTTAGCATCTCCACTCCAGATTTTCTGTAGATGTTTACTCCCTTGGCCTGAGGTGCTGTCATGCTAAGCCATTTGGCAGTGAGAATATTCTGTAGGGATTTATTACTCCTTCAGCCTAAGGCACTCCTGCTTTAACCCATAATGCAGTGAGTTGTTTTCTGTAGGGGTTAGCTCCCTTAGTCCTATGCGATAATACTTTTTAAATTTAATATTGTTACTTGATAATCTAACTACCAAATAGTAAAACTAATGCATCAAATATAAATAACATTAAACAAAGGAACGAGGACTTTTTCTACAGCAGGTTTGATCCAAGGTCATTATATTTTGTTTAGAAATTTTAGAAATTTTCTGGGGATTATCGCCTGAAGCTACATAATTACAGACTATTAGCGGTACTCTTAACAAGTGCATGCTGCTTTATTGAAAGGGGCAGAGTACATATGAGGAACCAGGAGTACAATGAAGTAATTCCAGTATGCCTTTGAAGTCACAAGATTACATTTTGGTCTCCCTTTGCAAGATAGTTGATACTATCATTAGATTTTGGGTTGGCCATAGGACCTATGTCTGAACACTTCTCTCCCAGTGATCCTCATTGTCTAGCCATTCAACCACAAATTTTGCTGTTTATAATTTGTTTGAGTATGTAGATAGTTTGTTTTTTCTGTGAGGAGATGTACTTTTTAAAAGAAATTGATTTGTTTTCTTGTTTGCCATATCATTATGCATACTGTTAGTTGCCATAATTTGCTGTAAAATGCTGTCTCCAGAAAACTCTGCTATCCCTGATGTTGAAAGGCAACAAAGTGATTCAGCTAATAGATAGATTCCTTCAATCTAAGAATCACATGTTTATTGTTGGCTAAGTCATCATCATTGAAAAAGGAGTCAAACAGAGACCTTCTCATCATCCAGATCTTGATAACAGGGATGATTGTTTGTATGAAAACTGGCAGAGGAAGAAGGTGCCCGTGTTTTGCGGGGCCCCGAAAGGGGAGCAAAGAATAGCAACACTGTTTACCTTCCATGCATGTCATAAGAGGTGACTAAGGAGGCTATGGTATTGAGTTGGCTATCCCATCCCATATAGGGTCAGTGACCCAAAGCCATGCTGAAGTCCGATGTGTCAGGCCGAAAGGCGCAGATATCGCAGCAATGCTGTAAACCATGGCACAATGCATTCCGTTCTCTGGACTACATCCTGCTAATCTGCAGGAGTTTGAGAACGAACGCAGAAGAAAGAACATCATTGTCTGCACTGAATGCTGGTTCTGTTCCTTTTAATCTTCTATTTTGCCCCTCATGTCCTTTGTATACAGTTACATAGTAGTTTCACTTGAAAGAGTTTATTTAGACAATATAATTAAATCAAAACAATTCCTTAAACATGTATAACATATCATGTCATATATATGATATTTGTATTAGTGCAGGTATTGGAAGAACTGGCACCCATATTGTGGCAGACATGATTATCAATCAAATAAAAACTTATGGTCAGTAGTTAGTAGATATCTGCATATTTGTTTTTTTTATAAAGCTGCTATCTGTTTGTATATTTATTTTTTGTGAAGTTATGTGTATAAATGTTTTATTTTGTGTGAAATTATCTGTATAAATGTTTTATTTTGTATGAAGATATCTGTATAAATGTTTTATTTTGTATGAAACTATCTGTATAAATGTTTTATTTTGTGTGACGTTATCTGTCTTATCTTGTCCTAGCCACTAGTGCAGTGAAGCATCGTGGGGAGCCTAGGTCTTCTATCTTTAAACAACTATGTTGCGTTTGTTGTTGTGATGCCATGTTATTGTAGTATGTCTCTGATGTTATCAATCCATCTACCTCTTGCTCTGTAACCAGAAATTCTTTTGTTGTATCATATAGATAGTAGGTGATCAGGTTCCATTCTCATGTGGTCGAACTATTTAATCTGTTGTTTCTCTATGTATTTAATGCATAGAATTTGTTCCTGTAAAATTTCTGATGTCTTCATTTCTTATTTGATCTGTTCTATTGACACCAGCAATCTTTCTTAGGCATCTCATTGCACAGGCTGCAGTCTTTCTCTCCTGTGCTTTGGACAGTGATCATGTTTGGCATTGGTGACATAAAGATGTTTTAAATATACTGTTTATCATTATTTGTTTAGCGGTCATATTTATGTAAGGGTGTGTGAGCAGTGGTGTCACTTGGTTTGAAGTTATCTGTATATATGTATTATTTTGTATGGAGTTATCTGTATAAATGTTTTGTATGGAGTTATCTGTAGAAATGTTTTTTGTGTGAAGTTATCTGTATAAATGTTTTATTTTGTGTGAAGTTATCTGTATAAATGTTTTATTTTGTGTGAAGTTATCTGTATAAATGTTTTATTTTGTGTGAAGTTATCTGCATAAATGTTTTATTTTGTGTTAAGCTATCTGTCTATATTGTCCGTCTGGCAACTGTGATCATACTTCTAGTTCAGAATGCATAGTATATGGCCAGTCTTCTTTCCAGACATGTTGTAGGAAGCTACTTTGGAAAATTGTTGGACATACTGACAACCTGTTACATGTGAAAAAATCATGATCACTACATGTATTGCCTCAAATTTTACCTTTGGTCCTCTATCAAATGGTTCTCATGGATGATGAAGATATGCAGGCCAGTGAACATTACACTTTTATCATTATGTGGCAGACTTCTGGGTGACGTGGAATGCTAAGTGTCTTATTACTACAGCTGAGTCAACAGATCTGATGGAAGAATCATGAACTAGTTTGCCCAGAAGTATATGCTGCATTTCTGGCAGTATGTGATGGTCCTGGGATACTGCCACACTGGAATACCTCCCTTCAGGGACTAAACATGCATCTATAAACCCCCTTAAGAGACAGAAAACCTTATGTGTTTGAGTGCCACCTTGGTTACACAACTGAGGAGTACCTATGATTTTGTCAGCAAGGCTACAGGCTGTTAAGAATTACCTGCTCACAGCTAAAGGGAGTATTTCATCATCATCTGTATGGTTGATTTTATGTTCAGCTATCTGTATACGTTTCATTTTGTGTGAAGCTGCAATCTGCCTAAATATTATATTTTGTATAAAGCTATCTGTCTTCATATATGATTTTATGTGAGATGCAATCTGTCTATATATTTGATTTTGGGTGAAGCTGCAATCTGTCTACATATTTGATTTTGTATGAAGCTATCTCTATACATGTTTGATGTTGTGTGATGTGAAGCTATCTGTTAACATATATGATTTTATGTGAGATTCAATCTGTTAACATATTTGATTTTCTGGGATACATTCTGTCTACATATTTGATTTTATGAGAAATGCAATGTGTCTATATATTTGATTTTGTATGTAGCTATCTGTATACATGTTTGATGTTGTGTGATGTGGAGCTATCTGTTCACATATTTGATTTTATGTGAGATTCTTCTTCAGCGTTCATTCTCAAACTCCCGCTAGATCTCCCTTGTAGCAGGACCATTGTCTTACTAGATTTCCAGCAGGATGTAGTCCAGAGAATGGAAATGCGTTGTTTCGCAGTTTAATTTGCGCCAATGGCCCGAAACATCCATCTTTGATGGGATGTGGGATTCAATCTGTTTACATATTTGATTTTATGAGATGCAATATGTCTACATATTTCATTTTGTGTGATGTGAAACTATCTATGTATTTGATTTTGTGGGAGGTTGCGTTCTAAATGCATGATTTATTATGAGAGAATTGTTATAGATGTTGTAATTTAAAAAATTTAGCCATTCTGTTTCTGTAAGGGCTGTTTTTTTCATCTTCTACTTCTGCATTTGTTCTCAAACTCCTGCAGGATGCAGTCCGGCCAGCGGAATACGTTGTGTCATGGTTTATGACAGCTTTTCTGCAATATCTACAACTTTCAACTTTTGATCAGACATCCAACTTCAGCGTGGTTCCTGGGTCACTTTGACTCTAATGGGATGGAGCAGCCAAATTCATCCCATAACCTACTTAATTGCCTTTTATGATATGCATAGAAGGTAAACACTGTTGCTATTCTTTGTTCCCCTTTTGTCCCCAGTAACAAATAGGCATAAGAGTTGTTTGATTTTGTAGATATTTTTGTATAAGATTTCATCTCAATTTGTTGACATGGATGTCCTCTACCATATTATCTTTATATTTAGGATTTGATTGTGACATTGATATCTTCAAGACCATCCTTATGGTGCGAGGTCAAAGGTCAGGGCTGGTTCAGACGCAAAGTCAGTATCAATTTGTTTACCTGGTTGTCCAGAAATATATGGAAATAGCCATACAGAATCCAATAGCTGGTCATGAGGTGAGTGTCCACATTAATCTTTTCTTTTCACCTGTAATCAGGCATGTGAGTCAGCACTGGTTTATTGACCTGGCTGTCCAGAGATGCCAGTATAAACATAAATAGGTTAAAGTGTTACCAATAGTAAACACAACATACTATAGTACACTTAAAATATGTGTCAACAGGGGAAAAATAATAACCTCAAAAACTATTGGACCGAATTTTGATGAAAATTTACATGTGAAATAGGTGTTATAAAAACAATACATGTGAATTTGTGCACTATAATTACCTAAATAGGAAAATAATTTGTTTTTACATGGTAGGTCCTAATGATAATATGACCAACTTCAGTTAGCAGCATATTACGGAGTACATCTTAATATATTTTGTAAATGTTTCAAATTTTAATGAATATTATCATGGGAATCTTGAAAATACTTACCCAAGCACCATTTGACAGTGATTTTATGATAATGATTTCAGCAATTAGCACTAATGATCAAATTAAAAATAAAATACAGAAATGATTACTGATGTTTATTTTTCAAATTATTTTCTGATAATTATGTCTGTGGTTGGCTATGAATTAGACTGCCAAAGTCATATGTGTCCGGATATCAGCAAATAAAAATAGGACACAATGCATCTCCATTCTCTGGGCTACATTCTGCTTGAAATCTAGTAGGAACATTGTCCTGCAACAAAAGGGACCCAGCCAGAGTTTGAGAATTAATTTGACAATGTGAGCATCTCAGATTTGTCAACCTTACGTTTTTCTTGTAAACCTTACGGAAATCTGTGTTTCTTAGACTTTCCAACCTGTAAGAGGCATTCTTACAAGTTTTGAATCCTTACGAGTTTTCTTCAGTTTGTTAATTTGCACTATTTGTCTTCTCTCGTGAAACAGTATCAATACTATGTGATCTAACCCATCATACACATACTTCAGTCACCACAAATTACATTCCTCAGTTATACAGCCTGTTGGTTCATCGGAGACCATCCTTCGGAAGTGATGTATATGAATATTCCGTCATTTTCATTTGATACTTTGTGTACACCTTTTGTCAATAGCCAATAAAATTCACGGAAAAAGTCAAATGCATGACAGAAGGATGATTCATAATTTATATCACAGGTCTTATAATGTAGATTCCTCTGTTGAGCACTTACAAATTCAGCATGTGTCATTGCTTCAGTATTTCTGTCCATTTCAATTTCAATACATCAGTGAAAGAGATCAAGACTTGTATACTCAAGCTGCTATTTTGAATTTCATTAGGCCTACAAATTTTATTAACCTTGTGCGGTAAGTAGACATATAATTTTATAACTACTTATTTTTGTTTAATATAAATTTAATATTACTTTATAAGTGGAGTGTAATAGAGTAATTCCACTAATATATTATATAATAACTTTGCCAATTTTGTATTTAAATTAAAAAATGTATTGAATTCGCTCAAACATCGCAGCCTCTGCTAAATTTTTTATTGTATTTCAGTCTTCTGTAGCCTATCGATGTAGGAGCACCGAACAAATGCTGTTTCTGAATTAATTTAAATGTTTTCGCTGCCTTGAGAGAAATTTTGATGACTTTTGTTGTCTGTTACTTAATTCCTTATTTTGTAAAATTTTGTAGATACTGGCTCATATTATTATAATAATTGCACGATGTTTTGATTTATCATTAATAGACAGATATATATATTTGAATACTTCAAATTATGCGATGCTGAAGATGCTGTGGTCAAAACTAATTCCTGATGTTTTAACAAGCAATATCAAGCAATAAAACAGACTCAGAATCTGATATAGGATTGGATTAAGCAAGTTCAAGTAATGACGCTGTCATAGAGGGAAGATTCACTAAGATTGATATGAGATAGTTCCTCTGGTTCCAGGAGCTTATGATAGATAAACCCTTGAAAACAGGAGCATAGCACTGTCATTCATCACCCATAAAATTCATCATACCCCCAAACTGTGTCAGTGAATTGACTAAAAAATTGTGTGGTTGTGAAAGTAATTTTTAAAGTTCTGAAACTTATAGGGCTTATAAAAAATTGCAGTCATGTTTATAAAAAATTATATAGAACACATGCAAATATATTAAAAATTATATAGGACAAATGCAGTCATACTTCTAAGGGATTATATAGAACAAATGCAGTCATGCATATAAGAATTATATATAACAAATGCAATTGTGCATATAAGAATTATATATAACAAATGGAGTTATGCATATAAAAATGTATCAGACAAATGCTAGCATCCTTCTAAAAAATTATATAGAACAAATTCAGTTATGCATATAAAAAATTATATAGAACAAATTCAGTTATGCATATAAAAAATTATATAGAACAAATTCATTCATGTATTTACAAAATTATATAGGACAACTGCAGCCAGATGTTTTTTAAATAGGGCTCTATACTGTATGTAATTTCCAATCTGTTTCAGATAGCGTCAGAAAGTGAATATGCTAACATTAAGTATGCTTCAGAGGTAGGAAGAACTGCAAGACTATCACAAACTGCAGGAAATCTACCCACTGCCACATCTACAACAGTACAGGTTGAAACTGGTAGAAAGAAAAAATAATGTGAGGTTCAGATCTCATTCTAGTCATGTCTCTGTCTAAGTGTTGCCAGAATCTTAACACTACTCAATGTCAGATCTCACTCAACTAGGCTTGATGTAATCTAGACTTGATGTGATCCATATCTCAACTAGGCTTGATGTAATCTAGACTTGATGTGATCCATATCTCAACTAGGCTTGATGTAATCTAGACTTGATGTGATCCATATCTCAACTAGGCTTGATGTAATCTAGACTTGATGTGATCCATATCTCAACTAGGCTTGATGTAATCTAGACTTGATGTGATCCATATCTCAACTAGGCTTGATGTAATCTAGACTTGATGTGATCCATATCTCAACTAGGCTTGATGTAATCTAGACTTGATGTGATCCATATCTCAACTAGGCTTGATGTAATCTAGACTTGATGTGATCCATATCTCAACTAGGCTTGATGTAATCTAGACTTGATGTGATCCATATCTCAACTAGGCTTGATGTAATCTAGACTTGATGTGATCCATATCTCAACTAGGCTTGATGTAATCTAGACTTGATGTGATCCATATCTCAACTAGGCTTGATGTAATCTAGACTTGATGTGATCCATATCTCAACTAGGCTTGATGTAATCTAGACTTGATGTGATCCATATCTCAACTAGGCTTGATGTAATCTAGACTTGGTGTGATCCATATCTCAACTAGGCTTGATGTAATCTAGACTTGGTGTGATCCATATCTCAACTAGGCTTGATGTAATCTAGACTTGATGTGATCCATATCTCAACTAGGCTTGATGTAATCTAGACTTGATGTGATCCATATCTCAACTAGGCTTGATGTAATCTAGACTTGATGTGATCCATATCTCAACTAGGCTTGATGTAATCTAGACTTGATGTGATCCATATCTCAACTAGGCTTGATGTAATCTAGACTTGATGTGATCCATATCTCAACTAGGCTTGATGTAATCTAGACTTGATGTGATCCATATCTCAACTAGGCTTGATGTAATCTAGACTTGATGTGATCCATATCTCAACTAGGCTTGATGTAATCTAGACTTGATGTGATCCATATCTCAACTAGGCTTGATGTAATCCACTTCTCAACTAGGCTTGTTGTGGCCCACATTTCATCTTTGCTGGATGTGACCTACATTACAACTAGACTTTATGTGATCCACATTTCATCTTTGCTGGATGTGACCTACATCTCAACTAGACTTTATGTGATCCACATTTCATCTTTGCTGGATGTGACCTACATCTCAACTAGACTTTATGTGATCCACATTTCATCTTTGCTGGATGTGACCTACATCTCAACTTTGATGTGACTATCATCTCAACTATTCAAGCAAGCATGTAATTGTTTTGTTTTACAATATCTTTTCCAGCAATTTGTCAATAATATTCTGTATAATTATTAATCGATATCCCTGTAACTTAGTTTGATTCTATTGCTCCATAACTTGTTTTTTAGGTTTACATCACCTAAAAGAAAAATAATGTGACCCTCCTGTGTCATAATTTTGGAAAAACGTTTCCATTTTTGGACTGTCAGCATTGCTTAACTTGCATAAACAATCACAAGCAACACAGAAACATCAGAATGTTGCATTCTCACAGCTTGAAGTTGCAGGTCCTGACAATCCCATGAGGATATGTCAATCTTATGAACTAACAAAATATCCTGTACAAAAATAACTTCCTAGGTGCCTCCTATTATAAAAACTGAAAACTAGTTCATTGAAGCACATCATTTCCCCCCAATCTTCTTTTCTGAAGGGTGGCAATCAATAAATCAAACGATCGAGAACAGGTCTTCTCTGCTGCAAGCTTACGTCATTCCAAAAAAGTCTTCTAAGATATTTATAACTGGGATAAGTGCTGCACGTTAAAGTGCATCATCACAATTTCTGTACCTCTGGAGCATAAAAGAATAATGACAAGGAAACAGTTGCATCTACATCCACCTACACTTGAATGCTATTGCTCAATCAGAGAGACATGGTGTAATGCAGCTATCCTTTTACAGAATGTTTATGAGGGTTTCATTGTACATATGGAGAATTATATGGTGGTGATTGATTTAGAGGATGCTTACATGGTTCCTTTGCATCTCCTGCTGGATCAGTTGTTCAAACTTAACATAAACCCTTTTCTTATCAAAATAAATGTAAGGTAATACTGCATGAAACGGAACAACAATAGTACTTATGTAGAACATTGTCTTGTGTATTGTCATTTGTATGTTTTCGTGTTTACACTTCATAACCCCTTAGAGATAGTTCATCGTGTTCAAGTGAAACTTTCAAAAACCTGTGTTCTATGTAAGTACTATTATTTACTTTTCAAATGAATTTCCTCAGCCTTGTTTCAGAAAAATGTGGTAACTGAAGCGTGACAATTGATCATCTAATTCAGCAATATATGCCGGTATGTGATATATGTATGTATATATATATATATATACACTATGATGATTATGAGTAAACAACTAATTGGAAATGGTAGAATCCTCCCATATGCAGATGACATTTCAGAGATTAGAAAAAAAATTAGTTGTTCAGGATCTACAAAACTAATTGGATTGCATTGGTCAGTGGTTTAATGCATCCAGTGCTCTGGTGAACCCCAAAAAAGCAGCTATGACATGATTCTCTCTGAATAACCACATCGTCCATGTACTAATCCCTCCTACCAATCTCTGTGGAGAAACAGTACAGAGAACATAAACTTTAAAATATTTGAAAATGCTATTTGACAGATGCTATTTGTGTTTCAATGAGCATCTCAATTACACAATCTCAAAATCTCAAAAGGGTTGACAGTGATGTGGGTGATGGCTACTGTTTTTTTGTTAACAATTCTTACTTACACTGTTATATCGAGGGCTAGTTATGTCAGTAATAGAGTATGCTTTGGTTTTGCTAACTCTTAGTCCAATGTAAATAAATAAACTTGATAAGATATAAAATTTCGCTAGGTACAGAACAAGTAGATGTCACCATGTTTAATTATTTCCCTTATCTATGTTTGTAAATTGCACGTTCATCATTTAACAATTGAAATATTTATTTCATTATGGTTGGGGTTAGGGTTAGTTGTGTTTTACATAACTAACCAAAAACCTAAAATAAATTAATATTTAAATGATTTTTAAACTTGAAACTGTAATTCAAGGGAAATAATTTGACTGTGATGTACCTTAAGCTATTTGGGATGACCCAGAAATACAGAAATAGTAGTGATGTGCTCCTTGCTAGATTATCCTACTATGAATCAAAGAGTGGAGATATACCTTGTTTGTTAATACCTTTCCATCAGTGCAGACAATAACCATCCACTACATAAGGATATTTATAATTCAATGGAAACAGGTTAAGAGTCATGGCTTGTCAGGGCAGAGAAAGTTATTAAACGGATGTGCTCATTAGAGGACATAAAACCTGGGGAAGTAAACCTATTAGATTTACAACTTCTGTTGAAATGGTAATCACACTTTCTAGGAAACATGACATTGACATTCCAGTGTATATAGATTCAGAAGTCCCAAGTTCTGACCAGTTAGAATTCCTCAGATGGTGATATTATTGTCTACACTGATGGTTCTGTGGTTTGGCACATGCACAGTTTTTGGACATTCACAGTACAATGCAGAGGGAAGTGTATTAGTCAAGAAAGTGGTGCTTTCTATACAACCACTAGTTGTATGATATTGGAGATGATGGCAGTGACAAGGGCAATGATAATTAGGCCTATTCCCTCTAAAAAACATATTCTCTTATGAGCAAATCTAAGAATATTTCTGCATAAGGAAAATAATTTAAGAAAGCATTACCTTTGACTTATATGTATGTGTATATATATATATATATATTACCTCGGTAGTTAATGACTGGTTGTAGTTTACATCTTCTTCTTCTTCAGCATTCATTCTCAAACTCCCACTGGATCTCTCTTGTAGCAGGACAATGGTACTGCTAGATTTCCAGCAGGATGTAGTCCAGAAAATGGAAATGCTTTGTGTCACTGTTTTATTTTCACCAATGGTCTGACATATCCGTCTTCGGCTGTAATTTATATTGATATCTTTGTATTAAAGGCGGTGTATGCAATAAAAAGCAAACAGTTTTAATATGTTATCAGAATGAAGTTATTACACTATAATTCTTAATGCACAACAAAAGTAAACACGACTTAATCAAATCAATGCCGAAGACGGATGTGTCGGGTCATTGGTGCAAATAAAACAGTGACACAACGCATTTTTATTCTCTAGACTACATTCTGCTGGAAATATAGCAGGAAAGTGGTCCAGCAACAAGAGAGATCCAATGGGAGTTTGAGAATGAGCGCTGAAGAAGAAGACATCAGATCAGTTTCTGTTGTCTATCCCTGAGAAAACCTTTCTTTGTTCTCAATATTTCATGCTTTCATTTAGTAGCCTGGGCATGCCTGGATTTTTCTCACATTATAGTTTAACTACTGAATACAATGTACTTTATAAGTAAGATGATGTGTTAAGTAATCCATTTTCTAACTGTTTCAGCATTCACCGCTACTGAAATGGCTGATAATATAAACTTGTTAGCACAACTGACAAACAACATTGTCAGTGTTGTCATGATAAATAAAGATATCACCCAGTTTTGTCTGTTTTTTAAAAATATTTCATCTTTCCTCCTCCTCCCCCTTCCCCGCCCCTCATTACCCAATTTCACTCAGCCTTTCTGCTTTAAACTTAAACTATTTTTTCTTTCTAAAATTTTAACATTGTTTTCTTTGATTTACGATTTGATATCACTAACGCATTTAATCACAGAACAAGGTTGTGCTGTAATAGACATATGATACAGGCTTCCATCAGGTGTTGTTCCACCATGTTTAAGTGATATGCTAAGACAGTTCTCCCATGCCTTTTTATCCCCCTCCTGACTTTTGGATTCATCAAACACAAACTGTAATTTAAATAAATCTGTTGCAAACAGTGACAGCCTCTTACACATAAAGCATCAATTAGTTTCGTTCCCACATGACACCAGTACTATATTATTATATCTAAGAGACAGTCATTGAACTGAAGCTATACATTTGTGTACAGTTAACTAGAAAAATCTCATACCTTAAGGACAGTTATATGGGATTGATTTACAATAGTGGATAGCTGTCATCCCTCCAACCAGATGTCTAATATGCTACAATGACTTCCACTGTCTTGTAAGAATAGTTTCTTTGTAGATCACTACATGCACTTGCAGTTTGTGAGTCTATTGAAATTTTTTACTTATTGAGTTACTGATCCAGCAATATAACAATAAATAATGGCATCTTTGTTGTCTCTGCATTCTCACAATCAACCACGGACAAACAACATATTAAATCTTCCATTATGACAAATATCAGTAACACATAACCACTGAAAGGAATAATTCAATGGCTAGCTCTAATCTACACAAGAAACTAGCTCAGCTGTTAACTAGAAATACTGTTTATCTTTGTAACTCAAATGTTTTTTACTGTCAGTCTCATTTTCTCTTGCAGTGGATGTTAAATTTTGTAGCAGATATTTGCTAAACATATGCAATCAGGATAGAGGGAATACTGACAATGATATAGCTGGAGTCTTAAAGTGCTACAATGTCTGTTTTCCAACTGATTCTATGGGTATGCTTTGATTGAATCAGTCCATCTATTTACACTGACAGTGGTTGGAGTAATTGATGAAGTCTGTGTTGAAGTGTTACCTTCATTTTAGTAATTGGACATGTGGGTGTTAGGGGAAATGAAAGAGCAGATAAATTTTCCAGCGTGGCCACAGTCACTAGTAGTAGTTCAATGCACCTTGCTGATATTTTGTTTGACCCACATCTCATCTTTGTTTCATATGACCTAGATTTTATCTTGACTAGATGTGACCCACATCTTAACTTTCTGGATGTGATCCACATCTCTGCTTGACTCAAGTGTTTCCCACATCTCAGCTTAGCGTGATGTGACCCACATCTCTGCTTGACTCAGTGTTTCCCAGATCTCAGCTTAGCGTGATGTGATGCACATCTCTGCTTGACTCAGTGTTTCGCACATCTCAGCTTAGCGTGATGTGTTCCACATCTCTGCTTGACTCAGTGTTTCCCCACATCTCAGCTTAGCGTGATGTGATCCACATCTCAACTTTGCTTTATTATGACCAAAACTTCATTCTCATCTCAATATTCAAGTCTGTACAGATGTCGGTGTTGTATAGCCATGATATTCTTAGGATATTTCTATATTTCATTTCAAATGCTGATATTTTTCCCTATTGTAGTTGCCATTGGACATGTCTCACAACCATATATCGCCACCAGGAAAATATAACTTCTTAATAGTTGCAAGATCCAAATACAGTGATAGAAATGTGTATTTCCAAGCTACGGTGTACAGCGTAGCTTGGCAGTTTGCTTAGCTGCAGAGTTCGATGCCAAAGACGGATGTGACGGGCCAGCGGCTCAAATAAAACGGCAACACAACGCATTTTCGTTCTCTGGAATACATCCTGCTGGAACTCTAGTAGGACCATTGTTCTCCTACAAGAGAGATCCAGAGGGAGTTTGGGAATTAACGCTGAAGAAGAAGAATATGCTGAGTTCACTTGTATTTCACTGACCAGGGATAGTATTAGCCACTAAACAAAGAATATTTGTGGTGGAACAAGTGTTTAATAATGGAGGTCAATATACGCAAGATGTTATTGGACCTATTCATGCTTCAGTTTCATATTGTACATGCTTCTCGCCGCAATGCGGTTAGAAATGTGATAAACAAGTTTCTGTGATACAGAGGAAATATGTCACTGATGGCTCCTAGGTCGACCCAGTCTAAAGAAACGGGTACCAGATCTTCTGAAAACATAAAGGTGGCAGGCATGATGCTGACCACTACATCGCCAGGTATGACGTAGATTAATAGAAAATATGAGTTTAACACTATATCACTCAATACTCATCGACGGCGTGAAAAGGGGAAAACTTTACTATTCTCTGATAGAGAAAATTGGCTCACTTTTTGCTCTCAGTGGAGTGCAACAGTCAAATCCCCTCCCATACTTCCTTAGTCGCCTCTTAGGAAATATAAGACAGATCATAGTGTTGATATCATTTGCCATTGCAAGACACGTGTGCAAACGTAACCATTCGTTTTTATTTGCTTTAGACATGAATCGATAAATCTGTTGTAAGCCTATCTTTTACTATTGAATAAATGTTCACATATTTATTATAAATAGGTAAATGTTCAAGACCACACATAAGGTGTTCAACCCCCCCCCCCCCCCCATCCGGAAATCAGAACATGACTTTTAGTACTAAAAACTTCATGTGGGTAACTGCCCTTTGAGTCCCGAAATAATAATAAAAATAATAATCTACAAGCTTGTCAGCATGAGGGGAAGAACACAAAATCTGGAACTGACCCTCATACAAGTCCTGGTATAAAGTTCAAACTATGGTCTGCTTTCTCTTCATCTACGTTATTTCTCAAACTCCTACAGATCATCAGGATGTAGTCCGGAATGCATTGTCTCATGATTTACAGCTCAACTGCTAATTTCATCCTGATTCATCCAACTTCAGCATGACGTCTGGGTACTTTAACCATATAGGGCATATGGGATGGGACAGCCAACTTCACCCCTAAACCTCCTTAGTCTCATTTTGTGACATGTATGGAATGTAAACAGTTTTACTCTACTCCCCTTTCGGTTCCCGGAAACGCACCACGACTTATAATCCCTGCTAATCGACAGTTGTTAGTGTGAACGAAGAAGAAAGGCGGCGAATTACTTCGGGGGGGGGGGCGGCGGCATTGAATTATGTAAGGTTAGGGCTTTAGAGAATATTGGGCCAATTAAACACAACAATATATGAGAAAAAACACAAGGAATAGACGGCATACCTATAGAACTAATAACAATGCTAAAAGTGACCGGTATAAAGTGGTTATACAGATTGTTCAATGTGACATGGAAGACACTGCAAGAGTGGAATACAGCGGTGATTGTTCCCATCAGGAAGAAATGAGGCAGTAAGAGGGACTGCACTAAGTATAGAAGCATATCACTCTTAAGCCACAATGAAAAATCTTTAGGAAGATACTAGAGAAGAGGATGCATACATATATAGAACCACAGCTCAATAACACGCAAATGGGATTTTGAAAAAATAAAAGCTGTACAGATGCAATCTTCGCCCTCAAACAACTTACAGAAAGAGAGACGGAGCATAACCAAGACTTATATTTGGCTTTCGTTGACCAAAAGAAAGCTTTTGACAGAGTGGATAGAGAAACAATTATGGATAACATTACAGACATATGGAGTTCTACAACATCTGATAAGCCTATGTCAAAGCATATACGCCAATAATCAATGCGCATTAAGAACGAGCTCAGGCACATCCGATTATTTTCAAATCCACTTGGGAGTGAGACAGGGATTTGTACTATCCCCCCTCCACATATTGTTTATAACATATATAGATCACATCTGCAAATTAACAAAGACAACGGAAGAAAACAATCTGAAGGATAACTAAAACGAAATTCTATTTGCAGACTACCAAGCACTAGCAGCAGCATCAGAAGAGTAACAACAAAGACAAATAGACAAGTTACATCAAACATCATGCATGTCGTAAAAGGCAACTAAGGAAGTTGTGGGATGGAGTTGGCTGTCCCATCCCATATAGAGTCAGTGACCCGAAGCCATGCTGAAGTCTGATGTGTCAGGCAGATATCGTAGTAATGTTCTAAACCATGACACAACGTATTCCGTTCTCCGGACTACATTCTGCTAATCTGCAGGAGCTTGAGAACGAACGATGGTGAATAAGACATCCTACATGCCAAGATTTAACATAAAGATAAACATAGAAAAGACCGAAGTAATGAAGATAGGAAGAACAGAAAGAAACACCAACATATATATATTGGAAACAATAGACTTAAACAAGTAACAGAATTCACATATCTAGGAAGCAATATAACAACAGACGGCAAGAGCAGCAAAGAAATACACAATAGATGTAGTAAAGCCTACTAAGCCCTAGGACAAATGACACCAATATTCAGAAACAAAAATGTAGATTAATCACTAAAATAACACTATTCAAAACGATTATTATGCTAACGCTGTGCTACCAATGCTAAACATGGATAACGACAGCACAAGACAAACGTAAACTATAGTGACAGCTGAAATTACATGCTTACGCAGAATCCTAGGAATATCGCTAAGAGAGAGTGATAAATGAGGACATAGATAAAGAACCGGCACCACCCCAATCTTGGAATATGGGCCTATTAAGAGACTAACAGATAAAATGGTTTGCACACATCAGCAGACTACCACCAGACAGCATACCGCAGCAAGCTATGCTACTCAGAAACGGTGAAAGCAGACCTCGAGATAAACAAAAATAGGTAGATGTGTTACCAAAATAAAACAACCTAACAACGAGATACAGGGACATACGACGTTTCGACTAGGCAGACCTAGAGGCCGACCTCGAAAACGATGGACCACCGAAATAAAAGAGGCGACAAATTCCACAATATACTCAACACATACGAGGGCCATCTCCAGCGAACTCTTCTACCCCTGACGCTGAAAGGCAATAAAGGGTTTAGCGAATAGATAAATAGATAGATCGAATGAGAGCCCCTTGCTACATTTTATGTAGGTAGGGTTTTAGAGCTTTGGAGAACATTGAACCAATTAAACAACAGCAATATTAGGGCTCCTTGCTATATTTTATGAACAATAAGACAAGAGGTGACATTCTGGTTATATTTTCTAAAATCTAAACTTTATTCGAACCCGTGGCAAGCACTTCTGGTGGAAAGGAGAAGCTTTTTAATTATTAAATTGAATGCAAAAAAAATTTCAAAAGAAACGTTGTCTTTGAATAAAGAGTTCTTGCTTTCAAAGGGTACTTATTTGTTTTCCTTAGAAAACATTTACTGAAACTGGTAGTCTGGTTGGGAGTATTCGTACATCATACTGTTGTCTGCATTTAAATCTGTCCTCGACCAGACAAACAACTGCCAGCAAGAAATGCCGCGCTGAATATCGTAAATATGGATTCATTACTTCTCCTCATAATAAACAATTGCCGGTTTACATAATGTGTAAACAATTATTTAATAATAACGCTATGAAGCCATCGAGGTTAAGTGACCATTTTAAGAAGGTTCACTCTGATAACTAAAATAACGAAAATGTAACGTATTATCAGGAATTAAATGAAAAACGTAAAAAACATAAAGCAATGCAGAATAGGCCTATACTTGCCTCTACTTTCAAAGTTAAGGCCTAACGAAGATGATGTTTTAGCTTTAGGCCTATACAACATAGCTTTGCTTATAACTAATTGTGGAAAACCACACAACATTGTAGAAGAATTAATCATGCCGGTTATTCACAAAGTTTTAAGAACAGAGATGCACCAATCTCAATGTCTAGATAATTTTTTTAGCATGAAAATTAGAAATTTTTAAGAATATGGCCTATACATGAGAATAGAGAATAGGACTACTTCAAAGTTTCATGGAAGTAAAAGCTTTGATAAAATAACATGTAACTACAGTGCCGTTGCATGCAACCTTCGTTACGGAGACGGTACTTAATGATAATGGCAGTGTAGAGAACTACGGGAAACTACAGGAAGACAACAGCAACAAATTGAGCAGCTATAAACAAGTCGAGATTTTTCGACTGTGAACGGGACTTTGCCGTCTAAAAGCGCATTTACACCAAACCGATCGTCATCAACACTCTGCGACTTGCATCTGCCCAGGAATAACATAGGGGACCTATAGGGGCATTCATCAGAACCAGGGTCATAGATAAGGGGGAGGGGATAATGTACCGAATTAAAATGGTTATATCTTCGATCTCATGAGTCATTCCTTCATTTTCCTTGGGTTTTCTTTTCTATTTTTATTTTTAGACAACCAATTTTATTTTATTTTTCGGGGGGTGGGGGGGGGGGGTCTAGCCTTTTTGGCATTTTTTTTCTAGTACTAAGTGTCATGATCTGACTTCTTAAGCGAAAGAAACACCCACCGCTCCCTTATCAACTTGACCCCAAATAAACAATCTACGATAGAAGACCTCTGTACGCAATTAATTCATTCGTTACGTTTTAAAAAAAATTATTGTCGTGATTTTCATTGACCATTATTTGTATACTTGGCGTCGCATGCCAAAAATAGCCAGGCGACTTCAAGTATATAAATGGTAGCCAGCGAATAGCGCGGTAATAATAAAACACGTAACGAATGACGTCCTAATTAATTATGTAAAGAGGTCTTCTGTACCATATAAGGTCATTTCCCAGAGCACATACTACAGAACTGTTTCAGTTTGTGACAAATACTCGGCCCCAAATATTCACGAATTTCTGTATTTAATTAACAAAGTTACAACTTTTTCCCCATCACAAGCACCAAAATATGGAAACGATTGCGCGGAACCAATAATGAAAACGTTGGAATCGCTTGTAGTTGCAGCATCTTCATGTTCTACTAAGACGAATCTTCTTATTCTTCTTTCTGTCCTCATGTACCTTTCGGTGTTGAGGGGAGAGTGAGTGTACGGTCTTTTGCCCTTCTATTTGCCTCTTCTGCTGTTATATTTCAGAGTGTCTCTAATACACTATCTATCCACCTTTTACGAGGGCGTCCAATATGTCGACTGTTTTCGTATCGTTTGTTAAGTGTTTTTTGGATAATACTTTTCTCTTTCTGTCTGGTTATGTGGCCGTGCCATTTAACTTGTTGTTTCTGGATGTATTCTATTGTTGACTTGATCCCTAATTGTTTCCTTAGTGCTTCATTCCTGATTTTGTCTCTCAAGCTAACTCCAATAATACGTCTCACACATTTAATTTCAGTGGTGTTAATCTTATGTATTGTTCTAGAATCCAATGTCCAAGTTTGACACTGATAACAAATGTTGGTAAGAAAATGGTGTTGAAAAGCGCTTTCTTTGTTTCTAGTGTAATATCTTTGTTTCTTAGTAAAGGTGTTAATTGACCAATGACCTGACAGGCCTTATTACATCTTGCGTTTATTTCTGCTTTTGTTTATTGTCATATCTCAATGTGCTGTCCAGATATTTGAATTCATCTACTTGTTTTAGTTGTTTATTGTTTATCTGTATGTTGATGTTCTCCTTTTCTCTTGCAATATTTGAAAGAAAGAAGAACGGCAGGTGTGAATACTAACAACCATAATTCACCTGGAGAAAGACAACAGCTTTTTAAAATAGGTTTAGCAAAGTCCCAGATGACTGGTTAAATGTAACTGTAGGGAGCAAGTCCAAGATCACTGGTTAAATGTAACTGTAGGGAGCAATGCTAGGATCTGGGAAGTCTTTTACTTTAGAGAGGTCTTTGCTGTGACCATCCTGCATTTTTGCGACAAACTGTTAGGTAAAAAGTGTTGATTCCCTACCAGAAGTTCAGGAATGATTTCTTCCCAGAAGTCATTGCAGAAAAAAATCACGAGGATTGGTATAGTGGAATTCCTCTATAGAGAATCTTTTTATAACACATTTCCCTATATAGCAACACATTTAAAAATCCCCAATTATATTTATTCTTTATTGTTTGTACTGTACATGGTAAATTTCTGTTATTACATACATATTTTGTTGGTCTGGACCAAGTTGTTATAAGGGGATTCCACTATAATAAACCCTGCATCTTCTTAGTTTCCTCTCATAGCATACATGGAAGATTGTAGTATTATTCGTCTTTGCTCCACCATTGAATCACTGTAACACAAGCAGTTAATTTTCTTTATAAAAAATATAGCATAACTTTCTGTAATATTTAGAATTTACTGAATGGCTTTTTGCATCTTGCAGACGATCATTAAGAAAACAAGCCAATGGGCCTTTTCTCTCAGTAATGGAAGACTTTCTACGCGATCATGCTGTTAAAACAACAGAAGATGTTTGTTTCCATCTTTCCCTTTTATCTTCCATATCTTTTATTATATTGTTCATAAACAACATCGCCCCAGCCAGCACGCAGATTGTGCCTCCAGACAGCTGAAGTTTTGGCCATGTTTGCCAGATTTTGAAGAAATCTTTCATTGATGACTTACAAATGTCTTTGTACCTCAGCATGGGACTACCACAGGCCTTCAGAAGCTTCCCTGAATAGTACTTATTGTGGAATGCAACAATTTGGCATTCTGTGGACATGGTCCAGCCCTCGCAATCTATTTTTATTAAGTGTTTCCATGGCAGATGGTAGCTGAGTGTGGCGTAAAGTTCTATATTGATGATTTTATCGTGCCATTTAATGTAAGATGTTTTGAGACATCTTAGCTGAAAGGTGTTTAGTCTCCTCTCATGTCTTGTGTAGGTTGTCCATGTTTCAGATACATAATATAGTTTGGATTACCTTGTTGTGAGGCAGACATTAGTCTTTTCAGCAATATTATCTTGTATGTCTGGTCGATTATACTATCGATATAATCACAGACGTACAATGTTCAGCAGATGTGGTAAAAACATTGAATGTATTAGTTACCAAAGCCAAAGGTGTCAGGACATTGGTGCAAAAAAAAACGGCAACACAGCACATTTCCGTTGTGCGAACTACATTCTGTTGGAAATCTTGTAGGATCTGTGCTACTATAAGAGATATCCATGGGAGTTTGAGAACGAAAAGAATAAAAAAGACCCACATAGTGTATAAACAGATAAACAGAAAACAATCATTGCATTTTTTGGTTCAAAATGTATTTAGATTTGCACACTAACATTTCTTTCCTCACACAATAACTTTCCTTTCCTTGTGTACTATAGCATTGTGAATGTTTATGTAGTTGATGCATCTGTTATTCTTATTGTGAAACCAATTCCATTCTTGATTGTTCTTCACATAAAACATTCAAGTAATAACTGTTTCTCATTGATGGTACCAAGACTTGTCTAGTTTCTCATTGATGGCACCAAGACTTGTCTATTTTCTCCATGATGGTACCAATACTTGTCTAGTTTATCCTTGATGGTACCAAGACATGTCTAGTTTATCCTTGATGGTACTAATACTCTTGTCTTGTTTCTCCTTGATGGTACCAAGACTCTTGTCTAGTTTATCCTTGATGGTACCAAAACTCTTGTCTAGTTTATTCTTGATGTACCAAGACTCTTGTCTAGTTTATCCTTGATGGTACCAATACTTTTGTCTAGTTTATCCTTGATGGTACCAAGATTCTAGTTTCTCCATGATGGTACCAAGACTTGTCTAGTTTCTCCTTTTATGGTACCAAGGCTCTTGTCTAGTTTATCCTTGATAGTACCAAGACTTGACTAGTTTCTCCTTGATGGTACCAAGACTTGTCTAGTTTCTCCTTTTATGGTACCAAGGCTCTTGTCTAGTTTATCCTTGATAGTACCAAGACTTGACTAGTTTCTCCTTGATGGTACCAAGACTTGTCTATTTTATCCTTGATGATACCAAGACATGTCTAGTTTATCCTTGATGGTACTAATACTCTTGTCTTGTTTCTCCTTAATGGTACCAAGACTCTTGCCTTGTTTATCCTTGATGGTATAAATACTCTTGTCTAGTTTATCCTTGATGGTACCAAGATTCTAGTTTCTCCATGATGGTACCAAGACTTGTCTAGTTTATCCTTGATGGTACTAATACTATTGTCTAGTTTATCCTTGATGGTACCAAGACTCAAGTCTAGTTTATCCTTGATGGTGCGAAGACTTTTGTCTAGTTTATCTTTGATGGTACCAAGAAACTCAAAATCTAGTTTCTCAGAGTGCTTCGTCATCAATATTTTTGTTTTGGTAGTGTATTCTATTCAGGAAATAGCATCAACACAGCATTTTTGGCTTTATTTATTTTCTATGCAATATAAATATATTCAGTAGTTTGCCATCTCTCTGAACAATATGAATATACAATTGTCTGCGGTGAGATTTTAACCCAGTACTTTGGCCATCACAGACTCAAGAGTTTGTGAGCTGGAGGAAGTGGGAAGAAGCTGTGAATGGGTGGTATTTAGCAAAGATAGAAAGTTATTGACAACAGCTGTGATTCAGCTGGGGCGAGAGTGCCGTGAATGGGCTGCCAACAGAACAGAGGGATGATCCAAGAACTCATACTGCAGCACTTAATAAGCAATTATCTTTAAAAAAATTGCTTGACATACAAGTTAAAGATAACAATAGATCCTTATCAATATGTGGATCACTGGAAATGAATTGTGAAGAAGAACTTCTCAAGTTGAAAAATGAATGTGAAATAAAAACCACATTCAAAATAGGTTCTTATCAAAAAATTTTGGTTAGAGTCAGACATTAAAACACAATTTTTAACATTATGGGAGAAAGCAGAATTATTGTTCATTGCTTTCCCCACATTATACTTAGTGGAAAGGGGCTTCAGTACTGTATCACAGCTTCTTACGAAGACAATAACACGTTTGGATATTGTTCAAGCATGATCTACGTTATCATCTTGCCCAAATATTGTCTCTAAGAATCAGTAAACGGTCGACACATTTCACAAAATAATATGTTCAAATGCTTCCATGACGCAGAGATTTAAAAAAAAAAAAACATTGTCTGCTACCTACCATTCGATCTGATCGCAACACTCTGAGAGCCCCCCCCCCCTCCCAAGGGTCTTCTAGAGGAGGGGGACGGGGTGCATCTCAGAGAGTTGCGTGCAGATTGATGGATGCTACGTTGTATGTGCCTTTATCGAAAGTTCGTTTTGTTAAAATAATGCATGGTTTGTTTCGTAAAAATTATGGATAGGCCTACATCATTCTGTAATGAAATCTTCAATTTTCCTCATATTTTAAAATGTAAAAGTCTGGTACGTGTAGAACAATAAGTAAGAAATGGAGGGAAATATGAGATTGTAGTGGACTGCGGAAGCGGGGTTGTGCGGGTGTGTTGGGGAATCAAATACATACGAAAAGGGGATGGTCGCAGGAAAAAGTTCGAGAAATACTGATTGGTCTAATCGAAACGGCGAATTTAAGCTTTTTCAGCAGTGCTCACTCGTGACTGATTATCAGTATAGAAGACATGTTCGCTAAATTAAGTTGGACCATATTTGTTACGTATTTTTATTATTGTTGCGGTTTCAGTTGGTTACTATTTATATACTTAGAATCGCATGCCAAAAATAGCCAAGGTGAATCCAAGTATATAAATAGTAACTAACAGAAAGTCAAACAATAATAAAAACACGTAACGAAATGGGATCCAACTTAATTTAGCGAAACAGGTCTTCTATAACTGTCGACATAATTAATGAGTTTACCTTTCTTTAGATCTGTGCGTCCTTTCAACCAGCTGACAATAACGTCCAATTAGGTTATATCAGGACTCACTACCATAAAATATTATAGGTAACAAAGACCTTAAGTGTTTCTTCATGATGGTCTCGGTTCACTCAAGATTGGTAGCATATCCTTTACAAGACATAACTATCAACCCAACATTTGTTGGATGTGGTGATATGACCTAAAAGGCTGTTATGATTATTTCCGTGCATTTCGCTGGTAGGTTTTGGCATTTTTGGCAGGCGGTTCCAAGTATATAAATAGTCTATCTGTCTATTCGCCAAAACCCTTTGTTACCTTTCGGCGTCAGGTGTAGAAGAATTTTCTGGAGACGACCTTCTTGTGTGCTGAGTATATTGTGGACTTTGTCGCCTCTTTTATTTCAGTGGCTCATTTTTTTGCGGTCGGCCTCTAGGTCTTCCTTCGCTATATGTGTGTAGAATATCTTGATGTGGTATACTGTCTGGTGGTAGTCTGCTGGTGTGTGCAAACCATTTGATCTGTTGTCTCTTGATGTATTCCAAGATTGAGATGGCGCCGATTTTTTGTCGAATGTCCTCATTGCTCACCCTGTTTCTTAGCGATATATAAATAGTGACCAATAAAATCACCACAAAAATAAAAAGCGTCACGTATGAAGTACTATTTATTTTCTGTTCAGAGGTCTATACAAGAAGCCGGTTAATGCTGTAGCCGGCCGTGCGTCAGAGCAGTGGGACACGCCCACTAGAAAAAAATGTCAACATGGATGCCAAGCAGACGACATTAGCGATAGCGCCGTCTGTCGGAAAAACGGAAGTCAAGAAGGATTAGTTTACACACCTGCGACGGGACAGTCCTAGTCTTGTGAGTCATTGAGGCAATGTTTAATTAGTTATCAGAGATTTGATCAACCAAGAGATGGGAAACATAAATAGCGTGAAACATTGTGCAAATATTTATATAGCGTGAGTTTAATAATTATTTATAGTAAAATCTATGTAGCGATTGTAGCTATACACAATGTTGTCATTGTCGTACAATTGTGACTTCTGCTAGCAATGATCAATGAACTAGAATAACAAGATCATTTTGAATGATTTTATTTTTATAACAATCGACAAATGACTAGTAAATTGGTCCTACTACAGTTATGTAAATTTTGAACTTCGAGTTTTGTACATTATGTCGCATCATGAACATCTATTTTAGCTATAAAAGTTTGTTAATTTGAATATAATTAGCTTAACATTTAAATAGAAACGAGGTCATCACACTCCAGACTCATTAGGCATAGTACTCATACGAGTCATAGTCATACACTACCGTACACTGGTTTTGTATTGTGTCAATCTCAAATATTTCAGCGCGTTCTTACTCAATATTGAGTCAATATTAAAATATTCCGGTAACCATAAAGATGTTCCTCCTATATTATCAGTTAGATACAATACAAATTCGAGATCTTTAGACTTCGCTACCGTTATTATAGTATAGTATTAAGATAGCATCATAAAGAAATAAAAGATGTACAGTGAAATCCCGTTATAAAACGAATTGATCGGACCTAACAGAATAGAGAATATATGTGTTATAACAGAAATTAGTTATATACGGTTATGACAATTATTAACATAAGTTATGCTCTTTCAGTTATTGTTTCCCTTGTGCATTATTTTTTCATGACATAATCACTACCTGTCAATTAATAATCAACTAGCACAGTCCTCGAGAGATTGATCTAGCACATGATGAAAAAATGTAGATAATAAGATCATCATCTATTTTCTATACAGTGGAATTTTCTCAATTATAGTTTAATCAACTAAGAAAACGGTATTTAAATGTTCTGTTACTCACCTCTCATCAAAGTATCAGTTGTTTCTTGGGAAACAGATCCAGCCAGTCTTGCTGCCAAGTACATATACTTTCACTAACTGAATTAATTTGGACCCACTTCATTCCTTTAAAAAAATTATTGTTGGGTTTTTGATTAGTCGCTATTTACATACTTGGAGTTGCATGCCAAAAATAGCCAATGCCAACCAATAGATTGCATGCAAATCAGAATATAAACAACAAAAATATCGGAGAATGTCTGACAAAATGGAAAGTGCCACAGTAACCAGACAAATAAGAGATAAATACTAAATAAAGTATACAGGTTGCTGTAGATACCTAACTATAGATATAAAATAATAATAAATAACAATAAAACAAAGACAATTATCAATGTGTCAGTCCTAATGGTACCTTTATCAAGAAACAAATAATGATATAGAAAACACAACTGTAAAAAATATATCCAAGATGACTGAACAATGGTTTCCTTACCATAAAATCATTGCCCACAATCAGATCTAGCGCATCTCTTAAAGCATCTCTTCCCTACTTTAAGATCTGATACTGGGCAATGATTTTGTGTTAAGGAAACCATTGTCCAGTCATCTTGGTTATATTTTTACGGTTGTGTTTTCTATATCGTTATTTGTTTCTTGATAAAGGTACCATTAGGATTGACACATTGATAATTGTCTTTGTTCTATGTTTTATTGTTATTTATTATTATTTTATATCCATAGTTAGGTATCTACAGTAACCTGTATACTTTATTTAGTATTTATCTCTATGCAAATCAGAAACTAGTTCATGTTTACATTTTAGGTAGCAGGTCTCCTATAATGCCTAGGCTTTCAATTAACTCTTCCTTTTTCCAATAAGGATAGATCATGTTTTCCAGCACCGGAGTTTTTAACAAGCAAAGCAAGCATTGTGTTTATACTTCAGGTGATACACGATCACTTGCCTACACCCTTCCTGTCCCCGTTTATAAACATCCGATTCATTGTCTTCTTCAGCATTCATTCTCAAACTCCCCTGGATCTCCCTTGTAGTAGGACCATGGTCCTACTAGATTTCCAGTAGGATGTAGTCCAGAGAATGGAAGTGCATTGTGTCACCGCTTTACTTGCGCCAATGGGCCAACATATCCATCTTTGGCGGGGATTCCTTGTTTATGCTTAGTCATATTTGTAGCGTAAGATGGTTTAACAAAGAAACTCCACTACATCGATACACAAAAGTAGAAGTGATGCTTACAAGCATGTTCAATTACATAATCTCTATTTTTAGATGACCTTTAGAGCACTTGAACTAGCCAATCCTTGAATACCTTAAGGTGCTTTCTGCAATACATTATACGACCACATGAGCTATCACTCCTGTCAGCAAAATGGTGGTAACTTTCCATCACTCTTTCAGGAGATCTCTGCAGCCAAAGGGTTAAAAATACTACAGCTAGATAACCCTTGAAAATTGAATTTCAATGATACCTCAACCAAGACTGTACGTCCATCCTGAAAAAAGTTATGTTTTTTTTCACATTAATTTTGCATCAAAATAATTTGCGTAAAACATATAGGGAAATATAAGCTTAACTTGTGACCACAAAATAGACTTGTAATAATAATTTCTGAATTATCTCAGTAATTAACCCCCATAGTAGAGATGCAGAAAATGGGGAGAATGCAAACACTTGGTGAACGCAGAGACACAAAGGTATTAATACAAGCAGAAAAGTTTCAGTGTATGCCAAGACATCTAATGAAGGAAAGATTCCAAAATCTAGCAGTGGGGCGACTGAAAAAAATCAGTTTTATTCAACAAGATAAACAACTCCATAGACAACTTACAGACCTACCTGAAGTTGACAGCCCCCTAAGGTCTGTACCAGAACAAACCCCTTGGAGTGAAAGGCATGGAATGCCAATATACATTCTGACCCACATGAAAAGAGTACTAAGCGAGGACAAACGGAACAGTGTGCAGCGAAGGACAGTCACCCTCAGTTTCCTGGACGATGAATAGCCACAAGACATATGGGTCAGAGTATACACAGATGGGTCAGCACAGAATGTATGTGCAGGTGTATATATAGAATATCCGCACAAGCTTTGAGATACGATCAGAACACCAACATTGACATTCTGCAATAATTATGATGTGGAAATCCAGGTAATTGGCGTGGCAACTGAAAGACAGCTGAATTCTAATCCTGGCCCACAGTCTGTGGTGTTCCTGACAGATGAAAGGTTCAGTGCTTCAAGCTCTCCAGTCTGGAAAATTAACAGACTTAAAAACTACTTAATTAACTGTCTTACCAGTATAGGGTAACTATGCAGTGGATACCCTCTCACTGTGGAATATCAGGAAATGAAAAAGCAGACCTAATAAAGAAGGTGCTGCTGAAGACCTAACAGATGTACCAATCTCCTACCATCAGAGAAAACAGATGATCACGTGAATAAGAATCGTACACCCTTATATAGGCATAGATGCATTTATTCTCCACATTTCTAAAAAAAAACTGGTGTGGGTTAGGGAGCAAACAAGTGGGTCACAGGATATTCATAGCCTAAGGTAATATTTTCTGTACATGCTCATACTGGATGCCCAAGTACCTATGGTGAAAACTGCAGACTATCTGTTGCAAAATTTACTTTATTATGAGGAAAATTAAATGCATTATGAAATAAGCTCTTTTGTGATGCAAATACTCACTGTTGGTTAATTTTTTTCTTCTTTTTATTAAGCGGAATGACTTGATAAACTTTTTACTAGAACACGCCCCCTTGGAGATGACAGTGGATCATCTATTCACATTGAGACTCAGGTGAATTTTCAGTGGGAATAAATAGAAGAATATGCAACATAAAAGTCTCAGTCTCCTGGATTATGATTATCCACAGAACAGAGGGTCAGAGTATAAACAGATGGGTCTGCACAGAATGTGGTGAAGAATGGAGGAGCAGGAATATATATAGGAGTGAGCATATAATCAAAGTACCAAAGAGGAAATTCTTGCGAGGAAATCCACGCAATCAATGTGGCAACCAAAAAAACTACTGAGTGACAATCTTGACACACAGTTTGTAGTATTTCTGACAGATGCAAGATGAGCACTCCAAGTGCTAAGTACAAGAAGCCACTAGACCTGCAAATACTACTGACTGAACTAAGTAGTCTACACTGGGTACCATTGCACTGTGGAGTACCTGGAAATGGAGAAAGCAGATTGAGTCATCAAAAAATAATTTGATCAAAGTAATTAGAAAGCCAACCCCAACACATAATGACTGAAATTATGAACAGACCAGAACAAGTTGTCCTTATATGTCTCAGAACAGGACACAACTGACTTTGCAGCCATATGTATACAAAGTTCATGATTGATAGCACAGAATATATATTTCAAGAATGTCCCAAATATGAAATGATTATTCAAATACACTGGTCCACAGAAATAACACTGGTAGAAAAAAACTCTGCCAATCTCTGTACAAGTTACAAAACAGTCACATTTATTGAGGAGACTAAACTTCATATATAAGCCTATTCCATTTGAATGAAAGAAGAATAGTTCAGCTTCTTTCAAACTTGTATTAGTGATAACTTGTAATCTCTAAAATTCCTTAACTAAAGTGCCTCGCCCTGTGTATTTCCAAAACTAAAAAGCGAAGAAAATAATAGTGACCTGTGATGCATATCATAAGAGGCAATTAAGAATGGTTGTAGTGTGGTTTTTGCTACCTCATTCTGTAGAACATATATTTCTAACCTTTTCAAGTTGCGACACAAATACGTTAAAGAATGGCTTTTGAAAAGGGTAAAATAAAACATATAAAAATAGATTTTTCAGTGTAATAAAACTGTGATATTATTCATACTTTAAGATACCAGTTTCTTCACTTGCCATTGTCAGTAGCCGAAGTCTCCTGAATATGAAAGAAAGATATGAAGAAATTGCAAATCAACTAACCCATATATCAATTAACCTGTAGCAGCCCAGCTAAAAATAGTGCTAGTACTTCCTCTGACACCTGGCCATTTTTTATGACTTCTGTTTTTTTTTGCATTTGCTTGCTTTTTTTTACATAGCATTTTTATTGATTCAGTTATTGTTTTCAAATTCAGCGGCAATAGAGATAAATGGATGCTGGATATGATTTGGAGGTTTGTGTGTGTCAGTATTATGTTGTGTACAACCAAAATTGAGAATGTGGACAAACGCACCTAAACAACTTACCGTATCAAGGTCACGCATAGGCCTAGCTGAAGAAAACATGGCTCCTCAAATTCCTCGTCATGAATAGCATCAATAAAATCACTATTAAATATTACAAACAACTCTCAAACACCATACGTCCTCAAAAAGTCACATAAAAAACTGCAGATGTTTATAAAAAAAGTGTCACTGTCATCTGCTTTTCTTTAAATGGCTAGAGATGATATCATATGAGGTGTTTTGGAAGAGAAAACATCAGTGCCTGGTGAAGGTAGAGATAAAAAGCAGTAAATGGAGATGAATAGTACACGCCCTCAGAACAATTCAATATGATATTTGTTTCATCTGACAATGCACCATCAAAGTCCTGGAAGATGTGGGCAGTGACCCCTGATGAATCCTAACAACTGTCTCCACACCACAGATGACACATATTGCAGTAAAGCCATCTTGAAACTTTAAGTAATCCAACGTGGCCAGGTACAGCCAAGAAACTGATGCTGGGTTCAATGAAATCAGCAGAAAAGCTAACATGAACGGTAACATACAGAAAAATCTGCACCATAATTTTAGCAGCCGCTAAAAAGTGTATCCCAAGAGGAAAGGTCAAGAAATAAAAACACTATTTGACACCTGAACTGGCGGAAGCAGTCAAAGAGAGGAGAAAGGCCAGAAAGAAGGCTGAGAAACACTCTACCACCTTAAACAAAACAGAATACAACAGATGGACAGCAAAAGTATAATACATCACAAAATAAATCAAATGAAAGACCTGGAGTGAAAAATGTAGCAAACTAAATCTAAAAATGGAAGGGCATAAAGCCTGGAGACTCTTGCACAATCTTGAGGAAAAATATACAAAGATCAATCCAACACCCATAGTAGATGGTTGTGGTATTCAAATAACATCGCCCATCAAAAAAGCAGATACATTCTAAAAATGTCTATGCAAATGTTAACAAGCCACAGAAAAGGAAGAAATTAAACAAAATACACAAAAAAGTGCATTATCTAACAAAGATCAGAACAATATTGCTGTATTCAGTGACCTATTTAGCATACAAGAACTGAACATGACCATACAGAAACTTGCTAGAAAGAAAGCTCCAGGACCCAGATCAAATGAAAGGATATGTAAGTTGGGACCAAAGGCAAAAGTAATACTCCCATGGTTGTTAATAGAACATGAAAGGAGGGACAGTTGCCATCAGCATGGCTCATAGCAACCATCAACCCTATTCCAAAGAAAGGAAAACTGGCAGGAACACCAAGTAGTTATAGCCTATATCCCTCACCTCATGCATAGGCAAGCTGGTTGAAAGAACTGTTAATAACAGGTTATACTGGTGTCTGGAAGACCATGACTGTCTAGATAATAACCAGGCAGGTTTCAGGCGCAAATGTCGCACAGATGACCCTCTCTTCAGATTTACACAAAATTTGATGGATGGTTTCCAAGAAATAAAAAGCAAGCTAGCAGTGTTCATTGACCTTGAGCAAGCCCATGACAAAATTTGGAGAAAGACTCTTGCTGAAGATGAACAGAATGGGAATGGGTGGGAAGATGTTTAAATGGATACAATCCTTCATGACAAACAGAACCATAGCGACCAGCTATGCCGGTACACTATCCCGGAAAAGAACACTGGAGAAGGAACTGCCTCACTCTAGATAAAATAGCCAATAAGGGAACACTACCAACAATCCTGAGGACATGTGCCCTAAAAACTATAAACAGCTACCCATCATCAACTTTCAAGGCCACCTGTTTTGCAGGATATGGCATCCATATACGATACACTGATGGATCCGCCTGTGAGTTCTATGACTTGTGGTGAAAATTGCTCAAATTATGAAGCAGAGGCTGAGGTCATCAAGACAGCCATTGAGTTAATACACCAACAGTTTGATCTCATGGAACAAAAATCATGAGACATAGTCATTTTTACAGACTCTATGTCAGTTTTGGAAGCACTTAAACATACCCCATATGAAAATCAAGATATTCTCCACATAGCAAGAGCAGTGCATAGTCTTATCTCTGCATATTCAAACAGTTTGATCATGCAATGGATCCCTGGACATAGTGATATAGCGGGAAACGAAGTAGCGGCCAGACTTGCAAAAAGAGGCGCCTCAAAACAACAAAAGCAAAGACTTTGTAATATGGGAACAGTCAAACATTCTCAGAAACAACACCAGGGAAGTCTGGCTGAACATATGGGCAAATGGGCTGACTTGTTGAAATACAGGACATGCAAGGATCAATAACCATTTAAACGTATCATACCCGGCAACTACCTACTTGTAGACACTGCTCTCATCCCAATGAAACAGTGGAACACCTCCTTATTGACTACCTTTACCTTTCAACTGCCAGGAAAAAACTTCTACAGACACTAACTTAACAGTCACTAACTTACTGTATGGATCACTAAGTCAACTTCAGAAGACCTGCACTTTTTTAAGAATGGCATTGTGCTGACAAGAGTAGCATTACTCATCAGCATTTGGATATTGACAACATATAATATGAGGTGTTGTGGAAGAGAGCACACCAGTGCCTGATGAAGGTAGAGATATAAAGCAGTAAATTAAGATGGATAGGACACACCATCAGAAAGAAGCTTGACAGCCTAATATGATGAGCACTGTATTGGAACTAATAGGGAAAGAGGAGAGTTTGAAAAACAAGAAACACGTGGAGTAGAGACCAAATCAATTGGGACCTTGTGAGTAGAGTTGTAAATGGCAGTGAAACAAAGAAACCAGGACATTGTGGGCAGAGTTGTAGATGACAGTGAAACACAGAAATCATGACCTTGTGGGCAGAGTTGTAGAAGACAGTGAAACAAAGAAATCAGGACCTTGGGGGGGGGCAGAGTTGTAGATGACAATGAAACAAAGAAATCATGACCTTGGGGGGGGGGCAGAGTTGTAGATGAAAGTGAAACATATAAATCGCTGAAGAGTAACAGTTGCAGCACTATATTCCACAAGAAACTGAAATGAACGTGAAGACCACATCTTGCTACTAAATGGAAAAGTGTTGAAAAGGCATAGAGGATTGACATCATTGTACTCAGGTTACCTCATATGTACTTCATCCCTCTCAACAAAGTCACACACTGCTTGTCGAGAGCATTACTTAAGCATGAAACTGTAGCTTCAGGTGATAATCCTCAAGGATGTCTGAAACTCTTGAACACAAAACACACAACATATTCACTATGCCATGGAGATCCTCAATTAGAGCAACCATAGTAGAAGATTAATGGACCATAAATTAAATTATGTTAATTGATGCATCATAAATAGTTACAGTTACTGTGTGTTGCTGGGTCCAAGAGAGTAGCAAAGAATAGCTATACTGTTACCTGACATATATGTCATAGAAGGCGACAGAGGCTTTCTAGGGTGGAATTGCCATCCCATATAGGGTCAAAGTGACTTTGAAGTCATGCAGAAGTAGGATGTGTCTGGTAAAGTAGAACATATCACAGCTAAGCTGTAAAACATGGCACAATGCATTCTATTCTCTGGACTACATTCTGCATATCTGCAGGAGTTTGTGAACAAATACAGAAGGAGAAGGTACAGTTGGTTGGATTTATGGACAGGATATTTACTTAAGGATTCTTGATGGTTTTGTGGTTTGTACATTTTCTTCTTAGTCAGGTGGCTTAGGGTTAAATTTCATGTTTTTATAAATATTTTTAGATCACAATTTCCTAAGTTCACTCAATAGAAGGGAATCTGTACTATGGCATCTTAAAAAGAAAGGCGGTAGATATGATGCTGATGACATCATTCATAAATAATAACACAAATATAGGGAGT
Source organism: Meghimatium bilineatum (assembly GCA_034231615.1). Classification (NCBI taxonomy): domain Eukaryota; kingdom Metazoa; phylum Mollusca; class Gastropoda; order Stylommatophora; family Philomycidae; genus Meghimatium; species Meghimatium bilineatum. The sequence continues at coordinate 21,411,224 of CM067300.1, forward strand.
AACACCGTTTTTCCCTGTACACCTCCATGACATGGAAAAAAAGTTAGGTAGCATATCCTATTCAGGATTTAGCCATCAACCCAACCTTTTTTTGGCTGTAATGATTTTCTAGGCAATAGAAATGTGTTCAGTAGTTTGTCATTGACATGTAAAAGGTATACATAATTAATTACTATATTCTTGATTATAAACCAGCATCATAGCACAGGAGACATTGCCATATCTACATTACTCTCCATTCCAACAACCACCCAAGAGTGTTCACACTTAAAGTCCTAGTCAGATGTTGCTTATGTGATCATTTGGTCTTTCAAAAGAGAGTACACTTTCTCCCCTGGTCACTCCTATTTCTATAATTCTCTATACATATACATTATCACCTCCAGCAGCATCTTTTTTATTTTGAAGCACATCTATGATTGTTCTAGTTAGGTCAGACCTATCTCTTCTCAGTTCCATACCATCAACAACTGCATCATTTTCTGCTGAGGAATCTGCTCTTTCATAACTTCTGACCCCAGCTTGATAAGGACAGTTTATATATATATATCTGGACATGTTAATTGCTAAGTAGCTTACTTACTATGTTAACATATGCCTTGCTTTTATTAAATGGTGACCCATTTTGTTATTCATTATTTCTCTTAATTTGCTATTTGAAACAGTGTTTTTTTTAAAAATGCATTTACTGCATTTGCTATCAAATACCGATAATCAGCACATGTTTGCATGGTATTGGAGCCAGAGAGTTTGAATAAGCTGTGCTGTTAGTATACAGCAAAGCTGCTATATTTTTGTCTTTCTGTCCAGCACACCCGATTAGAACATGTGAACCAGTGTGAATATTAATTCAATGCCTGAGAAACTCTTTTCTCTTTTTGGTTGATAAATTTACATTGTGTTATATGCTTCTGTGTGAAACACTTGACTGTGTAAACGTAACAGATCTGTTGTAGAGATTTTACTTGCCCTACATTTTAAGTGGTGCAATTTTACTGTGCTCAGGAAAGGAAAAAAACACTCAAAACAATTAGTTTTTGGTTTCAAAATCTTCCTCAAGTATTAACTGGCATGTGTAATCATGTCTCTGCATTATTTCTTAGTTTTTTCATTTGTTTTTTTTTTTACTTTTGTGAATTTCTACTTGTGTCTGCAGCATCATAGCCTTGACTACTGATTTGTCTCTCTTAAAATGGCATGTTGAGTTTCTCAATATCTATCTATCTATACGCTATGGCCCTTGTTTGCCTTGTGGCATTAGGGGTAGAAGAATTCTCTGGAGATGGCCTTCTTGTGTGCTGTTTGTAAGCTTGTTCTCATGGCCTCTTTGATTTCTGTGATCCACCTTTTACATGGTCTACCTCTGGCTTTATAGCCATGATGTCTATGTGTCTTCTTCTTCTCATTCACAGTTTGACATGTCTACACAGCAAGTTCAGTTTTCTTAATAAATGCTGCTGTATTTGAAAACTCCTCAGTACTCGCATACATCTTTCTGTAGATATCCATCTCTGTGGGCCAGTGTTCTTCCCTTAACTGGTTTATTGTATTGTCTTGCAGGATATGTTCAACGGTGTGTTGCCTGCCCATATAGGTGATGGGACTAGTCTTAGTTATGTCTATGTGTCATGGTCATCTGTGGCATGCTGTCTGTTGGTAGTCTGGAAGTGTGTGAAAACCATTGATCTGTTGATGTGTTCCAATAAGCAGTGATGTTGTAAAGTCTTACAATTGCAGTCTACCTTTGCCTCTGCTACTTTCTATTTTCATGCTTTAAGCTCTATCCTCTTGGATCCATCCTCTTGTGATGGACAAACCACTTAATTCTTTATTTTTCTATAAATTTCATAATAGATACTGTGCTTATTGGCGCATTATACATCCACATTCCAGCAATCCACATCCGCAAAAGTGTTACTTGAACTGTAGGTTCAAATCCCTTCTGTTGCCTTCTATATTTGTTCTATATTCTTTGATGCTTCCTAATTATATTGTTCATTTTCATATTGCACCTTCTGTAACTGTTTAAACAATAAATGTTACACTACTTTAGTTCCATAATTTATGCCTACACGCCTACACTTGTATATAACAAAACTGAAAGTTTATAGAGCAGTGGTACTTCCGATGCTGTTATACGCTAGTGAAACATGGACTGTGTATAGATGACATATGAGGTGGCTCAATCACACACAGCTTGCTCAGAAAAGTTATGAACATTAGATGGCAAGATTCTGAATACCACTGTCCTTGACAGATATGATATCCCTAGCATTGGCACTATTCTGATGAAGACACAGATTCGTTGGACAGGCCATGTATGCCAGAGAGTGTGCTAGATCATCACCTGCCAAAGATATTTCTCTATGGTGAGTTACAGAAGGGCATATGTTCTCAATGTGGTTAAAAGAAACACTACAAGGATCTCAATGAAAGCTTTTGAAATAGACCAACATACATGTGAAGAAGTTGTACAATAGAGCTACATGATTTTAATCATGGCAAAATGCATTATATTCTCTGGACTACACAATATTGACCAGAAGTTTGAGAATGAACAAAGAAGTATGGTGTTAAACACATTGTCTTGTTTGTTTATATTGTTTGCAACGCTACTAATCTATTAATGTGTCATTTACACTGACATAGAAACTTAAGTCGGTGACATGCACCACTCATTTTTATAAAACCTGGCAGGCAACTTGAACATGAGTAACTGCAAGAGGCTATTTCCTTAACGGAGTTGCTTCAACATTTTTAACTTTCTATCCTGGTTGAAAATGATTTGCTCATTCTTTGTTGTCTTGCTGGGCTACAACACAACTAACTTTTCTTTGAGTATGGGTTCCGAACACAGAGAGGTTGTTTATTGGGTTGCCAACTGAAACAGTAAGCTTAATAAAATATTGATTTTAAAGCAATTTTCTCAAGTTGCCGTTTGCTCCTACATATTTCAGAGAGAGTGGTTTCTCAACAGTTCCTCATTTAAAAATTAAAACAAGAAACTGCCCCCTGTGTTATCAGGGTCTGAAAGGGGAAAAAATAATAGTGACACTGTTACCTACCAAACATGACATAAGATATGACTAAGGAGATTTTGGGGATGACATTGGCTGTCCAATCTCCTGAAGGGTCAAGTGACACATATGCCATGCTGATGTTAGATGTGTCATGCACATATCACAGCTAATCTGTAAACCATGACACAACACATTCCATTCTCTGGACTACATTCTGCTAACCTGCAAGAGTTTGAGAATGAATGCAGATAAATATAAAAAAATAAAACAATAAATATTAAATATGGGAGAAGTGACATGTGGTTTTTCATTAATGAAACTCAACTGCAAATTTAGAAACGTTTTAACAAGTTACAATTTCAATCATCACATTAAACATGTGGTACCGGTAAGTTTAAATTATATTGCATTGTAATATACCCAACAGTCATTTTAGATGTGTTTGATTCTATTCTATTAAAATGGCTATTATAAATGTATCGAGATCACAGATAATTTTGTTTCTATAAAATGGAGATGCAGTTAATTTTACTTCTATCAAATGAGGTTGTCACTTAAACAAAGGTTTGGAACCTGTGCCTTAGAACCTGCATATTCTCAATGGCAATATATGGGTGTGAATTTTTTATAATCATCAATAAAGTAAAATAATAAAATAGCATAATTTGAAACAAAATATAATCTAAGAATCCTCAGAATGCCATGGACCAATAGGATCCTAAAAGTACATCCTTGTGGTACATCCTTGAAACAGAAAGACAGCTGCCAACACTTTTAGGTTCGTGTCTGTGGATGTGAAGGCCATAGATGGAATGAGAATTGCCTGCAAAGAGACAAACAATATCTCAGATATCTCTATGCCAACATATCCAGCAGCACTGTCGGCACACAGCAACATAAGACATATGTGCATTCTGTCTCAGTCAGCCAAGAATGCAGAAACATTGATGGAGCTGTCAATGTCCTGATATGGGTTGATCCTAAGATATGGTAGTCTTATGAGTACACAAAAATCTGGACAAATTAACACACGCTAGACGGCAGTGTTGTTTACATGAATCTATATAGTGACTATGAAGCTACAATTGTCCAGCATGAGACCGACTGGCAGAAGTACTGTTCATGCTCAAGAACACACAGAAGCCCACATGTCCTACCACAATTGACCCTATTCAAAGTAGGAGTCATGACTCAGGATATGTCAACTTGAACATGCACTCCTGGGTATGGAAAAAAAATCTTTCAATACAGCTCCCTATTGCACACATGACAAGCATTGAATAAATGTCGGGCAGCACATTGTTAAAATTTCTGACTGAAGCAGTGTTGAGACTCCATGACGACACTGCAAAGATAGCCATCTCAACTGCCGCTGTTGCCCACAATGGCTCATGCAGAGAGAATTGGGTTCAGTACCCAGGGACCCACTATGATGCTCCTCATCCAAGATAGGCGTAATCTGCCAATGTCTTTGGGTGATATGCACAATGGCAAAGAGTAAAAAGAAAACAGGCCCTGCCTGATGATGGATCAGAATGCCTTCACAAGCAGACAAGGCGAGTGCATGAGAAATGCACAGTTCTAATACCAGACCCCCTTACGTGTTTTGGCAAAGCAGCACTTCGTCTAGGAAGGCATATCAACCGAAAGTCTAATTCGACTGTCGCAGTTGCCCAACACGGCTCATACAGAAGAAATTAGGTCTGGGATCTAGGGACATGATGGGTGGTAATGGAATGAAAATGGAATGGTCTTCCTGTACAAGGAATAGCTCACTGGCTGCAAAGCGCATTGTTGGAGGAAAGACACACAATGTGTGACCCAGGCAAACTATCAGCTTGTCTTGTGACATCCCCTCTGAGTAGAAGACTCCTGCAATAGGCATTATACTAAGCCGAAAGCTGAAGCCTCCTGGGTATCAAAGAAAGCTCGGAGAAACCTCCCCACTGCACATAGGAAGTAAGAGCTAATCGCTCACAATTCTTGGGGTTCGCAAAGACGAAACCATGCTGTCAACAGCTTGCTGTTATTTCAACAAAATCCTGCAGAAAAAACAATACCTCCTGTTGATGGCTGTTTTGACTTTGAAAACTTGTTTTAAAAGAGTTATTTTTCTATGAAGGTTCTTCTATTTCTCATTTTAGCAGTTTCCAAATTTGGGCCAAGTCTAGATACGAAATATTTACAGTGGTAGCTAGTAGTAATTGAGAAATATTTACAGAATGATTGATTGGATACTCCAAAGTAATGATTGTACTGATTTTTAAATATTTATTATTTAAATAGATATGGTATTTTTTTTAGTTGAAATAGACACAAAATAAAACGTTTAGTATTAACATTGCTGTATAATTTAATTTGACAAGTTTAAAAAAATATAATTTAGTTTAATTTCTTCTTCTATGTTTGTTTATATACTCCTACCATAAGCATATCATATTTTATGTGGTGTCTATTTCTGGGCTGTTCCAACTTTTACTTCAATTTTCTAGTCTTAAGAGTGACCATGATGCACATTTTTTGAAAGCCTCCAAGTTCAGAGCATTGACTACATCAGCTCTGTTCATTTAATCTACTTCTACATCAGATCTACTTCCTGATACAGTTACCATTTTTGTCATCCTGTCAGCTCACTATATAACCACTAGTAAATGATATGGCAGTGATGAAGGCAATGATATGGCTGGAGTCCCAGAGTGTTACATGTGTCTTTTTTCTTCAAAGGTGTTCAAAGAATTGAAAGAGAGACAGATTTGCCACTGTGGTCACAGTGACTAGTACAGTTCAATGGACCATGCTAATATTTTGAATGCAATTATGAAGTTGGACCAGTTGGAAGATATGGGGTGTATCTCTTCTTCCATATCTATTGCAGGACCTGGGAATGAAGCTGGTGTTACAAGAAACAACGGTATGTAGGAATCAAAAGAAGATTTATCAACCAACACAGAACAGCAAGTTACCACATGCTGAAGGACATACTAAATATGATATTGAATCACCATGACTTGTCTTGAGTGCCATAATGATGAACTAACTAGCTGTCAGCTCACTCATTAGTCTCCACCCCTGCATGCTCAAGTACAAAAATGAATATGATCTTTCTGGACTTAGATTTCCCCAACAACTCCACCCATAGTTTATAGTTTTAATATCCTATATGTTTACTACTGATTGCTAACAAAATTGTATTTTTTTTTCAGGCTGAGACTAATTCTTCTAAAGACACAAACAAGACGAGCATGATTATACATTACAGCATTCATATTTTCATTTAATTTTCAACGGGGAACCTCATTATGAAACCTCAGTAATTCCATATTCAAAAGTATGCAAAATCTTGTGAATATTATAAAATATGTTATTGCTGAATAATAACACTTTACTGGAGCCTATAGGAGAAGAGTTAGGAAGGTAAATAATACCTAACAAGGAATATCAAGATAAGAGGAACTTAATTATCTAAAGAAGATGGAACAGTGCTGAAGAGCCGCAGCGGCAATCCTTATTCTCTAGTAAATGCAAGAAGGATGCAGTAGAATCGTAAGAAAGTGCATTTTGTATAAACACCTGAATAAAAGAAGTTGGTAATATCTTATTCAGAACATAGTGATCAACCCAGAATATCTTGACTGTCATGATTTTATAGGCAATATACTTTCATTAAGTTACCATTGCTTTCTGAATAGTTTGTATACCGCCGAAGACGGATGTGTCGGGCCATTGGCGCAAATAAAACGGCGACACAACGCATTTCCATTCTCTGCACTGCATTCTGCTGGAAATCTAGTAGGACATGTCCTGCTACAAGAGAATTCAGCAGGAGTTTGAGAATGTACGCTGAAGAAGAAGAAGAATAGTTTGTATGCACAGTTTCATTGCTTTTTGAACGGTTTGAGTGTACAGTCACCTGTAGTGGGGTTGAATCTCATACCTTGGCTGTTCAAGATGAGCTCTGTACCTCTCCACCATAGAGTTGGACAAGATCTGAATAGCTTATTTTATTAACTCTTTATCTGTGTAAGCCACTAAAACCATCATTTATACAATCAAATTTACCAGTCACTGAGGAATACTTCATTTTTTAATGACTTCTAAATTTGTTACAACAGAACAGGAAAACTATTAAGGAGATACAGGGTCAAAGCCAAGGAAACTTTATAAACAACAATGTGCAATTTATTTAAGAATATGAAATAGCAATCTTCAGAATCATACACAGTCACGTAAATGACCCAACACTTTTCAACATGGCCTCAAAAAATGGTTCATCTTCTGCTACTTCATCTGCCAGAACCGGGTTGTCTAGAGGATCAATTCATACACCACTAACTCCTGCAAGTGTCCAAGATCTGAAGGCAAAGTTTGATCCAGGAAAGAATAGTGATGGTAATCGTGCTCATGCTTCTACAATGACAGCAGTCCAAAGAAACAGCAAGGTAAAAACATTTGGTCAAGATTCAGAAAAAGACTCATGTGGATTAACTCTTAGTAAAGACGTGTCATCCTTCTCAGGCAGCAAATCTTCCTCCGGTATCACCTTATCAACTGTTAATGCTTCGTTACAAGCAGCAGCACACAGAAAACTTGATTCTGGGTCTTCCACAATTACATCAATACCTTCATCAAACTTGCGATCCACGTCAAAATCATCAGCAGCTTTATCGACAACTAGACCTTTTTCTCCACCATCCTTATCGTCTTCCAAATCCGGGTCAGCATCAAGTTCTGGCAGAAGTAGCCCTGCTCTGGACAGTATTCCTAAAGTCACAACATCATTATCATCAACAGCAAACAAATGGGAGCCAAAGTCTATGACAAAACTTGCCTTAAATACGGGTAATACATCACATACAAGTATTTCACTCTCTCCCTCAGAGCTAAAAAACAGCTTTGATAGAAATAAAGATGGAACACTAGAATTGACTGTTATGCAAATTTTAGCATCTGGGTCGGAGGCTAAAGTTGAAACAAAACCTGGAGTTATAGCAGACAAAACATTAAGTGGTAATAATGAGAAGAAAATGGAATTAGGGTCAAGTTATCTCAACAAGAAGGTATTAGACACAAAAAGTGATTCAAACTCATCATCTGTGGCAAAGCATGGCATAAGAACAGAAAAAAATATCCCCAAAGAAAGTAGTCCTCCTGTTCAAAGATCAAGTAAATTAATAGCGAGGGAAATAAAAATTGAGAGATTAGATTCAGGAATTAGTGTTACTTCTTATAAGGACAATGATTTAACTTCAGTAAACACTAAAGTTAAAACATCAGGTAGTGTTGCTGATGTGGGAAATAAAACGAAAGAAGCCAAAACTGGGAAACTAAACACAGCTTCAGCTTCAAAGAATAGTAATGTGAATCCAGAATTTGCTCAAGTCAAATTAAGGAAATCTCGTTCAGAACAGCCTGCTGAAGATGTTGCAAAATTACCAACAAGGAGAAATTTAAAGGTGAATAGTGCTGATTGTGAAGAAAAAAGGATTTCCTGTAAAATAAACAGTGAGAGATTTGAGAGACTTATGTTTGACTTTCAGCGAGGTGTGCCAACGGAAACTGTCGCAAGGCGAGGCTCAGAAACTGACCATATTGCTCTTCAACAAAAAGCTCGTGAGCTGGCAAAATCTGTGGATGATGATGATATTCCAATAATTGCTAAAAAGAAGAAAGAGACATCAATTTTTACTGAAGGCTTGAAGGTGTCAGACTTTGTTAAGCAAGTGAACAAGTTGAATCCTGAAAATGAAGGGCAACCAAAGTGGAGAGCTCAGAGAGCTGTGAGCCAAACAAGTTCTGCAGCTTCTAGTGATATTGGAGGAGATAATTTCTATCAGGGTATTCCTGGAGAAGATGTCGAGAACATCAGCGATGACAATGATGACATCTATGAGAAAGTTACACATCGTGGTGAGTAACATTAAATATTTGTCTATTCATTATTTCAGCTCCCTACAGAACTCAGGTCCTCAACAAACATCTTCCACCTTATTTTGTCTTTAGCTCATGCAATTCTTTCCATTTCTTACCCATATCTATTGTATAAGTCATTAACTTACCACTTAATTTATTAATGCATTATTTTTGAGCATATAATCACAACATGCCCTCCTTTTCGTGGTTGACCTGAGAGCTTGATTCCATATACTAGTTTGATATGGCATTCAATTTCTTGCACCATTTTATGTCTGTGGAATCAGTTCTTTAAGTTAGAGTATCATCAACAAAGGTACAACGTAATCACGCTCCCGTCGGAAATCGCACGGATATCCGTGCTGGTTACAATGGAGCGAACGCAAAACAAACAAACAAAGGTCAACATCCGTTTCTGTCTAGGGGGTTGAATATTGGTTATCTTTGCTGTATATATGGTGAACAACATAAGTGATTATATGTGCATATCATGTGATGGCATTAAAACTATGAGTAATTTATTTTTCTGGTAGGTTGCTACTCAGGGTGTTAGGAGGATGTATTCAGCCTCTAGGTACCACCCTTCTGACAATTATTTTTCCCAGCAACTTTCCATACACATTTTGATTTTGCAAGATTATAATATGTTAACTGAAACAGCTGCTTAGGATTATTTCTGTGTATGGAGTGGTCACAAATAGTCATTCCTGTGTTATTCTGTATACCGCTAATAAATACTTCCACGACGGCATTAATGTTCATCTTGCCAAGTTCTCGAATGTGATGGTATTGGATGCCATCAATTGAGGGCATGCCAACATCTGTTGTTATTAATTGAGCATATTTTCAATTACTGTTGGCAATATCAGGAAGAACTCGGTGCAATCTATATTGGCGAACATCATTAGATACTGTCCATAAATTATGTCATTCAATATAAAGCAATAATTCAGTGAAATGGAACAACAATAGTACTTACGTAGAACACATGTTTTTGATGTTTCACTTGAACTCAACAGACGGACTGATGATGATGTTCGCCCGTCGTAATCGACGATGACCAAAAACTCAACCATAATAATAATAACAATAAGTAATAAAAAATAATAAAGTTAATAGTGCGTTTTTAAATGACTAACAAGTCCAATGCAAGCACAAAATGTTCTACAAAATAGACAACTGTAGAGGTTGTCTATGGGACGTTGAGATGTTTTTTTTCTTTTCTATGTGCCCGCTTCTGTCTTGCAGTATCTTACCTAGTCTCTTCCGATGCTAGTGCTCCCGTTCTAAGGTTGTAACACCATTATGTTCTATCCTGAGCGAGGCTCTCCTAAGAGCCTACGTCAATTTTAAGATGTTTCAGTGATGACTTGAGCGTGTCTCTGAAGCGCTTTTTCTGTCCACCAACTTTTTGAATTTCTGTCTTGAGTGCTCCATAATATATTTGTTTTGGCAGACGCGAGTCCTCCATATGCACAAGATGACCTGCCCAGCGTGCTTGCGCCTTCATAAGTAATGCGTAGATACTTATTGAGGTTGATTTTTCCAAGACCTCGTAGTCTGGTACTTTGTCCCACCAATGGATGTTTAGTAATTTATGTAGGCATGTAAGATGGAAATGATTTAACTTTCTTGCATGTCTAGCATACACTGTCCACGTTTCACAAGCGTATAGTAGGGTTGGTATAACAGCGACAGACCATTTTGACACGGTCAGTGAACCCAACCCAGTGGCGAGAATAGGTCACCAAATGAGATGTTTGTTCCCAATTGACAATAACGGGAAAAAACTATGTTTCTCGTTTGTCAAAACTCGAATTTTGCAAATAGCAACATCAAAGTGAGACAGACGGACTATCACTAAGACTAAGGGGTTATGAGACGTAAACACGAAAACATACAAGAGGAAAGAAGTTTTTAATGGTTATAAAGCTCTGATATAGCCAAATTGGACTAACGACCAAGGTTGAAAGAAACGTACCTCATCATAAGAGGCACATTTTACTTAACAGAACCGGGTTGTCATGTTCGAAAGCTCACGAAAAGACTGAGTGTCTGAAGAAGTAAGGCTCGTCTATTGGGTACAAGCGAATGTAGAACAGCGCTAGAGGGCAGCGCAATATGCACGAAAAAGTGAGAACATCGAAACCATAACGATAGTAATGGTCATGGCCGTCAGCAAACTTTCAGCTATCTTCCGTAGCAGGTAGTGTGAAAAAGGGCCTGGACACTATATCGTCCCTGTACGAAGAAAAATGTGTGTAGAAGCTCAAACTTGAGTGACGTGTTCACTCTGAGCGATCGAAACCTTGGCTAAGATGGCGAATTAACCATAGTCCAGCTTTATTATTGAGCATTTTCTATACCGGAACCAGACTCATAGTCAAGATAAGGTTTAGTAGTACTTGATTGTGACCGTTAAGGTCTGGGATCATTCATCATCGTGTGACGTATTCTTTCAAGAACGTGGTCTTCCTTATAGATTCTCTGAACACTGCAATTATGCACGAGTTGACCAGCCGCAGCTAGAGACATGTTTAAGCAATCTGATTTATCACGGCACCATCGTCTTGGGCGCCCTCTTCCCCTGTTGCCGTTAACTCTGCCTTCAGCTATTAACCATTCTATGCTGTTATGTCTCTTTATATAACAAAAATAACTTTCTTGTTAGGGTGTTGTTAAGGAGCCAGCTCTCTTCGACGTTTATTGATCATTACTTCTGGGATCATTACTAATCATTATTATATATGTCATGTTGCGTGATTTGTGATACCTGCTGAGGTTAGATTCCATCCGATATTGTCTGTTCTTGTATAGTTTTTATGGAATATGTGCGTCGAGTCATACATATTATTAGTGTTGTTTCTAAAGAGGACCGGTGATAACCCTGAAGAGGACATGCTGGCCCTACTGTATATTTTATATAGTATACAATTCTATAAAATTGTTGGTGTAGTTCAACCAAAAATTACGAATACGCCTGTTGTTGTTTTTTTAAATAGAGAGGGGGAAAACACATTTATATACATAAGAATGTTTCAATTCCCAGGAATTACGCACAGTTTAGCTATTGTATCCTTCGTGTAATGGTTAAGTTATACAGAGTTTTATTTCATACCTAGAAGGCCCCAAACTCTTATCGGTATGCAATGTTTTGAGGAGAAACTTCTGTCAAAGCGGGGCGTTGTGTATGTAGAAGGCATCCAATTACAAGTCCTGCAACTATTTGGTATTATCAATGTTAACCACTTTTATTACACACTTCATACAAATAAATAGCTTCAACATGGTCAGATATTTCGTTGTATTACTGCTGGCCATTTTTGACAACACATTCCATATAACTGCATGGCTTTAATAGAGTCAACAATAACAGGTAAAATGTCAAACCATTCGAAGCGAGAGAAAGTACGTCGAAGCTGAGACAGGAAAAGGAATTGGGTAAAACATGGAAAGAGCTATAATGATTAGTAGCTAAAGACAGAAAGATGTTTATGTGTATTAAAAACCCTTCTTTCATAGTAAGTCAAGTGAATATAAAACATATTTATGGAATATGTGTTACAAGGGCCCGAGGTGGAGGCAGCAACGAGTAACACTGCCACCATCCATGCATATCATAAGAGACAGAGACAATTAAAGATGAAGGGTGTGGGAATTGCTACCAAACCCATGATTTTCCCAGTGATAAAACCTGCTAAGACCTATTCCTGACCTGCTGTAATTGAATCAACCCTTGTATCTGCAACATGCCTCGAGATTTATCAGAAAGTTATTGAAAATGAAAGTCCTTCCCGGAGTAGAAAACTGTCCAACTTGAGGTTTTGCAACCTACAGCCATATTGAATGAAATATTGATCTGTAGACTGTCCAACTTGTGGCATTGTATCCTACATCCACATTTAATTAAACATTCATCTGTGACTTGTAAATGGATCTACAAAACTTGCCCATCAAGAAGAAGTCCAGAGAAACATCAATTTAAAGATGACAGCACCACCTGAAATCGGAAACAAGAGTTACAAACTCACCCTTGTGGTTATATCATCACGTATATGAGACTACAACCCCTGTGAATGAAAGGATGAGAACCACGACGCAAATAACTGTAGTCTATGCTTCATGTGGGACTCAATGGTGAGACTGAAACCATAACTGGCATAGGCCTATAGTGTGCTCGTATTTAGTAACGTCGTTTATCAGGTTACGGGGGCGAGACATACTCATATCAAGATAAATGTGGCCATGATTTATTAATTCTAGGCTCTCGTCTCTAGCCTAGCCGATTAGGCCGTGTGCCGGTGATGTGCCCACTTATCCATCGTGAAAGACGCGTTGCTGAAATATCGTTGTTTTTTTTTTACTTCTGCAATATCGACACGTGTGTAATGAATGCTTATGCCGTTGGTAATCAATGATTTCCGCAAAACATCCAGATTAAAAAAAAAATAGAGCCATGTTGTTGTATAGGCATAGCCCTATTAAACTTTTCAGCTGTAAATGGGTGAAATGTCATTGTAACAGAATAATCGTTATTTTCATTTGCCTTATTTTTAATAGTCGTAGGCCTATATAATGATTTAACAAAAATTGATTTGTGACCGCCGTTGAATGTGTCTCACCACAACACAGGGTTGCCATATTGGCCACTTCAGGCAAAATTTCTGAAATGTATACATTTTTTAAGGCTACTGGTCGTGAAGTATATTTTGACCATTTTTGGCCCTTTTGAAAACTTTCCCATATTTCCTTAAGTTTGGTTGGCTTGGCTATTCTTATGTGGATATTAACTAAATTATAAACATATCTGTTCTACTCGTGTATAAATGTAGAATAAAGAGCTCTTGCCTGTTTCAAACAAATATTTGATACTACTTTTCTCGTGGTATTTGTTACTATACTGAGACCTTATACAGTTATACAACAAACAATAAAAACATACATTTTCGTGGTTGCAAAAACCACTAGATAATAGTTGGGCAATAATGAAATCCAACTGAAAATTTAGTTACTACATTCATTCATTCATTTTCCTTTTGAGCTGAAGTTAGCGCAGAGGTCAGATCTCTCCAATTCTGTCCGTTCAAAGCTAATCTGTGCAGCTCTTGGATAGTATGGATATTGATTGTTGTGCTTTCTCTAAGTATTGTTCTTCTGAGTATTTCTTTAGGTCTACCCATGGCTCTTTTGCCTGTAGTTACTACATACTGAAAAGTAAAATGTTTAAATTTACTATATACAAAAATGTGAATACCCTCATTGGTTTCATGTTTAGAGACTCTCAAAATAACAGAAGAACTAAAATTAAGTTAACAATAGCATATATGTGCCATTGTACAATGAGTAAATGTTGATAACTGAAGAAAAGTAGTAAACGTTTATAGAAAGTCAACATTCTTCAAAAGTCAGCATGTTTTCAGTATTTTATACACAATTTTGAAATTTGGCAATTCTTTGCCAATGATTTGGCCATAAAGAGTTAAGTGAAGAATATGACGCTGGGGGTGATAATGTGCACATACAAGGAATGACATATATGGAGATAAACGGGGTTCGGAGTGTATTATCTCTGGAACGATCCGAAGATCATATAATCAACATCTGACTGGGTCTGAGTCCTCATATATTTGGAGGGCTACTGGAAAGGAGAGCAGAGCATTTGAGAGAATGTTCCATGTGCCATGATGTTGGTTTCAAATCAATATTCAAGATTGCAGAGATTTATATAAATGTGAAATTGCTCCAGACTCTCAAATAATCTATGACATTGTGTGTAATAAAATCAGAGACTTATATTTGCAGAAACATTAATGGCGGAAGTGTCAACGGCTCTATCATTGAAAGAAAAGAAATTACCAGGAGTCCATAACATTCCAGCAGAATTTCTAACTAATACAGGAATCGAGTTGATCAATGTTATGACAACCATCCCAAAATATGAACAGTAAAACATGTCCTGGATAATGGACACTGTCGTTTAGTGATACCACTTTCGAAGAAAGACAACCTGAAACTGTGCAATGACTACAGAACTAATCACCCATTCTGCAATGTGATCCTAAAGATCCTTCTCTGCAGAATAAGCAAAAAAAGGGAGAAATTAGTAACCGAAGAACAGCCTGGTTTCCGTAGAAACAAAAGTACCACCGAACAAATTTTCAGCGTTAGAACTGCGATATTCTCTACTTTATTTCTTACGTACACATTTGTAAATGCATAGGAAATGCACAAAATTCGTCGATATCATTTGTATTCGAATGCTTCTGTCCATCTTTCTTTGCAGTGAGTGTCCAACTTTCTCAACCATACATCATAATAGATAGCACTAGTGAGTTTTAAATTAGTATTGGTGTTGCCTTTCCATATTAGATTTAATCTTCCCATAGAACCAATGCTATTCTCCAGCCTCACTATCAGATACTATATACGGTATTGAAACGCTGTACAGAGATGCAGGTAGTGCTATTTTCATCAATAATAACATTTGCAAATCCACTATAGGGGATATATGAGTGCGTTACAGTTGCATACTCCCCACAGTACTGTTTAACATTTATCTGCAGCATATAATGCAGAAGGATAAACTAGATCAACAACATCATTAATTATAGGCAGTGGACCACTTTATAATTTGTGTTACGCCGATGATATCAATATCTTGGCTGGTTCCGAATTTGAACACCAGAAACTCACCTCAAAGTGTGAAAACGTTAGTCGGAAATATGAAATATGGCTTGATAAAAGCACGGTATTGTTGACTAGTAATATCTATTTCAATATCCCACAAAATCGTGTTAAGCAATCACAAACTGGAAGATGTTACCATTTCCAATATCTCGGGTCCTAAATAGCCTATGTGATGGCGACAATTCGGAAATTGAGATCAAATTAAGACTAGAGTTTTATTTAATGTCCAAGCCTCACAACCGTATATTGCCATTGGAAATACGCATGTTCTGATTATGCATAGTTTGATTATGCTGCTGGTACCATGCCAAAGAGTTTTACATTCAAGTAGGAAGCATGAGGATTTGCATTTGTGCTGCTGGAACAGACCTCGTTCAATTCCCGACATCTGTAACAAAGAGTTTTAATTTGGGCAAGTTTCAATGATTACACAGCGCAGTCTCCTAATGTGTGGCGTCATTAGTTACGTAATGTACCAATCCAAGAGGAGATAACTAAAACTAAATTGCGTAATTTACCAGAATCCAAAAGGAGATAATTAAATTAACTAAAAATTGACGCCGTACCTCTTTATGCAGGCTGAATTGACATAGGAGTTAAACATTCTGATATATCTGACAGGGGTCTCACAATTGCGTAATATAACTACAAAGACACGGGATGTCAACATTTTCATAGTTACTTACGAAGTAATAAAACATTCCTAAAACAATTTCAGCCTTCAGACAAGTATGGGAATAAAGTCGTGCAAGAATAGAAATAATGAGAGCTACATGTTTTTAGTTAGATGTGCAGGTAGTAGTGGATTTTGTTATTGATTTTTTAATACTTTGAACAAAATAATTGATTATAAGTGTATGTATTTTCATATGAAAAGTGTAAGATTGATGTTGTTTCCTGTTAGAATTAGACTAATATGAACGTTATTTTTTACGTATAAAATACGCCTTCTTCTTGTCTGTCAAAAATACTTTTTTGTCCTTGATGGAAATAGGGTAATCCTAAGTAACATCTGTATGGTAAATGATTCTCACAGCCGTCAATAGGAATGATCCCCAATAGAGCTGTAGAGACATCTTACGTAAAAGGTGGGGGGGGGGGGGGGTTTCGTAAAAAAATGCATTCGCCCATTTTTATTGCAACACCACGTTTTTCATTATATTTTATGCCCTTCGCATAAATTCGTTGAGGGTGGGGGGGGGGGGAAGAGTTTACCAACCTTTTGACCACGGTCATAGTACTAATAGCCATGTTCTGTTTTCCTAAAGAGTGGGGTTAAAAAACCCCTAGATTCACACACCTTATATATATAAACGGGCTTGTTTCCCAGAGTTTTGTATACGTAGAAGACTCCCACTCTCAGATGTATGTATGCTATAGGGATGTTCTCCAGACTTATATCTGGAATACGGGGTGCAAAGAGTTTCACATTGCTTGTGTGCAATTCACAGGGCTAGCAAAAAAACAAGATCGTAAAAGTACCTCGTGGTGCACCCTGAATAAGAAGTGTCGCGGCTAGTGTTGTGTTTCTGACCAAGTTTTAAGAACCGTATCCGTCGATGTGAAAGCTGTAAACGGAGTGAGAATTTGTTGGAAAAAAAAAAGGTCAGCAATATATTCGGCACCTCTCAGCCGACACAGCCAACATCATTTGACATACAGCGACGCAAGGCATTCCTCGCAAGGTTCGGACAGTTGTAATGTAGATGTACTGGCAAGGATGCCCAATGTCGATGTCCCGATATGAGTAGATATCACTACTGTATAACGTCACCTAGATTATACATTGAATGCCCTGCTGTTCATGGTCTAAAACATAGGTTCCAAAAGTAGTGGGCGGTGCCCCTCCTCCCCCACAGTGGGCGCTGAAGCCGTCAAGGGGGCGATAGTGGCTTCAGAAGAAATTGGGGGGGGGGCGTTCTGGTGGTATAGGGGATCATGGCTCCTCGGTTAAATAGCTCCATGCAGATGTATCACTTCCACTGTTTCGAAATCAACACGGTATTCCATCTTCTGAATTAGTTATATCATCACTGCTCTGTGGTGTTTCAGCTAGATCCCGTATGACCAGCATCAAAAGTATCTAAAGCTAATCCAAGTCGTTCTGATATTTTGTGTGTGTGTTTGTGTAATTGAGCTGATTACAACCATAACTATAATTGTTATTGTAATCTTCTGTATATGAACGAGTTTCATTAGAATCCCATTACAACTTGGTCCGGACCGACAAAATATGTATGTAATAAAAGAAATTCGCTATATATATATATATATATATAGTATAGAAAATAAAGAATAAGTACAATTGGAGATTTTGAAAGGTGTTGTTATATAGGAAAGTTGTTATAAAAGGATGCAGTATAGAGGGATCCAACTGCATAAATAAAAACCACAGATTGTTTCACACCGTGTCCAGAAGCAGTTGGACTTGTCATTATTTCTCAGAAATAAACAACAAATGTTAGAGTAAAACAATCACTTTTTTAAAGACAAAAGATGTTTGTTTTTTGTGAAAAGAGAAGTGAAAGTAATCTTGCATGTAGACAATAGTCTTTGTTAATATAAAAATACATATTAGCGATATATAAAAATATCTTTAAATAGCCGATATATCATGGGTTAACTTCAATTTTTTTATATACTAAAAAATATTACTATGGTATCGCAAACAAGTCAA
This sequence comes from Meghimatium bilineatum, assembly GCA_034231615.1. Classification (NCBI taxonomy): domain Eukaryota; kingdom Metazoa; phylum Mollusca; class Gastropoda; order Stylommatophora; family Philomycidae; genus Meghimatium; species Meghimatium bilineatum. Next base: position 21,429,518 of record CM067300.1, read on the forward strand.
GGCATGCAAGTCGATTCTTTCATATTTTAATTATTGCAAAGAGATTATTTCAATTGTAATGCAATCTCTTAATATGTTTTCCGAATTTTCATATTTAAACCATTGTATAAAACTGTTAATAATGTTGTTTAAGCATAGGGTAGCCTGGAGCAGTGATGCGCACTTTTAACTTTTGTGCGTATTCTGACAAATAGACTTAGCTATGAGAGACCAAACTGACAGCAGTGTGTAGCTTATCCATCCATCTAACAATACTGAGGGTATTTACAACATACAATTATATTTAGTCCGTATAATGAGATTTTATGAGCATGAGTAAAACGCCCCATATTTTGGTAAAAACGATTAAGTTATCAAGGGTAAATTGACAAAAACAGCAAATTAATAACGCCACGTCCTATCTTAATATAGCCAATCACATTGTGGTAAAATTGTAGATCACAAAGACTAGGCTCATGTATCTTTAATATGAAAAAAATATTTTTAAAAAGCAAATATGAAAAAAACCCATTAATACAAAGAATGGATGTTTAGATCCGTTTTGAAACTATAAAAACATGTTGGTATGCTTTATAAAGTGTTCGGCTATAATTTCGACTTTCGTGCATCAATAAATAGCGGAGATCGTGCATCATGAATAGCAGGGATTGTGCATCTACGACCGACGGAGTTTTTGCAACTATGACCGGTGGAGAACATGCATACATGACCGGCGAAAATCGTGCATCTTTGAATAGCGGAGATTGTGTATCTATGACCGGCGGAGGTCGTGCAAAATTGACCGGCGGAGAACGTGCATCTTCGAATAGCGGAGATTGTGTATCTATGACCGGCGGAGGTCGTGCCAAATTGACCGGCGGAGAACGTGTATCTATCACTGACGGAGAACGTGCACCCATTACCCGCGGAGATCGTGCATCTATGAATATCGGAGATTGTGCATCTACGACCGGCGGAGATCGTGAATCTATGACTGGAAGGGACCGTGAATATGTAGCAGCGACGGCTTCATTTTCAGACAGCGATTTCATTTCTCATTTTTCCATTTGTAATTCCTAAAATTAAACATAACGTGATAATAAAATATTTGTTTAAATATTTGGCGACATGAGGGGGCAGTGACTGGGGCAAACATGCGCAGTGAGTTTGTATGTGCATGTATGTTCCAGTCACTGTGCGTAACTTTACCCCAAATAACACTTAACAATTTTTATAAAATATTACGAAAAAACAAAGTATCTTGACAAGGTGGTAACGTGCTTATAACTTAATAATACAATATATGTTTCAGTTTAGACATGCAAAATAACTTGAGAGTAATGATAACAGCGGACAAAGAGTGAGAAGTTGAAAAAAAAGTTAGATAGAAAACATTAAAATATGAATTTACCCCATGGCTTAAAAAAAATGACCTGCCCTAACCAATGAAAATTCGTTGTAAGACAATCGGAAGTTACCGTCTGACGTGGTGACGTGGTGTGCGTAAAAAATCCATAGTTCCCCCAAAATAGCTGCAATATTTGCCCTGTGCGCATCACTGCCCCAGGTTACCCTACAGTTTACAATCCTTACATGTGGGCTTTGTTTCTTCCAAATCGGTATAGCAATAACTGTGTTCAAGATAAAGCACATAGTTGTCACTTCTTTTTCAATGATAAGATACGCAGCAATTTATCATTAGTTGCTATTTACGCTGAAAACATCAAACGGCTGCCGAAAACTATTATAAGGGGAGGTGGGGCGTTACAACATTTATATCTTGTAATGGGGGGCGCTGGCCCGAAAAGTTTGAGAACCTATGGTCAAGAAGATATTGTAACTAAAACGTCTCATAACAAGTTTGAGAACCTATGGTCAAGAAGATATTGTAGCTAAAACGTCTAACAATTGACCCTATTCAAAGTAGTTAGCCACGGTTCAAATATTGGACACGCAAAATTTGAGCATGTACTCCTGGGTGTGGAAAAAAAGCTTTGAATTCAGCTCCCCATTGCACGATGAAAAAACGTCGAACAGCCATGGAGGGGGGGGGGGGAGACTCCCACACAACCACACATTCGAAGGTTGTTGGGATTGGAGGGGAAGGCGATGATATTTTTTAATGGCTTTTTTGTCGTTATTTTTTCAGTATTCAGAAGTAGGATGGTAACATTTGTGTGAACTATTACTATTTGATTTGGAGGGGGGGGGCGGTGGTTATTTTGTCGTTTTTATTTTTCGCTAAATAGGAAGGCGTAAAATTAGGTAAGAGACCAGCCACAGAGATTCTCAAATATCGGTAAGTGCATTAATTTTCCGTTATGTGCTTTTATTTTTTAATAACTGGAACTTGTGTGCGTGTAATGAGAAATGGGATGCAACACATCCTGTAAACATGCGCAATTAAATTCATTTTTAAGTTTATAAATTCCAAGTCACAAGGCTTTATTAATAAAAGTATCAAATCTTAGGATTTAGATATAAGCATTGTAAATATTGATATGCTGGGAAAAGGTTCATTGTCTCACAATTGTGAAGCTTGTGTGCAGATACTTTAGTGACAAAATATACTCTGTCTAGAAATCTTAGTACCTACGATCCGATAATCATTAAGTAAGTAACCTCAAGAAAAATACTCTAACATTTGTAATATCATTTGATGATGTTAATCAGACCCGTAGATAGAGGAGGGGGGGGAGAGTTTCTCTCTTTCCCCCATAGTAAATCTAACGGGATATTTAGTACTGGGAATTATCCAAAAGCCAACACCTCACCCCCTCCCCCACCGCGATTTTTCACAAAAGGTCATAAAATGTGCCATCTAAAGAAGTTCTTGCACACTAAAACACATGAATAACTTTTTAAAATTTAAGTTTAAAACAACCCCCCCCCCCCCCAAGGAGAACTTATATACATCCACCTATGATGATAATTATACCATAATCATTGTTATATACACATAATTATTTCGATTAACTTTGTTTATGTTGCTTTCTGTTCTACAGTCCCATCTTCCATTGATGGTGAGCTTGGAAGTGAGTTCACTAAGACGTCAGGCAGGAGGCTGGGAGTCTACAGGTAGGTAACAATTGTATAATATAATATTACTATCATTTATTAATCATACAATGTCTTGGTCTTGTTAGTTCTCAACAGAAGAATTGTATGTCTTTCATCATTTGATGTTATGTGATAAAACAACAAACTTTACTTTGCTTTGATCAGTTTATGACCATTGCCCAGTTAAGTACTCTGTGAATAGCCATCACATCTTCTGACATTTGTGATTCTCCTGCTTTCACACACTGGTAACTAACATGAATTTGTATGTGATTTCCACCAGGGAGTGTGAAGTACATTATGCTTTTGTTTTATTTGTGCTATGTAGGCCCTAGCACATCCAATTTCTGCATGATTTTTATTTCAGAAGTTTCCCTATCCTGTGACAGCCTTTCTGATGATAAATATGTATCCACTCTGTTCCATGTTGGGCTATCACTCACTGTGTCTTGGGACTTTACTTCCCAAAACATGTTCCTGGGTGACAGTCTGTAATGAGGTGGTACGACTACATCCATCTCATATGAGATGTTCCACTGCCAGGAAACTTGTCTATCATGTAATTAGACAGTCCATTGCTCCCTGTGTCCTCGGGTACTGAACCTTTCTCATTTGTGAACCTGTTTCCAAAATAGGAAGTTCTCTACAGTTGAGTTGGACTAGGGTTGGTTCACTTTCTCAATTGAGTTGAACTAGCGTTGGTTCATCTTCTCAGTGAAGTTGGACTAGAGTTGGTTCATCCTCTCAGTTGAGTTTGACTAGTTGGTTTGCCCTCTCAGTTGAGTTGAACTATAGTTGGTTCATCCTCTCAGTTGAGTTGGACTATAGAGTTGGTTCATCTTTTCAGTGAAGTTGGACTAGAGTTGGTTTATCCTCTCATTTTAGTTAGACTAGAGTTGGTTCATCCTCTCAGTTGAGTTGGACTAGAGTTGGTTCATCCTCTCAGTGGAGTTGAACTAGAGTTGGTTCATCCTCCCAACTGAGGTATTGTTCACTGACAGTAGAAACACCTCATCCAAGTTTGAGTTTTTACACACACATTTTCTTTCAACCAGGATGACATGATAACCTGAATTTTCCTCATAGTTTGTTACCTACCAGACGACACTGAAAGCTTGTTCTCAAGCATGAACATTGCTTTGTTTATAGTTTCTCCCATGTGCTTGCACTTGTCTCTGCTATCTAGTGCTGTGCTACCTTTGTATGTACTCAATAGATAAGAAATAGACTAGAATTGAAATAGTCACAACTGCAATGTCGAGATTCAATACCATATGGAGGAGCAGAATAAGTACAGCATTGTAGATAAACCTATATAAATCTGTAATAATACCTATTTGTTTGTAGGAGTGTGAGAGGTGGATAGTTAACACTGGAGAATACAGACTTTTGAGAACAAATATTACAGATGAGTATTGTGCTGTGATTATATACAGAACATAAAACTAATGCATATGTAAGAAACAAAATAAATGCTCTTGAAGGTCAACAAGAACACCTCCTTGCAGTCGTAAAATGTCACAAGCTTGTGTGGTTTGGAATGTGATGAGGTATGATTCCCTTTCCACTATCGTGCAGGGAATAGTTGAGAGTTGAGGATGGAAGAGGAAGTTAAAAGAAATTATGGATTGGTAACAGGATTAAGATTCTCCACGTTTAAGCAACTGAAAGCAGAGGAGTCATGGCATGATTTTTTGTGTTGATGGTGCCAAAATGGCATTCCTACAATCCTGAAGGTTTATAGGTTTGCTGATAATATGATTCAGAGATATTGTTTGTCCTGTTCAATAAAATATCATTCCATCTCAGTCTACACAGCCTGGTCATGACCCATCTATAGCGTTAGCCAGATTGCTTCCTATGAGCTTTGAAGCAATCTGTTTCCAGAGTATACCTTAGGATCTTGGCTTATCTATTAACCCTGAGGTTTGCATGAGAGCAAAGAAAATCCCTTTGCACCCCCTTCTATGACTCAATGACAAACTCTTCATTCAAGTAGTTTTGTGGCTATCGTTCATGGAATTCCCCTACACTAGGAGAGTGGGCAATGTACTTTGAGAAGCAGATGAAATTCAAATATGATTTACTGGGATCAGCATATCTGTTAACTGAAAGAGATCTGAAGAGCTTTCTTTAATCCAAAGGCTTGCTTGATGAAAGTTAAAGCTCTAGCCATGAGAAATGTTTTATTCTCATCATCAAAAGGTGCCAAGAAGGGCAGTGTCCCCAATTTATTTTACTTCTGAACACATTGAATTCTTAATATGGATGATTCACATAATAATTTTCCATTTATAATTGTTCAGTCTCATGATTTATTTTTCCGGTCACAAAAATGGATGGGAAATATGGACCCTTAGTAAAACAGCTGCAAAGAATATCAGCGCCTTTGAGATGAAATGCTACAGAAAGAAACTTAGAACCTCATTGAAGGAAAACAGGAGAAACTCCAATATTATAAACACATTGGAGGTGGCAGAATGTTGGTTACTAAACACAATAGCAAAAATAAAACTACACCTGTTTGGACATATAAAGAGACATGACTGTTTAGAAAGACAAATTATGGAGGGCAGAGCACCTGGGAGGAGGGAAAAGGGCAGACCATGAAGAAGATGGACTGTCAACATTAATGATAACATTAATATGCCGTAAAATACAAACTTCATGGCCTAAAACAAGGAGGCAGAGGTGGCCCAAAACAGAGAGGCAGAGGTTCAGGGAGTTCATTGTAAGGACATTTTGGAGAGAATATGTAATATGATGTAAGTCTTGTGCAGCATGGCAGTTTGTGATATATGATATTTTGTTTATGATGGCTTGTATCTATTCAGGGATCAGAAATTTTAAATCAGTTTGGTGTGCCAAGAAAAATGCCACATTTGGTCCAGTGGCCATATTTTGCCCACCCCTACGCTAGACTTAGACCCTATTCATGTTGTGTATTACTACTTTGGCAGATTTTTCCATACTGTCATTGTCATTCTTTCTTATTCCATCTTGAGTTCATAACATATCTGTTGAAGTGATGGTGTTGTGAATTTCTATAAAAATTATATCAATAATTTTTTTTAAAGAAAAATTGGTTTATGTTAAGCAGATGTGGCCTATTTTTGTATGGAACTAAATATAATCTCATAAAAATGTAACTGGTGTTAGTGTGCGAAACTCAGTAGTAGGAGATAAGTGTCAACAAAAACATTACATTTATTGTATCTCTTTATTCAAGCACAGTTGAGGAATATAGCTTTGAGGTTGGTTTAGCATCGAGTTGTCTGATAATGATGTGAGATTTCTGTGATAACATGAAAGATGCGCAAACTATAACAGAAATTGCATGCTTGTGATCATAACATTGCGAAAGTTTCAAAAGTTGGACTGCTATCACATGATGAGGCGGTATTTGCCTAACATGTTCCAACAAATTTTCATAATAAGTCTGGGACATATAATTTCACAGGAATTTGAAGTGCTTGAGACCTCACAGAACTAGGTTTTATCATTTCAGAGGAATGTAGCCAGTTGTCTAACTGTACTCTTCCATAACTCTGTGAGTCAAATACTCAAATATCCATCTGGGTTTGCTGGAACACCCAATTGTGTACTGCCAGGTTTGAAATGGGAACACAGAATAGAAACAGCGTTGCCTGCCATGCATGTCATATAGGTGACTAAGAAGGTTTGGGAATATGGTTGGCTGTCCCATCCCATAGAAGATAATAGTGATTGACAAGGGGATGTGTTTAACTGAAAGCACAGATGTTGTACCCTAGCTGTAAATTATGACACTTTGCATTTTTCTTCTTCATTGTTCATTCTCAAACTTTTGCTGGATCTCCCTTGTAGCAGGACTATGGTCCTACTAGATTTCCAGCAGGATGTAGTCCAGAGAATGGAAATGCATTGTGTCACCGTTTTATTTGCGCCAATGACCCGACACATCCGTCTTCGGCGGAACACTATGTATTTCATTCTCCGGACTACATCCTGCATACCAGCAGGAGTGTGTGAACAAATTTAGAAGAATAAAGCCCATCAGGCTGAGTAGACCATGGAGTATAGACTTCCATAGACTTCCCTCTTTTTATTACTCTATCAACACCAGATCACTAGCTTTTTATTTGTGTTGAATAATATTGCATATGATTGTTTGTGAGGGGAGGGGGAGTAAGTTTTCACTTCCCTATGGGCTTCCTCCGGGTTTAATCTAGAACTGGTCGCATTGATGCACATTTTTACCTTTTTCTTGCCAGAATCTGACAAACACTGTATAGAAATTTAATAAGTAGGAAACTTCAAGAAATTATAAAATGAAAAGGGTTACATGCAAAACTTGAGCCGGATGCATCTGTTTACATGTTATTTATGCGTTTAAGCATAAAGGCCTTTTGGTCAATGTTAGCATATGTCATTCAATGCGTGCTATTTTTCAAGATATCTACACACCTGTGTAATTTGTGTATATGTGTGATCATTCAATCTATGTTCTAGAATAATCTTGAAAACAAATGTGCTTAGAATATTTGGTACTTCTTCTTATTCTTCAGCGTTCATTCTCAAATTCCCACTGGATCTCTCTTGTAACAGGACAATGATCCTACAAGATTTCCAGTTGGATGTAGTCCAGAGAATGGAAATGCATTGTGTTGCCGTTTTATTTGCGCCAATGGCCCAACACATCTGTCTTCGGCGGGGAATATTTGGTACAAGTTCATTCTTTTATGTGGATATCCCTTGCTGAGTTACTGAAAATGTTTTGTTTCACACTGCAGTCAGTTTAACATATCAAACTCATCGTGTGTACAACTCTCTGGTAGGAATTTAACCGAACATACAGCGATCCTAGTTTGATTATGTTCTTGTATCTGGATGTATTAACAATCATGAATGATTATTTCTTTACTTGAAACAGCCAAATGAAAAATTTAACAAACTATGCCTTTAAGAAGCTGTGAGTGTTGTTTTTTTTTACATTTGGTTTGGCTTGTAATACTCTCATGGTCTTGTGCATTTCACCAAGCTACTTACATAATATATTTCACTGTTGGTATGCTCAAATGCCTTGTTAATTGTAGCACTATGCATTCTGTTATTGTCAAAATTAATAAGTAAAATACATCTCAGAAGCAACAAAAGAGCAAGTTGTTTGGTTTGAAACTTGTTACCTGTGGTGGATGTCACAGTACTGAGAAGAGACAGTAATAGATTTTCTGTAGAATGAAGATAGTGAGGTTAGATGCTACAACATATACCTTTTTTCCAGTGTTTATTCTCAAACTTCGCACTTCCTTATATCAGGACATATTCTCAAACTTCCCACTCGATCTCTCTTATATCAAGACATATTCTCAAACTTCCCACTCGATCTCCCTTATATCAGGACATATTCTCAAACTTCCCACTTGATCTCCCTTATATCAGGACATATTCTCAAACTTCCCACTCGATCTCCCTTATATCAAGACATATTCTCAAACTTCCCACTTGATCTCCCTTATATCAGGACATATTCTCAAACTTCCCACTCGATCTCCCTTATATCAGGACATATTCTCAAACTTCCCACTTGATCTCCTTTATATCAGGACAATAATCCTCCTCGATTTCCTGCAAGATGTAGTCCAGAGAGCATAGCAGGAAAGTCATAGTGTTGTTATTTTATTCACACCAATGGCGTGGCGCATCCTACTTCTGATAACGTATATAAAGCTGCACTACTCCGGTAGTTCCTGATCAACCGCTGACTAGGATGCTGAGCACTTATGGGAAAATTGTGTGCTATCATGCTGATCAAGAAAAGAGACAGTGGAGGATAAAGAGAGAAGGTGCTGGATGGGTTGTCATCAAGGCATGGGAGAATGTCATTAACTGAACTTATTAGCAACACAATAGATAGAGTGTAGTGGAGAAACATCATAGCCTACACCACTCAACATTTATTGATTAATTAATTTGAGTGATGATGCTGATTCAATTCAATGACTATATTATCTTTGCCTTGAAATTTGAATGAAAATAGATAAATTGCTACCAATAGTCAACGTGACATGCAAGCAATGGAACACACAAGGACAGATGATATTGCAACTAAGAGACATATATCTACACAGAATTGTAGAAATGGGAGTGACCAGCGGATTGAGAGGGAAACTGTATCCTTTTTGGAAAGATGTGAGGATCATGTAATGAACAGTTGACTGAAATTTTTATTTTGAATACTCTTGGACAGCTGATTGAATGGAGGGTACATATTGGGATGTTCCCAATGTTATGATGTTGGTTTCTGATAAAGAATCAAGTAAATGTGTTCTCTATTTGGAGATTGATAATGCAGCTACAAAAATGATATTGTACAGAGAACAGAATGCATAATGTCATAGTTTACAACATGGTTGCAATGTCTGAGGCCTTTGGAATGATATGTATGATGCTAGCATGCCATTTTTTATTGCTTTGACTTTCTGCAGGATGGGTAGAACAAATTTTGTCCCACCATTATTAGCCATCTCTTTTCTCCAGTTTTGAACACCCACTAAAGTAAAGAGATGGAGAGATGATAATTCATCAGACAAAGAGATGGACAAGTGGTAGTTTATCATTGTCAGACAAAGAGATGGACAAGTGGTAGTTTATCATTGTCAGACAAAGAGATGGACAATTGATAGTTTGTCAGAATTAACTGTCAATATAAGTGACGGAAATGTGTAGGAGTTTTGTAGATTCATAAAGTCTACCCTTTGATGAGGAATATCTTCTTCTTCTTCAGCGTTCATTCTCAAACTTCCATTGGATCTCTCTTGTAGCAGGACCATGGTCCTATTAGATTTCCAGCAGGATGTAGTCCAGAGAATGGAAATGTGCTGTGTCGCCGTTTTATTTGCGCAAATGGCCCAACACATCCGTCTTCGGCGGGTGATGGAGGAATATGATAACTATTTATTGATTTCTGAATTTCATGATTGACATACATGAAGTGACATGATGGTATTGAAAGGCTGATTCTAGATGGCAGAGTGCCAGGCGAGAGAAGAAGAGGAAGACCAAGAAGACAATGGACCAGCAACATCGAAGAATATATACATGTCTCTGGTCAATGCAGACCTGCTTGCCCCGAGACAAAGAGGCATTCAGAGTATCCACAATGAAGATAATGTTCTGGAAAGAATATGTGGCGCAAGTTGCTTTTAATTCTTCGTTGTGATCTTTGCTCTAGTTTTGAGTTATTACCTGACCTTTGTTGTGTGATTTGGCAAGCTTAAGTTTAAGTACTTAGAGTATGGTTAGGATTAGAAATAATATTTCTAATGTGTGCAAGCACCTCGCTCCATGTGTAGCGGACAGAAATAATGATCGCTTAGTACAAATCATAGGAAATGTTTTTAAATATGTAAATTAAAAAAGAAACAGATTATGCATAGGTTCGTCTGTGTCTAGATTTGAACTCAGTGATTGTCAGGATGTGACGCCACAGCAGTTATTAATTTCATTGGTGTGACACAGAAATCCGTGACGTCTGATAGCTAAAAATGTAAACAGTGTGAATTTTATAGCACAATGAAGAACCAAAGCAACTTTTACCGAATATGTCATTTGATATATAATGATATATAGATATTTATTATCTGTTTGACAAAGCCTGTTGCAGTAGTTGTAATAATTTCCTCATTACTTAACCCAAAAAATTATGCCACTCTCTTGTGAATGATATGCATGTATCGCAAACATAGCATGTATCATGAATATGTATTTATAGTTTGACTTAGTTGTTTTTCTTCTACCTGATATGTAGAATTTATCTACAAATAACACTGTAACACTGTCTGGTCAATCTTCTCACTTCTGTCTTGATTTATGCCCCAAGTTATGCCATTTTAGTGATTTCTCTACTATCCTTGATTCTACATGGTTGCGTGAATCCACAAGGGAAGCAAAGAATATTCACACTGTTGCCTTCCATGCATTTTGTACAAGGCAACTAAAGAGGTTTTTTTTTTTTGGGTGGGTGAAGTTGGCTGTCCCATCCCATAGAGAGTCAAAGTGACCCAGAAGACACGCTGAAGTTGAATATATTAGTCCAAATTACACAGATATCACACTCAAGTTGTAAACCATGACACAGCACATAACTATTCTCCAGACTACATTCTACTAATCTGCAACAGTTTGAGAACAAACCCAGAAAAAGAACACTCAAGTTATAGATTTCTGATTTGATGCTCTTTACTCTCTTGCTCCAGTCCAAGCATGTTCTTCTCGGACTGTCAAGTGTTAACTTTTATCACATTGTCGCCCATGTGGTAACCGGGGCTTAGATTTCTAGTTCAGGGTGCACAGAATAGGGCCATTATGTCTAGTTCAGGGTGCACAGAATAGGGCCACTGTCTTCTTTCCAGACATGTTGTCGAAGGTGACTAAGGAAAGTTCGGAAGATAGGCTAACAACATGTTATCTGTGAAAAAATCATCATTGTCACATCTTATCTCAATTTCTTATTTTCCTTTTTATCCTTATGGATGACGAAGAGATGCAAGCCAGCAGACATTTCACCGCTGTCCTTGTTGTGGTAGATTCCTAGGTGATGGAGAATGCTAGGTGTGCAATCACTGTCGAAGAGTCAACAAATCTAACAAAAGAATAATGAGATGAGTGATGATGCCCATCTCATTCTGGGTTCCCACTGAAGACAGATGTGTCGGGCCATTGGCGCAAATAAAACGGTGATACAACGCATTTCCATTCTCTGGACTAGATCCTGCTGGAAATCTAGTAGGACAATAGTCCTGCTACACTGAAGATCCAGCGGGATTTTGAGAATGAATGCTGAGGAAGAATTCTGGGTTGACTCAGAAGTGTTTGCTGTGCTCCTGGAAAGATGTGGTAATCTTGGGATACTGGCGAATTGAATGCCTCCTTTCGGGGACTAAACATGCATTCATAAATCACAGTTATACAACTGCGAAGAACCTGTGCTTTTGTTAGAAAGGTTCCTGCTGAAAATGAATGTGTTGGACCATCGGCGCAAATAAAATAGCAATACATTGCATTTCCATTCTCTGGACTATACTCTGCTGGAAATATAGAAGAATAATTGTTCTGCTACAAGAGAGATCCAGTGGGAGTTTGAGAATGAATGCTAAAGAAGTAGTTAGAAAGGCTATGGACTGTCAAGAGCTACCTACTCACAGCTAAAGGGATTATTTCATCATCATCATCATCCATCACACTGTCTTCATGGACTTGTAGATGCTAACTCTTGATTTCCCATAATTGTCATGACAATTGTCCCTCTTACATTGAACTGCTGAATCTATCACTGTAGAAACAGAAACTTAAAAGACATCCTGTAAGGAGACTAGCTTTAGTGGTGTTTATTGAACTTCAGCCTTGTTTGTTTGTTTTGATTTCAAGGAATTTACAGCGATGAAGTATAGCCAACTAAATATACAAGTTTTATGAACTGTTAAATCACTTTGACCTCTTTTTCATTGGTCCTTTGTGTCGATTTTGTATTGCTAGTCAATTAAAATCATAGATCAGACAACTTGAGTGACCAGGGTTTAAGGTCTTGTATATCTAGTTTGCTGTATATGGAGCTCTTGTTTCCTATATGCAAGGGGAAAGTGAGGGGGGAGTGTTTTCCAGAGCTTTCTTTTATACCTGGATAATTATTGTGCAAAAAAAGCCTCCTGCTCAGAGTTATCTATATGTGTATGCAGAAAATATGTTCCACCATTCTGTATGCAGACATCAGATCACATGAAAATCTGCATCCATTGGTGGTATTAATGTTGATCACTTTAACCACACAGTCCATATGACTCCATTACAGCCAGGCATCAGCCTTAAATATTAAATTATTTGATCAATGCTAATAGTAAATAAATATCTAGAGTAATATGACACTTGTCGGCTCAGTATCAGAGTTCATACTGAGCTTCCTCACAAACCTAACTCATCGAAATAGTTTGTGATTTTTAAGCTGACCATTCATATTGTACTGACAATACAATGTCTTTGTAGCACCTACATATTCAGCAATAGTTAAATAACAGTATCCTGTATAGGATACTTCAATATGGCACTGACCGTTATTAGTCTCATGCTGGCATGCTCCTGCATCATGTAGAGTATTGGTGTTTTTTTCCTGGAATGTTTAGTGCTTGTTTTTTTGTTGCTTGTTCTACATCCTGAATGTGATTAAAGAAGCTGCAATACAATTTGAAAACAATAGAAAATATACATTCGTTGCTAGAACTAAAATGGGAGTAATTAATAGTCACTGTCATCTGACATGCATGTCTTAAAGAGGTGACTAAGGAAGTTTGGTGTGTGATTTACTATACCAACCCATAATTTCCATTGTGATGAAGGATACTAAAGACCTATGTCTGGACTGCTGGGAGGAATTTTATTTGCAGATATTGCAAGAAAGTCACTGTACAGTTCCCTACAGAGCAGAAGATTGTCCAGCTCATGGCATTGAAACCTACATCCACATTGAGCCAAAACAGTCATCTGAACTTGTGAAAGCTTTGGTAAACCTTCCAACAAAAAGAATGCCTGTGAATCACTGATCTAGAGTTGAAAGTAAAATCCCACCACTTAGCTTAGGTAACTTGATTAGAAACTAGCATCATTGCACACAGAATATCTCCATAAGTTCTCCGCTCTCCATTCCAGCAGCCATCTAAGAGTATCAAGATCAAAATCCCAATGAGATGTTTATTATGTGATCTTCTGATCTTTCCAAAGACATATTTTCTCCTCTCACTCCTGGTTATCCCTATTTTTTATATGTACATGTTATCACCTCCAGCATCACTCTCTTTACTCTGTAGTAAATCAACAACTGCCCTTATTAGGTCAGCCCTATCTCTTTTCAGTACTGCGCCATCAACCACAACATTACCCACTAATAAGTCTACTCTTTTGTTTGCCTCTGACTCCTGCATGACAAGGTCAGTATAGTAATATGACCCATTCTTTTCTTAATGTGCATCTTTTTCTCTAACATAGCATGGTTTGAGAGTCTTGAAAGGATAAATCCTCAGAGTTAGGGAACATCTTAACATACTAAAGATGTGAGGGCTGGTGCAACACAGAGCAATGAGGGAAAAAAGAGATACTTAAGGTGTGTAAAAGGCGTGTCGCAGAAAAATACAAAACACACTAATGACATCAACAGCAAGAAACAACATTTTGACCAAAAAGTCTTAATTGGGACAAAACAAACATGAAGAAATGAATATTACAAACAGAATAAAAAATATAAGATACGAGCAAAAGAAGATTATAAGGGTGATAAGATGATAAAAAGATAAATAGGAGAAAAGAGCAAATACAACAAGAACAGAAGAGAGAGGAAAAAGAAAGCAACAGAGCAATTATAACAAAAGAAAAATTTAAGAGATATCAAAAGAAAAAAATTACTGATCTGAAATCCAGTGTAGCCGAACAGAAAGATTGAAATAAATGTTGTTAAAAGTAATAGTCAATATAATGACGATCTTTCACAATAACAGAGGGTATTGCAGAAAGTAGAGGGAAAGGAAGAGAAAAATGATTTTATCTTAAAAATGATAAAAGAGGGGGAAAAGGATTTTTTTGCCTCTTGCTTAAAAGGTTCCTAAAATATGCAGAGGGTTGACATAATTGTACTCAGATTTTCCATAAGCACTCTTGTCTTTTCCAGCAAATCAAATATTTACAGAACAAGAATATCTTCATACCACATAATTAGCTTTATTGATAATCTTTAGGATCTCAGAAATGTGCACATTGTAAACAGGATGGATTTTGAACCTACAATCACATAAACAAAGCAAATGTGCACATTGTAAACAGGATGGATTTTGAACCTACAGTCACATAAACAAAGCAAATGTGCACATTGTAAACAGGATGGATTTTGAACCTACAGTCACATAAACAAAGCAAATGTGCACATTGTAAACAGGATGGATTTTGAACCTACAGTCACATAAACAAAGCAAATGTGCACATTGTAAACAGGATGGATTTTGAACCTACAGTCACATAAACAAAGCAAATGTGCACATTGTAAACAGGATGGATTTTGAACCTACAGTCACATAAACAAAGCAAATGTGCACATTGTAAACAGGATGGATTTTGAACCTACAGTCACATAAACAAAGCAAATGTGCACATTGTAAACAGGATGGATTTTGAACCTACAGTCACATAAACAAAGCAAATGTGCACATTGTAAACAGAACAGATTTTGATACTACAGTCTCATAAACAAAGCAAATGTGCACATTGTAAACAGGACGGATTTTGATACTACAGTCTCATAAACAAAGCAAATGTGCACATTGTAAACAGAACAGATTTTGATACTACAGTCACATAAACAAAGCAAATGTGCACATTGTAAACAGGACAGATTTTGATACTACAGTCTCATAAACAAAGCAAATGTGCACATTGTAAACAGAACAGATTTTGATACTACAGTCTCATAAACAAAGCAAATGCCTTGACAACCTCAAAATTGGTGATCCTTATATCTCCTTTGATAAAAATATTCTGTTTTAAATATAAAATGCTTGTTCATGTTTACTTTTTAAGCCACATTTTTTAATTTAAAACATGCTCATTCTTCTATCACCCATTATCAAATATTATGTTTTATGGTAATATGGGAGCATCTAGTTTGCAGAGAACATAGTGCACACTTTATCATGCACACCACACATTCTACAGAATGCATGTTTTGCTTTTCTATATATAATTTTCAAAGCACAATGACATTCATTAATTATATTCATCTTGGATATTATTTATAATGATGGACTTTTGAACATAGTCACCAATAAAGTGAAAAATAATATAGCAGCATTTGAAAATGTTCTAGAATCATCCTCAGAATTATCATGGTCTAAAAAGATCACCAGCAGCTCCTTTCTGAGGAAAATTAATGTAAACAAAACTGATGACACCAAGGTTCTCTCTAGAAAACTACAATATTTTGGCCATATCAAATTACATGACATTCTGGTAAAAAAAACATAATAGAGGGATGATTCCAGGATGACAATAAAATAGATCAAGTAGGAGATGAGCATAAAATATTAAAGGCCGCCTGAACATGATACTTACAGAAGCTGAAATATTAGCTCAAGATCAGCAGGAGTTTTGAAAGGCAATGATAACTAACTAGATCATGTCCAATATATTTTGTCTTATAAGGATTAAAGTTATCATAAATGATCAATGCTTATGAAGCAAAATATTATGTGTACAAAAAGCTGCATATTCAATATTTGCAGCATTGTCTGATTCACATTTACCCTTTTTCTGAGTTATCAGGGATTATTGCTCGAGCTATGAAATTATATGCTGTTATGTCATATTCTAGGCCAAACGTTCTCAACCCAGTGCTCGTTTAATTATATGTGATTGTCGCAACTTGTGAGTTAAAAACTGATTGTGAGCACTAATGATCATGAATGAGTTCCCTTTACAATTCAAACTTTGCTGTGCAAATCAAAACTGTGTTACCATCCACAATTATGAGGAAAAGAAATGGAAGAGAGGGTGTGTACGGTACAGTAAAGAAGGTTATATTGCTAGTTTTCACTTTTACTTTTAATTTCTCTTTCATCCTATTATATGTTATTATGCTTGCACATTTAGCATTACATGTGGGCAGTACTCGCTGACTGAAAAGGTAAAGAACCCCCTGCTCTAGGCAAACAGTTTTCTGCTATGTTGTGAAGGACAAAATACACATGAGGAAATTTGAGTACAACTAAGTCAGTCCTCTATGCTTTAAACCTTACTTTCACCATTAATTAATTGTATTATCATTATGAGTGATTTTGGTCTCACAATGAATACATCAAAGCAGTAGTGATGAGCCAACCAGCACCAGGAGTGCCCTATGCAAAACAATTCATCACTGCTCTAGGTAAAAATCTCAACAGTGCAAATAAATTTGTGTACCTTGGCAGCACTTTGTCAAATACCACAACAATCAACAAGGATATTGCTCTGCGCATTCTTCACACTAGTACAACGTTGTTTGGTGGTCTTCTTGCGAATGGTTGGATCCGGCATGATCTGAGTCTGGAAACAAAACTAAATATATACAGTGTAGTTGTTCTGCCTTTACTGCTATATACAGCTGAATTCTGGACTGTATATAACTAGGCATGCAAGGCAACTTAATTCTTTTCACCTACAGTGCCTGAGAAAGCTTCATGGTGTATGTTGGCAGGATCACATCCTAGACACTGTGATTCTTGAAAAAAACTAAAATGGAAAGCATCTTCACTTTATTGACCATGTCTCAGTTTTGTTGGTGCCCGTCACATCATCTGTATGCCAGACACACTTCTTCCAAAGATACTGTTCTATGGTGAACAGATTGAAGGTAAGCAATCAAGCAGAGGCCAGGAAAAATGCTTCAAAGACTACTTGAAGACATCTTTCAAGCACTGCAGGATTTACTTAAGCACTTGGGAAACACAGTTCTTGACCATTAAGCCTGGAACAGTCAGATCATAGTGGGTATTAAAAGTTTTAAACAGGGTAGAACATTGCATGCTATTCAAAATAGATAAAAACAAAAGGATAGATCAGACTGTTTTCACTTATCTCAAGATCTACTACATTCCTGCTCAAACAGGTCTTTCCACGGCTGTAGATATGTTCTCAAAAGGTGTGTGGGGGGTTTATTTAAAAAAGGTCATTTCTGTGGGTTTTATTGGGGGGGGGGGTGTTGGCTTTTTATTGCTGGGAGAGGGGTTTAAACACCACCAACACACAGAAAAAAGGGAGGTATATTGAATCCCTGATAAAAAATAGTAAACAATGGAGCTTAGATTATCACGATCTTTCTAAAGAGAGCAACTCAGAATATAAATAATATTGAGTTAAATCCTTTGCGGCACAGGAAGGAATGCAGTATTTTTGTAATACAGTAGTAGTAATAGTATATCATTATAGTGATTGTAGTAATAGTTTGGCAGTTGTGTATACTGATCAACCATTGCGGATTCAGAGGCCATTGAGATTATGTCTACTTTTTTATTTCCAGGAAACAGAGAGGAAGCAAGAAAAAAAAGGGAGACAAATCCAGATCATCAAAGTCAAAGGTTGACAATGAGGAGCGAGCAGTAAGTCTGTTTCATTTCCTGTTAAGGTACATTTTACAACAATTATAGAGGGATGTCAAATCAAAGTTATGACTACTACGTCATATAATCGCAAGAGTTAATTGTAGAACAAAAGTTAATTTTAATGAGGTTGTATAGAAGAAATGGTTCTCAGCCTTTTTTATCTGCAGCCTTTCTAAACATTTTTTCATGGAACCTAAAAACTTGTCAACATTCTTCGAAGTTTATTGTTATATTTCATTAAATGTCTAGATCTGTCTGCCAGATCTCCCAGATGGACCTGTGGCTCTCCAATTTTCAAATTATTTAAATGTGGTCCTCCAACAAATCACTGACCCATCATGATCCACATTGAGAATCACTGATCTACTGCATAAGGAAAAGCAGTCCCTTTTTCCTTTATTTAAGGTGTTGTCATGGTTTGTAGCTTAGCTGTGAAATCTGCACCTTCTGGTCTGACACATCCAACTCAAGCATGAATTTTGGGTGGCTGACCTATGAGATGGGATAACCACATCCACCCGCAAAATCTGCTTAGTTGCTTTTGATGACATGTTATGCAGGTCATAGTACTGCTATTCTCTGCTTCCATTTGTGAGCCAGCAATGCATGAACAAACCATCTTTACTTAAGCAGATCTACCCACATTCTTAGACTGATTCAACCATGGCTCTGTTTTTGCTATATTTTCCCAGTTTAGCTGCAAAAGTAAACCTGCTGGAAACCGACTTGAAAGTACACTTTCCACAAAGCTACCTCATTTTGCTTAATGAAGGAAAATATGTTTAAAAGTATTGTACTATGGTAGATGTTTACAGCAATGATCAAAAAGTGTAGAGGATTTACCTCATTGTACTCAGGTTTCCCTATGGGGACTCTATCCCTGTCAACAATGTGACACACCATCTGCAGAGAGTAGCATTCATAGCACATAACTCTATAGTTTCAAGCAATATTCTCCTAGAATCTCTAACAAAAATTCAATGTGTAAACAAAATGTCTGCATTCAAACCAATGACCTCTTGTGAACAGAGAACACAGGTTAACCCCTATATCATATAGATCATGCCACTGTGTTATACTTTCACTTCCATGTTAGTTACATAAGTTCATTTCTTGTGTCTGTTGGCATGTGTACACTTGACACAAGTTCCAAGAACTAAACAACCAGAAGGGAGATAACTTTTTTTAAAAATACCCTGCTGAAAGTGAATAGGACATACATTATGAAGATCAGCAAAAGGTATTAAAATATGATAAATTGTTCTGGAATCCATTAAGAAAGAGAAAGACAGTTAATAATGTGTTTGTATTATTCATTGTGTTGTTATTATTATGTTTGTTTGTTCAGACTGAGATTGAAATATCAAAGGTTTTCATCCTTATTCATTTTTTTATCATTGTTTTTATTATCTTTGTATTAATAGTGGTAGGTATTTGTAAGAAATATTTACTTATTCACTACAATTACTTTGGTATTTGTGTTACTATGGTCCATAATTGATGTTCATTCGATATTCTCTGGAATTGTGGGAAGATATTATGTAGTACTGAGAAGAGAGGAAGAAAATATGGGAAGTGAAACATAATTTATTGAAGCTTTTGATGCTGTAATCTGATGACTTGACTGAATACATATGAAGAAAAGTATTGTGTGTAATTTTTTTATTCATTATTTCTTAAAATGGTTGTTAGGATGAAGAGCTGAGAAGAACACAGCTTGAACACTTAATAACCACTGGAAAGATCATGGGGAGAGGAGATAGGGGACGACAAAGAGAAAAGTTACTAGACGGACTTGTATTGTGGCATGGTAGAAGCTCACCAACCGAGCTTATTGACAACACAAGAGACAGAGAGTCGTGAAGAAACATGATCGCCTACGCCATTCGACATGGCATTTGATTGATTGAGGATGTAGTCTGGATAATGGAAAGTAGTATTTTTCATGTTTATAATTTAGCTGTGATACCGTAACGCCTTCTGAGCATGACACTCATAGAAGCTGTGCAGCTTGCCCAGAACAGAGAGGCTTACAGAGTGGCAGTGAGGACAATGGTCTATAAAAGACTCATTACATAAATTGATAGTAGTGATACCTACATGTTTCAGCATACCACATCTCACCAATGTTTTTTTTCATTTTGTGTGTGTTTTGATGTAGTGTTAGTCAGTGTTTCACTGAAGGAAGTCACGCCATTACAGAGACATTAGCAGGAAAAAGGTGCTTAATTCTTAGCAATCTTGAGATATATTTTAACATATCATCATAGTCTGGACCTATCTTCACTATTAGTACCTCCTTCACTGTCAGAACATCTACACTGTAAGGATTTAATGTTAGGACTTATATCCACGTTCAAGACTTATCTTCATTCTCAGGACTTTTCTTCACTCTCAGGACCTATCTCCACTGTCAGGCTCTATCTCTGCCATCAAGATCTATCCTCACTGCAGGACCTACCACCACTGTCAAACTGTCAATACCAACACTGTGGTCATAATCTATGAATATTACAATGAGGATGACATGGCCAGAGCTGGGGCACACTTTGAGGGGATAGCTGATGTCAAAGCAAGTTAGAGAGTATGTTATTTTCTATCAGGAAGCTATAAATCATAATGATAAGTTTGCTTTGACGGACTTTTATCAAAGTAACAAGAAAAAAGGATGTACATGTAGACTAAAACCATGTTTATACACACTGCTACTGAAAGGCTACTTTCATTTGGTTCATTGGTTTGAATATTTACAAGATCTTTTTTGTTTCTTGTTTGACATTTCACTGATTGTTTATTATTTGCTAGAGTCAGTCAGATGGAAATGCCTGTGATGATGGAGATTGGAGCAGCTCTGGTACAGAGTACGAAGATGTTAGTCCAGAAAAGGAGACTACTGCCCATGAGGGAGAGCTTCTTCTATATGAGGATCTAGAGAACTTTGCTAAACCGAGCGCTGAGGCTGTCAAGAACAAAACTATCACACACAAGCTCAAGAAGATGTTTCACAAAACAGGGACGAAAAATAAGAAAACCAAAGTGTTTGTTGACTCAGGTAAGATACATTTTTTTTAATTTGGAGGGGGGGGGAGAAGGTTATGCAGGTGAGCATTTTTTTTACTCTAGTGGAAAGACAAAAAGCCATTTTTGTTCATTGGGGGGGGGGGGAGAAATATTCAGGTGAAAAGTGTTCTTTCTATCATTCAGGCAGAAGATATTCAATATATATATATTCACCTGAGAACACATACCCTGGTGCAGAATGTGAGAAAGTTTTCAGAACTATGTAACAATATCTCATTATACGGGGTGCAAAGGGTCTCACATTGCTCTCATGTGGATCCAGGGTTAGCAGATAACCAAAATCCTGAAAGTACCTCCTCGTGGTGCACCCTGGAAACAGAAATACAGCTGCTCTTGCTGTATTCCTGGTTAACACTTAGGCTCATGGATGTGGATGCCGTAGATGAAAGAAGAATTTCCTGCAGAGAGGCAGGAAATATCTCAGAAACCTCTACATCATTGCATCCAACATCACTGTTGGCACACAGTGATGCAAGACATCTGTGCATTCCGACTCAACTATGCCAATGTCCCTAACATACAGTGATCTTATGAGTACACACCTAATCTGGAAAAGGTAACACGTTAGTGTGCAACATAGTATGTGAATTAATTCAGTAGCAATGAAGCTACAATAGTCCAGCACAAGACCGACATGCTCAAGAACACACAGAAGCCCACGTGTCCCATCACAATTGACCCAATTCAAAGTAGGAGTCATAACTCAAGTATTTAATATGCCAACTTGAACATGCACTCCTGGATATTGATAAAACTTTGAATACAGCTCCCAATTGCACACAGGACAAGCATTGAACAAATTTCGGGAGTGTATTGTTCAAATGTTTGACTGAAGCAGTGTTAAGACTCAAACTCTGGATGCTGTGGGCAATCTAGAGGGGTGCCCAAGTCTGTAATGGCACTGCAAACCAAGCTCAAATTGGCTGCCGGCTGATGCCCAACACGGCTCATACAGAGAGAATTGGGTTCAGTAACCAAGGGCCCACTGTGAAGCTTCTTGTCCAAAATTCATATTTTACCTACTCCTTTGGGTAATATATATGGTGAAGAGTCAAAATATACAGACCTGGAGATAAATTGGAAGGCCAACTCAAGTGGATGAGGCGAGCGTGTGAGAAATGCACAGGTCAAATCCCAGACCCCCAACATGTTTGGCAAAGCAGCACCTCGCCTAGGAATGTGTTTCAACTGTGAGTCTGATTTGACCATTGCCGCTACCCAACATGGCTCATATGGAAGAAATTAGGTTTAGGACCTAGGGACACAAAGGTAGTAATGGAATGGTCTTCCTACACAAGGAACAGCTTGCTGACTGCAAAGCACCTCGTTGGAGGAAAGATAAACAATGATCATCCATGCAAACTATCAGCTTGTCTCATGACATATACCCCATCTGAGTAGAAGGCTCCTTCAACTGGCATTGAACTACGCTGAAAGCTGAAGCCTTTTGGGTATGAAAGAAAGCTCGGAGAAACCTCCCCGCTACACGTAAGAAGTAAGAGCTAATTGCTCACAATTCGTGAGGTTTGAGAAGAAGAAAAAAGAAGAAAGCATACATTAGTATTGACAGAGGATCTTGACTGTTGAACCTAAGGTTGAAGTTCCGGCTTTTATTGATAAGAGTTCAGCTAAATGAGATGTATCAATTTACACTGATGAAATGTGTAAATTTCATCAAAATGTGAGCCGCTCATGGACATTTATGGCACAGGTGGAAAATTGACTGACTGTGGCACAGACTGTGGTTGGAGTTGGAAAAAAAAGGGTATAACCTGACAAGAATCATTTCATATTGTGTAAATAACCAAACTGCTAGAGAAAAAGTCAGCGTTCATTTTTTTTGTTATTTTTTTGTTATTTGAAATAGTTAGACCATGTAGTAACATCATTACATAAACTTACCGGTAGCATTTATCGCTTCATATTTGTGCCAGGACACTGATTTAGGCTTGCTGGTATGGCGAAAATTATGATTCGACAAGTAATAGGCCAAGCAGATGTTCTTAATGCATGTAGGGAGATAGGATGAGTGACCAATCTAACGCCTGTTAATTTACAACCTTGCGCAGGCTAGAGGAACATATGTTTGGGGGGGGGGGCCAAACAAGAGTGTTATACAGGTAATCTGAGGAGACTAACTGAGGTAACAACACATGGTGTGGTGGTCAGTCGCTATATTCTGAGGGATATGAGGAGATATCTGAGCACTTATGGTGTGATGTATAGTGAGGATGATCTGTCAACTAACTGTTATTTTGTGTTCACAGGTGTGTCAGCAAGCACTGAGTCAGAGGTAGACACCGTCGATGACACAGAGGATGGTGACAATGACGTGACTGAGATTTTCTCTCGCACCAGCAGCGAACGCAGTAGCAGCCATCTTACTCGTGACGCCGCTGTTCTAGGCAGTGTTTCTTCAATTTCATCAACCACAGATGAGATTTCATCTTCTGGGTCAGTTGGAAATCATTCACAGATTAATGCTAGCATGAACCCACCTCCGGCCTTGCCTCCAAGGACCACAAAGAACATAAACCAGCTTGTAGACAATTCTCCACCTCTTCCTCCACGAAACCCTTCATTGGCAAACAAAGCAACACTTGGAAATCCCCAGGAATCAGAAATGTCTGATTCATTTACAAACAAAATCTCAAGCAAGGGAGCTAATAGGTAAGTTCAGTCTTCTTTATTCTTAAACTGCTTGTTGGTTTCTAGGATGTAGTCCAGACAATAGAATATGTTGTGTTTTGGTTTACAGATGGCTGTGATATCTGCAACTCTGCCCGACTCATCCAACTTCAGCGTAGCATTTTGGGATCACTTTAATCTTCAATGGGGTGGGAAAGAAAAATATATTTATAGGAAGTCAGAGGAAGAAAAATATATTTATAGGAAGTCAGAGGAAGAAAAATATATTTATATTGAGAACATGCCACACCCCGTTAATAAACACCTGAACAGAATAAACCCATTATACGAACCAAATTGAGTTTTCGTTCGAGGCACACTCACTTTCTAAAATTATTTTTCAAAGAACAGTTGAGTGTGGAAAGAAGAGAGGCAGATAAAAATAATCCTGGATTGATAATATCAAGGGGTGGTCTGAGCATGATTTTTCTACACTCCTTTGAATGGCTGAGGATAGAGATGTATGAATGACTTTTTTATGCTGATGTTTCCAGTGTGGCACCCCTAAGACCCTGGCGGGTTATAGGTCTTATTATTATTGTTACTGCTTTGGTATGAAGCCTCATACTGTAATGAAGTCTATATGTGCATGTGCAAGAAGGCAAGTTCTACCATTCTGTATGCAGACATCTAATCACATACAATCCTGCAAGTATATGATGGTACCAAAGTTGGCTGCTTTTGACAGCACATTATATATAAATAAAACTGGAAAGTGGGAAATTAGAGTTAACAGAGATGTGGTTCTATAGAAGAATGCTGAGGAATATCATGGACTGCCATAAAAACTAATGTGGGAGTGTTGAAAGAGTCAAATGCGAAACGGACCTTAATCAATAATATAATAAAAAGACAATCTTCCTTTTTTGGCCACTTCATGAGATAAGGAGGTTTGGAGAACATAGTCACAACAGGCAAGATTCAAAGAAACATATATAGAGGGTGACAACATGAGAAAATATTAGACAGTTTGACAACCTGGCATGGCAGGGAAACAACAGCGAGCTTGATTCATAGCTTGATTTTTTTTGTTGCAATAGTGGATTTCATCAGAGCTTTCTCCCATACTCAGAAGGCCCCAAACTTTCAGCTTCGAAAAAAAGTCTCCTACTACTACCAGTATTTCACTGGTAACAAAACAGTTTTGTAGCAATTTGTAGCCTGTGCTCCTTTTCTCAATGGTAAATGGGGCTTCTGATTTTACTCCTGAATTCCATTATGTATCTTTTGTGAATTTTTAAGTGTGGATTCCTCATTATTATTCATTTACAGGACAAAAGACACACCTTCCATTGGAGGGAATAGCCTAGACGGTTGTGACACTGAAACTGTGGCTGCTGCAACAATAGGTCAGTGTTTATAGACTTTAGCAATTACTTATCTGTTGGCCTTATGGTAGAGTGATTAGTGGATTGAATTAGTGGACGGGCCTAATTCATAAACACAAGTTAGTTTAACTGGCTCATATTTCGAAATCTGATGGTCCACATTGTACTGAAAATGTGATCTGATGCAGGATCTATTATGATGCAGGATCTATTAGTGATGCCTAAAAATTACACAGTAAGTGAAAAGCAATTTTCTATACATGGGCTTGCCATAATTTTTTAGAATTGAAACCAGGACCAATATTTATAATGTGAAATTTGGAAACCAAGACCAATAGTAATAATGTGAACGGTGGAATCAGGACCAATAGTAATATGAAAGGTGAAAACCAAGATCAACAGTGCCAAAGTATTGTTGCCACTTGATGTTTTACATCTAGATCTAGATGTTTGTTTGTATATTGGATATTTTAAATTGCTATCTGGATATCAGATGGAATATAGATTGATTGAGAACCCCCTGGAATTGCGAGCGATTAGCTCTTACTTCCTATGTGCAATGGGGAGGTTTCTGAGCTTTCGTTCATACCCAGGAGACTCCATGGAATATAGATATCTATTATCATTTTTTTTTACCATTTGTTTTTAAATCTTTTTTTATGTAAAACTGAAAATTAAGTTAAAAGCACTAGAACAGGGGTGGGCAAACTACGGGCCGCATGCGGCCCGCCATTGGATATTTTGCGGCCCTCAAACACATTTTTAAATAAACGAACAATCGTCACTGTAAATCTGTTTTAAAAATTAAGCATGTTATTGGCCCAGTTGTCAGTGTCATAAACCTCATCAGATCAAGAGGACTCAATCACAGGCAGTTCAGAGCATTACTGGACGATCTAGAAACTGGACATTCTGATGTCCTGTACCACAGTAAAGTTTGATGGTTGAGTCTTGGAAAGGTTTTAAGAAGAGTATGGGATCTTAAAGAAGAGATAGTAATGTTTCTAGAGATGAAGGGCATAGAATGTCACTTCAACGCTAGCATTGAAGGGCATAGAATGTCACTTCAATGCTAGCATTGTTGATGCAGAGTGGAAACTTGACTTTATTGAACTGAATGTTAAACTCCAGGGCAATGGTTTGTTTGCACATGAAATGTATGTTCATGTAAAATCATTTCAAGCCAAACTCTCACTGTTTTCCAGACAAGCAAGTTAAAACATGTTTTGTCACTTCCCTTTTCTGAAACAAGAGTCTATTTCTGATGAAATGAGTAAAAAATTCAAAGCTCAGTTAGATGTATTGGTTGAAGAATTTGAAGATGTATTGGAAGAAGATTTTCAAGAACTTGAAGCAGCACTTCAATGTTATCAGTTCTCCTCTCAGTGCAGAAGCTGCTAAAGCCCCAGAGCACATACAGTTAGAGTTGCTTGAATTACAAGCCAATCATTACCTGAAGGAAAAATTTAAGTCTGAATGTTTGTTGAATTTCTATGGTTCTTTGCCTGAACAATCATTTCCAAACTTAAAAAACTTTTCAGCTAAATTTTTGTTATTTTTGGATCTACATATATTTGTGAACAGGCATTTTCTTGCTTAAAAATCAACAAATCTAAGAACAGGTCTTTATTATCTGATTGCAACTTAAATGCAGTCATGCAAATTTCTACAAGTAAACTTGTTCCAGATTTCAAAGGATAACATCTTACAAGCAAATACATACATCTCATTAGAAATTAATTGTCTATTGTCTATCCCCAGGTGAATGATTGTTGATCGCATTCACACTTGCCATTAAGCGTAGGGGTGGTATCTTAAGCTGTTGTTTCAAGGCCAGATGTGTCACAGAGGTTGCATTTAGTCCATGTTTGTTCAAGGTTATCTTAATGTTTTCTATCCACCGTTTTCTTGGTCTACCTTTGGCTTTACACCCGGATATTCTTGTATTATATGCTCTTATTGGTATTTGGTTTGGCTTCATTCTCATAAGGTGACCGAACCATTTTATTTGCTGTCTCTCAATATGTTCGATACATGATATTATACCAACTCTTTTCCTAATTTCTTCATTTCTTATTTTATCTAGTTTGGTAACCATTGCAGCTTTCCTCAGACACTTCATTTCACATGTGACAATTTTAGAAATTAATAATATCAATAAAGTTGTAACTGTTGTGACTATATGTGTATGGTGTTTTTTTTAATCTTCATTAAAACTATTGATATGAACCCATATTGTAACTGTATGCAACATAATATTTTTCAAATATTGTTAAAATATTTGCAAAACATTTTATCCATATTAGAAAATATACTGTTATAGTGTAAGTCTGATAGAAATGTAATTTATTTCAGAAGTTATCTACATTATGTAAAACTACCTTTCTTTACAATAAAAATATTTAATTGATTACTTACCGAGAATTTTAAGCAGAAATATACATAATATTATATGTGGCCCTCCAATAGCTTTACAATTTTCAATGTGGCCCTCTGCACAAAAAGTTTTCCCACCCCTGCACTAGAACAAAAACACCTACTCTCCCCACAAGCGTTACAGTATGTCAGCTTGATGTTTCTTCACAGCACAATCATGTAAAATATTGTCATATGGAACAGAGACATTCAAAACTAAATTAAACGGAACTAAGTTTTATTGTATTAGTTTTTTTTATTAAATTATCACCGCTTTCAGATTTTTTATAAAAAATTTGTTGTTTTATAAATTTCTAAAAATTCAAAACATCTGAGTGAAAAAAAATATTTTTAGACATTAAGACAACCATAAAATATTGTAAAATAAATTTCACGCAAATGAGACCATTGGCCTGTATACAAAGATTGGGTGTCCTTACATTTCTCCTTTTTCTTCCGTGTTCATTCCTAAACTAAATTAGTAGGATGTAGTCTGGAGAATGGAATTCAATGGGTCCTGTTTGCAACTGCGATATCTACATCTTTTGCCCTGACACATCTAACTTCAACATAGCTTCTAAGTTAAGTTCACTTGTTATGGCAGCATTTCTAAAATTTCTCATAGAGAGAAGTTTAAGGTTCTGCAAGAAATGAGAATGAACAGCCTAATCATTTGTATTTTAAGGTTATTTTTTTAAGATTTCTATATAGTTTTGAGACCTTGACTCTAACTGCAGACCTAAAGAGAAGAATCCAGGTGTTTGAAAGCAAATTCTGTAGACATGAGTTGGGTATCTGTTACGAAGAACATAAGACCAATGTGTTTGTGCATGAAAGAATTATTTTGCGAGTCAACAAGTCACTGTTAATAATCTTGAAACTTCATAAACTTTGGTGGTAAGAGTACATGAGGAGATGTTCGTCAAGGTACGGTGGAGGGTAGAAGAAGATGAGGTAGTTAGAAGAAGACATGGCTGGATAATATCAAAGATTGATCAATATATTTATTAATTAAACCTTGTACTACAACAGGAATCACAAATCAATTATTTCTTCTTCTTTTGCATTCGTTCTCAAACTCCTGCAGATTAGCAGGATGTAGTCCAGAGATCAGAATGCACTGAGTCATGGTTTACAGAAGTGCTGCGATATATGCACCTTTCGGCCTAACACATCTCACTTTAGCATGGCTTTGGGTCATGTTGACCCTATATGAGATGGAACAGCCAACTCCATCCCATAACCTCCTTAGTCACCTCTTATGACATGCATGGAAGGTAAACAGTGTTGCTATTCTTTGCTTCCCTCTCTGGTGAAATAAATTATTTAAAATTTATGTTTATTTTTTCTAATGATGGAGATAGTGGAGCATATAGTGCTGGTGAGGTGATGGGTAATTAATGATGTTAAAAGCCTGAAAGAGTACTTGATATCACTTATTTCATATCCAAAGTGAAGGAGTATTATTTTCAGCACTAGACTGGTTTCTAGGGAGGTTTTCCAGAGCTATTGCTCATCTTGTTGGACTCAATACGGCTGTAGATTGTACGTCCTAGATGACTGTTGGACTCAATATGTCTGAAGGTTGTACATCCTAGATGACTGTTGGACTCGGTGTGGCTGTAAGTAGCAATGCCACAAGCTTGGGAGTCATCCACTCATCAAGGGACTTTGCTGTGACTTTTTTGCAATTTCAACACATACTGCTTATTCATTTCCATGTTCAGACATGGGGCTTCAATAGTCTTTATCTCAACAGGGATCATAAAATGACCAACCACTTGTCCAATCTACTTTTTTTGTGTCTTACAATATACAGTGAGAGTTGGTGGTGTTAACATTCTTTGATCCAAATAACACACAGGAGATTCACTTCAATAAAAAATATTGTCTGTTTCCATCCACAGATAATATTGATCACCCAGCAGCAGCTCTACAACTGGAAAAGCTGGAGAGATCAGAGTGAGTATACTAATCTCATTTTTTATTTAGAATTATCTATCATATCTGTCTGTCTTATTATCTGTTTTGTCTGTGTGTGCTCCTTCAGAGCCAAATATAGTACATAGTACAGAAACTAACGTTCTCCGTTTCAAGCACTGTGATGTTGCTCAGTGTAATTCTTACATGTTATTAAGATTCCCATGTTATGCAATCTTTAATGATTGTTATATAGATAATCTTTTTTTGGTTGTCTTCCTTTTTCTCTATTTGTACCTGTTACTTATTTTAATGATTGTTGTAGTATTCTGCTGTCATTTCTTGATTAAGAATTAGCATCCACTGCACAGGTTTCCATAAGTGCTCTGCTTGCCATTCAATCAACCTTTTAATTAGCTGCTGATTTAGCGGTCCATGGGCTCATCTTTGTTTACCTAATACCATTGTGTGATATATGCATGTGTTTATGAGCTGTTGTTTTGTTCCATATAATTTATTCCATCTAACTAGCCCTGGAGGAAGAAGTATTTTCCTGATGTCATCCAGTGCTGGACATTCAATAAAGATGGTGGGTGACAGTTTTGTTGGGATGAGTGCACAGTCTGCAATGCACTATTCTACTATTTCAGTCAACTATTTAAAAGTATACAATCTCAATGCCACAGTTAGTTGTTGGTTGTGGGTTCCTCTAATATTTCCAGAGGATGCACTTCCTCCCCTCTACCCTGTTCACTCCCATTTCTTGAATTCTCTGTACATCTACATTGTATCTTTCAGTATCCTTTTCATCATTTTGTAGTGTATTAATTCAGCCTTGTCAATTCTCATCAATTTACCTTCTACGATAGTTTTACCCGTCAATGAATCAGCTCTTGTTTTTCCTCTGACTCCCTCATAATTTGGACAGTAGATCCATGTGATGTTTGGCCTTTGTTGAGAAGAGTAATCCACTCCTTCCTTATCATGCACTTTTTTCTATTTTGTACAGCATACTCTGGAAATCTGATAGAATCAATATATTGGTGATTGCATTGCTTGCCAAGTCAATACTTCTGTATTGCCTCTTATTTCCATTCTCGTTCTTGTTGTTGTTGTTGGATAGACAGCATGATTTCTATACCACTTTCTTGCCTTTCAGGAGGCAACAGACCCTGTTTATTTCTCTGATTACTGTTATGTGCTTTGAAAAGTGAAAAAATTATATTAGTCTCGTTAATATGCCTTTATTAAATCGAGGTGGTGGATTCATGGTGTTACTCTCATTGAATGGTATGGATGGCTGCTGAATGACAAAATATTTTAAATTACATGAAATCATCTTTAGTTAATATCAAGGCAATTTTTGGATTAAACACACCATTTTTAGGTGTGTAGCAACATCATTGGCACTCAGAACACAAAAATCTGTTGCTGGAGCAATGGAGTTTGTGCCCCATTGACACCAGTTCCGTCAGCCATTTGCTCAAAGTTTCTGTTGTCATTATTTCTTAGTACATGTCCGACATAATAACACAATTTTTCTGATTGTTGTAGGGGTATACTGATATTTGGCATCTTCTTTTTTGTTGTTATTGGTCTTTAGTTCTTCACAGCTAATGTTTAAGAAAATATTTATTTTCAAATATATTCCTATTTTGTTTGTTAAATATATTTAACAGCTGCTCTAATGCTATTGTTATTTTACTACTTTTACAGTGACACTATGATAGATATTACACTAAAAGTTAAGCTATTGTAGTTTTATATACTCAGAAGGTTCTTGAGAAATCACCTGCCAACTCCACAATCACATTGAGCAGAAGAATTGAGAGAGGCCATGATGGTGGCACTCGTTTGATTTGTGAGTGAAATGTTAATTTACACAGTGATACTCAAGACTACCCAAAAGCATGCTTCATAAGATAGAAAGGTGCATCTAAGAAAGGACAGAATGAGGAATGTGTTCAATAAGCGAGCCACTGGAACTATCAGTGTCAATCTATCAATCAATAAACCCATAACCCTTCAGGGTCGTAGGGGTACCACATTGGATGCTTCAGCACACAGAGTCCTCCAGCGAATTCTATCCATTGTAGGTATTTCAGTGGGCAAAAGGTTTAGCTAGTGGTGTGCATACATTTCAATATTTGTTTTGGGAGACTATTACCTGTGGGTGTGAATGGAGTGCAGTGATATCAGCTCATAATAATCAAATAGTTTGACCTATTGGATGAGAAAGCCAATCTCCATATCTCCTTAATCATTGTCTTAGAACATGCAAAGCACATCACAATGTTGATATTCTGTGCTCTCTTTTAGGCTTTTATAACAAGTAAATTTATTTTGGACAATGTGTACTTTATGCCAATTATCTTCCTGCGGAGCACATTCCATCACTGAACCTCTTCCATCATGTACAGTCTTTAACTATATATGTACTTACAAATCTTTTCATGTCTTATCAACTCCTCTTTTTTACCTATGAATTCCAGAACAATGCCTGGTTTACAATACTTTGTACTGGTATTCTTCATTAGAAACAGCATCATCGCACATGGATATTCCCATACGTTCTCTGTTTCAGTAGCCATCCAATAGGATTCAAACTCAAATGTCCATCAGATATTGATTATGTGATCTTTGGATACTTCTAGTTAGGAAAAACTTTCTCCCCTCACCCCTGATTACTCCCATTTCTTTTTTTTTAATGTATATATTATAATTTCCAGCCTCATCTACTTCATTATGTAGCAAATGCCAGATTAGGTCAGACCTACCATAAGTGTTCTTCTTAATGTAAGTCTTATCCATCTCTAGTACTGTTTCATGAGAAGTGTCTCTCTCTCTCTCTCTCTACTACTGTCATTCGAGTTATTTTCATGAGTCCTTATTAGTTTGAAATTAAAGTGTGACATTTTGAATGCCCTATGTCTGTTAGATAATGACATCATGGTGAATGAGACTGGTATTAAAATACTGAAGAAGTTTGAAATTTCTCAGGGATAGTAAAAAGGAATGATTGAAGGGTAGGGTACGGCTTAAAGGAACTATAAACATTGCTATGGCAGCACTGTTTGTACATACCCTTTACCATTTGCTAAAATAGATGGAATTTCAGTGACAGTGATTCTCACTTAGCTGATGATATAAACACCCACAGTGATGCTATCTTCCACTGCACAAGGGCTTCCATAAGTACTCTGTTTGCCATTCAGTCAACCTTTTAATTGGTTGGTTGGTTGCTGATCTAGTGGTTCATAGGCTCATCCCCTTTGACCCAATTCTGTTGTGTGAAATATGCATGTGTTTGTGAGTCTGAAATCACCAGACTGATTTCAAATTATTATATAAACTGACCCTGACCTCAGATTATTATCAAATCATGAACTGTCTTATCCACACTGTAAAATATGATGCTAAATAGTGTTTAGAAGAAAATGATGTAACCTTATGTAATACCTTTCATGTTGCTAGTTTAAAACAGTGTTCAGAATAAAATAGACTTCAGGAGACAGTGCCCACTTCCAACAATTGATGTTTCACATTGGAGGAGATAAAAGGTTTGACTTCAAACACAGCAAATCTTTTAATGTTAAGAAAGTTTCCTTTGGTTAGTGACAACAGTTATGATGCCCTTTGGTATTTCAAAGGATCTTTTTTTTAAAAAAAAGCTTTGTTTGCACCCCCCCCCCTCCCGGTAAATATTATTCAATTTGGCATCCGCACCCCAAAATGTGTGCTCACCTTTACTGTACATAATCAAGTCTATTTTTTATGATCTGAAATTTAGAATATTGTATTTTTCTTCAATTATTATAATAATTACTAGTTCCTGTTTCAGTTCCACATCTAAAAAACGGAGATCATTGTTTGGGTAAGATTATCTCAAACACAAATACACAAAATATGTTGATTATTATACACACAGAACTTATATGCATGACAATTGTGCATCCACATGATGTAGCATCCACTAAAAGTATCCATCACTTATCCATGTTTTGGTTGTTGTGAACCTACATGAATTTATGTTCATAAAGTGAGAGTAGTAATAATTGAAGCATATCCTGTGCAGGAGATGAATTTTCCATTATTGTTGAATTTTAGGCTAATACATCTATAAGTAGTGACAATAGACTAATGCATCTATAAGTAAAGACAATAAATAGACTAATACATCCATAAATAAATAAATACATCCTTAGGAAAAGACAATAGACTAATACATCCACAAGTAAAGGCAATAAATAGACATATGCCTAAAACCAATTGTGTGAATAGTAAAATGGGGGCAAGCAAGTTCAACTGAGTTGTGAGATTGGTCCACTAACCACTTTACCCCTGAAAGACTTTATTGAAAGTGGTTGTAGTACTTGAATATTACATTAATTTGGTAGCATCATTGTAGTAAAAGGTCTGTGCATTATGAGTCTTTCCACATCTGTTTGGGGAAGCCGTGGTCATGTGGGTCTGCCTATAGA
The DNA here is from genome assembly GCA_034231615.1 of Meghimatium bilineatum. Taxonomy (NCBI): domain Eukaryota; kingdom Metazoa; phylum Mollusca; class Gastropoda; order Stylommatophora; family Philomycidae; genus Meghimatium; species Meghimatium bilineatum. Next base: position 21,463,619 of record CM067300.1, read on the forward strand.
CTCACTACAGTCTATTCTATAGGCTGTAATAATAACAGACCAAAACAAATGTCTTTTTCTAATTTATTCTGCTGTGTGTGTTACAGGATCCAAATGGGAGCAAAGAATAGTAATACTGTCATTACCCATGCATGTTGTAGAAAGTGACTAAGAATGTTGAACATGGGGTTGGTTACCCTCATACAGAGACAACATAACAGAAAAAAAATTATGCATCCAGCAACCCAAAAAAACTCTAAACCAGCCATTGGGACTGGAAGTTAGATGCAGATACACAAAGAATGGATAAGATAGAAAGACATGAGAACAATAGCTAAAGATAGAACAAGATGAAAGAAGGTTGTTGAGAACCTATGCTCCAGTAAGGAGTGAGAGGAAATTAGGTATATAACTGTCTAACCACAAAGAGAGCCATGATTATGAAGATTTTTTACAGTTGATCGCAGCAATGCCAATTCATATATTCCTTTCAGAATACAATGTCAGTTTGTTATTGGAATATTCTTGCTTATTATTTTTAAAACAACCATTCCTATAATAATGTCTCAACTTAGTTGTTGTTCTGTGTTTTTGATTTCTCTGTATAGCAGTGTTATCTAAATGTTTGCTTTTTACGTACTTGTATCAATATATTTTGGGAACAGACTGCATCAATAAGATGTGAAAACAGCTACTCACCATACATAGAAATAAGAAGAGGGGTAAGACAAGGATGTATTTTATGACCCAGTCTATTTAATATATATATACAGAGAATAACTTTAAACATATAGAAGGAATGCCATAAATATAGATCAGTGGGAAAATAATGTGATGAGAATAATGAAAAAAAAACACATGAAATCACCAGATTGCAGATGACACTGTTCTTTTAGCAGAAAGTGAACATGAACTACAAAGACTAATAGATCAAGTTGATAAATCAACTAACGAATATGGACTGGATATAAACATCCAAAAAAACAAAAACCATGATAATAAGCATAGTCACAGAAGAACAGGTGCTAAACACAAACATACATGGAAATTACAAGTGATCTTATATTGCATATAGAAGATAGTATCAATATCTTGGACACATAGCTATACATGATGGCAGATGTGAAACAGAAGTTGAAAAGAGAATAGGAATGGCTAAAAGTACTCTCAATGACATGAGGAAAATATTAATATCTAAACAAACTACAAATTAGCTAAAAAAGGAGAATTATAAAATGTTACATCTATTCTATAATAATGTATGGCTCAGAAATATGGACAATAAAGAAACAATTAGAAGACAGTCAGTATTGATGCTTTTGAGATGTGGATATATAGAACAATAGGGAGAACATCATGGAAAGAGAAGAAAACAAAGAGGTTCTAACAACACTTAATATGAAGAAAGAATTATTAAAGGAAATAAAGATCAAGCAAATAAAATATTTTGGACACAAAAGACATGACACCTTGTTTAAGACATTATTTGAGGGTAAAGTCAAAGGGAGGTGAGCAAGAGGTAGACAGAGATAGAGGTAGAGATACAAGTGGGAGAATAACATCACAAGATGAACAGGTTACAGTCTAGCAGATTGCACCACCAAAACAAGAGACAGGATGTTGGAGGTCTGTTGCAGCCAATCTTTGTTGCAGAGATGGCACATGATAATGATCATCAGTTCTGTGTTCTTAAATTCCTTCTGGTTAGCATGATGCTGCTGGCGAGCAGAATGTGTTGTGTCATGGTTTACCGTTTGGCTGCAATTTATGTATCTTTCTGTTTGACACATCCTTTTTCAACATTGCATTTGATTCACTTTGACATATTTCTTCTTCTTCAGCATTCATTCTCAAACTCCCACTGGATATCTCTTGTATCAGGACCATGGTCCTATAAGATTTCCAGAAGGATGTAGTCCAGAGAATGGAAATGCATTGTGTCGCCATTTTATTTGCGCCAATTGCCTGACACATCCGTCTTCTGTGGAACTTTGACATATAAAATGGGATGTATACATGAACAGAGAACATCAAGGACTGGACAAGACAAGATGTTTCCTCACTCGTCCACACTGTGTGTTGATGCATCCTATTTGGTAGCTTATGACCCTGATGGGTTTATAGAATAGATAGATGGAATGGGATGACCAACTCCAACCCAAAATTTCCTTAGTTATCTCTTATGACATATATGACATGTCACAGGTGAAATTAGAAAACAGGGTGATGAAGTTATGCTAATCACTGGAAACACATGATAAAAAAAAAATAAGCCAAATACTGCATGTTTCCCATTAGGGAGTTGCATGGAGGAATTTTGTAGCTACAGATTTATAAACACGATAGCACACAAAAACCTACATTTCTATCAAAAGGGCTTTATCAAAAATATATTTACAAGATAATGCTTGAGTAAGAATAGCACTATCCACATTCACGTAACAGAGCTAATTATAAATAGCAGAATGAATGAGAAAACTAAACACAAAAATATGTGACTCATAAATGATAATATACCATGAGGTCACAGTAAAAAAAAATGGCACAACATTGATAATAGTTAATAACTGCAATAAAACTGAGAAACTAGGAAACTGGGTGATGATACTTTATGGTATGTTAACACATCACAGATGATGTGGTATGCTGAACCTTGATTGATGTCTAAATGGACACAAATATCACTCCCAGTTAATTTGCAGTTTTTTTTTTACAAGGCATTCAATGGTTACTGTAGCTGACTCGGAAGTCACTACTCTGTGTTCCTGACCCAGTCATGAACAGTGTCACAGAACTCACACAGTTTTGAAACTTCTACTCCACTCATACTTGTTGGATTGACAGGAGTGCATCACCATACTGAACCTTTATTCATTGATGAATTTCTATAGGTTTCACCCTTTCACCACTGATTTTTTTTTTTAAATATATAAAAGAATGCTGCTTCTCTTTGGTGCATGGCAATGGCGTGTTTAAACTGACATTATAGCATAAACGATGGGTGTATATCAGACATGTACTTAGAGTGAATGAAACAGACTGCCACTACAAGCATTAAAATGGGCACCAGATGGAAAAAGAAGAAGACCAAAAGAGACTCTTTACAGAGCAACCATCAAAGACTATGGATCTCAAGAACATGAAAGAATTACTCACAGTAGCATCACATCGCTCGAACTGGAGAGCTCTGGTTTCTGCCCTATGCACCACATTCAACGCTGAAGTAACATAGATAGATATATAACGTAATATTTTTTTATACCATTATGAGACATGCAGAACACTCTTGACATCTTCAACAACAGATTACAAGACAAAGCCATAGTCGTTCTAATGTCTATCACACTTTTAAGATTTTAATTAGAAGCACCCACGTACATATCATGAGAACTCTATGCTAGAAGGCAATAAGTGACCACCTCCAACATACTCATTTCATAGCTGTCAGCTAGTACATGTTTTCTGTAATTCTACAGAACATAGCGGTAATCAGTTTTTAATTAACTGTTATTACCTTTAGTTTTTTAAAGGCACAAACAGCATAGAGATTTCATTGTTCTTGAGTTTCACCATATGTACACCATCCCCCTCGATGAAGCAACATGTCACTTGCTAAGTATACAACTCCTTGCATGTAATTCTGTAGCTTTAAAGGGATAATCCCTGGAGATCTTTGAAAACATGGGAAAATATTAGTATTTACCTTTAATGAAGTACTTTTTATACAAAATTTAGGATCAAAATAGGTAAAGCTTGAAACAAGGTAATGAAGTGTTGTTAATAGTACGATACAAACATAGGCACACACACAAATCGATGTTTCGACTGAAAGGCCTTTATCAAGGATAACATACACGTATACATAAAAAAAACGACAAGTAGGAACGACACAACTTGTATTCACAACCCTTCAGGCTAGACATGTGAACGCAAGTTGTGTCGTCCCTACTTGTCGTTTTTATGTATATGTGTATGTTATCCTTGATAAAGGCCTTTCAGTCGGAACGTCGATTTGTGTGTGTGCCTCTGTTTGTATCGTACTACTAACAAAACTTCATTACCTCATTTCAAGCTTTACCTGTTGGATTTCAGTTTTGACAAGTGAGTACATATTTAATGTCAACATACAGATAAAACACATTTCCAATCTCTGGACTTGTGTGTCCTGATGGACATCTACTAGGACCATTGTCCTACTGCAAGAGAGATCCAGCGGGAGTTTGAGAAAGAACCCTGACGAAGATGTATTTTATGATAATGTGTGTTGGCATCATTGGCTGCGATTGTTTCTTCCACGTCATGCAGCCTCATCTGTGCAAAGCACAGAGTCGAATACTCTGCATCAAATTTTGACTGCAGACATTTTTTTTAAAATATCCATAAGAATATTTTCTGCACATGCAGTTTTGGAACTGCCCAAACAACAGTCTGATCTTTGAAATAATGAAAACAATTTTAGAGCTTGTGATGAATGTTTTAATACTGTTTATTGATGGCAGCACATAATATTATCACTTGTCAAAGTTTGGTGTGCTTTATGTGTCATTATTCTGTATTGCTTTTTGTACTGCATGCTTTGTTCTGTCATTCAATCATATGATTATTGTGGATCAAAATCTGTTGCTTTATGTCAGGATGGGCAAAATATGGCCTGTCTGTCACATCTGGCCTACCGGGCCTTTTTTTCTGTCCTGCCAGGCTGATCTAAACATACTATATGCACAGATCATCACCTGCCAAAGATACTTCTTTGTGGTGAGTTGCAGAAGGGCATACATTCTGAAAGGAGGCCAAAAGACGCTGTACAAGGATTTGTTAAATACCTCATTGAAAGCCTTTGAAATAGATCATGATAATGGGAAGAACTTGCACAAAAGAGAGCTACATGGTGCTCTAAAGTCAAAAAAAGGCACATCTTGTGAAATAGGATAAATATAGCAGCTCAACAGCGAAGAGTAGCGAGAAAGTCACGGGCAGACCAAAAATCATCTACAATGGTCGTCCCATGCCTGAATTGTTCGAGGGCATTTGCGGACAGAATAGGGCTTACTAGCTATCTACGAACTCATCTTCAAGAACATAACTCTTAACTGAAACTCATAAGTGGATGTAACAAATGGTCATCATCATTTGTGATGGAAAAACAACATATGCACAGGTCCTCAGTCTATGGAAACACTACTTCAACCTTCATAGGGCTACAGAGAAAGAATAATTTTGGTCTCTACTGTGTGAGAAAAGTTCATACTGGACTTCCGACCCAAATAGGTTGCTCACCTTTGTTTTATATAAATCAAGGCAAACAATTTAAATAAAGGGAATTAATTAATTATTCTGCACATATTCTCAGAACTCACACAAGGTGGGCAATTTAACTATTTTCTTTGTGTGTCCTAAATGAGTTTCTGCTGACTATTGTCTTTTTATTTACTAGGTTCTTTCTAAGCTAGTTATCGGTAATTACCACAACATCAAGCCACTGTTCACAAATAGAACTCACTTTTATTTTCATCATCATGCTGATTGGGTCACTGAGAATTATATCTGATTGGGTCACTGAGAATGATTCTTTTTAAACGTTTGTTTGTTTTCAAACTCTTGCATCGATCTCCTTGATAGCAGAACAATGATCGCACTAGATTTCCTGCAGAGTGTAGTCCAGAGAGTGGTGTTGTGCCACAGTTTTATTTGCTCCAAGAGCCAGCCACATCCAACTTTGATGCTTCATCTAGAAGTAATTGTAAGAATTGGTGCCAGTAAATGGTGACTATTTACACACTACACAGATTATCGCACATGAAAAGGTCTTATCATTGTCTTAAAGCAATCAATATAAAGTAATATAGGATACAACAAGGGAGGTAACAGTTAAATTGTTTGCTTTGTGCCAATTTTGATAAGTACCAGTAATTTTTCGTAGTATCAATTATGTTATAGAGTAGGAAATGTATTGCATACCTGCAATAGAAACATACTTTGAATTTTCTCCTGCATCATATATTTGACTACCAGTTTTAGAACTTTTAATTCAACTGTAAACTAACAACAAAATGGTACTCAGTGGAACTTTACATATTATGGATTTGCAGGAAATGAAGTAGCTGTCAGATTGACAAAAGTAGCCACATAAAAGGAATAATTCCATCACAGAGCATCACTGAAGGAGGCAAAAACACTCATCTAAAGAAAAGAAAATGGAATTAGAGAACAGGCAACAACATTTTACAAGGTAAAATCCTAAAGTGGGACAGATTGTAGCAGACTACAATATGTAGGCATTCATAGGATACTGTAGACTACGAGCACATCTCTACAAAAGAAAGACTGTCCAAACTTATCAATGCCTATGTAAAATGGATCCCCAGACTCTACAACACATTCTGCAGACTTGGCCTTTCTTTACCAGAGGATTAAATCCTGACCTTAAGAGACAAAACTGAAAGCACAGATGTTGTACCCTAGCTGTAAATTATGACACTTTGCATTTTTCTTCTTCATTGTTCATTCTCAAACTCCTGCTGGATCTCCCTTGTAGCAAGACCATTGTCCTAATAAATTTCTAGCAGGATGTAGTCCAGAGAATGGAAGTGCGTTGTCACCGCTGTATTTGTGCCAATGGCCCAACACATCCGTCTTCGGCGGGAAACTGGAAATGAAGTTGTGGAGCACTCGCAAAGACCTCCTGCTGATGACAGAATTCATGAGGGTATCCATTTACCTGTATTGAGCATAGGAAACTGAACACAGAAGACTACCAGCTATGAGGTGAACAACCCTTAATTGTACCCACCGACAAAGAAAGATTGCCATTACTGATGTTACTTAATGTCTTTCTTAGTGCAATAATTTTTATTAATTATTACCTGTCATGCCTAATTGTTTTTTCTTTCTTTTTTTTGTATTCAGTCGTAAAACAGGTGGTACAACTCAGCCTGTCACAACAACAGCGGCATCAGCTCCACCATCTGCTTTTATTTATTCTGATATCAGTGCCTTCCCTGAGCTCAAGGGAGATGATGCCAATCTCTATGTTGATCTTGTAAGTAGAGGAGTGATTGAATTCCAATTTTCTGTTGTTTTTTTCTCTGCAATTTATACATGTTAAGTTAAACTTGTGTTGTTTATTACTTGTTGAGTGCTTATTTGGAAGCAGACAACAGGTTTTTTCCTGTATCAAGCGCACTATTGTCAACTCAGGGTTCGCTTCCTATATAAATCACACTCCATTTAACGCAGGATTTGCTTGCAATCGTCATCATCAAACCCACAAACCCTGAGGATCATATGAGTGCCACTCTGGAAACATGAACACAAAAATCCTTCTATTCATGTCTGTTCTGTTCCTTGTTTAAGCATGGAGAATCTTAATCCTGTCCATCCTTTAATACAGTCGAATCCTGTTATAACAACTTGGTCCGAACTGACATAATATGTATGTAATAACAGTAATTCACTATATACAGTTTAAACAATATAGAATAAATATAATTGAGGATTTAGAAAAATGTTGTTATATAGGAACATTTGTTATAACAGAATATGTTATAGAGTGATTCCGCTGTATTTTCCATCCATACTTTTTGTAAGCTACCATCCAGTCAGTTCAGATTTTGTCAGCTGTATCATGCACATTCCAGTTAAATCTGGGTTAATTTTGCATATCATGCACACTCCACTCAACTGGAAGTTAATTTCCCCATACCAAGCACACTTAAATAAACCCAGCTGAAAACTTGATATCTGACACTTACAGTTAGGAAGTAGAGATGGCAGCCATGAATAGTTTCTATTTCTTCTGTGGTCATTCTCAAACTTCTCTGGTTATCAGGATGTAGTCCACAGAACAGAATGCATTGGGTTGTGGTTTACAGCTGTGCTATAATATCTGCACCTCTCAGTCAGACACATTCAACTTCAACATCATTTTTGGGAATGTGGTTACTTTCTCATGAAAGAATGTAGTTACTACAACATGACCAGCCAGTCATGTATGTCATCCAGAATCACAGTGCAAAGATAAAGTAGGCCCACTGACCCTGATGATTTACTACCCTAATATGGACACATGAAGGTAGACAAAAACTGACATACACATGCTGGACATAGCAGAATGAAAGAAGTATTGTGATCGTAATACAAACTAGAAGGGGCAAATGTTTTCCACTCTTATTCTCTATACCAGACTATGGAGTTGTAGTGTTTGTCACTCTCCTTCTCTATACCAGAATGGAGTTGCAGTGTTTACCACTCTTATTCTCTATACCAGACTATGGAGTTGCAGTGCTTGTCACTCTCTTTCTCTATACCAGAATGGAGTTGCAGTGTTTACCACTCTTATTCTCTATACCAGACTATGGAGTTGCAGTGCTTGTCACTCTTATTCTCTATACCAGAATGGAGTTGCAGTGTTTACCACTCTTATTCTCTATACCAGACTATGGAGTTGCAGTGTTTGTCACTCTCCTTCTCTATACCAGACTATGGAGTTGCAGTGCTTGTCACTCTCCTTCTCTATACCAGAATGGAGTTGCAGTGTTTGTCACTCTCCTTCTCTATACCAGACTATGGAGTTGCAGTGTTTACCACTCTTATTCTCTATACCAGACTATGGAGTTGCAGTGCTTGTCACTCTCTTTCTCTATACCAGAATGGAGTTGCAGTGTTTGTCACTCTCCTTCTCTATACCAGACTATGGAGTTGCAGTGTTTGCCACTCTCATTCTCTATACCAGAATGGAGTTGCAGTGTTTGTCACTCTCCTTCTCTATACCAGACTATGGAGTTGCAGTGTTTGCCACTCTCATTCTCTATACCAGAATGGAGTTGCAGTGTTTGTCACTCTCATTCTCTATACCAGAATGGAGTTGCAGTGTTTGTCACTCTCATTCTCTATACCAAACTGTGGAATTGTGGTGTTTACCACTCTTATTCTCTATACCAGACTATGGAGTTGCAGTGTTTGCCACTCTCATTCTCTATACCAGAATGGAGTTGCAGTGTTTGTCACTCTCATTCTCTATACCAGACTATGGAGTTGCAGTGTTTGCCACTCTCATTCTCTATACCAGAATGGAGTTGCAGTGTTTGTCACTCTTATTCTCTATACCAGACTATGGAGTTGCAGTGCTTGCCACTCTTATTCTCTATACCATAATGGAGTTGCAGTGTTTGTCACTCTTATTCTCTATACCAGAATGGAGTTGCAGTGTTTGTCACTCTTATTCTCTATACCAGACTATGGAGTTGCAGTGTTTGCCACTCTTATTTTCTATACCAGACTATGGAGTTGCAGTGTTTGTCACTCTTATTCTCTATACCAGACTATGGAGTTGCAGTGTTTGCCACCAGACTGTAGAGTTGCAGTGTTATTTTGATGGAGATGTTATCCAGAGCTTGTACCCAGATAACTGTTTGACTCAATGTTGTTATAGGGTACAATACTCGAGCTGAAGTCTTCTAGCTATAGAGAAAACTTTGCCATGGTTTTATTGCAATGTTGAGACATAGTACAAGTAAAACATTTGATTCCCTCGCAGCTGTCCAGGGCTTCAGCAGACTACATCACAGTGGAGACCATGGGATGATGTAGCTAACCCCAACCACCTTAGTAGCCTTGACATGTATGAAAGTTAGACAGTATTACTATTTATTGGCCCAGGTAATACACGTAGAAGTAGCATTGGAAAGTGATTATTTAGTTAGCCATTCAGGAATATGTAGAAAACTGACTTTATTGTACTCTGACTGATTGCCCTATATATTATCTGCACCTTTCAATAGAACAACACAAGAACTTCCAAGAATACCACTTGTAGCAAGTAATTCTCTAGCTTCAAGCAATAATCTCCAGTGATCACCCAACGAAAATGCACTTGGTCTGGTGTTAAACCTACAACCTTATGAATACAAGGCAAAATATTTAATTACATCAAGTATATCACTCAACAAATTTATTTTGATTACTTGGATATTCATTGACAATGACCTGTTTTATATTATTGTCTTTGGGTTTTTTTTAATGTAAAATAACCTACCCTGAAATGATGTGGTGACAGCAAGGGTGTGCTGCCTTTATCCCACAAGCCATTTGAAACCTCTCTGCAACTTACTAATGGGAAAGATGCAGTATTGACAGATTTTTAGGGTTTTTTTTTAAAGTACACAAATTAACAATTTTATATTTATTTACAGGAAGATGAACAAATTTATGGGAAAGTCAAAGATTTCTATGTTAGCAAATTTCAATCTGAACCTTTGTACCAATGGTACAGTAAGGATAAAGTTATACAAAATATGTGTTCGGATAAATCCACATCTGACGACTTGTCATCGGATGATGAGTATCTTGAGGAGAGAAGGGGTCCAGGTGAGTTGTTAAGAGGAGTGCGGTGAAAGTGGTATGTTGAGAGTGCTGTAGTTTGGTGTAGTGTTGTGGTGAGAATAGTATGATGAGAATTTAGTGGTGAGAGTGAAGTTGTGAGTGCAGATGGAAAACCTGACAATTCTCAAAATCCCAACTAAGCCTACATGACACAATTTTCTCAAGGAGTTTGCAATTGTATTCTGTATCCTAATGATTCATAATCCACACATGAGAAGGATTTTTGTTTAGTTTCTTCAGTGGCAGTAAAAAACTGGATCCACTTCTCCCTAATAGCATCACTTCACAGGCTTACATTGAGTTCTTTAACTAAACTCTCAATGTCAATATCCAATAAATTGTTGACATCAATAAAGTGGATACCATCAGGACCTGGAGCAGTATTTCCTGATCTTATAACTATTGCACGAATGATGCCGTTATATACAAAAGATTCTTCTTCTTCAGCGTTCATTCTCAAACTCCCACTGGATTTCTCTTGTAGTAGGACAATGGTCCTACAAGATTTCCAGTTGAATGTAGTCCAGAGAATGGAAATGCGTTGTTTTGCCGTTTTATTTGCGCCAATGGTCCAACACATCCGTCTTCTGCATATACAAAAGATTCAGTAATTCTCGTTAAAAAGACATAACTGTGGGGCTTGACTGCCAGAACTAGGGACAAAACAGTATCAGAGCAGAATGAAGCATACACAGCAATTACCTCCAGTATCAGAATAGAAATTGAAGCAATTAAGGCTGCACTAAAAGGAATCTCAAGCACAAAAACATCGGGAGCTGTAATAGTGACAGATTCTCAGTCCATGCTTGATAATGGTGATGAATAATCTCTTTATCCATGAGCAGGTAGCTCTTGGCAGCCCATAGCCTTTCTGACAAAAGGAAAACATTCCAGGGAAGCAATGTTCCAGGATCATCACGTCCTACCAGGAGCACAGATCACACTTCTAGGTCAACTAGATTTTACTTCTTCTGTAATATCTGTTAATCTATCCACAGCAACAGCGCATCCATAATTCCTGACCACCAAATGAGTCTGCCACAAAAGGACAAAGGTGCAATGTCTACTGGCCTTTATCTCCTTGTCATTCTAAGCCAATTATCGTTAACATATTGTCCAACTATGAGTTACATATCACCTAGCTATCATTAGCACATTACTCAGCTATTACATTGCCCCACATATCTCCTTCTTACTTGCTCTTCAGCCAAAGTCAGACACGAATGTGGATTTCATCAATGAACCATACTGTGGTCATCAGTCGTGATCGAGACAGGGTCATAGATCTTCTCCTTCACAGTTGTTTCAGATGGCATTATAGTTTTCATCTTGTGTGTTACATTGCTCAACTGTATATTCTGTAGCCAGCTGTTGGTTATGTAGTGCCGGCTATAGTAAAAATATTGTTCAGCTATTGTTAATATATTGTTCAGCTATTGTTAATATATTGCCCAGCTATTTTTATAATATTGCTTAAATTTGTATCATATTTGTATCTCTAGAATCATTATATGAAGATGTTGAGAAACTCCTAGAGAAAGCAAACAGCAACATCACCAACATCAAGGCTATAACAATCACTAGCAGCAAAAGCACAGGTAACAAGTTGTTAGTAAACCCAGACCAGATCAGCTCTAAAGATAAACCGCAGAGACGATCAATTATAGAAGAAGTGTTCAAAAATGGAGGAAATCTTCATCGTGCACTGTGGTGTCAGATGCCACAGGTAATGTTCTTCTGTGTGTCTGAATATTCTGAATGTGTTCATGTGCTGTTAGCAGAATGCAAACTTTATTTACCGGTAAGACTTAACAATAATACGTACTTAACAAGAAAACGTATAGATGGTTCTTTTGTATGATGCACAGATATGGGTAATGACAGAGACAAACAATGTAGGTTACAAACACTTGTGAATAACTGCTTGTAAAAGATTTAAATAGGTCTATTACATGGCAAGATATGACCAGAAGTGAAGAGGTGTGCCTGCAAATCATAGTTTAGGATAGGGAATTTAGCTGAATGTAATCTGAGGAGGGCAGAAAACTATTGCAAGACATGCATTGAAATGGCCATGGCCGTCATGACAAGATAGTCATGATTTGGAAAAGCAGAATCACTACCTGTGTTAAGATTAGCTTATATAAATCATTGGTTCTATAAATATTTCTATATGGCTATGTGACCTGGACTCAAACAGCAGACATAGAAGATTCCAGACATTTGAAACAAATGCTATAGATATGTGTTGGGTATCTGTTACCAAGAACATAAGACCAATGTGTTTGTGTGTGATAGAATTAGTTTATTAGCAGGTCGACAAAAACTACTGTTAACAATTGTGAAACATCAAAAAAACCAGTGGTAAGGGACGTGATGAAACTTTCCTCAATGAAAAAAAGATGTTCTTTAGGGTACGGTAGAGGGTGGAAAAAATGAGGTGGCCAGAAGAAGACATGGCTGGATAATATCAAGGACTGGATAAGGTATGAAATTTCCTAACTCATCAGGATGGTAGAGGATAGAGATTGTGTGATCTTTCTGCACCAAATGTCTCCATGTAACACCCCTATGACCCTGGCTGTTTATGGGTTTTATTATTATTATCTTTGACATGGTATCCATAAGGAAAGAAAATACATGGATATTTTGCACTACTCATTCTGGGATTCAGAGTAATGAGAGAGCAGACATATCGACTTCAAGAGTACCAGTTGTCAGGAGAAAAGACAATGGATAAGGAGGACACATTTTGAATTCCCTTTGTATGCATTTTTGTGTGACAAGACTGTTATTGAGAGATTAAAGGAATTTGGAATTACTTGGGGAGATAGTAGAGAAAGACGAGTAATGGGTAAGATGAGGAAGATACACAATCAACTGGGTATGAAAAATATCAGAATACATACCCTTAGCCACTTCTGAAGGGGACAGAACTCCTATGGAAATGACTGGAGTGTACCACCATCAGTTCAGAAAAATTACTAATCACTAAACCACAGGGAAAGAAAACAGGTAAGATCTAGAGCAATTTGTTGAAGAGAAACAATGAAACCTTTCTGTGATATTTGCATCATGTGTAAAGACCTGGAGAGAAAATCTCAAATACTCTTCAACCTGTGACATTTTTCTGTTTAGTGCAATGATCTCAACCCTGTTTGGTAATGTATACTCTTACATCACGGATGTAACTTTCGTCATAATTTTTAGATCATTCTTCTTGGCACTGTGATGTACTCTAAGACAGGTTTTACATGTCAATTTGTAAAGTTTCCAATGAGGATATTAATAAGGTGGCTTCAGTATGGTTTTAAAGAATATTTCAAGACTTCAATTGAATGTGAAATGAATTGCTTGAGAAAGACTGACGGAGGCCTGATTGTACATGTTATGAAATTACAACATTAGATAGAATAGGTATTATAACATGCATTGAGTATATCAAGTGGCAGTAATTATTTTGGTTTAGACATCTTATTTTGAAATAAACCAAACTCCCTTATAAGGCCATAAAATAAAAGAATTGGATTGCAGAGGAAGATCAAGAAAGAACTGGTTAGACAATATCAAATATATTTTGAACAAATTGATCTTGTACAAATAACCAAACTGTCAGAGGATGTCCAACAAAATGGAGAGTGCTGCAGTAACAAAACAAATAAGCAATAAATACTTCATTAAAGTAATAATGCTACTAGGCATAATATCAAATAATAAATAAATATCGTTAAATAAAGGAACAGGGACTATTTTTCAATGTTGCGTTCCAACAGGAACTTTTTTCAAGAGTAGAATACAAACGGAAAACAGAAACACAAACTTATTTAATTATAAAAAAATATTGATATAGTACAACCAAGGCAACACATCTGTCTGTAGAGCAAAAACTAAAGTTCACACACCTACATTTAAGATTTACGTGTTGACAATTAGAATCACCTTCAACCTGAGGCAAGACAATAGATAATCAGTTTGAAGAATTTAACATATGATAATTATTAGTTAGCTAACTAGTTAGTCAGTCAGTAGTTAGTTAGTCATGAGATCATGACTAACTGGTCGATATGGTAGGTAGGTAGTTAATGAGATTGCCTCTCTTTTGGAGAGGCGTGCCCCTTTCAACCAGCGGACAAAGTCCAATTAGGTTATATCAGGACACACTACCATAAAATATTAGAGGTAACAAAGACCCCATTTTTTTTTATTTTTTTTTAAATATGTCGATATGTGCTGTGATCTTCCCTTTATATCTGCAATTACATAATGACTGCAAATTCAGTTTACTGTTGATTGAAGTGCATTTTTCTTAGTCCGCAGTAATGCTAATTTCTGGTAACGCCACAAGTTACTCTTTGATTTATGATAACTAATGATTGATTACAATTTATGCATATATTTATCTGCACTGTCTGTCTTTTGTAAGATTGTTTAAGGACTTCGTGAGTTTATTGTATGGGCTTTCATCTCAACAGGTTGACAGATATTGGACAGGGTAGACTGGAGTCATTTGGATAACTGTCAACTTATTGTTCCATAAATCAGTATTTTTAACAAATTATTTCCGTATTTCAATAAAAACATTCATATTTATCACTAAAAAACAACAACTCCACAAAAAATAAGAAAGGGAGGAAGTTGTTTTTTTGGGGGGGATGGGCCGAAATCCGTATAAATACAAAAAATCCATACTAGTTGACACCTATGCATTTGTCCATGGCTTATGCCCTTATAAGACCATGTGACTGATTGATTGGTTTTTTTCTATTATAACAAGCATATATTGATATCAACATGCATAGTTATTAGTAACACCCGTACATTGCTTACAGATGTATTTCTGTGTATTTCTTTTTCCAGGTAATTGAAAGTGGTATTCTGGAGAAACTGACTGACCAGGAGAAAAAAATACAAGAGGTAAGTCGTGTTTCATGTTTATGTACAATGTTAATCAAGCTGTAGATATGGGAAATGGTTCAACCACACTCCCACTCAGGAAAATAGAAAATAACCTTCAGTACTAAGAGTCAAGTAAATTTCGGGTACCCCACTTTCTGTCTTTCCCCCCCCCCCCCCCCCACCATTAATAATAATGTGATGGTGATTTGTATTTATAGGGTAACAACCACCACCCCCAAATTCTTGATTTTGATAGAAGGTGAGAATAAATTATCCCACCTTTTTACCCATGTTTAAGATGTTGGGTTAGAGCTGCAAAATTCAAACGTATAAAACCTACATCAGTAAGCCCACCTTTTGATCCATGTTAAGAGGTGAGGTTAGATCTGCCAATTCAAACTTATTAAAGCTACATCAGTAAGCCCACTTTAACACCAATGTTAGAGCCACCAGCTGAAACTTGTAATAGTTGCCCATCTTTTACCCATATCAGAAAAATGTGTTGCCCATGTGTTGCTGAGTTGAAAGAGAAATAGTAATTCTGTGACCTGTCATGCATGTTGTAAGAGACAACTAAGAATGATTGACATATGGCTGACTATGAAGGTGGCAAGAGATCCCCAAAAATTGGATATTTCCAGCCAAAAGGTGCAGATATCACAGCCAAGCTGTAAATCATGACAGAACACACTCCATTGTCTACACTACATTCAGTTAGCTGGCAGAAGTTTGAGAATAAATGAAGACGGTTGAATTAGTGTTTACAACTCATTTATACACATGAAAGAACTCTTTGCAGTTCAGAATTCAATAAGAGTAGATTGTCACTGCCTGGGGAAGGGGATGGGCATTATTTAGGACGCTCTAAAATTCGTACAAATAAGTTGACCACCTTTTTAGTAGTAAAGTGACTAATGACTCACAAAAATAGCTCAGTCAAACTTGCTTGTGGTTCAAAAGTCATTCATCCACATTGTGCTGATAGTGCGATTGGATTTATTTAGAAGTGATTGAAAAACTTTATCATTTACATAGTTGAATAATAATCTTTTAAGTACTGTGCATTTCCGAATATAAATGAGAATTATTTTACATTCATGGTAGATGGTCTCAAAGGAACAACTGTGTTGGTAGGGGGTTTATGGTTACATGTTTGGTTCCTGAAGGGAAGCATTCCAGTGCAGAAGTATCCCAGAATTTTAACCTGCAGTAACCCGCTGGTGGCACGTCACATATTTCCTGTCCCGTTAGCAACCCAACCACTGCATATGTCACATTCCAATTAGCCATTTGTTGTCACGGTAAACAGTTTCACATGATCTTTTCCTATCATGATTTTGTAATAACTTTGAGTGATTGTCCCTGAATTTTACATCAGTATTTGAAAGACCCATACATTATATTTGGTCTATTAACATTAGGTACAACGAAATTATCGTGTGATTTCCGCCGGGGAGCATAAAGTACGTTGTGCTGCAAATTCCACAGCAGAACTGTGATTATTTGCACCCCAGTTGGCCACTTTGTGACCTGGACAACCGAGGTCCAGCACATCCGTTTTCATCATTCCTTTATTTCGGGTTTGGTCCCTAGTCCGTGACAGTCTGTCTATCTGTCGCCGGGTACGCTGGTGTGTAGTGCCTCTTCGCCAAGACGCTTGTCGAGCGCGTCTGTCTTGCACGAGGTGTTCCACTATCTATGAACTCATCTCAAGCAGTTGGACGTACTGTGCCTGTGCCCATCGGGTACTGAACTGTTTCTCATCCGCGAGCCTGTTTCCGTATGAGGAAGAACTCGCCAGAAGAGTTGGACCCTGGCTCGTTCGCTCTCCTACCCGAGACGTCACTCACCAACATCATGAACCCCTCGTCCAAGTTCGAGTCTCTCACCACGCGTTTGAGAGCAAGGCGCTCTCGAGCTGAGCAACCTTGTCCCAATAGCGCCTGAGCCCATCAGGTACTGAACCCTTTCTCTCTGCAAGTGTATTTCCGGTATAGGAAAACATGACAGTAGAGCTGGGTCAGGACTGCCGTCGTTGTCCCTTTCTTGCCTAAGCCCGTCGGTTCGGAACCCTTTCTCCTCGCAAGCATATTTCCGGTATAGGAAGACTCAACATTAGAGTTGGTTTAGGTCTTCTTGCTTTTTCCGCACGGCCATGATTGGGTCTGGGTCTCTGCCTATAAGGATCACAGGTAACTAGAAGCTCGTCTCAAGCTAACAGAGCTTATAGTTCCCCTATCCTAGGAACGTTTCACTTTTTATTTGCAGATTTCGCTGCCCTCTAGCACTGTTCTGCCCTTTCATAGTGTCATTGTACTCATTTTGACATATATTTGTTTTATCCACCTTTACGTGCCTTTTACATTGGCCGCCACTCCAATGTTCTGACTGGACTAACAGGCGTCACTGTATGTCGACAGTGTCTCTGTATGTGGTGATGCAAATGGTGTCGGAGATATTGTCTGTCTCTTATGCAGTCAAATCTCTTTCCATCTGCTTCCACCACATTCTCGGACACGATCCCCAAATGATTTGGCCAGAATCAGCTCGAGCTGCTGTTTTCTGTTACCAGGGTGCACCGCGAGGAGGTACATTTTGGATCTTTTTTATCTGTTAACCCTGGGTCCGCCTAGAGCAATGCGTTCCCTTTGCACCCCATTCTCTGGGTTGCTACAGGTTAAAGGAGTGTAGCATATACTTCTCTGTCAACTAATTCATCATTCTTCCATCAACTTCATAGACTCCTCAGCAGTGATGTTACATCTGGCATTCTCTACCAACTAGGAGACTGTCACAGAAGTACAAATATCTGCTAGTCAATATCTCTTTATATCATCCATATGAATTATAAGATAGAAGAGAAAAATATGAAATTGAGACAGCAGAACAAATAACACATGAATGGGAGACAACATAGCCTACAACAGAAAACATATTACTAAAGATGAATGTTGGTGGTATTTTCACCGGAAGAAAAACCTTACTATATAGTCATATCATCTACTAGAAGTTTACTGTTGCGTGGTGGACCACTTAGACCACACTATATTAGTTTTTAAATGTCTTATCCCAGTTTGACTTGTGACTGACTACTTGTCACAATTCCACTGAAATATGACTTTTTATTGTTATTATACAAATTTTAACACTTGTTTTAAATGTTATATTTTTTCCTTATGTGTCCTACTCTACTTTCTCTTCATATAATCACATTTCTGTGGTTCTTGCCATTTTTTTGTCTCTGTTGTTTTCTGGACCTGTATATTATAACATTGTTTTAGTGTTGTGTGTAGTCTTCCATTTGATTTTGTGGCTCCATTCTGTTTGTTCATTCCTCTTTTGATAAAGACCTTTTGGTTGAAATGTTGATCCTGTGTATTGTTCAACATAAATCTGCCTTTTTATACTTTTGCTAAATATATATTTACCATAGAGACAATTAAAACATTTATTTTATCTACTTATTGGTCATTTGTCCTTAAGGTGATCAACACACACAGCTGTTTTTGATATGCCTTTGTCAGGCATGCACACTACATGTGGGACACATCTCAATTGGACACTTTTCAAGTGTGTAAATACTTGGGATAGGATTCCTGTGTAACGATGAGAACACACTGCATGTCTGACACATCTCAGTTGGGCATTTTTCAACAATATGTAAATACGTGGGATAGGATACTTGTGTAAGGATGAGCACACACTACATGTTTTGACACATTTCAGTTGGATACTTTTCAACAGTGTGTAAATACTTGGGATAGGCTGCATGTGTATGGAAGATCTTAGAGAGCACTAATAGTTTTTATATATTATATTATTTTTGTGAATAATAAATTTACTTTTAACATTTCCAGGCCATGTTTGAGATTATAACATCTGAGGCCTCATATCTAAAGTCTCTGAAAGTTCTCATCTCCGTTTTTCTCATGGCACCTGAATTCTCAGCCGAAATATCGGACAAGTGCATCATTAGCCGTCGGGACAGGCAGATTCTGTTCTCTAACATTGGCCATATCAAAGACATCAGTGAAGAGTAAGTAATCATACATCCTGTGATAGTTTTAGTTCCTCCTTTTGTGTGCTCAGATTATCAGTCAATCCATCTGTTGTTGCCCTAAAGAGGAGCAAAGAATAGCAACATTATCACCTTCCATGGATGTTGTAAAGAGACAACTAAGGAGATTTGGGGGTTGAGTTGGCTGTCCCATCCCATAGTTGAAAATTATCTGAAAACCAAGCTGTACTCAGATGTTTCATGATGAAAGCAGCAGATAACACAGCAAAACTGTAAACCTTGACACAACTCATTCTGTTCTCTGGACTAATCATCATCAGGTGCAGTGCTTACTGGCTTAGGTGATCATGAATCTCCACAATTCTCTACATCTAACACCGTGTATTAGGATCATTGTTAAACTATCTAATGTATTCTCATGCTGCCATCTTCAATTTCACTGTCTTCACAGAGAAGGCTCAGTGTGGACAGCATTGCTTAGTGGGAACATAGGTAACATTTCTTCTATATCAAGGCCTGGTTGTTTCTGTGATAGAATATGCATTGGCAATTTTTTTGCACTCAGCCAGATTCAGACAAAAAGTTTGGATAAGATCTAAAATGAGGCAGTGTGTATCATACTTGGGTGTACTAGAGATACATCAGTACATCATGTCCAGAACATACTAACTGAGCTTGAAATGTGGCATTGCCAGAAATAAGTGCTACTGTGAGCTTAGAAGAATGTCTGTCAGCCAACAGAGAACTGAAACTGTCAGTCATCATGGAGATCTGAGAACCTATGGATGTTTCTGGAGTACAATGATGATGATCTCATGACTAACTAAATAATTTACCTTCAATTTTGTCCATTGTAACAATGCTCTCCAGACCTCCCTGTCTCATAACATATCAAAAAAAGTAAAAATTGTCTGTTTCTGATATTAATGAGTAATCCCTGTCTTATACTTGATTCTTTCAGCTCCTTCTCATTAGTTTTTCTAGCTTGTCCTTGGGATTCTCAGCACTCCTCTATAGAACCAAATCTCTGCTGCCTCTAATTTTCCACTATCTTGTTTATTTATTGTCTAATAGTCACATTTGTATGTTAGAATCTGTAGGTCGGAAAAGCTTTCTTCCTCACTTCTTTTGACAGGGACATATTACACAGTATATTCTTAATTCTATCTATGCCTGCCCTATTTCTGATTTTTATCTCTGTTGTGCTTCTTTCATCAGATTTTTCATAATACCTAAATACTTGAATTGTTACCAATTCATTGAACTACATCCTGCTAATCTGCAAGAATTTGAGGATTAATACAAAAGAAGTCATATTATGGAAAATGAATACTGTCCATCATTACCGCTTGTTCTGGATTTAATATCTTGATTTTCATTGACTTTAGATTTTTGAAAGACCTTGAAGACAGATGGCAAGAATCATGCTACATAAAGGATATTTGTGACATCATTTATAAACATGCATCCCAGAAATTTGAGCCTTATGTACGTTACTGTGGCAACCAGGCTTTCCAAGACAGAGTGCTCACTATGTTAAGGTAATGTTTAAATGCAGTCAATGTTCCCTGTTTCTTTTTTTCCTAGATTTTAAGGTTAATTGGGCAGAAGAAAACTGTGTGAGATAATCATTTTCAGGCATATTTGTGATTTTAAATTGTAATTACTGAATCTACAGAGCCACTGACTAGTAAACTAGTCTACATATATACATCAGTGAATAGTGACTAACTGGTCTACATGTATTCATTCAATCATTGGTACCATGCCTTCCGGAAAAGGCGATCATGTCTCTCCATAGTCCTCTGTTTGTTATACATTTAACCTTTAGGACCCTATGGTTGCAAATAGGACCCATATTTAGGACCCTCAAATCTTGTGATGCCAGCAGTGATCTTGGTGTGCCAGGCTGAGCGACCAAGTGCTGTAGTCTCCCAGGAGCCAGGATCGATGCTGCAGTTCTTGAGAGAGCTTTTTAGGTAATCCTTGAAGTGCTTTTTTTCCCTCCACTTGAACGTTAACCGCCGCACAACTCCCCATAGAATAATCTCTTTGGAAGGCACTTGTCTGGCATACAGACGATGTGGCCAGTCCAGCGGAGTTGAGACGCAGTCAGCATTGCATATATGCCCCGCACTTGGGACCTCTGAAGAATTTCCGCATCCGGCACACGACCCCGCCAACACACTCTCATGAGGCCCCGTAGGCACTGAAGATGAAAAGAGCCAAGCTGTCTAGCATGTCTCGCACAGACAGCCCAGGCTTTCTATACCTACCTATACTAACAAGCAGTAATAATGCATCAACTTTTTAATCATGTGAGCTACCACATGCATTTAATTTAAAATATTAGAAATAACTTTACATTTATGATGCAATTTTAAAAAATTAAAAAAAAAATTGGTATCATATCCTATTCAGGATGTGGCCATCAACCCATTAGTTGGTCTGTTCTCAGTGACTTGAGTACACAGTTTGAATGTCTTGACAAAATCACATCTTTTATTGGAGATGTGGTTAGTCAAGTACGGAACAACCCGTTTACTCTAGTTGCCAGGCGATTTCCTGCCATTATAATGGACTGGTTCAATTCCTGTTAGTACACAGAATTGATGCCTTTGAGATGTGGATGTATAGAATAATAGCATGTTGGTCATGTCTCGTATTATGATAGATGCTATGTTTGTGGATTCTGCTGAATTCCATATTGTCAGGTCATCAGCATGCTGGTTGTGTCTTACATGTGTTATTGCCTCTGTGATGTTATTTATACATATCAGTATAATGTCTCAATTTCACTGTCATGTTTATAAATATTATCTTTTCTTATTTGTCCAGACTCAATACAGACTTCATAGATACAGTCAAAAGACTAGAGCAACATCCTGACTGCCAGCTTCTACCTCTGAGTTCTTTCTTATTGCTTCCAATGCAGCGAATAACTCGGCTACCTCTGCTGGTTGATGCTATTTACCATAGACTGGATGCAAACAGTTCAGCTCATGCCAGTGCTAAAAAAGCAATGGATAGCATTACAAAGGTAAGCATATTTAAAGTAATTAAACATAGGACATGACACATGAAAAAATGATAGTGCAATTAACATATGCTCATCTTCACCATCATTCCAACCATATGTTGCCAGGATTTGAATAGAAGCAAAGAATAGTACGCTGCTGCCTGCAGTGCATGTCATAATAGGTGACTAAGGAGATTTGGCATGGCTTTACCACCCTGCCCTATGTTCTTCACTGAAGAACCCTGCCTAGCTATTAGGGAGGAAATCAACCATTCCATCTGCAGCATTCCTCAAGGAAATCAACTATTGCATCCATAGCATGTCTCAAGGAAATAAACCATTGCATCTGCAGCATGCCTCTAGATTACAAAATTTCCCCGCAGAGTTTCCTCTGCAGTAGAGGACTTCTTGCTATGACACTGCACCCAACAACCACATTTAATTAAAAAAACAGTCATTAGGGACTTGCATAAGCTCTGGAAGGAAAACCTACCTATCACAAAGCATCACCATCATCATGGTTCAACCACATGTTCTTCTAAACATTGGGGTATGTAATAAATATTTATTTTAAACATTAAGTTATGTCACATTGATGTTCTCTAAACATTAGGTTATCTCACAATTATTTCAACATTAGGTCCGGCTCTGTGATGGCGTGATACAGAGCGTGTCTGTGACGACCAAGGTACCAGGTTCAAATCCAACCACTGGCAATTGTGTAGGACAACTGGTTTCCACATAACGCTGACACACACAAACTAAAAACACCACCATATTCAGCATCCACGTATCTCTATTATCTCTGAATTTTAAATCAGTAAATTAATCATTTAAAAAAGTTATTCCCAAAAAAAAAGCAAAAACTTCCAGAAAAAACAGAAACCATAAAAATGGCCAGGTTCCATAGGAAGTTGCATAATTTTTCTCTGGGTTGCTACAGGTTAAAATTATATAATTATCAATCTATACTTTTTCCTCTTCTTCTTCCAAACTCAGCTGTTTCCTGTAGGTTAGTTTTGTAAAGGGAATTGTGTATCATCTTGTGGCCAAAAAAAACATGTTTCACCACTACCATGAGATGTTTGTATTAGCCTGCAATAGTGTTTATTTCGTGTCTCATGTATGTGTTTGTATGTGTATGCTCTGTAAAATCAATGCACAATATTAATTTGTAACATTTTCATTCTAAAGCTTGTATTCTCCTCTCCATATTCTCTTCTGAGCACTAGTTCTTCTAACTGTTCTAAACTTCTGACCATGCTTCAATATTCTGTTGTTATATGCTATATTCAAATTGTTTTCAGGTAGCAAAGAGATGCGATGATGCAGCCAAAAAGATGCAGCAGACTGAGCAGATATGTATGCTCAAGTCTAACCTGGAGTTCAAGGTCAAGGTAATGATGTCAGCCAGTACAAGATTATATTCAGAAACCTTTATACTATAAAGACAAAGGAGAAGTGAGAAGTGTTAGCATACAGTTCAAGTCCTGCATGTTTGAGAAGACATAATTACCGGTACAGATGATAGTACAAGTAGTTCTGATATTCCTTGTATCAACTGTTGAAGATTCCTTGTGGCTCAGCTTTTGTTAGCCATTTCAACCATCGCCATGGGTTGTAGCTTGTACTTCCTATTATAGCACAACAACATTACTATCATCTGGAAAGATGAAAAGGTGCCATTACAACACAGATGGAACAGTAAAAAAATATTTTGTAACTCTTATGTTTCCTGCAACTTTCTTCAAATAAATAGTTGTAGTGACAACTGATCATTATTGTTATGTTAAATAACAATAATATTTAACAATTATATTTTAATATATTATATTAGGTAATAATTTCATAATTAGTTTGATGACAATCTTGAATTATTAACAAATTATGATGAAAGTTTAAATATGTACCGGTATATATTTTTTCTTAAATAGCTAATACAATATTATATATAAGAGAAAACAATAAAATAATTCTTTATTATTCACATCCATTTCTGAATATTTGGATGTCAGGCATGTTCATGTAGATAAAGTAGTTGTGAATATATGTGACCTGACCTTGTATGTCAGATGATATGGCAAGCTGAAAGGAGCAGATACAGAATCTAAGCTATAAACTATGACACAACACATTCCATTCTCCATGCCATATCTTGCATATCCACAGAAGAAGATTATGATTTTCTGTTAAGGAAGTGCATTGAGAACTTTAAAGGACATGAAAATATAGGTTGCTCTACTATAGTAATAAATACAGTATCTAAGGTGTGATTTGTAACTTTAAACCACAAAAAGAAAAATCAAGTCTATTGATGATAAACACCTTAAACAAGTAAATGAGTTCACTTACTTAGGAAGCATTATATCGAGTGAAGGGAAAACCAGTAAAGAGATACAAAATAGATGCAACAAAACATACCAGATCCTAGGACAGATGACACGCATTTTCAAGAACAAAAATGTAAACATAGACACTAATGTTGCATTATACAAGACTATTATTATTATTCCATCACTATGCTACCAGTGCCAAACCTGGACAATGACAGCACAAGACATAAGAAAAATAGTGACAACAGAAATGACATGTCTACGAAGAATACTCGGAGTGTCATTAAGAGATAGAATTAGAAACGATAACATCAGACAGATAACCAAAACAATACCAGTATTGGAACACATCAAAAGACAGCAGATCAAGTGGTTTTCACATGCTTCCAGACTACCCACATATAGCATGCCACAAATGGCCATGACACATAGACATAACAGTTATAAAGCCAGAGGCAGACCATGTAAAAGATGGATCACAGAAATCAAAGAAGCCACAGGAACAAGCTTACAAACAGCGCACAAGAAGGCCATCTCCAGAGAACTCTTCCACCCCTGACGCTGCAAGGCAAACAAGGGACACAGCGTATAGATATATAGATAGATCTATTTTTTAAAAACTTGTAAAAACATAACTGCAAATGTGTCAATTATGTACATTTGCCATATACTAGGAAATAAAGAAAACAGTGATGAAGAATCACATAATTTATTTGGCTGCCTCTACTCTTTCTAGGAAATCCCACTGATTTCAGCCTCCAGATTTTTGGTGAAACAAGGGGAGCTAACTCAGATCAAAGTTGAAGGTGCAGGTCGGAAACCATTAAGTAAATTACTTGGTTCAAACAAGGAGCATGTCTATTTGTTTCTCTTCAATGATCTTCTGCTTGTGACCAAGAAGAAAGGGTATGTTAGTTTTAACATGTACAAGCTATATATACCTGTATATCAATCAAAGGTCATGGTGACTGGATTGCCAAATCATGACCTTCACTATTTTTTTATTTCTTTAAAGCTCTAATATAACCAAATTGGATTAGTATCCGCAGTTAAAAGGAGTATATCTCACCATAAGAGTTACATTTTACTTAATCAACATATATGGGTTCTCAACAAATGTTCATCTCCTATTTTTAGCTATTATTTTCAGCTCTTTCCTTGCCCAGTGAAACTTTTGTGTCTCAGTATCTAATTCTTTCCTCTACGTATTTCTTGATCTTCCTCTTTCCTTGTGGGTTCCAGAACAGTGACTATCTTACAATGTTTTCTGTTGGTCTTCATAATGTATTCTATCCATCTCCAGTGCTGTTTCCTTAGTTCCTCCTCCAATGGAGTTTGTTTAGTTCAAGCACAAGCACACATACTTATTTCCCCTGGTTTTTGTGTTTCATAGGAAAAACTATAGTTAATTTTATATCATATAAAAAGTAAGAGCAGAAAGGAGTGAAGACATAAGCCGTCATTACTAGATCTTAGCATATATTGTTTGAGAACCTCAGGAATTGCAAACGATTAGCTCTTACTTCCTATATGTAGTGGGGTGGTTTTTCTGAGCTTTCTTTCATACCCAGGAAACTTTAGCTTTCATACTAATTCCTATTTCCATTCATATTTACATTTGCCCATTGTTACCACAATCCCAATATTTCCAGGTTGTTGGATTATCCTTTGACTGAGGATTTTTCTCTGTCTTTCCTGTACAGACACAGTGACAGGTGGTAGTTAAATAGATCATGCTGATATTCTGAATGCAATCAAAGTGTTAGGCCAATTGGAGGTTGAAAATTGTGTCATTTTCTGTATATGTGCCCAGAATAAAGGACTTGTTAATTAAATATTTGGAGGTACCATAAATGTGCAACATATAGAGAAAAATTATCAGCCAACACAGAATTGGAAATGTTAGTCACAATATGCTGATGGATATACTGAGTAGAAAATCATAGCACCTATGTTAGTCACAATATGCTGAGGGATATACTCAATAGGAGATCATATCACCTATGTTAGTCACAATATGCTGAGGGATATACTCAATAGGAGATCATATCACCTATGTTAGTCACAATATGCTGAGGGATATACTCAATAGGAGATCATATCACCTATGTTAGTCACAATATGCTGAGGGATATACTCAATAGGAGATCATATCACCTATGGACTTGTCTGAGGAGCAGTATGATGACTAAATATTATTCAGGTGATATTTTCTTTCCAGAAATAGTCTTCTTTCTGAATGCTGTGAACAACTTACAATTATGGGTGAGTTGACTTGCTGCAGGCTATGACATCATTACCCATAGATCTCTTATTGCTGTTGCTATGCATTACAATTATGCAGATCATCTTGGTGCCTGTAACATTCAGGTTGCTGCAATAAAATCTTGTTCCACTGACAATAAGGCTATATAGTCACTCAAATATCAATATATTGTATGCAGTATGGTACCTTTAAGCCATTTGGTCTTAATACAATCATTCATTCATTCATTCATTTAGATTAGGGTTGGTGTTGGGGGAGAGGAGTTAAGTGTTGTCCATTCCTGTTGTTATGTCATACCATTTGTTTTCATTCATGGTTATTTTATTTTGTTCTCATTCCCATGTTTTTTAATTTGTATCTCTATGATAATACATGAGGTATTTATTTCTTTATGCACATCATTGTTTCCTTGTATTTTTCTCTTGTTAAGTGTCTGCAGTCTGGACTATCTGTTATTTTATAATTGTGTTAATCATTTGTTCCATGTATTTTTCTTGAGAAAAACCTTATGTTTTAAATGTTATTTTTGATTGTTTTGTATACTGTTATCTATATTTATTCATATCTGTGAACGGTAAAACTCACTACCTTGTGTTCTTTTCTGTGTAAGTAGCTTATTGGTTATTAGTTTTACTGCAGTCACTTATTACCAATTAACTAACTAAGATTTGTTTTGATCACCAACAATTATGAGTGATGAAACTCATGTTTCTATATGCAATTGTCTGCTGAAGATCGATGTGTTGTGTCATTGGTGCAAATAAAATGGTGACACATTTCCATTCTCTAGACTACATTCTGCTTTAAGTCTAATAGGACTATTGTCCTGCTAAAAGAGAGTTTCATCGGGAGTTTGAGAATGAATGCTGAAGAAGAAGAAGATATGCAATTGGGGATTTCCTTCATTGCTTTCTTTCACACCCGAATGATTCAAACTCTAAGAAAGAGTTCCACTGTCTGTCTGGGAGTAAAACTAGACAGACAACACTACATGACCACATTGAATCTCTCTCTTGAAAGCAAAAAATGACACCATCACTACAGCACTACAGAGTGCATGCTTATGTCATACTCAATAAGTGCCATGTTGATTCATAAAATCTGAAGATAAATTGCACATCAATGTTTTTTTTTCTGCTGCAGAACAATTTTTCAGGTTAGGGATTACTGTCAGCGGAATGCTGTCCATGTGGAATCTGTTGATAACCCAGATAAGACACACCATATAGCACCTGGTGCAGCTACAGGGAACCCCAATGTTCTATTTTTAGCCATGCTGGCCAACCATGACAACAGACAAGTTGAGATGGTCTTATCTTGCAAATCTGAGTGAGTCTTATTTATAGCAAACTTTGTAGACTAAAGTACCACTTGTTCAGTAACAAACCAATTGTTACTTATATTGTTTTCTAGTTTTTCAATTTCTATAGGTAATTTTTGTGTTTTCTTGTATTCATATTCCTTTATTTCTTGTTTCAGAGATTCTTAATGTGTAAATTGTTATAGTTCCTCATATTTTATTTTATTACTTGAGCTTGTCTTCCATGCATGAGCATTGGATCTGCAACACCTGCTCATTGAGGTTTTTCCAGCATTACATTATATACAAGGCAGGACAAAATTACACAGAGTAATGACGTTTTGCTAATCACTGGAGAAACACATAGGAAAACACAAACCAACATTTCATACAAAAGGCCTTTACCGAGACAACAGCATAGCACATGGCGAATGAATGATGTCAACAATCACATCACAGATCAGAAGTCCAGAAAAGGATTAATAATAACTGAAGAGACAGGAAGAAAACAAAACAAGTAGAAAATTGACGTAGCATAATAGGAAATTTACATATAGGAATGATACATGATAAGGACATAGATTACTATATATATATATATGTGAATATATTGGTTTTACAACATATACCGAGTTTGACCTTACCTGCAAAAGTCAAATAGACTTTATACTAACAAAAAGAAATAATAGATGTATTATAAGAAATGCATGAGCAATGTCTTGTCTATGCATATATCGATCACGAACTGTAATAACATCAGTTAAAATAGATAAAAAGAACAACAAGGAATGCAATAAAAAAGCTCAAATGAACATGCAAGATAAACTCAAAAACCTCTTAGATATCAATAAATAAGAACAATATAAACAAAGAGTCTTAGAAGAATTTGAAAAGCTACCAATAACTACAAAGTCAATTGAAGAAGAATGGGAAATATTCAATAAATATGTGGATACATGAAACATAAAGGTAGAAAACCCAAAGTAACGAGGTGGAATGAGGAAGTCAAAGGTGCCATAAAAGATAAGAAACTAAAATTCAAGAAATGGGCTGCAAACAAAACCCAAGAAGATTAAATTGAGTACAAGTAAGCTAAATTAATAACAAAGAAAATTGTTAAAAATGCCAAAACCACAGCTTGGTATGAATATGACAAATCATTAAATACAAAGTACAAACAAGCACCCAAGAAATTATGAGAAACAGGTAAGATAAATATGAACCAACTCAAATAATAAATTATGAAAATGGATAGACAATCAATGACCCAAAAATAATAATGGGAAGTGGCAACAGTCTTTTAAAAAATTGCTAAATCTAAAAAACCTAAAGGGGATGACAATATAGTCTACAATATAATGGAGGAATTAGAACCAAACATATTACTAGCAGAAATAGAAAATTCCATACAAACAGCTCCATCAAACAAAGCCCCAGGACCTGATAACATACAAGTTGAATTAATCAAGACAGCAGCAGATAGAGGGGTAAAATTGTTGCATAGGCTGTTTAATATAATATGGAATACACGAGAAGACTGGAAAAAAGCTGTAATAATACATATTTGGAAAAAAAATGGCTGCAAAAGAGATTGTACAAAGTACAGAGGTGTTTCACTTCTAGGCCACACTGGAAAAATTGTCAACATATTTCTAGAAAGATTACGACCATTCATCAAACCACAGTTTAACAACATTCAAATGGGATTTCTTAAAAATAAGACAAATAGGACAAATGCCATTTTATACACTCAAACAACTGGCAGTAAAAACAACTGAAAACAACCAAGAATTGTATATAGCATTTGTCAACCAAGAAAAAGCCTTAGCCAAAGTAAACAGACAACAATTTCAGCAAATGCTATCAAAATATGGGGTTCTGCAACACCTAATCAACTTGTGTAGTAGTAGTTACACAGGCAGTCAATGTGCAGATAGAATGAGTGTAGAGTTTCAGACAAATTCCACATACACTCTTGTGTGTGACAAGGATGTGTTCTATCCCCTTGCTATTCATTACTACATATATTTCCACCGAAGATGGATGTGTTGGGCCATTGGCACAAATAAAACGGCGGCACAACACATTTCCATTCTCTGGACTACATCCTGCTGGAAATCTAATAGGACCATGGTCCTGCTACAAGAGAGATCCAGCGGGAGTTTGAGAATGAATGCTGAAGAAGAAGAAGATTACATATATTTGTTATTTATTTTAAATTGCCAACATCAATTAAGCAGACAATCTAAACAACCTCCTGAATGAAATTCTTTTTTGCAGAAGATCAAGCAATAATATTAACATAGGAAGAACAACTACAACAACATATAAATAGACCCATACAACATGTAGGGACTATAACATGAAGATAACACCAAAAAAAACTGAGGTAATGTCAATTTCAAAACCAAAAAAAACAAAAAAACATGTCTGTTGTCAATGCAGTTGCTGTATAGCAAAAGATAGGAACATCTGATCCACATAAGGCATAACACCTTTCAGTTATCTGCAGTCCTATCATGGCCCTAAGATTTTTTGGTCACATTTGTGAGTAACCAGTAGGGAACCATAGAGCACTGCATATATCTTGGAATCAAACCGAAGAAGTTGCCAGAACAGAACACCACTGACAAAAGAACATGGAGTAGAAATTTGAAAGAAATTATGAACTTGTCCAAGAAGGAAGTCCTTTGAATGTCCCTGGGGGTTTCCTGGCAGGAGAAGGGTGCACACTCGAAGCAGAGTAAACGTAAGTACCCTGTCAGGGTATAAGTGACTGCGAAAGTACGTCATTGTGTCAAATTGAGAAAATCCTCTTCCCTGCTACACATGGTGCAAGCCAGTTGATAGGATTGTAGATAATTGAGAGGTGTTCTGCCTTATGTGGATCAGATGTTCCAGATCCTTGCTATACAGAAACTGCATTGACAACAACACACCATCATTTTTCAACTTAGAGATGGCCACTGCAAACTACACGGACACCTATACTGGATATGGGCTGCCAACACAAATGAATGTGCATGTGTTATATGAATTCCAACCTAAAACTGATATCTCATGAAATACGCATCAAGACATAGCCACACTGTAACTGAGGCTGTGACACAAACTTTCTTGCTGCTGTTCTCATCTGGCCTTGAGCTTTCTTTTAATAACTGACCTGAAGATGTAGCACTGAAGATTTAGCAAGACCAACAGAATCCTGAACACAGAAGAAGAATAACAATATTGGCAACCATGGGCAACCAGCTCCACTCTGAACATCCTTAGTTGTCTCTTATGGCATGCATGGCAGGTTGCAGTATGGGTGTACTCTTTGCCCCATTTTTGAGCCTTAACACATTGGAAAAAAACGAAACTGCTACTACTACTACTATATACACACGCTTTATACAGATAACAAAGAAAGGAATTATTTGTTTATGTTTACTTTTGATGTCACAATATATTGTTTGTTTTTTTATCAGAAGAAACTTTTTTTTTTCCATTTTAGGAGTGATAAAACTCGCTGGATAGAGGCCATTATGCCAGCACATGTGTCAACAGAGGCAGAAAGAATATACGATTGTTGGGGTAAATATATGCTCTTCGTGTTTGAATGAAATATGTGTTTTTTGATGTGGTAGACTATGTGTTTTATGTTGTGGTAAACTATTTTGTGTTGGAGTAAATTATGTGTTTCGTTATATGTGTTTTGTGTTTCGTTATATGTGTTTTGTGTTTCGTTATATGTGTTTTGTGTTTCGTTATATGTGTTTTGTGTTTCGTTATATGTGTTTTGTGTTTCGTTATATGTGTTTTATGTTATGATAGATAAACTGTGTTTGGTACAATACAAGAATCAGTGGACAAATCACGTGACAACATACCAACTTTTTAATTTCATATGCTATTGCACTATCTCAGAAACTTAAAAAGTCGTAACTTAAAATACAGATCTAGCGATTTGTGCGCAATGAACTGGCCATCCACCTCCCACTCAGTGTGCAGCGTGCATGTCGAATATTGGATGCGTCGGTATATTTAACTTTATCGGAATTTCGTTCCGTTTAATTATGTTTGTTATTTGTTCCGTAGAAACCTGTCCACTGATTCTTGTATTGTACCCTGTGTTTTGTGTTTGGTTACATGTGTTTTTATGTTATGATAGATAAATTGTGTTTTGTTTTGGGGTAAAATATGTGTTTTGTGTTTGGTTGCAACATGTATTGTATGTTATGGTGGTTGGTTGTGGATTCAACAGTTCATCTGCTCATGTTCTTTGACTCAATGTCATTATGTGATTTATGTATGTGTTTGTGAGCTGTTGTTTCGTTCCATATGAGGTGTTTCATCCATCTGGCTTGAAGATTAATATTGAAAAGACCAAAATAATGGCAATAGCAAAGAAAGAAAGAAATATCTCTACCACCATCAATAATAAACACCTTAAATAGGTAATGGAGTTCACTTACTTAGGAAGCATTATATCGAGTGAAGGGAAAAACAGTAAAGAGATACAAAACAGATGCAACAAAACATACCAGATCCTAGGACAGATGACACTTATTTTTAAGAATAAAAATATAAACATAGACACTAAAGTTGCATCATGCAAGATTATTATTATCATCCAATCACTGTGCTACCAGTGTCAAATGTGGACAATGACAGCACAAGACAAAAGAAAAATAGTGACAGCAGAAATTACATGTCTATGAAGATTACTCAGAGTGACATTAAGTATTAGACTTAGAAACAATAACATCAGACAGATAACCAAAACAATACCAGTATTGGAAAACATCATAAGACAACGATTCAAGTGATTTTCACACACTTCCAGACCACTAACAGACAGCATGCCACAAATGGCCATGACACATAGACATCATGGCTATAAAGCCAGAGGCAGACCATGTAAAAGATAGACCACAGAAATCAAAGAAGCCACAGAAACAAGCAGCTCACAAGAAAGCCATCTCAGAGAACTCTTCTATCCCTGATGCCATAAAGACAAACAAGGGCCACAGCTTATAAATAGATAGACCCATCTGGCCTCAGAGAGAGAGAGAGAGAGAGGCATTTTCCTGATGTCATCCAGCATTAAATATTCCAAAAGATGGTGATCGAGAGTTTCGTAGTAATAAGTGCACAGCCAAAAAAAATCACTCATCTATACTTGTCTAATGTGTGGCATCCCTGATAAAAATTCTTCTACATATCTAGATCTGTTGTATTTATAATGCTGTTTCATAACCATAATAACATACTCATACTGTCGTCTATGAAAACAAATAAAATATGTAGATGTCACTAACCTTGCCTGATCCATTTATCAGGGTCTAGGTCCAGTGTTAGTTGTCCACAAAGTCAATATATTTTGCATATTCTTTCTTTATTGACCCTGACAGGTTATAGGTCTTATTATTATTATTGTAATTTTTATTTTAGTTTAGTCAGCTGAATCTAATTGCTAGTGAAATATCACTCATATTCTACTGTATTAATTCTCATACTCCTGCAACAAGCAGGATGTATTCAGGAGAACAGAATGCAGTGCGTGCGGAATATATATAAAACGACTTCATTAAAGAGGAGCAGCAACAGTGATACTTCTTTGTTTGTTCTAAACTCCTGTAGATTAGCAGGATGTAGTCCATAGAACAGAATGTGTTGTGTTACGGTTTACAGCTTTACTGTGATATCTGGGTCACTTTGATCCTATATAGAATGGGAGAGCCAACTCCACTCCACAACTTTCTGTGCCACCTCTTACGAGATGCATGGCAGGTAAACTGTTTTGCTATTCTTTTCTCTCCATGGTCACCCTGGCAACACACAGAAGAAATATTGATGTGGACAGATGATTAACTTTAGCAGACTGTTACAGTTATTAAGTTTTGGTAGACATCTAAATTGTTATGGCTTAATCATTGAAGTTAGTGACCAGCCGACACAGTGAGTTAAAAGAAATTAATATATTCATACTTGATAGTTGTCAATAGACTCTGATCAGAAGATGTCGGATACACAATAGAAAGGACATTGTGACACTGAATTGGAACCAGGGGTTGTTAAAAGTACTAATTAACTTTGGGGTGTAACATCGAGGAGGATTTCCTTAAGAAATCATGATATTCACTTGTTTGACACTAGTAACCTATGTGAATCTCTCAAAACCAACCTGAGAAAGAGTGATTGAGAGAGAGGGAATTGATGTAGATACATACACATTTTTGTGAATATACATTTTTTAATACTTATTCATCAAATACTAGTGTTACAAATCTATATGTGTAGCCCACCAGAGGTCAGTTTTGATGGAGGTCTGGTAATTCTGGCTAGAATGGAAAAGTTATCTGTTAATATTTTCATCCACAGACTGTCCACAGTTCCACTGTGTGAGAAAGTACATTGCACTACAGCCTGATGAATTAAATCTAGAGGAATCTGATGTTATCAATGTAACACGAAAAATGGCTGATGGTAAGTGTGCCTTCTGTGAATGTACTGATATGCGAGGTAACAAGACTTGACATTGGCTGTTGTAGTGTATGGTATGATAGATTTATAGACTGGTATAATGTTAGATGTGGTATGGTAGATTTGTATAGTGGTCAGACTATTGTATTGGACAGTGTTAGATGTGGTATGATTGAAGATGTGTATAGTAGTCAGGCTGTTGTAGTGGTCAGCATTAGATGTGGTATCATAGATATGTATAGTGGTCAGATTGTTGTATTGGGCAGTGTTAGATGTGGTATGATAGATGTGTGTAGTAGTCAGTTTTAGATGTGGTATGACAGAAGATGTGTGTAGAAGTCAGACTGTTGTAGTGGACAATGTTAGATGTGGTATGATAGATGTGTGTAGTAGTCAGTGTTAGATGTGGTATGACAGAAGATGTGTGTAGAAGTCAGACTGTTGTAGTGGACAATGTTAGATGTGGTATGATAGATGTGTGTAGTAGTCAGTGTTAGATGTGGTATGATAGATGTGTGTAGTAGTCAGTGGTAGATGTGGTATGATAGATGTGTGTAGTAGTCAGTGTTAGATGTGGTAGTATAGATGTGTGTAGTAGTCAGTTTTAGATGTGGTATGATAGATGTGTGTAGTAGTCAGTGGTAGATGTGGTATGATAGATGTGTGTAGTAGTCAGTGTTAGATGTGGTATGATAGATGTGTGTAGTAGTCAGTGGTAGATGTGGTATGATAGATGTGTGTAGTAGTCAGTGTTAGATGTGGTAGTATAGATGTGTGTAGTAGTCAGTGTTAGATGTGGTATGATAGATGTGTGTAGTAGTCAGTGTTAGATATGGTATGATAGATGTGTGTAGTAGTCAGTGTTAGATGTGGTATGATAGATGTGTGTAGTAGTCAGTTTTAGATGTGGTATGATAGATGTGTGTAGTAGTCAGTGGTAGATGTGGTATGATAGATGTGTGTAGTAGTCAGTGTTAGATGTGGTAGTATAGATGTGTGTAGTAGTCAGTGTTAGATGTGGTATGATAGATGTGTGTAGTAGTCAGTGTTAGATATGGTATGATAGATGTGTGTAGTAGTCAGTGTTAGATGTGGTATGATAGATGTGTGTAGTAGTCAGTTTTAGATGTGGTATGATAGATGTGTGTAGTAGTCAGTTTTAGATGTGGTATGATAGATGTGTGTAGTAGTCAGTTTTAGATGTGGTATGATAGATGTGTGTAGTAGTCAGTGTTAGATGTGGTATGATAGATGTGTGTAGTAGTCAGTGTTAGATGTGGTATGATAAATGTGTGTAGTAGTCAGTGTTAGATGTGGTATGATAGATGTGTGTAGTAGTCAGTTTTAGATGTGGTATGATAGATGTGTGTAGTAGTCAGTGTTAGATGTGGTATGATAGATGTGTGTAGTAGTCAGTTTTAGATGTGGTATGATAAATGTGTGTAGTAGTCAGTGTTAGATGTGGTATGATAGATGTGTGTAGTAGTCAGTTTTAGATGTGGTATGATAGATGTGTGTAGTAGTCAGTGTTAGATGTGGTATGATAGATGTGTGTAGTAGTCAGTGTTAGATGTGGTATGATAGATGTGTGTAGTAGTCAGTGTTAGATGTGGTATGATAGATGTGTGTAGTAGTCAGTGTTAGATGTGGTATGATAGATGTGTGTAGTAGTCAGTGTTAGATGTGGTATGATAGATGTGTGTAGTAGTCAGTGTTAGATGTGGTATGATAGATGTGTGTAGTAGTCAGTGTTAGATGTGGTATGATAGATGTGTGTAGTAGTCAGTGTTAGATGTGGTATGATAGATGTGTGTAGTAGTCAGTGTTAGATGTGGTATGATAGATGTGTGTAGTAGTCAGTGTTAGATGTGGTATGATAGATGTGTGTAGTAGTCAGTGTTAGATGTGGTATGATAGATGTGTGTAGTAGTCAGTTTTAGATGTGGTATGATAGATGTGTGTAGTAGTCAGTGTTAGATGTGGTATGATAGATGTGTGTAGTAGTCAGTGTTAGATGTGGTATGATAGATGTGTGTAGTAGTCAGTGTTAGATGTGGTATGATAGATGTGTGTAGTAGTCAGTGTTAGATGTGGTATGATAGATGTGTGTAGTAGTCAGTGTTAGATGTGGTATGATAAATGTGTGTAGTAGTCAGTGTTAGATGTGGTATGATAGATGTGTGTAGTAGTCAGTTTTAGATGTGGTATGATAGATGTGTGTAGTAGTCAGTGTTAGATGTGGTATGATAGATGTGTGTAGTAGTCAGTGTTAGATGTGGTATGATAGATGTGTGTAGTAGTCAGATGTGGTATGATAGATGTGTGTAGTAGTCAGTTTTAGATGTGGTATGATAGATGTGTGTAGTAGTCAGTGTTAGATGTGGTATGACAGAAGATGTGTGTAGAAGTCAGACTGTTGTAGTGGACAATGTTGGATGTGGTATGATAGATGTGTGTAGTAGTTTTGAGGGATGATCAAAAAGCAATCATAATGCCTCCTAATTTTTATCTAAGGTAATACTGTATACTTAGTCATATCTTCGTTAACTTTTGATTTTGATTTGTCAGACTTTTATGAAGAATTCTTATGTCAGAAAAATATGATGAGAAAATTTCTGATATGAACCAAAAGTAAAGCTTCACTATCTGGTGCATGGAAAAAGAGTGACAAAGATACTCCATCAGGAGTCTCAATCAAGCATTCACTCTCATGCAGTCTTTCTTAGCATATATTAGCTATATATACCTGGTGGCTGTATCATTTGCCTTGTACTCAAGGGGTCATTATACCAGTGCATGATGCCTTGCTCACAATGTGCTTTTATTTTTTAAGATCCTAGGGAACTATCATTTGAAACTTCATAATTATGTGCTATTAGTAATACTCTTGACGGGCAACATGCTATTGAGATAGATAGAGTACAAATAGGAAAATCTTAGTATGATGAAGTCAGTCCTCTATGCCTTTTCAGATCTTTTTTATAGCAATTGTTGTTTTATTTTTCGCAGGCTGGTATGAGGGAGAAAGAATCCGTGACGGTGAGAAAGGCTGGTTTCCTGCAAGTCATACCGAAGAGATTAACAATAGCCATGTGAGGGCACGTAACTTACGATTGAGGTACAGACTTATGAGGGCATCTGAGGAATATGCTTTGATGGAACTTCACAAGAAATAATATTTCACATTAGCTCTATTATTTTATTGAAGAAAAGGCAATAATAAAAAGGAGATGCATAGTGGCACTATAGAATTATACACATTTTGTACAGAGGAATGTTAGAAGTACCTTAGATAACTAACAATTATTGGTTATGAACTGATGTCAATGCACTCATAGGTGATTAGTCTACACCAGTAGGTGAAGATGGTTATGCAAGCTAATAGTTTCAGTCACACATTGGTTGCAATCCTTATTCTGTCCTGCAGGTTCTTATTCCTAATGGTGCCACACCCAATACTAAATACCCTCAATCACAGCCTGGATGTATCATCATCTATCATATAGTGTCCATATTCAGGAGGCAATCACCAAGCAACTTCAGCACATTCCTATTATCTATTTTAATTTCAGACGTTAGATGCAAGTCTTTCTGCTCTCTCATTACTGTTGACTCCAGTATATGTCCAGGGCATTAGATGTCGCCCATGCATTGCCAAGGTCCAAAAGGGGAGACAATAATAGCAACACTTTTTTACCTTCTATGCATGTTCTAACAGATGACTGGGAGGTTATCGGATGGACTTGGTTGTCCTATCCCATATATGATCAAAATGAACCAAAAGACGTGCTGAAGTCGCATGTGCCAGGCCGAATCATGCAGATATAATATCATAGCTGTAAACCATGATACAACACATTTCATTGGACTATACTGCTAGCCAATCTGCATGACTGTTAGACATGTCTTTGTAGTCCAATGCATTTCTGGACTACATCCTGCTAATCTGCAGGAGTTTAAGAATGCATGTAGAAGAAGAAGCTTCATGTTGTACTCAGTTTGGAAGTACCTCTAGATGCCACCCACATGACCATTTCAAGTCATTCAAAGCATGACTGAGACTATAGCACGTTTCACCAGCTACTCACAACTTTAAAATAATGCCCAACTTTAAAATGCACATCTCAGCAAATATAGAATGCATTTAATTGGAAATTTTGTGTGTAAATTTAAGATGGTAGATTTAAGACCCTATAAATTTATTTTCATTAAAATGCTTTTATTAGTTTCAATTTTCGCTTATTTGTGATATAGATCAAAAGTCTGCTTGTCAAAACATATCTCACATACAAATATTGGGGTGTTGGCAATCAATTATATGATGTCATTTACACATGATTTATTTATCAGACATTTGGCATTATTCGAGTGTGATATTGGATGATTTTGTACTCTCAAACACAAGACACTATCCAAAGTTTTTAAAGTATATAAGACAGTATTTAAAAGTAGAATCCGGTGTAATGTCTGAAGTGGTAAAATATCTTTTTTCAAGACACAATAATTAGTATGCCGACAAAGGTCAAAAGATTTCATTTGTGCATAAAAACTGGACATGATGCACAAATATAAAGAATAAATTTGTTGGGTCTAACAAATATAACATTGCATGCAAAAGGTGGCATGAATACGTTATACAGTTACTCAGATAATTACATTTGTTTAAGGGCAAAGCTAGTGAAACACGCTATAGTACACTAAATGACTGTAGTAAATTCCTCTTCTTCTGTGTTCGTTCTCAAACTCCTGCAGATCAGCAGGATGTAGTCCGGAGAACGGAATGCGTTGTGTCATGGTTTACAGCATTGCTGCGATATCTGCGCATTTTATTTAGAGAAATAAAATTTCTCTAAATCTAATCTTATATATATCATCAGTAGTAGTGTTCACATCAAATAGGCGCTCATGAAGCAGTTTCAGCACGTCTCCCTTATGCATTATCAATTCCCTGTCTATTAGTGCTGTTGATGCAACTCTGCCCACTCTCTAATTGCTGCGTGCATTAGCATGACCTGGGCTGGTGATCCATATGACAGTTCAAAGTTTGGAAGTAGTTATAGATGTCATCCACTCATAACAGCTCAGGCATTTTGAATCTTCTGAGGCATGGACTCTGATTTTGATATGATAATCACCTTAGTAAATGTAGCCTCAAAGAGTCATATTAAGGCTGCGATAACTGCCTTGACCTCCATCCTCATACTGGTGTCGATTTCCCATATGTTTTGCTGTGTTTAGCTATAGCTACCACCAGCACAAGCTATAAAACTCCAGCCAGGTACTCCGATACATAGATCCATCAATGAATATAATTACATCATTGTCTCTGAAGTTATCAGCAATCATTTGTTCATTTTCAAGGTTTGCATTTTAGTGATATAATCTATGCATTTCCTACCTTCTGGGAATGATAAATAAAAACCCTAGTGCACATAGGAAACAAGAGCTTTATTGCTCATATTTCCTAGGGATACAAACAAACAAACAATTTGAGGCCCCAAAAAGCAAATGGTTGATACAGCACATGTTATTATATCATAAAAATCTATTTTGTTTTCATCGTCTTTTCTTCTCTTTCCGTGTTCTTGCCGGAGACATATCAGAGAATATGGTGTTAGACTCATATTTTTCATTGACCAACAAAAAACCAATAGATGATATGGTCAGCATCACACATACCGCCTTTACTTTCCCAGAAGATCTGGTACTTATTTCCTTAGGGTTGACCTAGAGACTGTCGATGATTAAAAAATATTTCAGTTTAACTGAAATTTAACTTTTGAACACTCGACTAAGAAGCCAGTGTGCTGCCCTTTGAACAACCACATCTGTTTTCATCTTAACATAACAATATTATTTTCTGTTATTCTATACATATTATGTTATTGATTGTATGGCAAGTGCAACTATGTCATCCACTTATTACAGACTTGGTATATTATTCTTAGTATATACTTGCTTATTTTCAGTCTAAGACTTTCATATTAGATCATTTTTTGTAAATTTTGCTATGTTCTGTGTTTTTCAAGCGCTTTTTTAAAAATAGATCTTTATTACCAATGCTCAGACATATTTAGCAATAAAGTCACAGTGACTGTGTGGTCAAAAGTAGCCAACATTGATATGACCAAATGGTTTCAGGCTTTCATGTTATTGCATATCTACATATATTTTTAAGCATTCTTTCTCGAACTCCCACTGGTTCTCTCTTGTAACAGGATAATGGTCCTACTAGATTTCCAGCAGGATGTAGCTCAGAGAACAGAGATGTGTTGTGTTATGGTTATGTTTGCACCAATAGCCTGACACATCCTACTTCATCCTAATCTAAATGTACTACAGTTGCCTCTGAGCTCTTCTTCTTCAGCGTTCATTCTCAAACTCCCATTGGATACCTACTAGATTTCCAGCAGGTTGTAGTCCAGATAATGGAAATGGGTTGTGTCGCAGTTTTGTGCCAATAACCCGACATATCTGTCTTCAGCGGAGCCTCTGCTCTCAGAAAACACTTTTTTTTTAAAATTCTTGCTGACCCCATACCACCAAAAAAAGCTAAATCGGCCAGCCCACCCAAAAGTTATTACCTATCTCTGGTGTGATCATTGACTACATTGTATGAAATAACTATTTGTTTATAATTTTTGGGGGGAGACTCATGTGGATTTATCTCTTGAAATTATGTAGTGCTCTGAATGGTGCTCTCTGTGCAGGTGTGCTGTGTTTTGTGGAACAGGGATTTGATATGAAGTTCAATATTACAAGATATTACATGAAGTTTACAATAGGAGTAATGTGAAGGGACCTGTGTGTATTTTTGGAGACTGCAAAGACACTGTGACCTTGATTACCTGTTGTAACAGGAGACTAAGAAGATATAGAAGTGGATTTAGTTTCTCATCCCATACGTCCCCCAAAAGTCATGCTGAAGTCAGATGTGTCAATCCAAAAAGTGCAGATATCACAGCCAAGCTATAAACTTGGACACAAGACATTCCTTTCAGTGTATTACAGACCAGCTGGAGTTTGAGAATGAACACAGAAAAAGTAGTGAAGTATTAACTTTTTGCTACCATTTAGGAGTATTGGGGAATATGTTGTTCGGTCAGTATTTTAACTTGACCATCAGTATACTAGGGATGATGTAGACAGAAATAGGCTTTAATTTTCCAGAAGACATGGTACACATATCATTAAGTTGATTTAACCTCGTTGCTTTTTTATTTTAAACATTTTTTCTAGTTGAACTGGGAAACCAAACTTGCACCAATCAACTAGGTGCAGTGCAATAACTATAGCCAGTGCAATAACCACTGAGATAAGGCAACTCTCTGTGGTAATAATAATAATAAAGAGAATATAGCACAGATATTTGTTGTGTTAGTTGTAGGACTAGGTAATATTGCCACAACATACCAGACAACATTTGTTATAATTGTGTTCATTGTAGACTAGGTTCCTAGTCATATAAGTTCATACCAACAACATTCCAGACAGCATTTGTTATAGTTGTGTTGTTATAGCACTAGGTAATATTGACACCAACAACATTCCAGACAGCATTTGTTATAGTTGTGTTAGTTGTAGGTAAATTTTCGAATTTATGCGTACGAGGTACGATAGTTATCGGCCCACCGGGTAATGTATGCGAATGCCTGCAACGCGGTGTGGACCGCATCAGGCATGGTGAGACACTTAGAAAACCATGTTCATCCACTGCATCGTACTTCACTTCTAGTTGCCTCGATTCGTGTTGCTGCTGGTTTCAAATGAGGTCCGACAAGAGAGTGAGGGCGACGCTTTGCACAACTCTTTCTCACTTTAATCAAAATCTCCAGTGCAAGTCATTTTCACATCCACGAAAATTCACCCGAATGGAAAGCTTTTCCCACTGACTCTAGGAGCATGGAATGTACGCACACTCCTCGACAATGACTCTAAAACAAATCATCTTGTGAAGAAAGGAGAAATGCAGCAGCTCAACAATGGGAGCAGCTAGAAATTCATGGATAGACCTAGATCCTTCTACTGTCGTCATTCCATGTCCGAAATGTCC
The DNA here is from genome assembly GCA_034231615.1 of Meghimatium bilineatum. Classification (NCBI taxonomy): domain Eukaryota; kingdom Metazoa; phylum Mollusca; class Gastropoda; order Stylommatophora; family Philomycidae; genus Meghimatium; species Meghimatium bilineatum. Next base: position 21,506,331 of record CM067300.1, read on the forward strand.
AAGGACATTTACAGCTCGAATAGGGCTCATTAGTCATCTACGAACTCATATTCAAGGGCATAACTCAAATTGAATTTTCAAAAGTGAATGTAACAAATGGTCATCATCACCTGTGATGGACTAACAACACAACACACAGTTGTAGGTCTAGGTAAATAACCAAACTGTTAGATGATATCCGACAAGGTGGAAAGTGCCGCAGTAATAAAACTAAGAGGTGATAAATACTGTGTTAATGTGATATTGTTACTGGTTTAACTAAGAAGTAATAAAACTAATGTAAAGAAATAATAGAAAACAGAGGAACAAGGGCTTTTTTCACATTACGGTCTAGCTGGGACCATTTTGTAAGACACAAACATAAATGAAATAAACACACAAAATGTTTCACCAACTCAATTTCTCTGTATTAGAAACAGCAACAAATAGGCCTATAGGAAGTTATTCAGTCATGTTTAGTGACTGACAATATAAGTATCACCACTAATGTAAGCACTACGCGGTAAGTAATATTGATACCAACAACATACCAGACAGCATTTGGCATAGTTGTTTTAGTTTAGCCTAGGTAATCATAAAATACCAGTAACATTCACAAAACATTAGTTATAACTGATGTCTCCAATGTGGCACTCTTGCAATCCTAATGGACTATGACTCTTATTATTATAAAGATGTTTATATGTGAACGGTCACGGAATGTTTATGGGTGAGAAGCTGTGAGATTACATTGAGATGAGAGAGTTGACAAGATGATGTTTTTAGACCAAAGTTTGTGTCATAACCGTCTCCAGTATAGAAGACCTGTGTGCACAGAAAACATACACATGACCTGACATACCTATTTTGATTATTTCCGTGAATTTTGTTGGTCTGCTTTGTCTATTTTTGACATGTGACTCTCCAAGCATATAAATAGTGACCAATTTAAATTGTGACAATAATCAAAAGCATAACGAATTAAGTCCAAATTAATTCTGTACAGAGGTTGTATAGTACTTCAAAGGTCACGGTTTGTGTAGAGGAATTAAAATCAAGAATGAATCTTTAAATTAAGATTTAATTTTATCTCTAAAATTATTCTTTGTTTACAATAGTTGAGTCATTTTGCATAAACTGTTGCAATGATTAATATAAATGTGTTCATTATATCCTTAATCTACCTAAAATGACATGCTGTATTATTTTATACTTTTTGTATGCCAAATGAAATAGAATGCTGTTAACAGTTAATGATATGAAAATGTGTGTCATATGATCTAATTTTTATGGCAACATAATTTTGTTTAAGTAAGGATCATCTGAATGTGTATTTATATTCTATGTTGTACCTTGTTCATTCCACTTTACTTACTCTTGCGCATAATTGTATTTTTATATACAAATCTTAGTATTTATACAGATTTTTAGACCCCTAGTATGAGATCACTGCTTAAATCAGTGCATATCACTGAGAATCACAGTTTTTTAGGTATAAAAAAAAAACTCTAAGCAGGAGTAGGCAACCTTTTTGGGTCATTGGACTGTATTGAGATTTGTGTGTGTATTTAGCTGAAAGAATTGCCTGTTTATTAACAAACAAAAGCTGAAACCCATGGGGCTTCTTGATATTAGGGAGTTCATCTGCATGCCTAATTTCTAGAATCTCATGTCCTCCGATATTGAGGTTTACACTGTTCATAATGTCGGTCTTCTCGTACATTTCACATGATGTATTGATGCCAGTTGCATTAAATCTAGCACAAAGTTCAAAGCACTTACTATTTTGTCTGTGATTGTTCTCAAACTCCTGCAGATTTGTAGATGAGGCTCACAAAATTAGAGCAAAACTACAGATAACTGATGTCCCCTGCACAAAAATAACCAAATCTGTAGATATCCTCCTAGCCCTCCCCCTTTTAACCAGGTATTAAAAAACTATACAGAACATTAAAGCAAAACCTCACTAGATCCAAGTGTCCAGCAAAATGTAGTTTGAAGAACAATGTGTTCTGCCATGGTTTACAGCTTAGCTGTGATATATGCACCTTTCAGCAATACACATCTGACTTCATAACATCTGAGTCATGTTAACCTATGTGATGAGATGGCCAACCCCACCCACAAAACCTACTTAGTTGGCTCTTGTAACATGAATGCAGATCTTATTGTCACAATTTTATTGCTATCCTTTCTGGCTTAACAACACACTGGAGGTCCTGATGTCTAATCATGGCCGTGGATTGTCTGTCGTTTGCCTCACAAACTCTCAGTCCTAGATCAAACATATAGTCTTCTGCACGTAATGCATTCTAATGGCTAGTCCATTCTAACAACCTTGGGGAAAGTTGTTACATGTCGTGAACTTGGGAAGTAAGAATTCCCATTTGAAAAATATTTACTTTTATTTGTGGTATAGTGGTTCTTGATCATCCCATTGGCTTCACTAAATAGAAGCTATAAAACAGAGCACACCATTATTCTTTACTGACATAAAGTGATTCTTTTTTCTTTTGTGTTCATTCTCAATCTCCTGCAGATTTGCAGAATGTTGTCTGAAGAAATGAATGCATGGTGTTGCAATCTGCACCTTTTGTTGTCTGAAGAAATGAGTGCATGGTGTTGCAATCTGCACCTTTTGGTCTGATACATCCGACTTCAGCATAATTTCTGGGTCACTTTGACCCTATATTTGATGAGACAGCCAACTCCATCCCATGATTTCCTTAGTCACCTCTTATGACATGCATGAAATGTAAACAGTTTTGCTATTTTTTGCTCCCATTGTGGGCTCTGGTGACATTTGAACAATAAAGTGGTTGACACATGCATGTATACAAATCACTCCTGTTATTACCTATTACTTTATTTGTGATAGGATTTTTTCACAAACTTTGAAGTGACAGTTTTTTCAGCGTATAAAGACATGATTTTTGTTCCATCCCACAAGTATTGTGCAACTGATATTTCCCAAGTATCTCCTTTTCAATCTCATAATATTTTTTCAAACTATTTATTTCTTGGTTGTCTCAGCTAATTTTTAATTTGTTATATCAACTGTTTACTTGCTATATCATTTATTTTTTTGCTATGTCAGTTATTTTCTTGTCTATTATATCTGCTATTTTCTTGTTTGCTATATAGCTATTTGCCTGTTATATCAGTTATTTTCTTGTCAGTTATATGTTATTGTCTTTTGTATCAGCTATTTTCATGTTTGTAATATCAGCTGTTTGCCTGTTACATCATTTATTTTGTGTCTGTTATTTGTTATTTTCTTGTCTATCAGCTGTTCACTTATTATATCAATTATTTTCTTATTATATCAACTATTTTCTTATTATATCACCTATTTTCTTGTCTGTTACATCAGGTTCTTTCTAGTCTGTAATATCAGTTGTTTTCTTGTCTGTTTATCAGTTATTTTCTTGTTTATCACTTGTTTTCTAGTCTGTAATATCAGTTGTTTTCTAGTCTGTAATATCAGTTATTTTCTTGTTTATCACTTGTTTTCTTGTATGTAATATCAGTTATTTTCATGTCTATTATATGTTGTTTTATTGTCTGTTATATCAGCTATTTTCTTGTCTGTCAGTTGTTTTCTTGTCTGTAATACCAGTTATTTACTTGTATCAGCTATTTTCTTGTTTATCAGCTATTTACTTTTCTTACAATAAAACTATTATAATTAAATCTGCATATTCAAATGAAATAAATCTTATATTACAGAACAAATATGACACTCTCCCACAAAACTGACAATAACTGTTTTTTCAGTGTTGGTCATAAGTATATCAAAATAAAATGTATATTAACTATGATTTTATTATGATTCTTATGTTTATCAATCAAGGATCTGTATATAAATGTGTTCATGATTTGTATGTTTACATGACTAGGGTTTATATGTTTACTACTTCAAAATGTATGCATCCAGGGTTTGTATGTTTATTTGTTCATAATCTATGTATCCAGGGTTTGTATGTTTATTTCTTCAGAATTTATGTATATCCAGGGTTTTATGTTTACTTCTTCGGAATTTATGTATCCAGGGTTTGTATGTTTATTTGTTCAGATTTTATGTATCTAGGATTTGAATGTTTACTTGTTCAGAATATATGTGTCTATAGTGTGCATGTTTGCTTGTTCAGAATATATGCATCCAAGGTTTGTATGTTTACTTGTTCAGAATTTATGTGTTTAGGGTTTGTATGTTTATTTGTTCAGAATTTATGTGTCCAAGGTTTGTATGTTTGTTTTCATAGTTTATGCGTCCAGAGTTTGTATGTTTGTTTTCATAGTTTATGTGTCCAGAGTTTGTGTGTATTCATGGTTTGTGTCTATAGTATATGTGTAAAGGGTTTGTATATTACATGTTCATAGTTTATGTGCCTAGAGTTTGTGTCTGAGGTTCGTATGTTTTTGTGTCCAAAGTGTACATGTGTGTTTATGTGTTCATGGTTTATGTGTCCACAGTTTATATGTTTATGGTTTACATGTCCTGGCCACTCAAACACACCTGGCAATGATGAGGCAGACAGACTAGCAAAGAAGGGAGCACAAAAAGAACAACCATATACACAACAACCTTGCACACAGTTAAAATGATGTTGAAATCTGTGAACAAAGAGAATTTGATGAACAGATGGACCATGGGAAACACTAGGAGGGAAATCTATAAATATCTGACCAGCCCAAATCCTAAAGACATCAACTACCTGGGAAGGAAAGACTAGAGTATCAATTTCCGATTTCACACACAACATGTAGAGCTTAATAATCACCTGAACAGAATACAACCACAACACACTCCAGGGTGCCGGCTGTGCACTCATCCCTATTAAACTGTTGACCTCCACCTTTATGAATGTCCAGCTCTGGATGACATCAGGAAAATGCTTCTTCCTCTAAGGCCAGATAAATGAAACACATTATATGGAACAGAACAGCAGCTTACAGAAACATGCATAATCACACATTGCCATTGTGTGATTATGTGCCTCAGGGCATGAGCCTATAGACTGTAGTATTCATAGTTTATGTGTTCATGGTGTATATGTGAACACAGGTTGATAGGCTGGACTAAGTCCAGAATGATGCAATGAGTGCAGTTGTAGAATTTACCAGAGATACACAAATCTCCGCCATTAGATTTCTTTTAGACCAATCCAACATCAAAGTAAGACATCGAGTAGCACAGGTGAAAGAATACTTTATTTAAAGTTGACAGTAATGATCATCTACCTTTACATCGACCTCTAGACAACACAAATGGAAGGTGCGTCAAACAAGGAATATCTTGGATGGTACAAGCGGAAGATACACTACTTAAAGCCTACGAGCTGAAAGAAGTAGGAAGAGGTGAATGGATGGAAGTAAACAAAGAGAAAATCCTTGATGAATGTTGTGATAAGCTAGGAAGAGAGTGTCGCGATTTAACTACAACCAAGGCAGAGGGAATGATACAAGAACTAACAGAAGTACTCAATGCTACAATAAATAATTTTCTACAAAGATGGCTCAGTAGTAAGAGATATATGAGAAGTGAGCATCCAAAGAAGGGTAGTATTACAGTGGATACCATTTTACTGTGGAATACCAGGAAATGAAGAGGCAGATAGGCTGACAAAAGATGGGAGCAACACAGGAACAAAATCATCAAGAAATTACCTACAAAGAAAAGAGGACCCCAACTTTTTATAACATAGGCCTAGGTATCGCCCACATCTATAAACTAACAAGTACTAACGAAGAAGATAATATGAACAACAAATTGAACGAACTACTCTTTGCAGTCAACTAAGTACTAATACATCAGAAGACAAATTGCAAGAACATATGAACAGACTCCACACAACATGTAAAAATTCAACATGAAGATTAATTTTGAAAAGACTGAAATAATTGCAGCAGCAAATACAAAATATCTCTATCGATAATAAACACATTAAACAGGTAAAGGAGTTCACTTACTTAGGAAGCATTATATCGAGTGAAGGGAAAACCAGTAAAGATATACAAAATAGATACAACAAAATATACCAGGTCCTATGACAGATGACATGTATTTGTAAGAACAAAAATGTAAACATAGACACTAAAGTTGCATTATACAAGACTATTATTATTCCATCACTGCTACCAGTCCCAAACCTGGACAATGACAGCACAAGACAAAAGAAAAATAGTGACAGCAGAAATTACATGTCTACGAATACTCGGAGTGTCACTTAAGAGATAGAATTAGAAACCATAACATCAGACACATAACCAAAACAATACCAGTATTGGAACACATCAAGAGACAACAGATCAAGTGGTTTTCACACGTTTCCAGACTACCAACAGATAGCATGCCACAAATGACACATAGACGTAATGGTTATAAAGCCAGAGGCAGACCATGTAAAAGATGGATTATAGAAATCAAAGAGGCTACAGGAACAAGCTTACAAACAGCACACAAGAAGGCCATCTCCAGAGAACTCTTCCACCCCTGACGCCACAAGGGACACAGCGGATAGATAGATAGATAGATAAACAGACAGACACACGCTTTCTTTCATTTACTCAATCATTCCGGTAACATTAGAATAATTTTTAGTTTGTATTGGTTTTGGATTGGTTTTTTTCTATCTATTCGTTAAATCCCTTGTTGCCTTTCAGCGTCAGTAGTAGAAGAGTTTTCTGGAGATTGCCCTCGTGTGCTGAGTATATTGTGGAATTTGTCGCCTCTTTTATTCCGGTGGTCCATCGTTTTCGTGGTCGGCCTCTATGTCCGTCTTCACTGTTTCTGTATGGCATAGCTTGCCGTGGTATGCTGTCTGATGGTAGTCTGTGGATGTGTATAAACCATTTGATCTGTTGTTTCTTAATATATTCCAAGATTGGGGTGGTGCCGATTCTTAGTCTATTGTCATCATTCCTCACTCTGTCTCTTAGCGATATTCCTAGGATTCTGCGTAAGCATGCCATTTCATCTGTTATACGTTTACATTTTTCTTGTGCTGCTGTTGTCCATGTTTGGCATTGGTAGCACAGCGTTGGCATAATAATCGTTTTGAATAGTGTTATTTTGGTGTTTAAATCTACATTTATGTTTCTGAAGATTGGTGTCATTTACCCTAGGGCTTGGTAGACCCTATACTTTACTACATCTATTGTGTATTTCTTTGCTGCGCTTGCTGTCTGTTCTTATATTACTTCCTAGGTATGTAAATTCTGCCACTTGTTATAGTCTAATGTGAAGTCTGTTGTTTCCAATATATATATATATATATATATATATATATATATATATATATATATATATATATATATATATATATATATATATATATATATATATATATATATATATATATATATATATATATATATATATATATATTGATTGGTGTTCTTTCTGTTCTTCCTATCTTCATTACTTCGATCGTTTCTATATTTATGTTAAATGTATGGCATGTTTGATGTAATCTATTTGTTTTTGTAGTTTCTTTTGTTGATGCCACTAGTTCTTGGTCATCTGCAAATAGTAGTTCGTTTAAGTTAGCCTTCAGATTGTTTCTTTCCGCTGTCTTTGCTACTTTGTAGATGTGATCTATATATGTTATGAACAATAAGGGGGATAGTACACATCCCTGTCTCACACCCGAGTGAATTTGAAAATTATCAGCTCGTTCTTACTGAACACTGACTATTGGCGTATATGCTCTGACGTAGGCTTATCAGATGGGGAACTCCATATGCGTGTAGTGTTATCCATAGTTGTGCTCTATCCACTCTGTCAAAAGCTTTCTCTTGGCCCACGAAAGTCAAATATAAGTCTTGGTTATGTTCTATCGCTCTTTCTGAAAGTTGTTTGATGGCGAAGATTGCATTTGTACAGTTTTTATTTTTGCGAAAACTCATTTGTGTGGTGTTGAAACGTAGTTCTATATATGAGCACATCTTTTTTTCAAGCATCTTGCTGAAAAGTTTTCCTACGCGGCTAAAGAGTGTTATGCCTCTATACTTAGTGCAGTCTCTCTAACTGCCTTTTTTCTTCCAGATGAGAACAATCACAGCTGTATTCCACTCCTGTGGATTCTTTTGTGTCTTCCATATCAAATTGAACAGTCTTTGTAGCCACTTTATACCTGTCACTGTTAGCATTTTTATTAGTTCTATAGATATGCCGTCTATTCTTGGTGCTTTGCTATTTGGTACATGTTTAACTACGTCTTCAGTTTCGGATTTCAGGACGTAGTATGGTTATAGGTCTTCTTCTATTGTGTTTATTGTTGCAATCACTTCTCCTTCCTTTAAGCTTAACAGTTGATTAAAGTAGTATTTCCATCTTTTCTTGGGGCCTATTTAGTATATTACCGTGCTCATTATTTCTTTTGGTTCGTGTCTTTTTTTACTTCTCATGTTTTTGTACGTTCTTGTAGAACATCTTTGGTGCGTTTTGTCTATCCTTGTTAAGCATTTCTCCATATTCTTGCCACACCTTAATTTTTGCAGATTTGATGGTTTTGTGTGTGTTGTTCTATGCTGCCTTGTATGCTAAGTAATCTTCATGCGTTTTACTTGTTGCCAATTTATTGTATTTTTGTTCTTTATCTTTCCTGCGTTCTTTACCAATTCTGTCCAACAAGCTGTTATTTTTGGTTTCATGCATTTATGGTTTTTATATATTCATAGGCCTGTGTTTCCTGCTGTTTGTATGATGGCATTTTGAAATATTTCCATTCTTCTATGTGCTGGTGTTTTCTGGTAGACTTGCGAATCCATCGTTAACTTCCTGGATATATTTTTGCGCATGTTTAGTTCTTCCAATTTCTGTATATCTAGTTGCTTTTGATTCTTTTCTTGCGCTTGTTATTTTTTACTCTGTTTTGACTGTTATTGTTACTGCCTTATGGTCAGTGTCTGAACACATGTTAGATATTACTCGTGCGTCTGTTATTTTTTTTTTTACTATTGTTTCTTTTTGTGAGTATAAAGTCTAGTCTTATATCTTTCTAATTCATTCCGAGCTTGGATGATTTTTTGACTGATGGCAATAGTTTATATTAAAAGTTTGCGTTAATAAACCTGGTCTCTCATCTTCACATTACAGAAAGACAGTGAGACATGCACGAAGAAAGCTGCTTGAGTCACCAGGCTTGACAAATTTCGAAATGAACACGTCAGGGAAAGAATAGGTTAATTAACACTTCGCACAAAATGAAAGAATAGGTTAACACTTCGCACAAAATACATAGAAAAGCAGCAGATCACGGGGTTTGGCCACATTATGAGAATGCATCACGACAGTTTGCCCGTACATCCATATAACCAAATGAGATCAGGGTACAAAGTCAGAGGAAGACCACGAAAAAGATGGATAGAAAACGTCAGGGACATTTTGAACAAACACGGTTATAGTATATGTGGTGACACGCCTGCCTTTGGAACACAAGGCTCGCTCCGATCACACCTACACGGCAAGAGTGGATAATAAACCACCTGGGGAATGACAATGGACAATAGTTAATTCCAACGACGCATGCGCATTTAGCTAATTCGTTACATTCCGCAGTTCATCGGAAATATTAATTTTGTGTATTCAATATATGTTTTACAAACATAATTTATATTACTATAAGAAAACAAAATTTAATATTTCTGAACTAACAGTAATGTCTTCCTTAGTTTTATTAGACATTATTATCTTTTTTGTTTGTTTTCCCATGAACCTTTATCTAAGTGCTACGAGCAGCCATTTTCTTACGCTTAACCTGTGGGTCTGGGCGGGCAATTTATTTCCTCAAGTAGGAATTTATCGGGAGGAACTGGCGTTCCTGTAAATCAGGAGCAATGAGCCAGTATATTCATGTGTCGGAGAATGAGGGTGACGAGCCCATGGAAGTACCAAGTGAAGATGACGGAACTCTGTTGTTGACGACTTTGTCTGCACAGTTCTCTGGGGCCTGTGGTCTCAAGTATAGAAATCATGAAACGGGAACTCTACGAGGGATTAGGCTGTCGGATGGTCGTTTATATCCACCTGATTCGGACTGGTCACACCATGTATATATTGTCGTATTTCCTAAAGGTATAATTGCAGAATCTGACTTAATCTTATCTGTTTCCCCTAGTCCTAATTGTTATTTCTCTTCTGAAACTGAAAGCAATCATGAATCAATGACGCCCCAACTAATAACAAATACATACTAAAATATAGGCCTAGTAATTAACTAGTATAGGCGGCCTACTCTTAGTAAATCTGAAGTCACATACTCATCATACATTAACCCATATATCATGATCATACACATTTGATATAACATACATACTACAATAGGTCTACTCTTTATCACGAGGCTAGAAAATCAACCAAATATTAATATTTGAGTTGAATTGAATGCAATATGATGATATCCATTATCCTAAAGACTAGAGAAGGGATATGAAATAACGATTTCCCTAAGACTAAGTAAAAGATTGCTTGCTTTCAACATCTATTTCATCATACCACTCTACTCCCATTGACCATTCTCCAAATGGGGGATAGGTCAGCCAACTTCACCCCTAGCTTTCTTAGCCACAACATGCCAAGTCATTGTTGCTATTCTTTGGTCCCCAGCAACACAAGCAATTCAATGCTACAAATGTGAGTAGTAAAATTAGAAGTGAGCACAGAAGAGGAAATGTTTTGCCTTTTCTCTGCTTTCTTTTAGGCCTACACCTCGCAGGATTGAATGACCATTGGTTCGCGAGCTATGTAACATTTGGTCACTTGATATGTAGTAATAGTAGGCCCTTGACATATGTAACTTTGAAACCACCTTCTTGGTCTGTTTCTTGATGTTTCCATTCTCATATTGTTTGCTCTTGCTGCTGACCAATTTGGATGCATAATTATTCTTTTATTTCCATAAAATGTGTTTGCATCTATCATTTTGTATTTCAAATATGTATGTACATATGACTGCACTGCAAAGTTGGTTGTGTCCTACCCTGAGGCTTAGAGCTATAACTTGTTCTGGTCTACTCATAATTTGGTAGTCATCTTGTGTTGGTGTTTGTAAATTTCTGATTTATTGAACATTTGTTTTTAATGATAATGGTATGCCTTATTAGTCACCTGAAATATCCTCCTTAGCCAGTTTATCTGCTTTCACATTTCTAGGTATTTCACAGTGGATGGTGTCTACTGCATGGATGTCTTGTGCTGGTTACACTGTTCAGTCAATAGTATTTGTTATCATTATCAAGTGCTGTCTCCGCAACGAAGGTTGACTACAACAGACTTCCAACACAATCCTGTCTCTTGTTTTGGTGGTGCACTCTGCTAAACTAACCTGTCTATCTTGTGATGTTATTCTCCCACTTGTATCTCTGCCTACCTCTTGCTCGATCCCTTTGACTTTACCCTCAAGTAAGGTCTTCAATATGGTGTCATGTCTTTTAGTGTCCAAAATATTTTATTTGCCTGATCTTTATTTCTCTTAGTAATTCTTTCTTCATATTAAGTGTTTTTAGCACCTCTTTGTTTGTTTTTTTGTCTTTCCATGATGTTCTCCCTAATCTTAAATATACTTACATCTCAAAGGCATCAATTCTATCTTCTAATTGTTTGTTTAGTGTCCATGTTTCTGAGCCATACATTACTACAGAATAGATGTAGCACTTTATAATTCTCATTTTTAACATGTTTGTAATCTGTTTAGATGTTACTATTTCCCTCATGTCTTTGAAGGTACTTTTAGCCATTCCTATTCTCCTTTTAACTTCTGTTTCACATCTGCCGTCATTTGTGACTATGTGTCCAAGATATTTATAATCATAATGTTTTATTTGTTGTAGTTTCTATCCATGTATGTTTTTGTAGGAAGAAGAAAATAAGAAAGAATTTGAGTTTGCTTCAAGAAAGAAGGGACTGATAATTGATATTAGAACATAATTTTTTATTGAGATCCCTGAGAATTTATTGCTTGAGGCTATAGATTTAGGTGTTATGAATGGTACTCTTTTGTGGTGGTTCTTTTAGAGGTCGGAGTGCATATGGGGTAAACTGAGTAGTATGAAGTCAATCCTCTAATACTTTTTTGTTCAACTTTTGTATAATTTTCTGGTGGTTTTTTTTTACTGTAATGGATAAATGACAATGTGAAATAAAATCCTGCGTTTTGAAAAGCACATAACTCATTCACAATTTGCCAATCATAATTGCTATATCACTATCATGTGACTTATGCTTTCCAGAAGATAGTCTTCCCTTATGAATCTCCAGAAATCCCTGCAGTCTCTGGCAAGTTGTCCCGTTTCCTCTAGCAACATGTGCATGAATTCTTGAATAGCTCTTGCCCAACGACGTCTTGGTCGGCCTCTGCCTCTATTGTCTTCTATCGCCACCTCCAACAATACTCTTTCCATGCCATCATGTCTTTTCACATGGCCAAAGAAACCAAACTTCCTTCTTAATATCGTGTTTAAAAGCCAGCCTTATTGAACGTTGATTTTTCTTAGCACATCTTGGTTGGTCTTTCTATTATATCATATGAATGTTAATTGTAATGATTTATAAAAACTTAATATACACTGGATTGGATGGAGGCAAGGAGTCTCAGCTTCATTCCCCACCAGCACTCAAATACAGAAATGTTAACATTGCACTTTTATCTTCAGCAGCAATACTTTCTTTACTATGTTGCGTTCAACCCAGCATTATTTTGTTGATTTTCTAGCCCTATGATATATTGTATATAATTTTAATGAAATGTGTGCTGTATGATATATGTGTTCTGATTCAAAAGGAACAGGCTTCCTTTTAACTTAGACAAACATTTGATTCCTGTGAATCCCAATTCTTTGACCTCAAGATAAAAGATTTTTTGATGGAAACAATAGTAAATGTAATAATTAATTGGAAGGATTGGGAGCGAGAACTTATATTTCTTTGAATAAGTTTATAATCTTTCAAAATTCTTAAAATTGATTGTTAATATGTTTGATATGGCTACTTTTCTTTTTTTTTAAATTAATAGCTCTGGTTTGATGAGCCATTTATACCCATGAAATGAGTCATAATTAGCACCATTGATTGGCCACACATTTAATGTTTAACTGACATTTAGTAACATTTGTCTGCCCCAGCAGGAGAGAAACCAAAGGAAAATTCTACTCACAACTCAGAGTCATTACACTCTCTCAAGTCCTTGAAGCGATTCAAGTGTAGTGATCTCATTGTTTTGGGCCTGCCTTGGAAAAGCAGTGAGGACGACCTGAAGAAGTACTTCCAGCAGTTTGGAGAACTGCTAATGGTTCAGGTATGTTAATTACTTTTTAAACTTCCCCATAGTATAGTGGTCAAGACATTTTCCGTATACTACGGAAATTGCGAGCACGATACCAGGCTATGATGTCTTGTTTATAAGTGAATTTTTTGGGAGATCCCTGGTGATTTTCGCTTGAAGCTACTGAGTTATTTATAATTATTAATACTCTGAACTGACAGAATGCTGTTCTTTGAGAGGGGCAAAATACACATGGGGAAAGCTGAGTACAAATATAATTCTTGCAAATTAGCAGGATGTAGTCTGGAGAATGAAATGCGGTGTCATGGTTTATAGCTTAGCTGGTATCTGCACCTTTAGGCCTGACACATCCGACTATATCATGGTTTCTTGATCAATTTGACACTATATGTCTCCATAGTTACATCATATGATGGAAGATAAAGTGTTGCTATTCTTTCTTTCCCCCGTTTTGATGACAAATATATGTCCACTTTGACTTTTGAGCCATTATTTTAGTTAATTTACTTAGTTACTTGGTTCGCCTGTGTGTTGACAGGGGCCGAAAAGGAACAAGAACTAGCACTGGCTTTCCATGCATGTTGTAAGAAGTGACTAAGAAGGCCGTCAAATTGTATAGAGCATGAGTTCCAAACCCATGCTTTCTGATTCCCAAGTGGGGTTGCAAAGTGTTTTAACACTTTGCTGAACAATCCTAAATGTACTTATCTCTCAATACCAAGGGTGTTTGTAAATCTTTTAGACATTGACGATGCTGTATTAAAATATCCATATAAAATCGAACTCGTTAGAGTTTTTACATTTTTCATATTATAATGAATGAATTATGACATGTAATATGAATTATGTCATAATTTACATTTTCTGAATGAATTTGAAAGCCCAGAGTTATTTCAAGAGCAAAATCCTACTTATTATAATACTGGCCATGGATTTACATTAAATCTCTTTATAAAAATCTTCCAGAATATCAGATGTTTCAAGAATAAAACTCATTAGCCATGTCAAGAGACTGTATTCAGTGGCTGCTGCCATTTTGTAATGACATACTATTCTGGATGAGCTATTCTTAATTATACTACCTCTGTATACTTGACATATTTCTGATGTATAATGGATCTGAAGATATTCATGAGTTTTACTCTCCTGTGCCTCTCTGTGAGAGTGGGTTTTCAATGCTTCTTTATTTGAAAACCAAAACAAGAAAGTGACTAAATGTTTCAAGTGACATGAGGTTGGCATTAATGGAAACTCGTGAATTTTTGAGTGTGTTAACCAGCTACAATATCAATCAATACATTAAATATGTTGTAAGTATTGTCGTAAATATTAAATTATACGGAATAATTTATTAGTGATGTTTTATTTTACAATAGTAAACGGCCTTTTTTAAAAATGTTTTGTGATCATGGGTTACTTTGCTTCCATAAAATGGGATCGTGACTAAAATTAAAAGTTAAAATATTCCAAAACCATGCTCATGTCAGATGTCTCTCGCAAAAAGATGCAGATATCGCAGCCATGCTGCAAACCATGACACAGTACATTTCATTTTTTTGGACTTTATCCATCTAATTTACATGAGTTTTAGAACAAATGCAATGAAGTAATAGACAATACCTATACCACAGATACAAGAGGAAGACAATATAATAGGACACCATGTCCACCATAGATGCAAGATTGGGACAATCCACAGTGGACATAATGCCCTATTCTTTTGTCTCACTACCTTATCTGTGCTATAGATGTGCTTATCTAGTCCTAGTCTGATGTCTTAGCCTTATAGTTATCCATTCCAGTAAATTTGTTCAATATTACTTTATTTCAAGTACATTTCTTTACTGTGTACACTTCACAGTGCCCACATCTTTGTTCCTGAACATATTGCACCAGTTTTGTGTGATACAACATAATCCTTTCATCCTTTACTTAGCTGTTCACAGATTACATATTTTAAATATTAAACAATTAAAACAAAATTGTGATGTTTGTTCTGGTGAAGATGTTATATGGAAACATTGATCATTTTTGTCATCTTCATATGCTGTGCTGGGTGGCATAGAAAATCATTGATCTACACAACATTCTTATATGCTGTGCTATCTATCATCTCTACTACTGACTTTCTGCCATGATATGATGCCAAACTCTCCAGTATCTTCTCTCTTTATCATCATCTGTCTTTTTTCCTTTCAATTTTGCCTGTTGGTACATTGTACTCCAAACCTTATTGCATCTGGCCAATAAATGTGGGCTGTTCTTTTCTGCTTCTTCACTCCCCAGTCAGGGTCAGGCATTCATGTGGATTTCTTCATTGAACTGTACTGTGGTCACTAGCTCTAAGACATGGCCGTAGAGCTCGTCAGCTGTTTCAGATGGCTTTCTGGTGTTGAGTAACTTCATTTTGGTGTCAATCTCCCTCAGCACAACTTCATTAATTTTTCTATCTGTCTATGGGATTCTCAGCATTCTACTGAAGAACATCTCTGTTGCCTCTAGTTTCCCACTTGTTTATTTATTTATTGTCCATGTTTCACTTCCTTATGATAGAAATGGCTTTATATTTGTGGAAGACTCTTTTCCTTCTTTTTAGAGAAACCTGTTGTGACATTATATATTCAATGTGTGAAAAGCTGCTTGATCGTGCGATAATGCCACTGCATTCTGGGCAAACACATAAGTGCTCAGTCTTCCCAAGCAAATATCAAAGTGTATGGTTCCCATAGCTAGTTGAATACATTCCTCATTCTGCCACTCAAATGTCCAGTCTTGCCTGTGCCACACTGAATACCAAATTCTCCCAATCGTATGCTAGATGCATCCTTTATAGAAGTGTCTATATTCAACAGGTGCTTTCCAAACAACAGCTAAATGTCTTCCTTATCAAATCTCAATTCACCGATTATATGTGCATTCAAATCCATCCACTTTTACTGCTTGGCCATCTACTTAGCCAAGAACTTTTCTAAGACAACTTAGAAAGACATACTGACTGCCATAGTAAAATGAGTCTCAGAGAGCCATTTGAGAACTACATTAATGGCCTCGACCTCAATCCTCATATTGTAACTAGTTGTCCTATATGCTACATTGCGCTTGGCATTAATTTTACCACTTGCACTAACTAGAACACAGTAGTCAGATTTCTCACTATGACAGAGACATCTGTGAACACTTGTCATGATCTCCTGAGTTATCAGTCAGCAAATCAAGAACCGATATCTTATGGCTTATTTTCATGGAATGTCATTTTTTTAATTTTTGATTATTGAAAAGGTGTAGAGGATTGAGTTCATTGTACCTGGTACTTGAATTATTCCATATGTACTCTGTTCCTCAACAAAGTGAAATACATACTTTTGCAAAGGCCTCCCTTTGGTTTTCTGGGTATGAATCTCAGGAGGATTGTGTTGAAAACACACTACCATAATTTCTCTCCCAAATTGCATATAAGAAAAGCACAAATGGCCAGTAAACAAACTTTTGATGATCGTCTTCTTCTTCTTTCGTTCACTTGAAACATGTCTATATCTGTAATTCTGTCTCCTTAATAAAACTCACTGTCTTTTGTAGTTCATACAGTGTTCCATAGATCTTTGATTCCAGTGTTGTTTCCTCTGGCCAATATGTCTACCTCAGCATTTCATGCTCAGAACACTCTTGAAGTATATGTTTGGCACTCTGTGCTGCCTGTCCACATGTACACATGGCCGTTTTGCCAATCTTGAACTTTGTATACATGTGACTGCGGAGTCGGTTGTGTCCTGTTCTGAGACGTAGAATTATAACTTGTTCTGATCTGTTCATAATGTGATAGTCATCTTGTGTTGGTGTTAGTGGCTTTCTTATTGACTTGATCATCTGTTTTTTCTGATGGTAGGTGATTGGTATATCTGGTTGGTCTTCGGCAGCACCTTCCTTAGCCAGTTGGTCTGCTTTTTCATTTCCTGGTATTCCACAGTGAGAGGGTATCCACTGCATGGTTACCCTATACTGGTAAGACAATTCGCTAAGTAGTTTTTTCAAGTCTGTTAGTTTCCAGACTGGAGAGCTTGAAGCACTGACCTTGCATCTGTCAGGAATACCACAGGCTGTAGGTCAGAGTTGGAGTTTAGCAGTTTTTTAGCTGCCACACTAATTGCCTGGATTTCTGCATCATAATTATTGCAGAATTTTCCCGTCGGTGTTCTGATTGTATCTCTAGGCTTGTGTGGATATTCTATATATACACCTGCACCTCCATTCCTCACGGCATTCTGTGCTGACCCATCTGTGTATACTCTGACCCATATATCTTGTGGATATTCCTCATCTAGGAAACTGAGGGTGACTGTCCTTCGCTGCACACTGTTCTGTTCGTCCTCGCTTAGTATTCCTTTCACATGGGTCTGAATGTATATTGGCATTCCATGTCTTTCACTCCACGGGGTTTGTTCTGGTACAGGCCTTAAGGGGCTGTCAACTTCAGGTAGGTCTGTAAGTTGTCTGCGGGGTCGTTTAGCTTGATGGATAAAGCTGCTTCTTTTCAGTCGTCCCATTGCTAGATTTTGGAATCTTTCCTCCATTGGATGACTTGGCATACACTGAAACTTTTCTGCCTGAATTAGTACTTTTGTGTCTCTGCGTTCGCCAAGTGTTTGCATTCTTCCCATTTTCAGCATCTCTGCTATGTGTGTTGATTTCATTGCTCCCAACATTATTCTAAGTGCCTGGTTTTGCACTTTATCTAGATCTTGTAATGTGGTGTTTGATGCAGGACACCACGCAGCTGAACCATATTCCATGTGTGGTCTTATGCCTTGCTGGTAAACTTTACTGAGTATATTCCCACTGGCTCCCCATGTGATTCCACTTAGTTTTCTCAGGATAGCTAACTTCCTCCTGGCTTCTGTTGTTGCTTTGTTTATGTGCTGCTTCCATGTCAGCTTATCATCAAAAGTAACTCCGAGGTATGTGGGTTGTTTGTCTTCTTTCAAGATCTCTCCATCTATTTTGATATGACCGGCTTTTTGTTTTGGTGAGAGGGTAAAAAGTGTAGTGCTGCACTTATGTGTTAATGCTGACGCACCATCTATTAGCCCATAAGGTTAGGGCATCGATAGCTCTTTGTATTTGTTTAGTGGCCACTGTCGCATGTTCTTCCGTGCACCAGGTCATCAGCATACATTGCCACTTTGATCCCATGTGGTAGTTCAGCAACTAGGTCATTGATGAAAACCAAGAAAAGTGTGGGTGACAGGACTCCTCCCTGGGGGACTCCATGACGCTGTAGAACTTTCTTGCTCTTGCGACCATCTAATTGTACCCTGGCTCTTCTATTATGCAGGTATGCTTTTACCCATTTGTACATTCTTGAGCTAACCCTGCAATTTCGCAATTTCTTTAGGAGCCCTTCTTTCCAGACCTTATCTAATGCTTTTGTGAGGTCTATCCATGTTGCTAGTACCAGTTTCTTATTTTGGAAGGCATCCTCAATCTCTTGGGAGAGGTAGGTTGCCTGATCTTCAGTAGAGTAGCACTGTCTGAAACCTGCTTGCTGTGATACCAGAAGGTTTTCACTTTCAAGGTACCACTGCATCCTAAGATTGATAATGCGTTCCATTGTTTTGCATAGACAGCTTGTGAGGCTGATGGGCCTGTAGTTGGAGACTTGTGTTGCCATCTTTTCCTGATTTGAGGAGTGGTATTATTATTGCTTCTCTCCACGCCTGTGGTACATTACCTGTGGACCAGCTTGTGTTAAAGATCTGCAGTAGCTTTGCTCTTGCTGCAATTCCCAGGTTTCTAATCATTTCATTGGACACTCCATCAGCTCCAGGGGACTTTTTCATATTCAATTTGGATATTGCATGCTCCAGTTCTCTCATTGTGATTGGTGCCTCCATGACTTCAGGTATAGGTTCGCCTTGTCCAATGTTTTGCTGGTTCTCTCAAACCTCCTGTTGTTTGTCGGGCTGACTTTGATGTTATTGTCTTCTGCAAAGGAATCTGCAAAGTAATCAGCTGCATGTTTACCTGTTAAAATGTTTTTATCTTTATTAAGTGTGATCTTGGTATTTCTCCCTGTACCTTCATCATTTAGTTGTTTTACAAGTTTCCATAATTTCCTCGTATCTCTTTCTAGGTTCAGCGACTCTGTTTTTTCTTTCCAGCTACTCCGTCTGGCTTGTAACTTGGCTCTTTGAAATTTAGCTATTGTTTGCTGATATTTGTTGTGATGTTCTTGGCTAGGTCTGTTCTGAGCCTGCTGTCTAGATGTTTCCATCTCATTTTGCAGCTTTTCCAGTTCATCATTCCAGTAGGGTTTGTAGTTTTTGCGTGCCCCCCTGGGTATGGTTTTACTAGCAGCATGTAGTATACATCTGTTAAATTCACTCACTGCTCTATTGATGTCTTTGGCAAAGTTCATGTCCTTAGCTAGAACACAGGTTAAATGCTGGTACATTTTCCAGTCTGCCCTCTTATAGTTCCACCTAGTGAGCGTGCTGCTGTCTTTGGTAAATTCATTGTGGATTTCCAGAAATACTGGTCTGTGGTCACTACCCCCCAAGCTGCTTTCCAATGACATGTGTGATGTTCCATTCCAGGCCTGGTGAGTGGAATGCCAGATCTGGTGTAGAGGTGGTGTGCGATGCTCTCGAGTAGAAGGTTGGTGAGTCTGCTGGCTGGTTAATAAGGATGAGATTATTTTCATCCTGCCAGCTCTCAAGTTCATCACCTCTCTTGTCGATATGATCGTAGCCCCCAGCTCTGAGAGTGGCTGTTGAAGTCACCACACCATAAGTCTCTCTTTATCTGGAATTGTGTCTAGTGTCAATGGTTTATCATTTAGGCAGTAGTAGTTCAGGAGATGGAATTCTGCACTGTCTGTTTTTAGGTGGAGCATCTGGTATTCTGCCCCTTCCATATATACTTCCAGCTGACATGCGCTGATATTGTTTTTAACAAGTGTCAGAATTCCACCCTTTCTGTCAGATCGGTAGCACTGGTAGACTCTGATTTTGAAGACTATGTCGCTGCTAAGTAGTGTTTCTTGGATACAGCATATATTAACTTGTTCTTCACTGAGGACATTTTCAAGTTCCAATATTTTGCTGTATCCATCTCTTTTACTGTTGACGCCCTCAGCATTCCAGTGCATTATTTTTATTGGTCGTTTAAAGTTTGTTTGGCCAGTAGCTCTATTCCCTTGCCTCCTGGCTCCTCGAGGCAATTGAGAAGGACTTTCAGTAACTGAGGTTGGGCCCTTTTGAGGTATAGGGCCCATCACCGTCCCTGCCTGAACGTCCGCCACAGGGCAGGCACCATAACTTTTTATAGATACAGACATGTTTCCATTGTGTTTTGTGCATGGCATCCTGATTATCTGTGTGCCTTTTGGCTGGATGCTTCCGTCTTCAGCACTCTGCTTACTTGGGCAGGACTATGGTCCTGCTTGAATGGGACTGCCTGATCAGTCTTAGTTTCCAGCCCCTGATGGCTGAACTAAGCCCCATCACCACTGCACGGTGCTGGCCTTGATGGGGTTTTGATGATCAAAACAGATAAATTGTCATATTCAAAAGTAAAGGTATGTCATCACAACCGAGATCTTTTTGTCCGGGCGTGGTTTCGAACCTGGCACGCTGTAACCCCGTGATAGCAAGCAAGCTCACTATCAACTAGTCTACTGCGCTCCTCAAGACACATGACACATCAAAAGAAACAGTCAGCACTGGGCCCCCAACATTTCTATACATTTTGTGAAAGATGATTTATTACATTCTTCATCATCCAAACAAGATAAATATTACGTTAGTAATGTTCTACGGTCAACTTTGTGGCAGAGGGGCTATTGAAACTGAGTCATAATCCTAACCCATGTGAATTTGCTCAAGGTTTATCATGCAATGTGTCTGATGTACGGTATATGTGATGTTTAAAAAAAAGTAACAGTAGATGAAATGCTTGTATGTATGCTTCATATTTGTATGCTAGATATGCTTCACTAATTATCACTTCTTATGCGACAGGTTAAGAAGGACCTCAAGTCTGGACAGTCAAAGGGCTTTGGCTTTGTCCGATTTGCTGAGTATGAATCACAAGTGAAATGTATGTCACAGAGGCATATGATTGATGGAAGGTGGTGTGATGTTCGGATACCAAATTCTAAGGTGTGTTTCTGTTGTTTGCAAAGTATGATAACATTAACTGACAAAACATTTCAGATGACATATGTAAGATGCCAGAAGTGAACAGTGACATGCCAGCTAGCACCATTACTGCTCAACCCAAAGACCAAGATGGAAGTCAAGAGACGGATGATAAACAGTATTTTTATGCTGACACTCAGCTATCAATGCCAGACATTGGCGCTGACAGCAGCCCAGTAGAGAAAATATGAAATGTCTAAGAAAAGTCATAAAAGTAACCAAACTAGACAAAATGAGAAATTATGAAATCGAAAGAATCAGTATAAGACCATGCACAGAAGACATCGAATTACAAAAAAATGATTTGGACATTTTATAAGAATGAACCATAACCAAGTACCAACAAGAACATATAACATAAGAAGATCTGGATACAAGGCCAGAGAAGGACCTAGAAAAACTTAAAGATTTTTTTCCATACCCAGGAGTGCATGTTCAAGTTAGCGTATCCAATGCCTGAGTCATGACTCCTACTTTCAATGGGATCAATTGTGATGGGACATAGGGTTTCTGTGTGTTCTTGCGCATGAACAGCTCTTCTGCCAGTCGGTCTAGTGATGAATAATTGTGGCTTTGTTGACACTATATTGATTCACATACACAACGCTGCTATCTAGTGTGTGTTGCTTTTTTGAGAATCAATGTCTACTCATAGGACCACCATACCTTATAGTGGTCTACCCATATTGGGACATTGACACCCCTCCAATGTTTCTGCTTTTTTACCTGACCGAGATGGAATACACAGATACTGTGTTACCACAGTCCTGCTGGGCGAGTTTGCATGTGGGGGGGGGGGGGGGAGATGTCTCAAAACAAGCTGGTAGTTTGCTTGCTTCACCCATTGTGTCTTTCCTTCGACGAGGTGCTTCACAGCCAGCAAACTATTCCTTGTGTAGGAAAACATTCCATTACCATCCTTAGGTCCCAGACCTAATTTCTTCTGTGTGAGCTGTGTTGGGCAACAGGCGAATTAGATTCAAGGTTGATACACGTTCCTAGACGAGGTGCTGCTTTGCCAAACGTGTCGGGGGATCTGGGATTAGACCTGTGCAATTCTCACGCACTCACTCGTCCGCTTGTGCTCGCCTTCCGATCCACCGCCAGGCATGGCCTGTTTTTTTTTTCAGTGATGACCAACAACCTCAAATCAACAGTCATCAAATGGGAAAAACAACCAAAGCAAAGTAACATAGCATATCAGAATTTAGGGCAGATGTCTCTATACTAAAAAACAAATATGTGAACATGAATTCTTAAACTGCACTATACAAAATGATCATCATACGATCACTATGCTATCAATTTTAAATGTGGACACTAACAATAAAAGACAAAAGAAAACTTCTGGTGTTAACAGAGCATGCGGCCTTTATCACACAGCTACAAAGTCCCTCCCTGCAACTCTTAAGAGTGAAACATGCAGTATTTGACAGTTTGACTCAGTCTAGTTATAAGTGAATCTGGTATGGTGGTACCCCCAAGTAGCATCTCGCTGTATAATATGGAAGTGCTTACCATGTATATAAGAATACCACACAAGTTGTGTAAGATTCCAGTTCTTAAATTTGTATTGCCATTGTGATTTTATTCGTGTTTTATAAGAAGGATGCATGGACAGAAAAGAACATATTATGCTGCTAGTTTTAAGTTGGATGTTATCACTTTTGTTTAGAAATCTAACAATTCGATGGTTGGCATGTCATTTTATTGTTAACAAAAAGCAAGTACGAGAATGGAGAACCAAAAAAAAAAAGGAATAATTGTCTCTGATGCAAAGGACAAAGTATCCAAATCGGTAATAGGGTAGAGGCAGAATGGATTAATTGTAACCCACACAAATATTCGAATCAGGGTGCTCACCATATTAAAAAATCCTGCATTCTGGTCACAAAAATCTGTGGACTTTGTTACTTCGATGGGATCAAGAAAAATTATGCAGCAAACAGGATTTGAACCAGGCCTGCTCAGATGGCACCCACTGATCTCATAACTTTAGTCAGCATGTATTCGACCACACCTCATCCCTAAAAAAGATGCAATTTTAGTCAAGACTTCCAACATGTATCTATGCTTCTATATCTCAAGTTTCTGTGAATAAGGGCCAGTCAATCGACACACAGACAACAATAACACACCCTGCACAGGTATGTAGTTTCCTTGACAACCAGATACGTTTAACATTAGTAAGTGCCAGAAGGCCTCAATGCTACAATGACCAAATTAGGCCTACTTGTAAACATAAATAACACATAAACATAAACAATGTTGCTTCAAATATGACATGAGTAAATGAATAATATAATATAGAAGCATCAAGGATTTATTAAGCTGCACTACACCATTGGCGTACACAAATGCACACTTCCAGGTGTAATCCTCACAGCGCCATGGTTGCAAAATTGCGGCCGTTGCTAAGCAAGGTTGTAACTTTGCTAAAAAGTTTAAATTTGGCATTTTCTTTAAGGAAAATTTATCATCCTTTTTTCGAGAAATCCATGTGCAAAGCAGATGACAGATATTACTCTAACTAGATTTGCGACATTTTCAGCACTGTTGACCTGCAAGCACATTCAATATGTGTCTTATGTATATATTGGTTTTTATGCTCTCCATAATGAATGCATTACACTCATTTGTAGCATTTGTTTTCAAGCATGTATACTCTCCATGCCTGCAGTAAGTGTGCAACTTTCATATCCATACAAAAAAAATTGAATTATTGCAAATGTATATAGGTTGATCTACTTACTCTACTTATTATTGGCCTATATCGTCTTTCATACTAGGAAGGAGCACAACAGATGATGCATCGCAAGGTATTTGTGGGACGATGTACTGAGGAAATGACTGCAGATGACCTGCGAAATTATTTCAGCAAGTTTGGTGAAGTTGTTGACGTGTTCATACCCAAACCCTTCCGAGCATTTGCTTTTGTTAGTTTTACGGACTCTGAGACTGCCCAGGCACTATGTGGGGAAGACCACATCATCAAGGGAGCTAGTGTGCATATAAGCAGTGCTGCTCCTAAAGCAAATGAGAAGTAAGTAACTGAGTGCTCTTTAAAAAAAATTTAATTTGCTATATGACATTAAATTATTCACAAATTGAATGAATGGGAGACTGCAGTAAAACTACATCATCATCAGGTGCCATGCCGGCTAGCATAGGCGGTCATGGCTCTTCACAGCTCTTTGTCCACAGTATTATGTATCAAAGTCGTTGTTTCCTTGCCATGCCAGGTTTAAAATTACATACTAAATAGATAAACTAAGGAAAAAATTATATAATCAGTTAAATATATTTTACAGAGCCATAAAAAACAATGAACAAATGAACTTTTTGACCAAAGTCTTTATCAAGATAATCACAAAGAATAGAGTATGATATAGAATGAGACTACCTGGAATTATGTAGTCTCCTATAACCTAACACAAATGAAAATAAGAGTATGGCAAATAAGAAAAATAAAGTATATGAAAGACATTATAGAAAGACATGATCTGATGAAAATGTGACATTAAAAGTTATAATATAATTATATTAGTCTGCTGGAAATTTATGAGCTCAATAGGCAAGTTTATAATTCTGAACAAAATACCCACCATAGGAAGAGGCGTGACTAAGAGACACAAAGAACGTAGAACTGTGCTTCTTGACAGCTGAGATATGTCAACGTCTACTACTGGACTGTGAAAGCTTCTCCTAGAATTGTTAATATATTTATGGGTATTTGGACAAGAGAGTGCTATCACTGGGAGATTATTGCATCAATACTCGATTTATTTCGGACAGTAATTATCAAATTTTAAGATTTCTCATGCTGACTACAGACGAGATTATGACCCAATGAGTCACTGTGCCAAACTTTACTTCGTTGGAATCGGTCATGCCATTGAGATTTCTATACAGTTTGACACAATCATAGAGTTATGGAGTTATGCATTTGTATAATAAATATATATATATATATATATATATATATATATATATATATATATATATATATATTTATTGATAATATGTACTATGAATGTAATACTATGATAAAAGCAGAATATCAGAAAAAGTGGAAGCAAATGACCCAACTTTAGAACCAAATGACCCCGACCATCAAATGTCACGCAAGGAACAAACTATCATCTTCAGACTACGAACTGGCCACAACAGATATGTGGACGGAGCCCAGAGACTGCAGAAAACATTCTTCATGCCTGTCAACTTCTACCAAGAAGAGAGGAAGAAAATTTGGCCTGCTGAGACTTCCAGACCTGAGGGGTTCCATGAAGCAAATCACACAATTCATTGAGGCTATTGGTGGGGTTGTGTGGTATGTGTGTGTCTATATATATATCTCTCTCTCCCTCTCTGTGGGTGTGTGTGTGTGGAGAGAGATATATAGGATCTAGATGTATAGAAGTGTAACAGGAATTATGTAGGAGCAGTAATTAGGGTATTACAGAAGGATGTTGAGAACGTCATGGACAGATATTAAGCTTTGTGAGAATATCTACATACAGGCAACTGTGAGGTGCTCACCTCATGCATCATATGCCTCCTCCTTGAAGGACCTGTTCTGGATGGTTGGTTTGTGTTTTTCAAATTTATTGTTGTGTTCACGGTTTGTTGAGTTTTTGGCTTTGCTATTTTCACATTGCTTGGTAGCCATCCCCACGCCTCCTATGACATACATGAAAGATGGCAGTGTTGCTATTCCTTTAGGTTCTAGTAACACACATATGCTACATTGGCACACAGGCTGAAGAATCCATGTGCTGAAGAAACAATATTAAAATTATAACAAGAACTGCTAAAGATGAGAGACAAAAATCTTTCAAATATCAGCAGTGTCCAGGTACAATTACCTCAACCTTTTCATGAATCACAACTTATAGCAATTCAGAACTTCAAGAAGAACACTTCCAGACCTGATAGAATTGCTAATACAATGATTCAACACCTAGGACCTTTTGGAAAAAACAGTTGGCTTTTTTTAAATTTGAACTCATAGTGTTCAGACCCAAAAAGGACATTTTTTACACTCTGATTAGTAATAAAAATTTTAGTATGGGCATCTTTAGTGATTTTATAATATTTATTTAGATCAACCTACAGTGCTGTATCATACATGAAAAATGTGCAGAATTAAATGAAATGTTCAGAAAATGTGTTTATGTTTTTTGTATAGAAGAAATACATAAGCAGTGTGAGGAAAGTTCCAACAAAAAAATAGAAAGGACTCATTTTGAAGAGAGAAAGAATAAACTAAAGCATAATGCATTACACTGTTAGACGTGTCACTAGCTCCTAATTAGCAGTATTAGAAAATGTCTCCAATTGTGTATAAATTTGCTATGTTTTTGTTGTTTAGAAGCACAAATATAATATTTTCAATAGTTTGAATGTTCAATGACACATTAAAAATCTCAAGAATTAACACTTTCCGGACCAGTTTCGACGGCTGTCCCATTTCGTTATAGAACCTTAGTGACCAACTTCGACGATCGTTGAAAACGCTATGATAGATCAGAAATACAGTAATACCCATTGCAATAATGATAATAAAAATGGCGTTTCCGGGAAATCATGTTGTGCAAAAATGGTGGCACTTGTGGTATACAGATATAGACATCATAGATTAGTTTTTATCAAGAAATATCAGAGATTTCGACGGTAATATTGTATGATATTAATGTAAATCTAGGCCTAGCATTATGATATAGCATTTTGCACTTGAAATAACTGTGGAGCTTTCAGATTCATTCAGAAAGTGCAAACAGTTGGTACAACACATAGAAAGTATCAAGACTCTCGCATTAGATCAATTTTATACAGATTTTTAAAGACGGCGATGTCATTGTATTAAAATATTGCATGTACCCATGGTAATGGCGGATAAGCACACTCTGAATTGTTGGTGAGCAAAATGCTAAACAACATATTCTTTAAATAAAAAAATAGTGTCCATTGGCTTATTTCCTCAACATATTCAATCAAAACCAGGGTAAAAATTTAAATCTTGGAGAGAAAAAACCACTTATATGACCCATAATGAAACCAGGAAAAAAAAATCTTAAGAAAATAAAAAAAAATAAAATACAGACATATCAGTCTCCTCAGCTGTGTAGAAAGCTCATGGAAAAATTAAGTAACAGCAGAGTAGGATTGTTTCTGGGAACTAACTCAACACTGACTTCAACTTAATCTGGGTACAGACAAAACAAAAGTACAAAGGATCAACTAACATTCCTCACACAAGAAATATTGAATGTCTTTCTGAACTATCCTGACTTTACTTGATTTATTTCTTACTAATTTGTCACTGATTTTGTTGTTTAATTTTATCAGCCATTATTTTCATTTATCATTTGTACAGGCTTGATAGACGAGTGGTACCAAATCATGGACATATACCTTACCAGGGCTCATGGGGTCCAGGGAGAGCAGGAAATCCTGGCCATACCAACAATAACATGGGGGTGGCTCCTGCATTAGGCAACATGGGCATTGGTAACCTGGGTCTTGGTGCTTTACAGGTAATTAATTTGTTAGTAATAAACAACCTGCGTTATGCAGATGACACTGTCCTTATAGCAGATAGTGAACAGGAACTACAAAGTCTAATAAATCAAGTCAATAAGTCAAGTAAAGAATATGGACTAGATATAAACATAAAACAAAAACTACGATAATCAGCAAAAAAGTAGAATAGATGCTAAACATAAAAATATGTGGAGAGACACTACAACAAGTAGAATGTTATCAATATCAAAGACACAATAATCACAAATGATGGTAGATGTGAAGCAGAAGTTAAAAGGACAGTAGGAATGGGTGTTCCTATGATTTTGTATCAATGCCTGTATTATGCATATCACATTTGCACAAGTTTTTGTGCTGAAGTAAAAGTCTTTTCCCAGACTAATTCTCCATAAAGTAGATCTTGCAGTATTCTTCCATCCTCCTAGTGTGCCCCAGCCATCTGAGTCTGCGCAGAGTGAGCATAGAAAATACTGTGGTATTGTCCGTTTCCAATGCATCAGTGTTAGTGATTTTATCCTGCCACCTAACTCCAAGAATTCTATGTAGGCACTGCATTTGAAAGCTGTTTAGTCATCTCTCCTGGTGCATATAGGTTGCCCTTATTTCACTGCTATAGAGGAGGGTGCTGAGGACACAAGCCTGGTACGCCAGGAGTTTATGACAATTGACAAGAACTTATAACCCGTAAATGTCATCTCCCAAATTAATGCCAGGAATGGGGTATACCTTTCCATAGCACAATGCCCGGGCTGAACTATAGAGGCTACGTGTTGCCCATGCAATATGATTCCTCTCTCTGCTTGCCTTGTTAACTCCAAAGGAAAGGTCATACCAATACATTTGGAACAAGGCAAGCTGCTGGATAAGCAGAGCTATGCTTTATCTGTCCGAGAACGTTTACCATTGTGACATTTATAGAAGTTTATAGGACGCAAAAGAGAGATAACATATTTTACTTGGATGCAATGAGGATAAATGCCTTACATTGACATACTGCCCTGGTCATGCAGGAGCTAGAGATAAAGAAAAAACTCTTGGCACATAATTCAGTGATTGATGGCAGAGTACTGTGAAGAGACAGGGTTGACTTAATTAGTAGTATAGACTGGTATAGAATAGTTTCAAGTTGTAGGTAGTATAGAACTGGTATAGAATAGCTTCAAGTTGTAAGCATATAACTAGTATAGGATATCTTCAAATTGTAAGTTTAGAACTGGTATAGAATAGTTTCAAGTTGTAGATAGTATAGAACTGGTATATAATAATTTCAAATTGTAAATAGTAAAGAGTTTCTATAGAACAACTTCTATTAATTTATGCACCAGCAGACCACCACTGTAATTGATCCTCTTTGCATGAAATCCTATTCAAATGATCTTTCATGTTTTCTAATTTTTTGAGGAGGTCTGGTATATGATGAATGGCATAACACTGAGGAATTATCTTAGTGTTTTTGTATATAATCTCTTCATTATTTGATATTAATGCTCCTTTTCTCTTCTGTTGGAGCATGTCACTTTAGTCTGTTTCCAGTTCTCCAAAAGATGTATCTCAGTGGTGAGCAACATTTTTTTTGGCCAGCTGCTGTACAAATTTGGGGTTGTTTGTCTTGAATGGAATCATACTGAAGTTCCAAGGCTCATCACAATATTTGTCGCTGTTTTCCTAGAAAGTTTTTTTAAGTTCAAATGAACATTATAATATTTGTCAATGCTTGCCAAATTAATATCATAATATTTGTCAGTGCTTGCCCGAAAAGCATTTTTAAAGCAACCTTAAGTATCAAAAGGACATGCTGTGTGCAACATAAAAAAATGCTGTCTCTTGCAGATGTACAGCAAAGGGTCTCGGTGTATATTGCATCCTAAGTCTGTTTGATTCAGAACACTGTTCAACTTGCCAGAATTGTTGCATCAAAGGTTTGATGTAATTTCCTCATAACTGTTTATAAGGGTGTCTCAGGCCGTGGAGAAACACAAAAACAATAACGCAGAATACCATCAAATACCAGTAACTGAAAAAACACTACTGGTACAAAAGGTCATTTAAACCACCTGTTGGTTTGGGAATGTGCTTTGAATGTCAAGGCTGACGCTATCTGATATTTATTTGCCACATGAAAAGTTTACCTGATCTATTCATTGAGTAAAAAATATCTCTGTAATTGTAGGCTATATTGGCCATATATCATGTAACATTGTTAAATAGCAGGTTTGAGGACACCCTCAGATGGTATTACTTGCTCCCAGGTGTAATGCTGTCAGAAATACATTTATCTTCTCTAATCTGCACTGTTTATAAGCCATAAGTGCCATACCTTACAATCACTTAGTTCTCCAGTGTTGATCACACAATTATTTCTGTAAAACCTGAGTGTATCTTCATAGGTTTTCAAGTCCTGCAAAAATCAAATGATAACAAGCTGCAGTTCACTTGCCTTCTTACCAGATCCTATCTAGAACTTACTCCCTTTTGCTAAGTACTCAATCTCAACTAGACTGACTACTGCTTGCTAAGTTTCTGCCCTAGACTCCACCATCCTTCTAATATACTTTCACACTGAAAAGTTTCAACATGAAAGACTAAATAAGATTCACTGATTCAACATCCACCAATTCTCTGATAACCATATTGAAGAAAGAGAACAGTCTCTTGATGGATCTAACCATATCTCACAATCACATGTGCAATCTTATGTCATTTCCCACCAGATCACATAGTAACAATAAAGTTGGACCCTATTGGGCCTTATATATAATAAACGCCAGCCATCTCAATTAAACACCTTGGAAATGGATGTTTCCAGGTACTAATAGGTGGGCAGTGGCAGTATTGTCACCAGCATGTCTGTCTGCAACTGGCGATGAAAGGGGCAAGGGGATAAATATCAACATGTACAGACCTGGTGGCACCATTACTGGTACAATTTCACTTGTCCCTTTATTCTTATAATGAAAATTCACAATAGTTACCGGTATTATTTTTTATACATTGATCTATATATGGGTTTCCGATTTTTGTCACATTTTGGACATTAATGTTATATCCTCTGCTTATATTATGGTTTGGCTTATATTTGGAAATATATGGTAGTAATTTTAAATCAGCTTGGTGGACCATATTTTGCCTACCCCAATTTTTGTCTCTTTTCATGAAAGTTTCACAAATCTTGCTTTGCTATGCTTCTTCTACTTTGTTCTCCTGATTTATACACTGATATGAACTTCTTCAATGAACTGTACTGTTGTCACCAGTCCCAAGACAACATTGAGTTTTTTAGCTTTTAGAATGCTAATAGTGGGTACTTTTAATGTGTCCTACCCAACAGCTCCTTAATAATTTTTGACTCCTTTGTTTCCTTGTTGTTTCTTTTCTCAGAGTTACATATAAGGACTTCATTATAGAATACAGTGGTGGTTGAAAGTATGATGTGCAAATGTATTTTTATTATTTCAAAGTGGAAGCTTGTTCAGTAGATGCTCTATACAGTTTGTATGTAACATCATGGATATATGACAGTTTTCCTGTGCCTTAAGTCACCTTATGTATTTGCCTATCTTACAGTTAAACCATGCTATGCTGGCAGCTGCACAGGCTGTTCTCAGTAGCCAGACAGGGTGGGGACCTCTGGGTCTGACTCATCAAACTGGAGGTGCCACTACTAATGGAGAACCTATGGTGGTTGCCACTACAACAGCTGCTCCTCATAGCATCAGTACATCTTATGCCCCTACTCCCATGAGCACCTCAAATGTGGCAGGTGGAAGCGGGGCCAATACCAACTTCCTTGGATGGGGCAGCCAGACAGGTGAGATGCCTCCAGTTCCACACACTGCCGCTGCAAACCAGGTGCCGAACTGGAGTTCTATACCTGTCAAGGCAGAGTCAGGGTGGAACTGACACTGAGAGTGATATGTATTCAAAGTCTGGTTGGGTGGGTGGGTAAATGACTGGCAGTTTAGTAAATTGATAAGTGTGCTTTAGGTGCACATGTATGGTGTGATTGCTATGTTTATGTAAATGAACAAAACACTTTGGAAAGTTGTCTTGGTGAATGGAAATCTGTGGGGGATCAGGTCTTTTCCTGAAAATCAGTTTAGCAGTCAAGATTGAACAAATAAATGTATTTGTTACTTTTCTGTTTAGCTGCATACAAATTTAACAAAACAGTTGTAATGTAGAATGAAATATGATTCAACAATAGGGAAATAACCAAGAATACAAAACAAAACATGGGACAGCAGTCACTTCTGGAGGTAACCTTCTATTACATTTGAGAGTAATAGAAGTCCGCCGAAGACGGATGTGCCGGGCCATTGGCGCAAATAAAACGGCAGCACAACGCATTTCCATTCTCTGGACTAACATCCTGCTAGAAATCTAGTAGGACAATGGTCTTGCTACAAAGGAGATCCAGCAGGAGTTTGAGAATGAAAGAAGAAGAAGAGTAATAGAAGTAATATAAACATATTTTTAGTAATATAGTTTATATATTGTTTATGTGTATAAACATTGACAGAGGCTGCAAAACTTCACATATGAGAGCATTCCTCTATCATCTAGCAGAAATAGAGCCTCCTTCTCTGTGCACAGAAAGACCTCACAACATTCATAGTTGCCTTTGCTTTAGTGAATTGAAAAATGACTTCATATTGACATAGTCTGTCAAGAAAAATTATGAAAATTATGATTTTGTAGTAACATAAAAATACAAATTGTATGTCCGCTTAACAGGAAAGGAAAGTACCATTTATTTATTGTGTATTCTGGGAATCTTGGTCAAAGTCTGCAAGTAAAATGTTTTTGTTGGGTATACTAAAGAAAGCTTGGAATAAAATGTATTCTTTCCTACATATATATATATTTCCTTAATTCTACATAAATATGACAAGAACCTCTAAGTCATTTAAACTAGAAACAACCTATATATAACTAATACACATAGTATAGACCATGGCTGTCCAACTTAATTGTGGAGAAGTACCACGTTTTATATAATTAGCTAAACAGTTTGTAGGCTACACACATACAGGTTATGCTTGTACAACAACATGATTGCATTAGTTGATACTCTCAGGTGGAATATTTGTTCATTTTTTGGCTAAATTGTGGGTTTTTTAAAAATGATTAACATGTAGCAAACCAGAGAAAAATTATGCTACTTCCCCTGGAACCCAGCTTTTTTATGATTCTGTTTTTTCTGGAAGCTTTTGCTTTTTTAGCATAACTTTTTTAAATTATTGATTTCATATTCTGAGATAATAGAGATATGTGTATGCTGGATATGGTGGTGTTTGTTGGTGTGTGTCAGTGCTATGTGGACAACCAACATGGACAGTCATGACAATGACAAAAACATATGCATATAAAGGACTTGGCCAGTGTAGAGTTAATCCAAATCTGTAGTGGCAATTGTCAATGTAAATCTATACATCTTGTCAATTATTAGTATCAACTGATTATCAACTAATCAATCATCTTTATATACTATAATATTGTTCTTCTATGTTCGTTCTCAAACTCCTGCAGATTAGCAGGTTGTAATCTGGAAAACAATGCGTTTTGTCATGGTTACAGCATTTCTGTGATATCTGCATCTTTTGGCTTGACACATCCGACATCAGCATGGCTTTGGGCCACTGACCCTATATGGGATGGGACAGCCAACTTCATCCCATGTATACTATAATATAACACTGAAGCCTTCAAAATCTTTGTAAATTCAGGGACAAACACTCAAGCAAATAGATATTATAAAAGCATGGTGAAAAATAATCATGGGAGATTGTTATCCATGACTACAAATGGCTAACTCAATGTGACATTTGTCGACATCGGGTGTCTATGGAAAGAGTAAACCTTCAGAAAAATGTTGCCGTCGGGTTGCTACAGGTTAATTGCTGGGAAATTTTCAGTAGTTAACAATATTTACTGGTCTTGTGTTACCTTCCAAGTGTTACTAACACAACTACAGTACCATTATTATGGTTGGTTGGTTGCTGATCCACAGGCTCTTTGACCCAATGCCGTTGTGTGATAGGTGCATGTCTTTGTGAGCTGTTGTTTTGTTTCAAATAGGGTGTTCCACTTATCCTGCATTGGATGGAAAAACATTTTTCTATCATCCAGCGCTGGACATTCATAAGGGCTGACAGTTTAGTAAGGATGGTTACACAGCAGACACCCTCGAGTGTGTTGTAGTTGTATTGTGTTCATGCGATTGTTAAACTGTACATGTTGTGTGCAGAGTTGGAAGATGATAATCTAATATTTTGTTTCCAGGAGGGTGATGTGATCTTTGAGATTTGAACTGGTCATATATTTGTAGATTTCTCTACAGGTGTTTCCCATGTCTCATTTTTTAAACAAGGTCTCTTTGTTCACAGATTTCAACATCTTTTTAACTGTGTGCATTACTGTTAGTGTTTATGGTGGTTGTTGTCTTCTTGCTCCCTTCTTTGCTAGTCTGTCTGCCTTGTCACTGTCAGGTGTGTTTGGCCACTGCATAACTTTTTTCTTCTTCAGCATTCATTTTCAAACTCCCACTGGATCTCTCTTGTAGCAGGACAATTGTACTACTATATTTCCAGCAGGATTTAGTCCAGATAAGGGAAGTATGTTCTATTGAATGAAAACACTAGTTGAAGTTTTATTTGCAGCAATGCCCTAACACAGTTGTCTTCTGTGGTCACTGCATAACAATGTTGATTTCATGAGATGTAATAGCTGATTGGCATGGTGATATATTTGAACTAACTCAGGCTTATAATGTCCACCACTTTCTAGAGCATGATGAGCGGACATAATAGCCATCCAATGTAGGTGATAATGATAACATTTTTAGACTTGTGTTGTTGCATTTCTCTGGTGTGTGAGATAAACTTCTTCAGCGTTCATTCTCAAACTCCCGCTGGATCCCCTTTGTAGCAGGACTGTGGTCCTACTAGATTTCCAACAGGATATAGTCCAGAGAATGGAAATGCGTTGTGTCGCCGTTTTATTTGCGCCAATGGCCTGACACATTCGTCTTCGGTGGAAGGAGATGACTAAACAGTCAGATCCTGGCATAGAATCCCCTACAACATTTAGGACACTTATGATAAGAATTGGTCATCTCTGTGTTTGGTCTGTCTTTTCGGGCAGGATGTTTTCTCTGAGATTTGATGGCTCAACATTATTTCTGGTGGTGCTGCTACGATTCTGAGTGACAGACTCCCAGAATGTGGTGCCAATGTTGCTCTTTAGGGATGTTTGAGAGAGTTTTTGAAGTGTTTCTTCTATCCATCGACCAGTCATTTTCTTTATCGAGCTTACCATACATTAACTGTTTTGTTTTGGGATGTGTTTATAAGTAATGTGCAAAACATGTGCTTATATCAGTTGAGATAAACTTTAGTATTCTTCTTAGTATCCTTCTTTAGTATTGTATGAATAATTTGGATATTGACTCACTTATCTAGTGATGACTTCGGTATCAGGTACTTTATCTTGCCACTTTATCCTGAGAAGTAAACGGATAAAGCTTGTGCGAAAGTGGTTTAATAGTCAGGCTGCTGTTCAATATCCAGGTGTCACAAACGTACAGCAAGCTGGTCGGCATAATAGCGTGATGTGATATACTTTTAGTTTTATGGCAAGGCTAATGCTGTTCCCTCCCAAGTACTGAGATAAGTGAATCTATTACTGGTAGGATTTTGTTTGGAAAAACACAGTTATAATTTAGATAATGATACTTATACATATATTTTTTTTAAATTGTAGGAATCTTGTGAGTGATCTGCTGCTATATCCACAGTGGCATACTTCAGAAAATATATCTGAGTAGAATCATTTTTGTTGTGGACAGCAAAATATGCTGCTAAGTTCCGCAAGTGGGCTAGCAGTTGGACAACCATGGTGTAGACTAAGTAGGTAATCAACAGGAAAATTTGATAAGAGAAGCTGAAAACCACTCATGCAGACTATATGTACAGGTAAAACTATTTTTGTTGGATTTCATTTCAAATGGATTTTTTCAGGATTGCTGAAGTCAAGAAAAAGTTATTTTATGGGAGGGCAGACTTGTTGATTTATTGTTTAATGTTAACATCATATTTTTCTTTAGAAATGTTGAATTGGATTTCATGCGTGTGTTAACTGGAGTTTGCAAGACTTTATTTTTTTTTTAAATTTTTTATAATCATTTTCATTTGAGGTTGATATTTATTTTTGCAACATAAACTAATTATTGAAAACAGTTTTTGAGTGTGAGACTAACATGTTTTCATTCTGTTTATTTTCTGAGTTTGGAAAAGATGAGTTTATTTATAGCAGGGATGGGCTTTTAACCTTCCAGACTGATTTTAAAAATACTATGTGCACTGGTACTTGTACTCACAAAATATTTCATCAAATGCTATCTCTGCCAAGCTGTAAACCATAACACTAAAGTTATGAAGCTAATATTATTACGTTAAATCTTTTATGATATGAGTTAATATGCTTTCCGAATAAACTCAGAAGGTGCCAACGGCACTTACACTAATTAGAGCAATTCTTGTGCTCTAAGGACTAAAGAAAATCAGATTTCCCAACTAGAAAGTATGGCCTGATTCTAGTATTACAATCTCTGAATTTAACAAGGTACTGAAAAAGGTTGCCCACCCCTGATCTATATCTGAATTTGTAATAATTATATTTGAAGTTAACACTGGTGTGAGACAGTGGTGAGATATCCAATTATATCATCTTGTTATCTGATTAGAATGAATTAGATGTGTTGGTGATAGCTTCAACAGAAACTGAGATTAGTTAACAGGAGGTGCAAGAGTTGATAGATGATCATCCAGCCACATCATTATTGTATCTGATAAGTTTGAATTATACGTTTTGGTGATAACCTGAACATAAGCTGACTTTAAGAAGTTAACATCGATGTAAGAAAGTTGATGGAAGGTCATCCAGCCACACCATTATTGTATCTGATAAGTTTGAAATAGATATGTTAGTGATAGCCTAAACAGAAGCTGACTTCATAAAGTTGGCATTGATGTGAGAAAGTTGATGGTAGATTCAGTCACATCATTATTGTATATGATGTTTGAATTAGATATGTTGGTGATAGCCTGAACAGAAGCTGATTTGATAAAGTTAACATTGATGGAAGAAAGTTGATGGTAGATCATCAGCCACATCATTTTTGTATCCGATTAGTTTGAATTAGATATATTGATGATCGCCTGAACAGAAACTGACTTTATGAAGTTAACATTGATGTGAGAAAGTTGATGGAAGATCATCCACCCACACCATTATGTATCTCATTGATAAGTTTGAATTAGATATGTTGGTGATAGCCTGAACAGAAGCTGACTTTATGAAATTAACATTGATGTGAGAAAGTTAATGGTAGATCATTCAGCCACATCATTATTGAATCTTATAAGTTTGAGTTAGATATGTTGGTGATAACCTGAACAGAAGCTGCCTTGATCAAATTCAATTAAAAGTTAACATTGATGTGAGAAAGTTGAAGGTAGATTCAGCCACATCATTATTTTATCTGATGTTTGAATTAGATATATTGATGATAGTCTAAACAGAAGTTGACTTGATAAAGTTAGCATTGATGTGAGAAAGTTGATGGTAGATTTAGCTACCTCATTATTGTATCTGATAAGTTTGAACTAGATGTGTTGGTGATATCCTGACCAGAAACTGACTGGATGTTAACATTAATGTGAGAAAGTTGATGGTAGATTATCTAGTTACGTTATTATTTTATTGAAAAAACGTGTTGGTGATAGCCTGAGCAGAAGCTGACTTGATGAAGTTAACATTGATGGGAGAAAGTTGATGGAAGGTCATCCAGCCAAATCATTATTGTTTCTAATTAGTTTGAATTAGATATGTTGATGAACACCTGAACAGAAACTCACTTGATGAAGTTAACATTGATGGGAGAAAGTTGATGGAAGGTCATTCAGCCACATCATTATTGTTTCTGATATTTGAATTAGATATGTTGGAGATTGCCTGAACAGAAACTGTCTTGATAAAGTTAGCATTGATGTGAGAAAGCTGTTGGTAGATTCAGCCACATCTTTATTGTATCTGATAAGTTTGAATTAGACGTGTTGGTGATAGCCTGAACAGAAGCTGACTTGATGACGTTAACATTGATGTGAGAAAGTTAAAGGCATCCACAGGTGTGTGTATTTTGAAAAGACAATCTGGTTTTTTTTGTCTTAAAACATATGTAAGTGAGAAATTGCATTTATTATCAAAGTGTACAGTAGAATTCAAACACAATAAACAATCTAGATAAACGCTTACCTCAGTCATGTGTGAGATGGAATAACTAGTTCATTCATGTAATTATCAGAATGTGTACAAGTTACAGATACAAATAATTGGAATAAAGTTAATAGTGATCTTACAGGAATTTGTATTGTCAACATTTTAATTTACAAGTGCAGACAATTTGGGAAGTTTTATTTTCGTTCTTATAAAGTCAGTGACTGAGACTGGTGTGGTTGCGAGAGGGATTTGAAAGTTTGTTTTAGTTAATCATTAGACACACAAATATTTCTACTAAGTTATACAACGTAACACAGTTGTTACACCTAAACACAAGCCTCACAAACAAAACTTAGTTTGAAAGCTGGTCCACTTGTACTGGTGATGCGGTTAGATGTATTAATGGTGCCCAAAATTCAATAATAATTGAATGATATCAAAATATGCTTTATTGTTATATGGCCCTTTTCATCTTTCAAATGGTTTATTTATCAGGTTCATATGTTTAGTTACCAGGGTTTGGTTGTGGCTGTGGTGGAATATGCACTGGCAATTCTGACTCTTAGCCAAACTCAGATCGAAAGACTGAACAGAATGCAGCAATGCGTATCATACTGGGATGCTCATGAGACACATCGACAAGAGCTATGCGATACCTACTTGACTGCCCAACAGCTGAGCATAGATTACAGTATTGCACGGGCGTACCTTCAAATATATGCAGATAAGGAACACCCGTTGCATTCCGAAATACAGAAAGTTAAAGGCAGCAGACTCAAGAGAGGGAGGTCGTGGGTGGGACGTGCTGAGGATGTCATACAAAGCGTGTGCAGATTGCAGGATGTGACAGCAGGTGTGGAATGGATAGGTCTACCCACAGATTTCAAAACTTGTTTGAGAGTAGTAATATCACATAGCAGGGAATGCAGAGAATGGTGTCCCACAGCTGTGGAGAAAGAAGTGCAGGCTTTAATCAGTGAGAATACCAAAGAAGGGGGATGTGATTATATACACTGATGGATCTGTAATTAGGCATGTTCGCAGTGCTTGGGCATTTACAGCTCAGTGCGCAGGTAAAACGATCAAGGAGGAAAGTGGTGCCTTTGCGGTCACTACGAGTAGTATGACATGGAGACTATGGCAGTAACCAAGGCATTTGAGTGGCTACGCACACAGAAGGTAACGCAGGTCTGCATCTTGAGTGAATCTATGAGTATGATTAAGAAGGTACAAGTGGGTCTTGTTCGTGAATAGTGGATTGAGGCCTTAAGAAAGGCGAGCTTGAAAGTGGTTACATTTATTTTAGTGCCGGGACATGTGGACGTTCAAGGCAATGAGAGAGCAGATCAACTGGCATCGTGCGCAATTGTGGCACAGGGTGATAGGGCAATGGATCGTGCTGACGTTTTGAACTCCTTGAGAGATATAACACGCGAGAGAGAGACTAATCTGGATAATGATTCCTTTTCAATGGCTAGGATTAAAGATCAGGGATTGAAATGCGGTGTTGCTAGAGGTGAACATTTTGGAGGGCGCAGAAGAATGATGGTCAACCAGCATAGAACCGGTACTGTCAGCAGAAGTGTAATGGCGGATACACTCAAGGAGATATCGGAGCAACTATGGATGTGTCCAGTTTACAGTGATGATGATCCGACGACTAACTAACATGTTTAGTTGAACTTTATTGTGTAATGAATCAGTCCCTGCAATGACCGTTGTTTTACATGTCATTTGTGTTGAAGTTTGCCCCTTAGTGTTTCATAAGGTTCTGCTTCTTCCACCTTTGACTGTTTCCTGTAATATTATTTTTGACAAGGAATCTTGTTCGTATACCATGTCCAAACCATGCAAGTTCTCGTCATTTCACTATTCTTCTTCAGCGTTCATTCTCAAACTCCCATTGGATCTCTCTCTCTCTCTTGCAGGACAATGGTCTTACTAGATTTCTAGCAGGATATACTCCAGAGAATAGAAATGCCTGGTCGCCATCTTATTTGTGACAATGGCACGACACATCCATCTTCAGTGGGACTTCACTATTGAAAGTAATGGTTTTGTGGACCTGTGTGTATCTCTATTTTATTTCTTATGTACACATTTGTCTTATACTCTTTATAGGTGATTTCATAGAATGTGTTTGTTGTCTGATTATAAATTATCCATTGCAATATTTAAGTAGGTGAAATGTTTAACTGGTGGTGCCCATCTCCTTTCCAGTTATCCTTACAACGTGATTACATAAGTATGAGTTCTCTTATGGTCATCATTACACTGCTGTTGACATTTCATCCCGTTTGGTACACAATTCATTTTGACCTTCGTGCTGAGCAGAAAGTTAATGAAAGTTAACTTGGTACACAATGTTAACATTGTGCGATTCAACACAATGGTTCCTAATATCACATCCACTTGGTGTTACTGTCTTATCCATTCACAGAAAACATTCTAGATTTTTCTTTAAAAACTTGACCATCATACTATATTCACTAAAAGTCACAATTGCCTACACTGCAGAAAAAAAACACAGCACCATGTTGCCTTGAGGATATCAAAGGAATTCACCAAGAGATGATAAATGAAATGGCTTGAGCATCTTCTTCTTCAGCATTCATTCTCAAACTCCTGATAGATCTCTTGTAGCATGAAAGTGTTCCTACTAGGTTTCCTGAAGGATATAGGCCAGAGAATTGAAATGCGTTGTTGTGTTGCCGTTTTATTTGCGCAATGGTCCGACACATCCATCTTCGGCAGATTTGAGCATCTAATTACAATGATTTCTAACCAACTACCATTGTGTTCAAAACTGATCTAGATATAGAGCCAAAGATGGACAGACATCAAAGATCATCAGGTAGTATATCCTAGATAGGATATAGCAATCATTACAACCAAGTATATCCTGGACAGGATATAGCAATCATTACAACCAAGTATATCCTGGACAGGATATAGCAATCATTACAACCAATCTAAACTGCTGATCTTGAGCCAATCTTCCTGCTTCTGTGAGTGCCATGTTCATATCAAGGATATACTGCAATCATATGGATATAATTCAACCAAAGCGTAATATCTCACTTTGAAACATACATTTCGTCGAAGACGGATGTGTCTGGCCATTGGCACAAATGAAACGGCGACACAGCGCATTTCCATTCTCTGGACAACATCCTGCTGGAAATCTAGTAGGACTATGGTCCTATTACAAGAGAAATTCAGCATAAGTTTAAGAATGAACGCTGAAGAAGAAGAATGATACATTGAAACTTTTTCTCCTACCCCTCCTTGACTTAATGGCATGTGTGGGACATCTACAACAAAGTGATGAAGCCAGTTTGTGGAACAAATTGTAGATAGATACATAATAAAAAGAGCTGCTATGATGAAATATAGTTACGTAAGAAGTGTTGCAGCAAAATACAAAACACACACTATAATGACATCAATAGAAACAAATAACGTTTTGACTAAAAAAAAGTCTTCATCGGGACAAACGCAGACAACAAGAAATAAATATTACAATCAGAATCATGTAAGAAAAGAACAAAAGAGGATGGTAAGGGAGATAAGATGAGAGAATAAAAAAAAATACGGCAAGAACAGAAGAGAAAATAAAAGGAAAAGCAACAGATGAAGTATAATAAAAGAGACAAATCTAAGTTATAAGGCAAAAAAATACTTATCTAAAATATAGTTTAGTCAAACAAATTAGTTGCAGTAAATGTCCTCTTTTGCTCCTCTCATAAATTATGATTCTGTGTAATATTCATTCCTTGTTTGTTTTTGTCCTAATGAAGTCTTTTTAGACTTTTTTCCCACAAGGAGTTCTATCTCCCACACTTCATAATTTATATAGACGACCTGTCAAAGCTATTCACGCTATATGTACATATGGTTCTCCACGCAGACAATATTGCTGTCTAGACCCAATCCGAATACATTGGAGTTGCAAAAGTTGAATACAGGAAGCAATAAAGAAAATTGAAGAGTAGGCAAAAATCTGGGGTGGTCAAATAAACAAAAAGTAAGACCTTCTCCACACTTCGCTCTCTCCACAAAACCTGAAATATTCTCACACTAGACAATATCCCACTCCCAAAGAAAGCAACCCGGTCTACCTGGGACTATTTGACAAGAGACTTATGTGGGGATCACATTGAAGAGAGAAAAGAAAGCCACAGGCAGACTACAAATAATGAAAAAACCATCTGAAATATATTGAACATAATATATGGACTTATTTGCGTCACTGTGTGTCGACAGTGCCACTGCATGTGTTGGCGCTAGTGGTTTCGGAGATATTGTCTGTCTCGTGCAGTCAAAGCTCTTTCCATCTCGACAAATGATTTAGCCAGAATCATCAGGAGCGCCTGTGTTTCTGTTATTAGGGTGCACCACCAAGAGGTACATTTGGGATCTTGGTTATCTGCTAATCCTGGGTCCGCCGAGAGCAGAGCGTTCCCTTTGCACCTCTGTTTTCAATTTTGTTTCTCACTCTCTTCGTAATGATTGTGATAATTATTTTGTTATTTGGCTCATGATTTCATGATTGGCTGATTTAACGGTGTTCTTCACATTCGGTGGTTTCTTAGGTAAGGCTATAAATATTGATCTCATTAAGTCATCGGGTATGTGTCCACTAGTATATACGTCATTCAGCAGTTGTGTGATTATTTCAACTCCAAAGTCACATAAGAGGCAGTGTAAGACAACAAAGAAATGGTATAAGCAACCATTCTATAGAGAATGGCTCGAATGCGAAAAGCTAAAGGAGTGGATAGTCTGATCATTAGGACAAATACATTGTTCGCTGTGAAGTGTGTAACATTAATTTTAGAAATGTGAATAAAAGTTTCTTGATGTCACTCTCACAAATTGACAAAGAAACAGTGGAAATTTGGATTTGAAATGGAAGAAGACTAACATAACTTCGTTTTTTGTACCTCCAAAAAAATCAACATTCAAGAAAATGGTTCGAATGCAACATTCTTGTTAAAAGCATTTATGGAGGAGCATCACCTGCCCTTTTTTTACTTGCTGATTATTTAGTGGAGTATTTTTAAAAACTCATTTCCAAATAGTATCGTAGCTAAATCATATCACTGAAACGTACTAACGCTTCCTACATAATGCCAGATGGCACTTGAAGAGAGAAGTGATATCACAAAAATATGTCAGCAGAGAAAATGTTCTCTTATTATTGACGAAAGTATTGATATTTCATTACGTCAAATTTTAGCCAATGTTGTCAGATACTACGACGACACAACGTGTAGGGTCATTGACGTACTTCTTGATTGTGTAGAAGTTGATAATGCAAGCGGTGCTGGTTTGTATAAAGAACTGAAACTATTGCTTGCATAGAAATACATTCCATTAATTTCATCACGTGACATAGTCTTTCCAGAGCGTTGTCTTTACAACTGATGTATTGAACTCGACTCTTATGTGTCAATCTGCCTGCCTCTTCCAATGATATCTTCATACAGTCTTGATGTAATATGTCCAACTCCTTAAAGGTCTATCTCTTCTACTTCCCAGAATTCTGCCCATATACATCTTTCCATGCCATTGTGTCTTTTTATTTGTCGGAAATTTTGAAGTTTTCTATGTAAAATTGTATTCACCAGTCATCTTTCCTCTAGATTCAACATATTCAAAGCCTCACTATTACTTATCTTTTATGTCCAGGAAATTCTTATTAATATTGCCTTATAACACTTCATTTCGAAAGCCGATATTCTTTTTTCCTTTGTTCTATTTATTATCAAAGTCTGCCGTAAGTTGCAACTGGAAAAATGTATAATCTGAGTATAACATTTGTCACTTTATCACAGTTTTTCCAGATATTTTTCCATTTCTTTTAATTTCGTTATCGCTAATCTTTTTATAATTTCCACTGTACAATCACCATGCACAATGTAACTATTCCA
The DNA here is from genome assembly GCA_034231615.1 of Meghimatium bilineatum. Taxonomy (NCBI): domain Eukaryota; kingdom Metazoa; phylum Mollusca; class Gastropoda; order Stylommatophora; family Philomycidae; genus Meghimatium; species Meghimatium bilineatum. The sequence goes on from CM067300.1 coordinate 21,550,548, forward strand.
TTAAGTAACATAATTGGGTTTGCCAGTGACAACTATTCAACTATGATAAGGACATTGAATTTATTGCTCATCTGAAAAAAATATGTGAAGTTAGTTTCTAATCAAGAAACAGACAGTCAACTAGTAACGCAACTCAAAGATGACGATTCTTCTTCAGCGTTCATTCTCAAAGTCCCGCTGGATCTCTATTGTAGCAGGACCATGGTCCTATTAGATTTCCAGCAGGATGTAGTCCAGAGAACGGAAATGCGTTGTGTCGCAGTTTTATTTGCGCCAATCGCCCAACACATTCGTCTTCGGCGGAATGATGATTCAATTGTTGATGTTTAAACAGTTGTAACTTTTGTTTTGAAGTTATTTCTTACTCTTCCACACAAGAGATCTCTTAATAGCCTGTACAGTGTTTAATTTAGCATATCAGTTGTTCATATATTGTTAGCGTGTGTGTGTGTGTATATATATATATATATATATATATATATATATATATATAAAACCGTTAATAGAGAAGTCCTGTCAATGAACCTAAACAACACACAAGGACTGAAACCTTACAACACAGACAGAAATAGAAAGCTATAGTTTCTGCCATATGCGCTGCCTATGGCTCTGGAGGAACATAACTTAACATATATAAACACAGCCCCGTAAGCGTGGATGCTGAGGTCCACTAATATGCGAGGATACCGATGACACAGATGTTGTGAGTTACACGGACGGGGTTGTCATCCATCACCACCGATGCGTATGGGTCTTTACTGTCAGATCAAAAGGAAAAACAGTACACGAAGCCAGTGGTGCCTTTACCGCAAAAACGAAGTCTAACAATGGAAGTATTCGATGTAACGCAAGCACTTTACTGGAATCGCAAGCCTATTCCTACCCATGCATAGTAAGTGACTCAATGAATATTATTCAGAAAGTCAAAACTGGTGATATACGTAGAGAATGGGCGAAGTCATGAGAGAGAGAGCTAAAATGTGGACATCACTACTAAAACTCACGCTTAATTTTGTCACGGGACACGCGGGCGTGGAGGGAAACGAACTGGCCGACCAATTAGCTAGTCTCGCCACCACAACAGACGGTCAGCTTATGAACCGAGCAGACATACTCAATGCTCCTCGTGAGTCCTCACGATCAGAGCATTTTGAGATGAATGAGCATGAGTCAATATCGAAAATGCTAGAATTGTGAGTGAGGATGGGCGTGGCCCGTAGAGAACCCCCGACAAAGATTTCAAAAAGAGCAGTGAGCCAAAATAGAACCGGAACCATCAGCCGTTATTAGTTAGTTAGTTGTTCCTCTAGGGCCAAAGACGGCACATAGGGCGGATGTTATAGATTTCAATGTTTTCATTTCATTGCAATTTGCTTTAGATCTTCATTGTTTCTGATACCGATGGTGAAAAGTTATCTTGTAATAGTTCTACGTAAAGTTCTACGCTTTCTAATATAAGTGGATACATATTCTTGTCTTGATTCTTGTCTGACAACTGTGTTTGATTTGAAGTCTGACCAACGCATATTCAGTAGCCTTCTAAGACATTATTTTCAAAGGTGTTTAAGTCTTTCTTCTAAGTTTTATGTTGCTTTCCAACTTTCGCATCCATATGTTAATGTTAGAATTATGCAGGAGTTGAAGATTTTTAGTTTTGTGTTATTTCATAGTGTTTTTGAATGCCATATATTTGATAGTTTATTGAATGAGTTAGCAACCAGTGCAATACGGTGCGATATTTATGTTGATGAATCTCCTGTTGTTGATAACTTGCTGCCAAGGTATGTGAAGTTGTTGACTTTTTCAAGGGTGTTGTCGTTTTGTTTGATGTCCGTTGGTTTGTTGGTAAGGTCAAATCTTTTTGTTTTGGATGTGTTGATTTCACGCCAAGTTGTGCAGAGATTAATTGAAGGCTCTTTTTTATCTTTGGGAATCTTCGTGAGTTGAGCTAAGTAACGATAGGTCGTCTGCAAAGTCGAGATCTTCCAGACTTTGATTTCCGACCCACTAGATACCACGATCTTTATCGGCTGTGCAATTTCGCATGACCCAATCCATTGCAATACTAAATAACATGGGTGACATGACACATCTTTGCTTCACTCCTGTATTTACTGGGAACATTCAGAATTGAACAGCCTAAGAATTCCCCATCAGTCACTATATTGGGCGCCACGCGGAATAAGAAGAAGAGTGAGACATAGAGAAACTCTACGAAGAACCATTAATAGAGAAGGCATGTTGCCTAAACAACACACAAGAATTGAAAGACCTGGCAACACAAAGACAGAAATGAAAAGCTATGATTTCTACCATATGCGCCGCCTATGGCACTGGAGGAATATAACATAACATAACATTCAGAATTGCCAGCTTCTGTTCTTACACAGCATCGTGAGTTGTCATAAAATGCTTTTATAATGTTCACATATTTCTGTTGGAATCCATATATTTCAAGAATGTTCCAAAGTGAAAGTCTATGTATAATGTATACTATCAAAGACATGAATACATCGCTAGAAAATGCAAGCCACATCGCCAAAGACAGAGAGAGGTTCAGAGAGTTCATTGGGAAGACAACGTTCTGGAAGGAATACGTCACATGACAACATACTATCAAAGGCCTTTTGAAAGTCAACAAAGTTTATAATCAACTGTAAATGAGCCGATTATATCCTGAGAGATTTATACCCAGGGTACATCAGCCGTTATGCCTTGAGAGATTTACTGAAGCGGAGATCGGAGCGCCTATGGGCGTGTCCGGTGGGCTATTTACAATATAGCATGTATAATACATATATTTTAAAAGAACTTGGCTTATCTGGACTTTTGTTTTTGTCCTCCGAACTTGGGTCTTTTAAAAAGTTGGGTGGTAACTGTGATACCGATGTTTGCTTCTATATTTTAAATATCCAATATGGCACCGTCCATGTTGTTTGTTGGTATCTAACCTACTGCTAAACTGAGTGTTTCAAATTTGGAAAGTCGAGAACATGTCAGAAATTAAAGTGACCCCCCTTGGTATGTTATTGATTATATTTATTTACAATGTGTTTGATCTATATCTGATGACATAGTAAATCGCGATGTTCTCACACTGAATTGCCTTAAGAAGTTAAGTTGATGCCAGGCTTTTGAGTTTGCCTGCTGGACAATTTAATTAGTCCCCCTGCTTAGTAGTAGTAGGCTAGACATAGGCCCCTAAGCCACAAGTCTTTGATTTTGATTATTCAAAGTTCTACACTTAAAACTACCTTTCACTGACAAACTAGACTACCAACATTAACATTGATATTTTGGCGCAACTACTTAATAACTTATCAACTCTTCACTGGACCTTTGTTCTAGTTTCCGCCGTTTCGAGGTGTTACCTAGCCGTTGCAGTGTGTAATTGCAGAAGTTGTAATTAAAATTAAAGTATGCTATACTATTTGAAAATTTGGGATTAGTGATTACTGATTAGCATTTAGATCGGGGGGGGGGGTAAGGGTGAGGATCAATTAAAAATTGAATTAGTTATAACACAGTTATAATTAATATAATTATAAATGTGGTTGATATCATTTGTGTCTGGAGATGTGACGTCACTGCATCCATTAATTTTATACGGCATCCATTAAATTTCATTTGTGTTACACGGAAATCCGTGACGTCTTCTAGTAAAAAATGTAAACAGTGTGTGCTAATTATAACACAGTGAAGAGTTGATCCGTAGTTTTACAGATATTTTTTATGACAGAAGCAGCAGAAAATGCACGATATGCGGATATCTTAATCGATACCTCAAAACCAACTCAACTCTAGATTATTGTAAAAATGTAAAATGTTAAATAAATGAAACACTTCCCTCATTCATCGTTGCATGGTGGATAAACTTGTTTTATTCCACGCAAGAAGTCCAGGAAAATATCTGGGGACTGCGAATTCTGTTTCTGCCAAATGTAATCTAGGAGGTAATTGGGAAATTGTCAATTATCATCAATTCTTCTAGCATCTTTTATCAATTTCGTATATTCGCTACAAGATGGGCACACATAATAGTTATATATCAAACTTTCGTGCATGCACCAATCAAGAACACACTTGTTTCCACTACTACGTAAATGTATGAAGTAGCGTAAATCGTATCGCACAGTGCTGGTCATTTTCATTGTCACTACTGTATTTCAATCTCTGAGCACTTAGTTTTTATCCCACCCAGTTGCGCATGCACAAAGACACACTGGACCAACTCTAGACAAATGCACCAAATTATTTTTAATTTTTATTAAGATAAATAAAAATTTGGGATGGGGAGGGAGGACCCCCCCCCCCCATTTTTCCTTTTTTATTGTCGGGGGGGAATCCCCACTTTTTCTATACGCTATCTATCTATCTAAATGCTGTGGCTCTTGTTTGCCTTGCAGCTTTAGGGGTGGAAGAGTTCTCTGGAGATGGCCTTATTGTGCGCTGTTTATAAACTTGTTCCTGTGGCTTCTATGATTTCTGTAATCCATCTTTTACATGTTCGGCTTCTAGCCTTATATCCGTTATATCTATGTGTCATGGCCATTTGTGGCATGCTATCTGTTGGTCGTCTGAAAGCGTGTGAAAACCACTTGATGTGTTGTCTTTTGATGTGTTCCAATACTGGTATGCTTTGTAGACATGTCATTTCTGCTGTCACTATTTTTCTTTTGTCTTGAGCTGTCATTATCCAGGTTTGGCACTGGTAGCACAGTGATGGAATAATAATAGTCTTGTATAATGCAACTTTAGTGTCTTCTTCTTTTTCGTTCGTTCTCAAACTCCTGCATATTAGTAGGATGTAGTCCGGAGAACGGAATGCGTTGTGCCATGTTTTACAGCATTTCTGCGATATCTGCGTCTTTCGGCCTGACACATCCGACTTCAGCATGGCTTTGGGTCACTGACCCTATATGGGATGGGACAGCCAACTTCATCCCATAACCTCCTTAGTCGCCTTTTACGACATGCGTGGAAGGTAAACAGTGTTGCTATTCTTTGCTCCCCTTTCGGGCGCCGGCAACACAACATGGGCGACTTTAGTGTCTATGTTAACATGTTTGTTCTTGAAAATATGTGTAATTTGTCCTAGGATCTGGGATGTTTTGTTGCATCTATTTTGTATCTCTTTACTGGTTTTCCCTTCACTTGCTTCCTAAGTAAGTGAACTCATTTACCTGTTTACGGTGTTTATCGTTGATGGAGATAGTGATACTTATTTCTTCCTTTGCTATTGCCATTATTTTAGTCTTTTCAATATTAATTTTCATGTTGAATTTTTGACATGTTGTGTAGAGTCTTTTCATATGTTCTTGCAATTGCTCTTCTGATGTTGCTATTAGTACTTGGTCATCTGCAAAGAATAGTCGTTCAATTTGTCTTTTATGTTATCTTATTCGATGGTACTTATTATTTTACAGATGTGGTCGATATATGTTATAAAAAGTAGAGAGGATAGGACACACCCCTGGCAAACTCCTGATTGAATTTGGAACTTATTGGACACTCCTGCATTTGTTCTTACTTCACATTGGCTATTAGCATAAATGCCCTTGCATATATAGATTAAATGTTCTGGTACTCCGTATATTGATAGTGTTTTCCATAGTTGTTGTCTGTCTATTCTGTCGAAAGCCTTTTCTTGGTAGACGAATGCGATGTATAATTCCTTGTTGTTTTCTGTCACTCTTTCTGTTAGCTAAGTGTAAAGATAGCATCCATACCATTCTTTTGTTGTTACGGAAGCCCATTTTGGTGTTTTTAAGTGTGGTACAATGTATGATCCTAGTCGTTGTTCTAATATTTTGTTAAATATTTTTCTTTATGGCTAAGTAAGGATATCCCTCTGTATTTTGTGCAACCTCTCTTACTGCCTTTTTTTATTCCATATGGGAATGATTGTCACGTTTCTCCAGTCTTCTGGTGTTTCTTGTTTCTTCCATATTACATTGAAAAGTCTGTGTAGCCATTTTTCCCTGCTCTTTGCTGCTGCTTTGATAAGTTCTGTTTGTATGTTATCAGGGCCTCTGCTTTGTTTATTGCATATTCTATTTCCGATAGTAGTATATTTGGTTGTTCTCATTTTAGGTTTAGTAGTTCCTTGAAATATTGTTGTCATCTTTCCATTATTTGCTTCGGTTCTTTTTGTGCATTGCTGTTTTCGTCATTTATTATTTATTTTGGTTCAATATATAATCTTTGTTATTTTCTTGTAGAACCTCTTTTGTGCATTTTTATAATCTGCGTTGGGCATGTCTCCATATTCTTTCCATGAGTTGATTTTGGCAGTTTTAATGACTTTCTTGGCATTTGTTTTTACTGCCTTGTAATTCTATGCAATCTACTTGGTTTTTACATTTGACCCATTTCTTATACAAATTGAAAAAGTGAAATATCTTGGCATCCTGTTAACATCAGAAGGTAGATGCTCAAGTAAGATAAAGAGCTGAACAGCACAAGCAAAATCAGCATTCCAAAAAGTAACAATTTTGTGCAATGGAAGACTATCAATGAAGACCCGAATTTGAGTGCTAAGATGTTATATCGAACCAGTTATTTTTTATGGATGTGAAGCATTGACTGTAAACAAAAAAATTCATAGCAAATTAGAGGCTACAGAAATGTTGTTTCTGAGAAGAATGATGAAAATACCATGGTTATCTTCAATGTTTTGTTCTGTTCGTCCATTTATATGTAATTGAAACATTGATATATTTAATTTTAAATCTTTCATGTGGGCCAAACTTTAACAAAAATTTATGTTTCTTTTCTTGAACAACAGGTGCCGGTCAGGGTGAGTAATAAATATGTTATATTGTTTTATTAATCCTGGTTCCCTGTGTTAATCCCACTCACAGCTTGTTAACAAAGTGAATTTTTTTAATGAGATCGCTGGGAATCATTGATTGAAACTACAAAGTTACGTGCTATGAGTGGTTAAACAGGCATCATAGCGCTTCATTGAGATGAACAGAGTACATATGTGGTAACATGCATACAGTGAAGTCAGTCTTCTGCACCATTTCAACATTTTCTGTTAAACCTGGCTGGAACAAATTAAATAAAAAATATAGAAATCTCATTAGATTTATTTGTCCGATTTCAAATGTTAGATATACGGCGTAGGCACCAAATTTGGTCAATTATTTAATAATAGTTTGTGTTTGAACAGACAAGAGACAAACAGGAAAACAAAGTTGCAGTTATTAATACAATGTCTACGATGTAATACAATATCTATACAATTAATACAACTTTTTGTGTGTCTAATAGGCAGTAAGCCATATTTATCATAGCTGACAGCGGTTGGGTAATAGTTCTGATAAAGACGCATGCATAATATGTCATCATAATTTAAAGCGGGTGTAAATTGTAAATAATCACCGGAAGTCTATGACAATATGGCGTGTTGTAAATATTGATAGATTTACTATAACATTGGTTTTTTTTTTACAATCTCCAAGTTTATCTTCAAGTCTCACCGAAGATGGATGTGTCGGGCCATTGGCACAAATAAAACGGCGACACAATGCATTTCCATTCTCTGGACTACATCCTGCTGGAAATCTAGAATGGATCATGGTCCTGCTACAACAGAGATCCAGCAGGAGTTTGAGAATGAACACTGAAGAATAATATTCAAGTGGAGGAATTTTCAAGACAACTTATGATATTGTCATGAACATATAATTTGTGCCTGAATAAATGCTAAATAGGCTTTTATTTTACTAAAACATTTGTCTGATACTTTCAGCGATGATAAATTGTTGAAAACAACCTGGGTATGGATATTGATAACATTGATATTGATATTAGCGATGTAAGAAGTGATAATTGTGAAGTTTGCCAGCCTCAAAGATGTCAAGACCACTCATTATCTATCAAGTATAGCCAAGTAAAGTTATAGATTTGGTATAAATGAGTATCATGAACTGGAAATTTTTAATTATTATGCATTTCAAATTTTCTTTATGCTTATGACAATTTTGTGTGAAATGGTGTAGCTATTGTTCCATATGTAACACTGTTACTGACATAGATATATGTCAATTTATATGTGCTTCATTTGTTCATGTTTGGATATACAACTATTTCATATGGATGTGAAAGCTGGGATACTCAATGCAGACATGGAAAGAAAGATTCAGGCTTTTGGATATAGGTGCTTTGCCAAAGACGGATGTGTTAATCAAATGAAAAAAGAAATGCAGGAAATACAACGTTGAATATTTAAAATATGGATTCATATTGCATACCAGCAGCTACCAATGTGTCTAATATGTGGTAGTCTTTTCCATTGAAAGAATGACAATCAAGACTCATTAAAGATTTGAAGACTGCACAACGCGACGAAGCAGAAAAGTATTTATATTTTTTTCGTAGGGGTGTTATGGGCATAGGGGTGCCACAACTTTTTTTTGTTTACCCTAAACATTCTTTAGGACATCAATGTTCTAAGAGCAAAAATTATTTTATTCAGATCAATGATTACAGTAATAAGCAAGAGTAAAGTTTCCTTTTCCATGCCTTTATATATATATTATGAGCATATATATATATATATATATGAGGAATATGATGTTATATTTTGTGGGCATATTGGAGACTGAGGAATACAGTGTTATACTTGGTCCATATTTTTCATTGACCAGTAACACACCTAGAGATAATGTGGGCAACATCATGCAGGCCACATTTACTATCCTAGGAGACCTGATAACCATTTCCTTAGATGGTTAATATATGAATCATTGAAGATTTAAAACTATTCCAGTTAAACTAGAAATTTGATAACAGTAGCACAGCAAATAACAGTACATTTTAATGCAGTTTGGTGGTGGGTGCTATTTTATAATTTGATAAAGTTGGGTATGTCTTTAAGAATGTACTTATAAGTACAAGATGAAATTCTTATAGCTTTTTTTTTAAACAACAAAGCTTTAACTCATTTCCTGTAGATGTAGGCAGAAGCTGTATCCTGCTGACCATTGGAGGCAAGAACATTATGCTTGATTGTGGTATGCACATGGGATACAATGATGATGTAAGTTTTTCCTCAAAACTTTAGTTCTATATAGAGATATATACCTCTGGGATTAACTGTAGGAGTTATTGTTACCTAGTAATAACATTATAATATTGATTTGGTATAAAGAGCCAGTGTGTGAGCTCTGTACAAGAGTGCTAAACCTTGACCTTCCACTTAAATTATCCCACTGACAGGACTACGTTGGATATCTCGTCACAGCCCTCCAAATCCTGTTCATCTGATTACTGGATCTGCTTCACCACTGAGAACCATCTTATTCACACAATGGGCACTCTTCAACCATATGCAGTTAATATAACTCATTTCTCTGACATTTCTTTTGATCCTTTTCCTGGTATATGACCTGTTGCTGCCTCTGATTTTAGAACCACAGAATACTCAGTCTTTAATCTTTATGACTATAATCCCCTGTGTTTCAGCCCATTTCCTTTTTCCATTTCATTGTATGCTGTTTTGATGGGGGTGAGCAGACATTACCAGGGAGGGTTAACTTTTATTTTGATTTTACTTTGTGATTTTAATTTGTAAATTTTCTAGTAATCCTGACCATTAAAAAAGCAATGGAAAACTACAGAATGTATTTACTTACTTCCTTATCTGAAACCCAGGGTTGTGAGCTTTCAATCTTTCTTCCCTGTGGCAGGTGCGTTTATACAGCTGTGTGGTCTGTATAGAGGTTGTTAGTGATGGTGGTCATGGTAATAGTTGTTTCCGCAGGTCTTGCAGTGCAAAACATTCAATAAGTTGTTGTACTGAACATATTTATACTTTCTAGAAAATAACTACAGCCAAAAAATTGTGAATTAATGGCAATGTCCTGAAGAGGATATGCTACCAATTTATTTAAAAAAATTATACTTCTAATACCCATTTACCTTGTCTACTAATCTGCCTTAACATGTAACTTGTGATATTTGTGTTGTATTCTACTTTACTTCTGATTCTCCTATGGTAACTAAGGTGCCTACATACTTTCTATTCAATGTTTTATTTATTTCAGTTTTTTATTTGTCTTTATCTTAATAAATACATTGTGGTATCTTTTTTTTGATTCTCCTGTACAACTGAATTTTAACCTTCCTTTTTACATTTTAAATATTTTTGTCATTTACTATATGGTAGTGTGGCTCTTATTTACTGAATTTTTCTGAGAACTCTCCATTGTTTCCTATGAGCGATATTACTAGTACTAGTTTCTATAGTGTCGATTCTTTAAGCCAGCCACAGTATCGTTTCAGTGACTCCAGATGGTTAAACTGTGTTCTATTCTATCCCATTCAGAAAAGAAATCACATAGTCCATCTAGAAAAAAACACAGAAACTAAACTTCTTTTTCAGCAAGCAGAGATAGCAAACCACCATTGACTGAAGTATAAATTTTACCTGAGATTTTCTTTAATGTGTGCTAGAACTACTAACTTAATTATCAGAACAACTTACCTTGTAATCAGCGTGTAAGAACAATTCACTTTGGATGACTATAGTGCCTGAAAAACTTACATAGATGACTTGATAGTCAAAATGAATCACCTGGAGGGCCAGAATATATAAACAATTCACCTGGAGGAGTTGAGTATATGGTTTGTTGCCGATCCATGGGCTCATCCCTTTGACCTAAGTTGAGAATATGAACAACTCATCTGGTGGAGCCGAGTATATGAACAACTCATCTGGTGGAGCCGAGTATATGAACAACTCACTTGGTTAAAACAATGTATTGAAATGTAGATATTCTAATCTGACATAACTATTGAAGATAATTTTCTGTTGGTTCCTCAGAGACGTTTCCCAGATTTTACATATATAGCTCGGGAAGGACGACTGACCGACAGATTGAATTGCGTTATCATCAGGTATGTTATCTGCATCATCATTAAAATTATTTTATGTGGAAAAGGTAGTAATTTTATTTAGTGTGTCCATAAAGTCACTGTGCACTGATACCACACAGTCATCTGCATTAGATACTCACAATTTATGACGTCACACAGAGATCTGCACTAGATACTGTAAGAATCCGTATACAAACTGATAATTTTTGGACATTTATCCGAAATTGATTTAAGGGTCTCGGCCTATAAATGAGTACAAAATAATTTTTTTAATAAATATTACGTCAAATCCTGGTAACAGAGGCAAAAAACTTACAGATTAAAAAAAACAACCGCCAAAACCTGTTCAAAAAATGTATAAGAACTATTATTAAGTTGGTCCTGGTAGCCTTTCTTTCTAGCTGCATGTACAAGAACTATCATTAAGTAGGATCTGGTAGTACATGGTACTGCAGTGAATTCATCAACACTGTCAAAGTACAAGTTACTGCATTAGATGCATGAACCCAGTCATGGTGTAAGAGTATTGCAATGGATGTATCAACACACAGAATAAGGGTCGTAGGTACTGCATCAGGCTGTGGTCTTTTGGAAACACAAATGAAGTTACACAATTTTTTTATATAATAATTTAACTATCAGTTAACACAATGCAGTACACATATATTCATACTGAATTGAAATCTACAACATATGAACAAAAATCATGCTGTTATACAAATATCAAAAGGTGATTGTAGATACTTACATTTATTTGTATATGCAAATGTCAGAAATTCATTCGAACAATGCAATAGCCTAGCGCAAAAACTTGTTTTGATATCACTACACACTACAGAATTTGAAAAGACCGCTTGTTTCAGATCCTACAGTCATCAGCCCATTGTGTGTAAAGTCCTGTATTCTATGAATCTATGGCATGAGGTCAGTGTTCTCTGAAATGTAGACATGAACCCATGTTTTCTGGACACTCACTTAATGTTGGTCAGTTTATGCTACCAAATCTTGATATGTTTTATAAGGAATCTATATTCTTATTGCTAGTCACTTCCACTTGGATCATTGTGGTGCTCTTCCCTACATGACAGAAATGGTTGGTTATGATGGACCCATCTACATGACACACCCAACCAAGGCCATCTGCCCTATACTGCTGGTAAGCTTCATGTATTTTTTTTTAATTTGAAAAGTATTCTTGTGGTGTTTAAAGGGTTTCCCAAGAGACTGTTGGTGTAATTTTTCATGAAAAATATCAATTTGTGGTTATTACCAGAGTCTATTAGTTTAACATCTCTAGATTTTAACTAAAAAAGTAGTTTTAATTTTTTTTTAGCATGAATGTTTTTAAAATGGTCTTGACACACAACTCTTTGAGAAATATATCATATTTTATAGAAAAAGTTGAGAATTACATTTAACACTTTGTCTCTATGTTACATGTCCTTTGCAGAATGTTGTCCTCACTGTCACTCTGTACGCATCACGGTTCTGTGCGAGCTGCCCAGCATCTTCCAGTGTCATGTTCAGAAGGTCTTCTATGTCATGTGTCCATTATAGTCTAGGTCTGCCTCTTGTTCTCTTTCCTGGAACTTTCTCCTCCATGATTAATCTTTCCAAACCATTGTGTCTTTTTATATGTCCGAAATATGTAAGTTTGTGTTTTTGATAGTTTTAAGGAATCAATCTTCTCTGCATTAGTTCTTTTTTCTGTCCATGATATTCTTAGAACCTTTCTATAGCATTTCGTTTCGAATGCAGATAATTTCTTTTCCATTGTCGATGTCATTGCCCACGTCTCACAACCGTATGTTGCCACTGGAAAGACGTATCTTCTTAGCAGTTGTAACTTTATTTTTCTTTGCTCCTTGCCATAGATTTTTCATCTGTGATGTTTTTTGTAGTGCCATTGCTAATCTCTTACTTATCTCTGCCGAGCAATCTCCTGTGGTTTTGATGGTTGACCCTAGATATTCAAAGTTGTTTACATTTTCTAGTTGCTCTTTGTCAATGACTATTTTAGGTGTAATTTCATCTCTGCTTACATGCATTATTTTTGTCTTTTTTGCATTGAAGATAAGGTTTTGCATTTGGCTATGATGTTTGACTGATATAATTATTTGTTTTAAACCTGTGGGGCCCCTTAATATTAGTGTGGTATTATCTGCATACCTAATTTATGGGATTTCATGTCATCCAATATTAAGAGGTTGAAATTGTTCATAACTTGGCTCTTCTCGTACATTTCACATGATGTTTTCAATATAAATGTTGAACAGGTGTAGTGAGGGGATGCATTCCTGTCTGACTCCTGTTTGGACCTAAAAACCTGTCAGATGTTTCTCCATCGAGACAAACAGAAGCCTGTTGTTTCTGATAAAGCATTTTACTGAGTGATATGAGATGGTGTGGGAATCCCATGATTCCCATTATGTTCCATAATTTCTGGTGTGTTAAGCAGTCAAGTGCCTTTGAGCGGTCAATGAAACAGGTGTATATATCTGCATTGAACTCTCTGCATTTCTCTATTATATTTTTCATGTTGAGGATGTGATCCCTGGTGCCTCTGTTCAGTCTTCTTCTTCTTCAGCGTTCATTCTCAATCTTTTGCTGGATCTCTCTTGTAGCCGGGCAATGGTCCTACTAGATTTCCAGCAGAATGTAGTCCAGAGAATGGAAATGCGCTGTCAACGTTTTATTTGCGCCAATGGCCAGACGCATCCATCTTTGACATGGTTCGTATTTTGGACGACGTGAACCAGATTCAAATCCATGATCTCTTGAGCACAAAGCGAATGACATAACCATTATGCCAGGGCTATGCCTCATCATCTTCTGGCTATGACATTACAGTCATCAAAGAAGATTGTGTCAATTACATAGCAGTTCACTTCTTTAGAAAAAAACTGAATACAGCAAACAAATCTCTTCTCCATAGGAAGCTTATTATCAAAACAAATCTCTTCACACATAGATAGCAAAAATAACTAACACTGCTAAAGATAGTGAAAATAATTAATATTTTATCAACACAATTGAAATATAGTGCTCCTGATGTTGATAAAATTTAAAAAAGGTGTATTAGGTGGATTTTTTTCATATGCTTAGCACAGATTCAGAACCAAATCACAAATTCTGCCCAGATGGTAAGAAGTCATCATGTCATTACAAGAGGGAACTAACCACACATGCACATGGGGAAAAACATTAATCAACATTCATATCTTTCAAGATGTTTTATCATAAATATATCCAGCTAAGATATCCTTAATTGCATCAGTGCTGTCCCAAAATTGGTACTCAGAATGCAAATGAGAGCTTCAACTCACTCAAATTGCAGAGATGTCCAAAAACTAACTTTTTGTCAAGGATATTGGTAGAGATGACAATGTCTCTTTCTACTTTGACCATCAACTATGGAACAGCAGGCTTGAAATTATGATCATAAATATATTAGGACTCTTATGGACAGATGAAGCTGCACTTTTTATTATAAAAAGGCTTGTCAAAAAGTTGACCAAGTGATCTAATTCATACAACATTCTCATATCTATAACAACAAGTGATCTAATTCATACAACATTCTCATATCTATAACAAGTGATCTAATTCATACAACATTCTCATATCTATAACAACAAGTGATCTATTTCATGCATACAAAATGTTTTAAATCTAGGAAGACTATCGCAAAATTACAGTGGAAAGGAAAGGTGAGACCAACTTCTTCACATCAGAAATGATCAAGTCATGTATGAAGAAAGTCATCACAGCAAACTTGCATCAAGTTATTCAAGTCAGTGGGCATGTCATTTTGTTTTATGTTGTTTTCATTGAATCTTTGTATGATTTGCAGCATCAAGTTATTAATTGATCACAACAACTAGCCCTTCTATAAAAGAAAAGCTGGTTACTTCATGTTTTCCTGTCCATGGAATATTTTATTATAGACTCTGTTGTTGTTTTATTACCAGAGTTAATGCAGGCACACCAGTAATTACCAGAGATAAAGCTCACTGTTTATTGCTAGAGATAAACTCACCATTTAATACTAGAGATAAAGCTCACTGTTTATTGCTAGAGATAAACTCACCATTTAATACTAGAGATAAAGCTCACTGTTTATTGCTAGAGATAAACTCACCATTTAATACTAGAGATAAAGCTCACTGTTTATTGCTAGAGATAAACTCACCATTTAATACTAGAGATAAAGCTCACCAGCTACTCCAGAGATAAAGCTCACTGTTTATTGCTAGAGATAAACTCACCAGTTACTCCAGAGATAAAGCTCACCAGTAAGTTCCCCATTAAAATTCCCCAGTTATTACCACAGATAAAGTTCCTCAGTGATTACCACAGATAAAGTTCCCCAGTGATTACCACAGATAAAGTTCCCCAGTTATTACCAGAGATAAAATTCCCCAGTTATTACCACAGATAAAACTCCCCAGTTATTACCACAGATAAAGCTCCCCAGTTATTATTTTTCTATCATGTCACTACAACAAATATGATGAATTACAAAATAATGTATAGTGCATATGTGATGATCAGAGTGTGTACGGCGGAGGTGTATGAACAACAGATAGAAAATGGTCATGATGCACTGTCAACAAGCACAGATTACCAGAGGTACCTGCCTCTCCTCTGTTATCTATCCTGGCTAGAGCTATTGAGTTTCAATGTCGTGCCATCATTCTGCCATATTTAATTCTGCTGACTATATTATATGTGACCTACCATTTGATGTACCACTTAAACATGACCTTTATTTTAGTGTCAGAAATCATGACTTCACCAAGACACATGTGAAGTAATTGGTTCAATATAACACCCTAGCACTAGAATGTCAATATACACTAATAGTGCATGATTACAAGAGTGTTTCTTATTTTTGAAATGTTGATTTGGCTTGTGCTATCCTACTCTTTATTTCTGTGGAGTACTAGCCATCTGATGAGTGTCAAGTTACTTGACTTGATCCACTTGATTGAATGTTGTATCTCAATCTTTATTTGGAGAATTACAGTTGGGAAAAGATCTAGGTTCCAAATTATACTTTAGCACAATGATGTGCACAAACAGGATATACAAGATATATATTATAGATTCATGGGAACAAGATTGTATTGCATGGAGGGTAAAGATCAGAAATGATTTAAAGGTCAAGAAGAAAGTCGATAGATCAAGGATGTACATTTGAGAAGATACACCACAGCACTCTATACTGAAAGTAGTCCTGAGATTGCGGTAGTACTGTGGCAGACTCTTTGAGGCTGGAATATCTCTTGATAGTAACAAGCACCATTGTCATGGATTGTAACTTATAGCTGTTCTTAAAATCACAACAAAACACAAATAAATGTCATCTACTTTTGTGGTGAATTATTGTGAAAAATGAATCAATTAGTAGAAGAGAACTGAGATTTGCAGGTACCATGACTGAAGTTTCATAAACAGGTCAGCTAGATACTGTTTTAGTTTAAAAAATATTTTTCTTGATGAGGAAATTATATTTTCTGTGTTTGACAGGTAGATGATGACCTTGAAATTAAAGCATATTACGCTGGTCATGTGCTTGGAGCAGCCATGTTTCAAATTAGAGTTGGCCAGAATTCAGTTGTTTACACCGTAAGTAGTAGCACTTTTCCGTCTTTCCAGATGATAGTATTATTGTTGTGCTATAAGAAATAAAATCTATGATCAGTGATGATAATGGATGTGACTCACAAGACCAATTTGAGCCAGAAAGTGTCTTCCACAGTGTTTACAAGGAATCCCATGCCCATTTGCTGTTGTGTCTTTTCAGATGTACAGCCTTTTGAACTTTCTGATATCACTTTGTCTTAATACCATTCCTGATCTTTCTCCTCCATGCAACACAATCCACGACATTCTGTTTCAATGCTTGTTTCATGCATACCTCATTTGCATAAGTCTGTATACCGAAGTAGAGTTCGACCCTCATATCCTTTCCCAGACTTATTTCCATAAAGAATTCATAATAAAAAAATATAATAAAAAATAAAGATCGTTTTGTATTCTACCATCTTCCATGCTTCTAGTGTGTCCCATCCATAATTATGTTAGTTAGTACAGTAGATCCTGGTCCACATATGCTCATGGTGTTACATATTCATAGTTACATTAGTTCCTGGGATTCATGTCCTCAGAGTTTAGTATGGTTGTAAACAATAGAACTCACATAGAACAACATTTTTTACAGTATTACTATGACCAATAGACTATATGGTATTGGTATGAAAACATACAAATAACAATCATCAGGTGCCATGGCAGCTGTCGCATGCGGTCAAGGCTCCCCACAGCTCTCTATCTCCAGTATTGTGTATCAGTGTCATTGTTGTTCCTCTGCCGTGCCAGGTTGTTAAACTGTCTAATAGTTTCTCACGTTGCCACTCTCCGTTTCTGTTGCCTTCAATTTTGCCTGTTGTGACTATGTTCTCCAAACCTTCCTGTCTCATAAAGTGGCTAAAAAAAATGAAGTTTGTCTTTTTCTTATATTATTGATTAAGGTTATTAAAACAAAAAACAATTTAAAGGATATGTTTCACAGTAATCCACAGTTAAAATGACATATTCAAACTGTTGTTTGAAATACTTCAGTATTTAAAAATATTTCAGTTAAAAGAGTATGTAAATGTTCACATTTTTTCAGTTTTACTTTCGCTGGGTAAAGTCTATTCTGCCTGCTGTCCCATTCTCACCAACTAGGCAGGTAATAAATCTGTCAGGAGGGCAATAATTATGCCAGATTTCACCATGCCCACGAGACGATCTAAAGTAATATTTTTGTGTTACAAAGATCCACTGTGCAACAAACACTTTTTTCTGGAAATACTACATTTCAAGCATAGCTACTTTATTCTGGACATTGGTAAGAAATTATAATCTCCATTAATTGTGTTTGTCCGTGCTGTTTCTCATAAGGAGATCAATATGTCAGCTCAGTACATTGTTCTACAACTTGATACAGAGACACAACTTTCCAATATATATCTGCTTTCTTACTGCACCAAACATCTGAATGATATGAACACAATAATTGTAACTTATTCCACCTTTGAAACCTTTAGCAGGCTGTCAGTGAATCACCAGACTTAATGTATGTTGAGCTGCTGTCTGTGACTTGAGTCGCCCATTGCTATGCACCTCTTTCAACAAGGAAATCAAGATTGTAAACTAACATCAATCATCTGGGTAACACAGGAATCAGAAATAGATATAATTTATCTTCCTCTTCCATTTGTTTTTCTAAGCTGTTGTGTTTTAGATTTCTAGTGAATATTTTTGAGCATTTCTGCAATTCGCCAAAATTGTTCAAAATGGAAACCAAATTGTTAGGGTTTTTTCCTTCAGATGACAAAGAATTTCTTGATTTTACAGATGCAGATATTGTTTCCCAGCCCCAGATAGCTGAGGAATTCAAAAGCAGTTCTTTGTCATATGTATCTAAGGAAGAAGATGGTGTGGATTCATTTAATAGTATCCCTTCAGGTTACAATCATATTTGGCTTCAACCATCAAGTTGAAGGACCAATTGATAACATTAGTGAGGTCGTCCGTATGGCAACAGGGGCATGGAGTTTTAGTTCAGGGTGCTAATAATAGTCTTCTCTCCAGGTATGTCGTAGGAGGCAACTAAGGACACTTGAGAGATGGGCTAACAATCTATCACTCGAAAAAAAGTCTTTGTCACTGCATGTCTTGCATCAATTTCTGACTTTTGTCTTCTTTCAAATGATTCCCATGGATAATGGAGAGATGCAGGCCAGTAAACATTTCATCGTTGTCCTTTTGTGGCAGACTCAGGGTTGCAGGAAATGTTAAGTGTGCCATCACTGCAAATGGGTTAACAGTTCTGATGGTGAAATGATGAATTTGTTAGCCCAGATATGTATACTGCACTCCTGGTAGGACATGATTCTCCCGTGGGATACTGCCACACTGGAATGCCTCCCTTTGTGGACTAAACATGCTGTCATAAATCCCCCCCCCCCCCCCCCCATTTTTACACAGCCATGCCTTTGAAACAGCAAACCTTATTATTTGAGTGTCACCTCAGTTACTAAAACCGGGGAGGTGCTTTTGTCAGAAAGGCTGTGGGCTGTTAAGAGCTACTTGATTAAGGTTCATTATCCTCATCTTTTCGTTTCATTCAACACTTTTGCCAATTTTCCACTTTATATAAGGTTCTGATGTTTCAGGTTCATCTCTTGGTTTATGCTTTAATATGTAGAAGATATGTTAATAATCTGACTTCCATTGCATGACTTTCATAAAACCACATAATGGAGCATATTTTGGAGGTTTCTTCCATAGTCCAACTGCTTGATCTAATGATTTTCTAGTTTTCAGTTTCTGTAACAATGTTTCCTTTTTTAGCCTATCTCCCAACTTTCCTTAATCACCTCCTATAACGTGCCCAGAAAGAAGACAGTGACCTTATTCTTTGCAGCCTGAACTAGAAGTACAGGCCCTAGTGGCCACATGCACATTCTTTTATAATATGTTTTTATGTTTGTCATTTCCAGGGAGATTACAACATGACTCCAGATAGACATCTTGGGGCAGCTTGGATTGACAAATGTCGGCCAGACCTGCTGATTACAGAGTCGACATATGCCACAACCATCAGAGATTCCAAGAGATGTCGAGAGAGGGACTTCCTGAAGAAGGTTCACAGTTGCATAGAGAAAGGAGGAAAGGTAGGAAAACAGAATTATATTTTCTACATCTTTCATTGAGAACCCTGAAAGCATATGTTGGAACCACCTGCATGTTGCCACTGCCTCAAAGCAAATAATAGAAACTATACCTTGTCATGCATATCATAAGAACAGATTAAAGAGATTTTGGGGTGGAGTAGGCTGTTCTTTTCCATAGGTCAGTTATCTAAAAAAGCCATGATGAACTTGGATATGTCAGATCAAAATGTGCAGATATTCCATCAAGCTGTAAACCATGATACATCTCATTCCATTCTGTGGATTACAATGTGCTGACCAGCTGGAGTTTGAGAATTAGCAGATAAGATGTGTTGAAAAGTGGCAGATTACAATAGTTATTTTGCTTATCTTGCAGTGCTGCGTCCTTCTGTGCCCTATTTGATGATATTCTTCAAGCTTTATTTCATAATCATGTGAAAATTTTAAACAGGATAATAAAGTTTTGTTTATCACTGGAAATTCAGTAAAACAATCCTAAAGCAGCATTTCGACCACAAGGCCTTTATCAAGAGCACAACATGGCACATGACTATTAAAGAATAGAAATGCCTATGATGTTATCACAGCTTTAAATGAGAAAACAAATGCTTAAAGTCTGTAACAACATCAGTGATAAATGTTGGTTAACAACTGGAGGAATAGACCTATTTAACAATTTTTTTGAGTATTATCGTTTGAAGCCATGGAGTTATGTGCTATGAATGGTACTCTAAGCAGATGTTTTGCCATTTCATTCAGAGGGGTGGTATACATATGGGGAAACCAAGTACATTGAGGTCAATCCTCTACATATTTTGAACCTGTTTTTAAGCAATGTGTGTTCTTTTGTATTTCATTATTATGAAAACTGAACACTACCCATATTTGTAAATATTTATTATATTTCTTGTTTTACCTTTCAGGTTTTGATCCCAGTATTTGCCTTGGGTAGAGCTCAGGAACTGTGTATTCTGTTAGAGTCCTACTGGGAGCGAATGAATCTCAAAGTTCCTATCTACTTTTCACTTGGTCTGACAGAAAAGGTTAGTTAAATCATATCATTTTAGCTGTGTATATATATTTACATTGCTTTTCTTTAGCAATATAGGAGCTAGTTAAACAGTTGAATCAATCTGAAGAACACATTGACTAGTAGATAGGAATACATATGGACTGTTCGAAGTTAGCAAACTAACTCATCTGAATTTTACCTACTTGAGCAGGGCACAACATACTAGTCACCTACATACACTGTCCAAATATAGCTAACTCAGCTGAATAATCCTTATTTGAGGACACAATATACTAGGTCACCTTCATGAATTTAGACTGGTTTACTTATCTACAAGGCTTGATAGTCATCGTCTTTTTATTGTAAATGTCTTTTATCAGTGACATGATGAAGTGTATACAAGGATCGCCAAGGCAAGCAGCACTTTCGGCAGATTGTATGCAAATGTGTGGCATAGAAATGGCATTAACTTACAGACTAAGCTGAAAGTTTACAGAGCAGTGATACTTCAAGTGCTGTTATATGCTAGTGAAACATGGACTGTGTATAGATGTCATATGAGGAAACTCAATCACTTTCTCACAACTTGTCTCAGAAAAGTCATGAATATCAGATGGCAAGACAAGATTACAGATACGACTGTCCTTGACAGATCTGGTATCCCTAGTTTTGACACTATCCTGATGCAGACACAGATTCATTGGGTAGGTAATTTGGTACCTTTGCCAGACCATCGCCTACCAAGGTCACTTCTCTATGTTGAGCTGGAGAAGGGTACTCGATCTCAGGGTGGCCAAAAGAAGCGCTACAAGAACTCATTAAATACCTCACTGAAAGCCTTTGAAAAATACCAAGATACATGGGAAGAACTTGCACATGATCAATCTACATGGCACTCTACAGTGTGTTCAGTCAACTCTACAGTCAAAAAGGGCTGTCCGAACAGAACATGCGAACAGAAACCAAGTTCACTTAGAAGAACCCAGTGTCAGAGTCTTTCATGTTCTCTGTGTTAAAATGTGGAAAAGCAAATATGGCCAAAAGACTGGAAAAGATCAATATATATATATTTATTGTCCGTGAAAACATACTTTTACACACCCAAGTCTATTGTATTTATGTTGTTTCATAACTAAACACATAAATAAATAAAAATAAATAAAACGGGAAATAAATAAAACATGTAGATTTAACTTTACCTTGTTTTAAACATTGTTCTCTAGACTTAGACCTAATGTCTATAGTCCCTGTCAATACATTAGGTCCATACTTGTTCACTGTCATTTCATAATGAAATCAATGTATTACTATGTCTACTTTGAATACTTTCAAATGTAATTTCCAAGAATTCCTTATCATCAGAAACACAATCCATAATGATTTTATGTCAATTATACATATTGATGTCCATTATAACCCAATTAATTCTGATCGGGACAGATGTCGCTAGATATTAAACATTTTCCCCCCGATATTCAGTTATTTTCTGAACACTATGGTTGAATAGGAAGTAGAATACTACTTCTAAATATGATTTGCTGATTCCGGTCACATGACATTAATGATCATGTGATTTTCACATCACCAAAAACTGTCATAGCAACTGTTGAGTACACTTGATAGCAGCTGTTTGTAATGGGTAAACCGTTGTTGAGTGCACTTGACCATGGTGAGAGGTTAATAATCTATGCTAATCAGTACTTTAACAATTTAGGCTAATCATTACTTTATGCCCCCTCTGAGTAGAAGGCTCCTTCAATAGGTATTGCATTAAGCTGAAAGGTGAAGTCTCCTGGGTATGAAAAAAGCTCGGAGCCTCCCCTCTTCACATAGGAAGTAAGAGCTAATAGCTCACAATTCCTGGGTTTCTCAAAGAAGAAGAAGAATCATTACTTTAATCCTCTAGGCAAATCACTTCTATTGTAATCATTACTTTAATCCTCTAGGCTAATCATTACTACAAATTGTACATCACATGGACAAGTGAGAAAATCAAGAAGACATTTGTACAGAGAAACATGTTTGATTTCAAACACATCAAGGTATGTCTTATTCTCTCTTTACTCCTCATTTTTATTCTGTGTTTGGTTTTTTATTTTTTATCTTCTGCAATCAATTCTCTATGTTAACCCCTTGGCTGCAGAGATCTCCATAAGAAGCGATGAAAAGTTACCGCCATTTTGCAGGCATCTCCTTAAGGAGAGATGGTTCATGTGTTTGTATAATGTTTTGCGGAAAGCATCTTAGGTGTTCAAATACTCTGATTGGCTAGTTCAATTCGTCTAGAGGTCATCTAAAAAATAGACATTTAGTCATTGGACATGCTTGTAAACGTAACTTTTTCTTTTGTGTAACGACATAGCCAAGTTTCTTTGTGTAACCATCTTACAATAACCTACAAATATGGCTAAGTTTAGACTAGATGAATCTGAAATTTATAAACTCTTGGAAGAAAGTTTTTCTGATAATTCTAGCCATAGTTTATCTGATTTAGAAGGTCTTGATGTGCACGAATGTTCATGAAAAGCTTCCATAATATAAAGAAGCATTATGCCTGTAAATTCATGAATTTGATTTAGTGATAATACACTGTATTTGTTGAACGATTGTGTTGGCAAATCGGTTAGGGAAAAAATTCAAGAATCCGTAAAATTATCCCGCACCGCACTGCTGTTAGCCTGACTTATCCTCGCAGTCAAAGAATTAAGAAGTCTGTACAGGCAGAAGAGCTGCCTCCATGAACTCAGTCATTAGCAGGAGATTCTCACGGTTGTCCTACTGTTTCATGTCCAAATCTGTCTCTCGGGGCCAGGTTTTAGTTCTCGAGTCGCGAAAGAGTGGACATGTCTGCAGAATATGTTTTTGAATCTGGGGACTCGTTTGACATGGACATTGGTCAGTTTGGACAACTTTATTTTGTAAAGATGTGCTTGTAGTCAACAGTGTCTTGTGCCTAGCCTGAAGATGGTAGTTTGTTGTGATCTATTAAGCTTTAGGATGGGGGTCTTGTGAAAAATTGCTGCATGTTCTCGGACTCCACTTATATTTGTATTTTTTTTTAATGAGAGGTTTCGCTTCAGTCAGTGATATTCTGTGATGAAATTGTGACTTTTTCATACCTGTTTTTTTCAGTCTGTCAGTAGTGATTTTTGAAACTGAGGCTCAAAAGTCTTAGAGGACTGATTTCATTGTACTTGGGTTACCCTATATGTACTCCTTAGTTCTCAATGAAGATGTGCATGCTGTCTGCTAAGATTACCACTCATAGCACGTAACTCTAACTTCAAACGATAATCTCCCCCCTCCCCCAAAATCAACTTTATAAATAAGACGTAGTGAGTGGGATTTTAACCAATAACTTCTTGAGCTCATAGCGAATTGCTTAACTACTCTGCTGAACTTGCAGATTTACACGGTTGGGTCAGCCATCTGACAATAGCAGTGGCAAGAGCCTTTAACTGCCAGATTCCTCCAAATGTTTTTTTAACTGTTGAGCTGTGTTACAAGGAGTTGTTTGTCATTGTTGAGTGTTATAATGATGATTTTCTTTTTTCTGAGATCAGTCTTGGATATTAGATTAGTACAACGGTTTCACTGTTTCATTTTCTAGGTACAGTTATGGTAGCAGGCCATACTAGACTCATACACATATGTATAGGTTTGTGGTTGGCAATACCAATATATTCCCCTGTGGACAATCATCAAAGACTTTGGAATCTCATGAAGGGCATGGATTTCTTGCTACACCTAACACGCCTTATAGAAACATTATATCAAGACCAGCAAGCAACAGTGAGAGTGAATAGTGAAACATCTGATTAGTTCAGCATGGAAAAGAGTCAAACAAAGATGTGTCCTATCACCATATCTCTTCAACATTTATGCAGAGAACATAATCAGAAATGTAAGAAATGACCAACAGAGAAATAACTTTCACCTACTCAACATCGGAGGTCACGAGATACCAGAACTAAGATATGTTGATGATACAACATTATTGGCACAGTGTCAAGCAGGTCTCGAAGACCTCATAAAAGACCTCCATTAAAGAACATAGTGAAAAACAAAACCTATTTCTGAATGGAAGAAAGACCAAGGTTATTACAAGCGACAAAACCACTAGCAAGTTCTCAATCAGTATCAATAACAGCGAATTAGAGTCACCAGTTTTGAATACCTTGGTTCTCTTATCAACAGTAATGGGGATTGCTATGAAGAAGTCAAAAGGAGGTTAGCTATCACATCAAAGAAGCTGAGACAAATAAAAACATATGGCTGAGCTGCTGCAAAACAACAAAACTAACATTCCTAAGAGCTTGCATACTCTCAGTGGCAACTTATGGATGTGACTTCTGGGCAATCACCAACAAAGTGAAAAATGAAATAGCAGCATTTGAAACAAAATGTTACAGAAAAATCCTCAGAATACCATGAACTAAAAAGATCACCAATAGTCAGCCTGAGAGAAATAAGTGTAAAAGAAAACTTGGCTAAACAGCATGGTTTTTCCAGAAAACTACATATAGGCCATATAAAATGCCATGATGGCCTAGAGAAAACCATAATAGAGGGGATTATGCAAGGAAGACGAACAAGAGGCAGATGACCAAGAAGAAGATGGACGCAAACATCAAAGACCACCTGAACATGACAATAACAGAAGCAGGAAGACTGGCTTAAGATCGACAGAAGTTTCAGATGGCAGTGATGACTGCTACATCCTGTTCAGGATATGCTACCTGATGGGATTGATGGACAATCTACAGAAAATACAGAACAGAATCTACATAATTTATTACTGTACCACATTACAAGATGAAAACTGTGGCATTCTGAAACAGTGAGATGGTAACGACAACAATCAAGGGGTTCGAGAGGTGATCAAAGAATAGCAACACTGTTTACCTACCATGCATACCATAAGAGGCAACTAAGGAGGTTATGGGGTGAGTTGGTGGTCCCATCCATATAGGGCAAGGCCATGTTGAAGTTGGATGTGTCAGGCCGAAAGGTGTAGATATTGCAGAGATGCTGTAAACCATGACACAACAGATTCTGTTCACCAACTACATCCTGCTCATCTGCAGGAGTTTGAGAATGAATGAAGAATAAGAAGTGAGATGGTAAACAAACTCTATTGTCCCAAATTCTCTGGGCTAGTGAATACAGTACAATTTAAGATAGCCATAACAGTGTATAACTTCAACAGAAAAATGAGATTTAGTGGGAATACTGCAATGTAAATATGTCTCATTCAAAATACATGTTAATAACAACATTGAAAACAATTCACATTTCTAATCATGTTATTTATCCACAGCCATTTGATAGGGCCTACATAGAGAATCCTGGTCCAATGGTTGTATTTGCAACGCCAGGAATGCTGCATGCTGGTTTATCATTGCAGATCTTTAAACGTTGGGCTCCAAATGAAAATAACATGGTTTGTTTGTTTGTTTGTATCCTCAGGAACTGTGAACAATTAAACTTGTTTCATATATGCAATGTTTGTCCATGGTTTACTTTCACTTCCAGAAGATTGATGCTAGGTAATAACTGCAGCAAAACTGAAATCTAACAAGCAAAACTAGGAAACAGTGATGATATTTTGCTATTCACTGGGTACATACATGACAACACAAGAAAATTAATGCTTCAACCAAAAGACCTTTATCAAGAACACATTTGTAACATAACAAATGACGAGTAAGAGCAGCACTCTAAAAGTGAGCTGTTCACCTTCATCAGACGACAGTCAAAGTAGTTAGGGCACATCATGAGAAAAAGAAAGATAGAATATATCATGAACATAGGCAAGTTGAAAACAAAGAGAAGGAGTAGGGGAAGACCAAGAAAGAGGATGTTGGATAGCTTAGCATTGTAGTGTATGGGAACATTATTAGTAGTACATCATAAGAGGTCTCTCACTGCTTAGCCATATCGGTGAAATGTTCCTTAAGATTTTTGAGAGATAGATATGATCTATTGTGGGTCCAGTGCTTATTTTGGAACAGTTCAGGTTTAGGAAAGGAAGGGCATATACAAATGCAATATATTCTCTCTACGACAAATTAATGAAAAGACAATAAATCTTCATGACAAATTAATGAAAAGATAACAAAATACAAACACCAAATTAATATTGCTTTTATAGAACAAGAGAAAGCTTTCAGACGAATAAATAGAGAACTACTCTGGAGTATTATTGAAAATTATGGAATAAAAGGACCATTATTATTAGTCTGTAAGAGCCACATACAAAGATAGTGAAAGAACAAGTGCAGAACTTACAAAGTGGTATTTAGTAACATCAAGAGTTAGATGGGTGTGTCTTATCAGGATTATTGTTTATTATTTATATGGATAATATTACAGAAACGCTCAAAACACAATCAGACACTTACCAGCCAGATAACTTAACTGAACTACTCTTTGCTGACAATTTAGTGTCTTCTCCACAGTTCAAGGGAAGAGCTACAAGATCTCATAAACCTCTCAACGAAAGCTGCCTCAATCACAATATTAAGATAATACCAAAAAAACTGAAGTAATGTATATAGGCAGAGAAACCAATGAAAGCAACATAAAGATAAATGATAAATCCTGACACAATTTCAGGAAGTTAAATATCTTGGTAGCATTATTACTGCAGATGGAAGAAGGGACAGAGAGATTGAAACAAGAATTTAAAAAGCCAACTATGTAAATTCTGAACTTGACACCAATTTTGAAATTGAAATCTATCCTGATGAAAACCAAAAGGCAAATCAAATTCAATTTTCATACCAACAACATGTTATCAATATCAGACATGGACAGTAACTAAAGTTTACAGAGCAGTAGTACTTCCAGTGCTGATATACACTGGTGATACATGGGCTGTATAGATGACATGTGAGGATGCTCAATCACTTTCTTACAACCTGTCTCAGAAATCTCACAACCTGTCTCAGAAATCTCACAACCTGTCTCAGAAATCTCACAACCTGTCTCAGAAATGTGATGAACATCAATCAGATAGCAAGACAAGATTCGGGTATCCCTAGTATTGACACTATTCTGATGCAGACACAGAGTCATTGGGCAGAAGAAGAGCTGCAAGGACTCGTTAAAGACCTCATTGAAAATCTTTGAAATAGACCAAGAACTTGGGAAGAATTTGCACAAAATGGAGCTATGTGGCTCTGTACAGTAAAAAAAAGGTGCAACATTTTATGAAAAGGGGAGAAGTGCAGCAGTTCAACAGCAGAGAGTATCTAGAAACTCACATCTATACCAAAACCATCTACAGTGAGCATTCCATGTCCAAACCAAATGTCCGGACATAACTAACTGAATTTTAAAAGTGGATGTAACAAATGATCATCATTACTTGTGATGGATGAACAACAGATCCATTTGATACTTTTGATGTTGTGTTTTACTCATCTACAACCTAGCATTTGTTTGTTGACTATTTACAGTTACAGTCTTGTCACTGACACCCATGTATTCAATACTTGTCCCTGGGAAAACAATAACTGTATAACGAATCTCTCATTTTGGGACATGAAA
Organism: Meghimatium bilineatum; assembly: GCA_034231615.1. Taxonomy (NCBI): domain Eukaryota; kingdom Metazoa; phylum Mollusca; class Gastropoda; order Stylommatophora; family Philomycidae; genus Meghimatium; species Meghimatium bilineatum. The sequence goes on from CM067300.1 coordinate 21,578,730, forward strand.
CATTTGTGTCTCAAATTAAGTTAATATTTAATGGAACTAGTTGTCATAGATTTTGTTATAACTTACTAATGAATGGAACTAGTTGTCATAGATTTTGTTATAACTTACTACTGAATGGAACTAGTTGTCATAGATTTTGTTATAACTTACTAATGAATGGAACTAGTTGTCATAGATTTTGTTATAACTTACTTATGAATGGAACTAGTTGTCATAGATTTTGTTATAACTTACTTATGAATGGAACTAGTTGTCATAGATAGATAATGTCATTGACTGATATTGAACTAAATATCATATTTAGGTTATCATGCCAGGATACTGTGTAGCTGGAACTGTTGGACATAGAATACTGAATGGTGCGCGCAAGATTGAGCTGGAGCATAAACAAATGGTATGTTTGCCGCTGTTAGTGAATCTCAATGTTTGTATGCAGCTTGCCTCTAGCATAGGATATTTGTCATTCTTTGCTGCAGTCTCAAGTGCTTTTTGTCACGATCATTCTCAAACTTCTGCTGAATCTTTCTTGACAGCGTGATTGACTACATTTCCACCAAGATGTAGTCCAGAGAAAGGAGATGATCTGTTATAGTTTAAAAATAATAGATATTCATTGCAGGCAGTGATGACAACATTTTCAGACTTTTGTTGTTAAATCTCTCTGATGTGTTTGGTCATCCATCTCACTTGCTGTGAGGCAGTGATGACAACAGTTTCAGACTTTTGTTGTTAAATCTCTCTGATGTGTTTGGTCATCCATCTCACTTGCTGTGAGGCAGTGATGACAACAGTTTCAGACTTTTGTTGTTAAATCTCTCTGATGTGTTTGGTCATCCATCTCACTTGCTGTGAGGCAGTGATGACAACAGTTTCAGACTTTTGTTGTTAAATCTCTCTGATGTGTTTGGTCATCCATCTCACTTGCTGTGAGGCAGTGATGACAACAGTTTCAGACTTTTGTTGTTAAATCTCTCTGATGTGTTTGGTCATCCATCTCACTTGCTGTGAGGCAGTGATGACAACAGTTTCAGACTTTTGTTGTTAAATCTCTCTGATGTGTTTGGTCATCCATCTCACTTGCTGTGAGGCAGTGATGACAACAGTTTCAGACTTTTGTTGTTAAATCTCTCTGATGTGTTTGGTCATCCATCTCACTTGCTGTGAGGCAGTGATGACAACAGTTTCAGACTTTTGTTGTTAAATCTCTCTGATGTGTTTGGTCATCCATCTCACTTGCTGTGAGGCAGTGATGACAACAGTTTCAGACTTTTGTTGTTAAATCTCTCTGATGTGTTTGGTCATCCATCTCACTTGCTGTGAGGCAGTGATGACAACAGTTTCAGACTTTTGTTGTTAAATCTCTCTGATGTGTTTGGTCATCCATCTCACTTGCTGTGAGGCAGTGATGACAACAGTTTCAGACTTTTGTTGTTAAATCTCTCTGATGTGTTTGGTCATCCATCTCACTTGCTGTGAGGCAGTGATGACAACAGTTTCAGACTTTTGTTGTTAAATCTCTCTGATGTGTTTGGTCATCCATCTCACTTGTTGTGAGGCAGTGATGACAACAGTTTCAGCCTTGTGTTGTTAAATCTCTCTGATGTGTTTGGTCATCCATCTCACTTGCTGTGAGGCAGTGATGACAACAGTTTCAGCCTTGTGTTGTTAAATCTCTCTGATGTGTTTGGTCATCCATCTCACTTGCTGTGAGGCAGTGATGACAACAGTTTCAGCCTTGTGTTGTTAAATCTCTCTGATGTGTTTGGTCATCCATCTCACTTGCTGTGAGGCAGTGATGACAACAGTTTCAGCCTTGTGTTGTTAAATCTCTCTGATGTGTTTGGTCATCCATCTCACTTGCTGTGAGGCAGTGATGACAACAGTTTCAGCCTTGTGTTGTTAAATCTCTCTGATGTGTTTGGTCATCCATCTCACTTGCTGTGAGGCAGTGATGACAACAGTTTCAGACTTTTGTTGTTAAATCTCTCTGATGTGTTTGGTCATCCATCTCACTTGCTGTGAGGCAGTGATGACAACAGTTTCAGACTTTTGTTGTTAAATCTCTCTGATGTGTTTGGTCATCCATCTCACTTGCTGTGAGGCAGTGATGACAACAGTTTCAGACTTTTGTTGTTAAATCTCTCTGATGTGTTTGGTCATCCATCTCACTTGCTGTGAGGCAGTGATGACAACAGTTTCAGACTTTTGTTGTTAAATCTCTCTGATGTGTTTGGTCATCCATCTCACTTGCTGTGAGGCAGTGATGACAACAGTTTCAGACTTTTGTTGTTAAATCTCTCTGATGTGTTTGGTCATCCATCTCACTTGCTGTGAGGCAGTGATGACAACAGTTTCAGACTTTTGTTGTTAAATCTCTCTGATGTGTTTGGTCATCCATCTCACTTGCTGTGAGGCAGTGATGACAACAGTTTCAGACTTTTGTTGTTAAATCTCTCTGATGTGTTTGGTCATCCATCTCACTTGCTGTGAGGCAGTGATGACAACAGTTTCAGACTTTTGTTGTTAAATCTCTCTGATGTGTTTGGTCATCCATCTCACTTGCTGTGAGGCAGTGATGACAACAGTTTCAGACTTTTGTTGTTAAATCTCTCTGATGTGTTTGGTCATCCATCTCACTTGCTGTGAGGCAGTGATGACAACAGTTTCAGACTTTTGTTGTTAAATCTCTCTGATGTGTTTGGTCATCCATCTCACTTGCTGTGAGGCAGTGATGACAACAGTTTCAGACTTTTGTTGTTAAATCTCTCTGATGTGTTTGGTCATCCATCTCACTTGCTGTGAGGCAGTGATGACAACAGTTTCAGACTTTTGTTGTTAAATCTCTCTGATGTGTTTGGTCATCCATCTCACTTGCTGTGAGGCAGTGATGACAACAGTTTCAGCCTTGTGTTGTTAAATCTCTCTGATGTGTTTGGTCATCCATCTCACTTGCTGTGAGGCAGTGATGACAACAGTTTCAGCCTTGTGTTGTTAAATCTCTCTGATGTGTTTGGTCATCCATCTCACTTGCTGTGAGGCAGTGATGACAACAGTTTCAGCCTTGTGTTGTTAAATCTCTCTGATGTGTTTGGTCATCCATCTCACTTGCTGTGAGGCAGTGATGACAACAGTTTCAGCCTTGTGTTGTTAAATCTCTCTGATGTGTTTGGTCATCCATCTCACTTGCTGTGAGGCAGTGATGACAACAGTTTCAGCCTTGTGTTGTTAAATCTCTCTGATGTGTTTGGTCATCCATCTCACTTGCTGTGAGGCAGTGATGACAACAGTTTCAGACTTTTGTTGTTAAATCTCTCTGATGTGTTTGGTCATCCATCTCACTTGCTGTGAGGCAGTGATGACAACAGTTTCAGACTTTTGTTGTTAAATCTCTCTGATGTGTTTGGTCATCCATCTCACTTGCTGTGAGGCAGTGATGACAACAGTTTCAGACTTTTGTTGTTAAATCTCTCTGATGTGTTTGGTCATCCATCTCACTTGCTGTGAGGCAGTGATGACAACATTTTCAGACTTTTGTTGTTAAATCTCTCTGATGTGTTTGGTCATCCATCTCACTTGCTGTGAGGCAGTGATGACAACAGTTTCAGACTTTTGTTGTTAAATCTCTCTGATGTGTTTGGTCATCCATCTCACTTGCTGTGAGGCAGTGATGACAACAGTTTCAGACTTTTGTTGTTAAATCTCTCTGATTTTTGGAGAGATTACTGAAAAGTCCAATGCCATGGAATCAATTAGCATATTGTTTTCTATATTTGGTATTCTATTTATTTGTTCTTGAAGAAGAAACATTCTTATAATATCATCTCGCCGGTGTGTTGTCAGGGCTTGAAAGGGTGACAAAGAATAACACTATTTACATGCATTTCATAACAGATGGCTAAGGAAGTTATGGGGTAGTGTTGGCTATCCCATTCCATAAATGGTCAATGTGACCCAGAAGTCACGCTGAATTTGGATGTGCCAGGTTGAAAGGCACAGATATTTGTGCTGCAAACTTGTAAACTATGATACTATGCACTCAGTTCTGTGGACTACATCCTGCTCATTTGCAGGAGTTTGAGAACGAACACAGAAGATAGTAATCATCCAGCACTAGTATTTTAAAAGTTATGGTCAAAAGTGTTGCATGAATGTGTAGTATTCTGTTCAGGCGATTTTTACACTATGTATGTTGGTTCAAAGTCAGAAGATAGTACTCTGGTCTTTTCTTCCCAGGAGGTTGATGTTGTTTTTGAGATTTGTACTGGCCATAAATTAGTAGATTTTTCTCCGGGGTTTTCCATAGCTCATATATTCAGCAGGCAAAACTAGGAAACATGGTGATAAAGTTTTGCTAATCACTGGAAACACACATAATTACACACAAAAATTGACATTTCAACCAAAAGACCTTTATCAAAAATCCATTCACAACATAGTACAATGATTAAGAATGGCGCTGTCCATATTCACATGACAGAACTAAATATAGATACACACCAAAATAATTAAAAAGTAGAGGAGAGAGAATAACATACAGAAAATTGATAGAACACAAACAAATATTAATGAAATAAAACAAACAGAAAAATGACTGAACAAGAATCTACCCATAGGACTGACAGACATTGATCCCAAGGGGCTCTATTGTACCAAATTGATAAATTGATAGATTTGGTTCTCAAGCTTGTGTCAGGTCCATTGATCCTTCATCTTCTGCATTAATTTTCAAACTCCCACTGCATGTCCCTTGTAGCAGGAAAATGATCCTACTAGATTTCCAGCAGGATATAGTCCAGAGAATTGGAATGCGTTTTGTCACTGTTTTATTTCCAGTGGTCCGACACATCTATCTTTGGTGAGTCCAGTCATCCAAGAAACATGACTTAATGACAGTCACATAAACATCACCGGTAACTCTGTCATTTTTCTCATTTGTTTTGCTTTATAGTGTAAACAATAATATTTATCATGTGTGTTTCTAGTGATTAGCAAAATTTCATCACTGTTTTCTAGTTTCACCTGTTGTTAAGTTTTGCTGCAGTTATGACTTTTTAATCATATATTCAGCAAAGTTTTTGTTCACAGATTTCAATATTCTTTAACCGTGTGTTAGCACAGTGGCTAAACTATTTGCCTTGTGTTCAAGAGCTCATGGGTTCGAATCCAGCTCGTGTCATCTTGTTTTACAAGGTGGATTTTTTCGAAGATCTCTGTAGATTATCGCATGAAGTTACGTGCTTTGAGTGGTACTCTTTGCAGGCGTCATGCCACTTTGTTGAGTGTAAAAGAGTACATATGGGAAACCAAGCACAGTGAAGTCAATCTACGACTTTTGAATCCTTTTAATATATATGTATTATGCTTATATTTCAACTGTTTTATTTTTTTATGTGTTCAGCTGGAGGTTAAGATGAGTGTTGAGTACATGTCCTTCAGTGCCCATGCAGATGCCAAGGGTATCATGCAACTGATCTCACACTGTGAGCCCAGGAATGTGTTACTAGTTCATGGTGAAGCAGAGAAGATGGCCTTCTTAAAGAGCAAAATACAGCAAGAGTTTGGTAGGTCCATTTAATGCATTTTGTTCCAAACTTGATAATTTTTGTGAATAATTAAGAATCTATGAATCCAGTTAAAATTTATTAGTTTGGCCTAGGCTTATTGTGTTTCATAATTGGAGTACTTACATGATGCAAGATAAAATTCGAGAACAGTTATTGTTGCGGCAGATCCTCCGTAAGTGAAATTTATTTTCTCAAATTTTCATATTTTTATCTTGTGCTTGCGATTATTTGTTTAAACAGATTTTACAATAATGATCATTTGCTATAGCAGTCTACATATCTATAAACTAAAGCCATTACATGTTTCTTTAAATGGACATATAACATATGATACTTTAATCATTTTTAAAGTTAATAATTTCAGTTTGACTAATGTATATCTCAATAATTTAAAGATTTCTGTCTATGGTCATGATATGAGTTTGGGAACAATTCACAAACAGTTATACAAATCTCAATTTTGTAAAATGTTGAGTACTCAAAAGTGGATTACCAACAAAATGATGATGATGTTCGTCCGTCGTAATCGACAATGACCAAAAACTCAACCATAATAATAATAACAATAAATAATAAAAAATAATAAAAGTTAATAGTGCGTTTTTAACCTTTAGCAAGCCAGATTAAAAAATATGAAACGTCTCCCTGCCACCGGATTCTTTTTTGAAAATTTGCGTTATTGATGGTGACTGTTTTGAAAATGTGATGATTTTTTGGTTGTTAGAGATATTTAACTAATATTTGCACATATAAATAAAGAATTGAATTATGCATATATTGGTGTAATTTATGTATGTGTGTGTGATACCAGACGTATGAGAAAGTGGTAAAGACGTTTTTCACAAAAAAACATATTTTATAACAAATAAAGAGGAAAAAAATTAATAAAAAAATAACTTACCTTAGTTATCGAATTCCTTGGCAACACTGTAAACTAAATCACGCAAATCTGTTGTATTTATGTTCTTTCACTGCAAAATTATCAAAATATAGCCGGGAGAACTGTATAAAACATGTAGATTTGCAGTAAAATCGTTCTTTGAGATTAGGTCTAGAGCCATTTTTTGTGCTACTTCCACATATTCGATATCAAACGTCTACAAGTCTCCAAACCAACGCGGCATTCTGTATATTCACTGCTGTGAAACTAAATAACTAAATAATTCATGATTCAAGCCACGATTCAATGTTATTTTATTCAAAATACGATGAAAGAAAGGTCTATAAAATCGGTCGACCATCATGGCATTGTACCGGTGTGCAGATGTGGTCAGATTAATTGCTATAAAATTTGTATCTTCTGGCTAGCCATTGTTACAACGATCATGTCGGACGTAGGAATGAACCGGCTTCAATAGCGCATGTTCCCGAGTAACCAATCAGGCTGTGGGGCGTCTATTATAACGATATCTCATTGGATGGGGTATGTCGCCAACGGCGTTAGCCACCATTTTGTTTTTCGGCGGCCGGAGTTGATATAGGCTCGGTGAAGGTTAAATGACTAACTCCCGCCGAAGACGGATGTGTCGGGCCACTGACGCAAATAAAATGGCGACACAACGCATTTACATTCTCTGGACTACATCCTGCTGGAAATCTAGAATGTATCATGGTCCTGCTACAAGAGAGATCCAGCAGGAGCTTGAGAATGAACGCTGAAGAAGAAGGAGAAATGACTAAGACCAACAAAATAAGACCATTTCGAATGTTCTGTCACAATTATTGTGTTCTGTGGTTCTCCATAGATTTTTTTGTCCACCAATTTTACATTTCAAATATATGCGTGTCTATATTATTTCTACAAATTTAACACTACGTAACATCTTTTAAAAAAAGTTATCAATTGATCCAATTCCTTGTAACGTGACACATAATAAAGTATATATATTAAAACAATTTTTCACCCCAAAAACGAAATATGATAAATGTATTTATGTAACTTTTGGAGCTAAAAAATTAGTCTGCCCGGACTCTAAAATAATTACATACTGAATATCTATCTATCTATTCACTATACCCTTTGTTGCCTGTCAGGGGTAGAAAAGTTTTCTGGAGATGGCCCTCTTGTGTGCTGAGTAGATTGTGGAATTTGTTGCCTTTTATCTTGGTGGTCCAATGTTTTCATGGCTGACTAGTTCTTCCTTCACTGTATCTGTATAGTATAACACTTGCTGTGGTACGCTGTCTGATGGTAGTCTGCTGTTGTTGTATGCAAACCATTTGATCTGTTGTCTCTTATAATGTTCCAAGATTTGGGTGGTGTCTGTTCTTTGTCTAATGTTCTCATTCTGTCTCTTAGCGATATTCCTAGGATTCTGCGCAAATATGCCATTTCAGCTGTCACAAGTTTGCGTTTGTTTTGTGCTGTTGTTATCCACGTTTGGCTTTGGTAGCACAACATTGGCATAATAATCCTTATGAACAGTGTTATTTTGGTGTTTAAATCTACTATTTGTTTCTGAAGATTGGTGTCATTTGCCCTAGGGCTTGATATGCTTTACTACACCTATTGTGTATTTTTTTACTGCTATTTCCATCTGTTGTTATATTGCTTCCTAGGTATGTGAATTCTGTCACTTGTTTAAGTCTGTGGTTTCCAATATATATATATTTTGGAGTTTCTTTCTGTTCTTCCTATCTTCATTACTTCAGTCTTTTCTATATTTATCTTCATGTTAAATGTTTGGCATGTTTAATGTAATCTGTCTATTTGTCTTTGTAGATGCTCTTATGATGATGCTACTAGTGCTTGGTCGTCTGCAAATAGCAATTCGTTTAAGTTATCCGTCATGTTGTTTTCTTCCGTTGTCTTTAATACTTTGCAGATGTGATCTATGTATGTTATAAACAATTGGGGGAATAGTACACGTCCGTGCCTCTCTCCTGAGCAAATTTTAAATTATCTGATGTACCTGTGCTCATTCTTACTGAGCATTGACCATCGACATATGTGCTCTGACAAAGGTGTATCAGATGCTGAGGAACTCCATATGTCTGTAGTGTTATCCTTAGTTGTGCTCTATCCACTATTTAAAAAACCTTTTTCTTGATCCACGAAAGCCAAATATAAGCCTTGGTTATGTTTGGCCACTCTTTCTGAAAGTTGAGGGTGAAGATCTGTGTAGTTTTTATTTTTCCGAAAGCCTGAATATACTTGATACACTGAATATCAGGGCTCTATGTCAACTTAAGATGCTGTGTTATAGCAAACGAGAAAAACTGAATCGTTTTACATAGAAACAGAAGTAAAATAAGTCTGCATTATATCACCATTTCTTGTTAGCCTGGCTATAGATTGGGTTATGAAAAATTATGCCCAAAATGAATATTTTTGTATAAAATGGACAGGCGATATAAAGACCTTGATTTTGCAGATGACTTGGCGTTATTAAATCCAACTCCTGCTAAGGCACAAAATATGTTGAATCAACTTTGTCATCTTTCAGAACAAACTGGCCTTCAAGTCAAAATTTCCAAGACTATGATCATGAATTTTACTAACTGTAATTTTAAAATCACCCTCAACATGGAAACAATTCAAACAGTTGATAACTTTTCCTATTTAGGCAGCAAGATGGCACAAGATGGAGATACAACAAAAAAAAAAGATTTGTAATAGAATTGCATTGGCATCAAGTGCATGCAAGCATGTAACAAACATCTGGAAATTAAAAAACACATAAGTAAATATACCAAACTACGAATGTTAAACTCCAACTTTGCCTGTGTGTTCCCGGGGCCCGAATGGGAGCAAAGAATAGCAACACTGTTACCTTCCACGCATGTCGTAAAAGGCGACTAAGGAGGTTATGGGATGGAGTTGGCTGTCCCATCCCATTATAGGGTCAGTGACCCAAAGCCATGCTGAAGTCGGATGTGTCAGGCAGAAAGGCGCAGATATCGCAGCAATGCTGTAAACCATGACACAACGCATTCCTTTCTCTGGACTACATCCTGCTAATCTGCAGGAGTTTGAGAATGAACGCAGAAGAAGAAGAAGAAGAAACTCCAACTTAATATCTGTATCAACAAGTGGTTGTGATAGTTGGAAAATAACATAAAGAACTGGAGGTGAAATTAAATTCATTTAAAAGTAAATGTCTTATAAAACTCTTTATATAAATATTGGTTAGGAAGTCAAACAAAGCAGGTAAGAGAAGGCACCAAATAGCAATAAGTTTCTACAATAAAAAGAAAACAATGGACTTATATCGGACATTACTTAGAATGAATGAAAACAAACTGCCACTACAGACATTAACATTGGTACCCGATGGCAAAAGAAAAAAGAGGAAAGCCAAGAGTGACTCTTTGCAGAACAACCATCAAAGAGACAATGGGTCTCAACATAATGCAAGAATTACACACAAAAGCATTGCATCACTCAAACTAGAGAGCTCTGGTTTCTGCCATATGCACCATATTCGGTGCTGAAGGAACATAGATAGATAGTGTTGATTAATAATTACGCTGTATATTTTTTGACAGTACAAGACAATGTCAATAGATGGTGTTTCTTACTGATACAATGTCTTGTCTTACAAGCCCTTGATAGTGATAATTTGCCAGACTTGAAAGCAACCATATGAAAAGTGAACATCTAGAGAGGGGTAGTGCTTCAGTGGATACCATCCCATTGTGGCATGCAAGGAAAGGAAAAGGTGTATAAGCTAATATAAGATGGAGCAACACATGAACAAAAGGACCCAGAAATCACCTAACAGGAAAAGAGAACCCCTATCAAAGCTATTAGAAAAGTTAACCACCAAAAAGACAACTATCATTATCTTGACAGAGCCAAACAATTTACCATCTTATTCCATCCACATTAGGACAGGACACAACAGACTAAACAGCCATTTGCATAGACTAGACTGGTTCAATCATCTCTGCTCATGTGGTTAGACTTCAGAGCATATTCTGCATACTGCAGTACAGTAACCCAGTTGTGGACAGAACACTGTCTCACAGATACAGACAGTTTTCAAATACAGTAGCTCCGCCGAAGACGGATGTGTCGGGCCATTGGCGCAAATAAAACGGCGACACAACGCATTTCCATTTTCTGGACTACATCCTGCTGGAAATCTAGTAGGACCATGGTCCTGCTATAAGAGAATTCAGCAGGAGTTTGAGAATGAACGCTGAAGAAGAAGAAATACAGTAGCATTTACTACAACAAAATGGACTTGCTGTGTAGACATGTTTAACTGCGAATGTGAGGAAGAAGAAGGTGTAGACATACAGGAGAGTGGACCCTTCACTGTGATGACAACAGCCAACATGACTATGGACACTATGGCAGTGACTGCCACTGCTTTCAGAGAGTGGAGTATGTGTATATCTGAAGTTTTGGCTCTTTTATAACTGACTGTTTCGTAACTCGTACAAATGTTCATATAATTTTTATGGCAGTAACCATGGTCTTAAGCTAGTGCAACTCATGTCTTCATTCTGAGAACGACCGAGCATGATCAGAAAAATACAAGCTCATTGTATTTGAGGTTGTGGAGTAGTCAAAGTTGAAAGGTTTGCCTGGTACAGGACAGTCAGAGAACAGATAAACTGACAAGTTTTATCACTTTATTGAGTAGCTGGGCAATGAACGGTTTGAAAATTTCAGAAAATCATCAATCTGAAGTTGAAAGTAAACTCCTCAGCCTGACATAGGGAACAAGAGTGAGGAGTTTGATCATCATCATCATGGTTCCTCTGTTGCACCATGTGCAGAGTTGGAAGATAAACATCAGATATTATACATTGTAATTTGTTTCAGGCATTGACTGCTACATGCCAGAGAATGGTGAGACCAGCATCATCAAAACTATACACAACATTCCTCTAGATACCAGTCTAAACTTACTCAAAAGGCAGCTGGTTCCTGCAGAAGGTATACTGACATTTTGTTTTATTTTTTCTTCTTTCCTCTTTCATTCTTCATCTTCTCCGCTTTCCTCATTTTACTTTTCCGCATTAACCCTATAAATGTCGATCTAGTCTAGAAGTTGAAAGTTGTTACAAGTTGTTGAAAGTTCTTTGTACAGTGTTGCGGTCACTTGGGCTCTTGTTGTTAATAAGAAAACTAACCATTTGTTAATGCTAGTCTGAATGAAAAGAAAACTACGCCTGTTTGGTCATATAAAGAGACATAACTGTTTAGAAAGACAAATAATGGAGGGAAGAGTACCTGGAAAGAGGAGAAAGGGCAGACCAAGAAGACGATGGACTGACGACATTAAAGATAACATGAATACATCGCTAGAAAATGCAAGCCACATCGCCCAAGACAGGTTCAGAGAGTTCATTGGGAAGACAACGTTCTGGAAGGAATACGTCACATGACAGTCTGAATTTTCCTTTCAACAAATTGGAAATAACCATTAGAATTTCAATTCCGATTACTTCCCCTGTAGTATCTGCCGCACAATCCATCAGATGTTTCTAATAGTGAAAGGTATTCTAGGTCTAGTGTTGCTTCTGACAGATTTGTATGGCAACACATTAAAAGTAAATACAATATACTTCTATTAGATCAGGAATAAAGAGAATAAATAAAATATAGTTGAATAAACATGTGTAATATAGTACACCATGTATAAAAATTTATTCTGATGGAAACCAGAAGGTAAATCATAAATTCAACATTTGTCCCAACATTATGTTTTCAATGTCAGACATGGGCTCTAACTAAAGAACAAGGAAGAATACTTACTACGTGTGAAATGAGATGCCTAAGAAAAGTAGCTAACAGAACAAGAAGAGATCATGTGAGAAATGAGGAGATTACAAGAACTGTTGGAAAAGCATCAGTTGTGAAATATATTTTAAAACAGAGATTCAAATGGTTCGGCCATTTAATGATAATGAACCCTTATTGATCCGCGGCAAGAGCATACAATATGAAAATGGAAACAGCAAGATACAGAGGATGACCAAGAAGAAGGTAGATTGAAGGAGTTACCAACATTCTGACACAGCGCAATATTACTGCATATCAAGCGACCAGACATGTAATAGCCTGAAAACCAATCATCATTCAATCCTGCGATGCCTCACAGCATAAGCAGAGAAAAGACAATAGATAGATGGGTAAAAATACAAAATAAAAAAATAAATATGTGTAATATGCTACACCATGGATAAAAAAAATCTGCAATAAAACAATCATCGTGAAGGTGATTCCAAATAGTCTGATTATTGACTTCTGTGTTGGTAGCATCTCTCAGGAACTGTCTGATCACTGACTTCAGTGTTGGTAGCATCTTAGAGGAACTGTCTGATCACTGACTTCAGTGTTGGTAGCATCTTAGAGGAACTTTCTGATCACTGACTTCAGTGTTGGTAGCATCTTAGAGAAACTGTCTGATCACTGACTTCAGTGTTGGTAGCATCTTAGAGGAACTTTCTGATCACTGACTTTGATGTTGGTAGCATCTTAGAGGAACTGTCTGATCACTGACTTTGATGTTGGTAGCATCTCTCAGGAACTGTCTGATCACTGACTTCAGTGTTGGTAGCATCTTAGAGGAACTGTCTGATCACTGACTTTGATGTTGGTAGCATCTTAGAGGAACTGTCTGATCACTGACTTCAGTGTTGGTAGCATCTTAGAGAAACTGTCTGATCACTGACTTCAGTGTTGGTAGCATCTCAGAGGAACTTTCTGATCACTGACTTTGATGTTGGTAGCATCTTAGAGGAACTGTCTGATCACTGACTTCAGTGTTGGTAGCATCTTAGAGAAACTGTCTGATCACTGACTTCAGTGTTGGTAGCATCTTAGAGGAACTGTCTGATCACTGACTTTGATGTTGGTAGCATCTCTCAGGAACTGTCTGATCACTGACTTTGATGTTGGTAGCATCTCTCAGGAACTGTCTGATCACTGACTTCAGTGTTGGTAGCATCTTAGAGGAACTGTTTGATCACTGACTTTGATGTTGGTAGCATCTTAGAGGAACTGTTTGATAATATTTGCACTAGCAATTCTCAGTTGCAGTCCTTGCGATCTTCACTAGGTGTAAGGACTCTAGGATGAGCTATGTTGCCTTTCCTCAGTGATCCCAGTCTGAGCAATGCACTGCAGCAGTCTGACAATAACTGAATATGATACTGCAAGCCCCTGAGCCACATTTCGGACAGTAAAACTTTCCTCCAACAACACAAGGGATTTTTAAAATTCTTGTATGGAACCTGTGTCTCCTTGCTTATTTTGGGATAAATTAATCTAAATATTGTATCAATAATTATTTAAAATATTAATTTGTTTGGGTTGGTTTGTCTTAAATTTATATTCAAATTAATGGTTGGTTGGTTGGTTGCTGATCCAGCGGTCTATGGGATCATGCCCTTTGACCTAATGCCATTAAATGGCATTATATTGCTGGGAAGTTTTAAATTAATAAATGATAAACATAGCCGAGGGAAATAATCAAACAGGATGACATGGTTTCAAACAAGAACCATTGTTGTTGTTTATCCATAATACCCAACTTTTGACTTTGAGGCAGTTCTGGGCTTGTGTTAAATTCTGTGTGTGTGGCACTCACAAATGTAGCAAATAGTCAAAGAGAGACAACTTACACAATGTACAAAATTCGAGTTATGTCCCATATTGATAAAGGGTAAATACATATTTGACAAAGGAAAGTAATGCATGAGTAAAAACTACACTTGAATGATACATCGTGAAACTTCTTGTTAAAATGATTCAATATTACACAGTTAAAATATATTTCTTATCATTACAAGTAAAATTCTATTCCAAAGTGTTCTTTTTGTATATATACACAAAGTGTATATTTAAGAGCATGTACATCAGTTATATTTTAATTTATTATATAGACATAATATTTTGAGAAGATCTGGATGTGATGGAAATTTGAAAATGTCTCTCTATCTTTAAAAACAAAAAAGTTATTAAAACATTTTTTTCGAGGGTGGTTCATTCCACCTACTTTTAATTATCAATGTACAGTTAACATCTCACACATTTGCACCATTAATTAATTCTATGGGTTTACTTTATATTCTGGTTAAGAGTTTACTGTATGTCACCTGGTTACAGATATCTGGACTTGAACCACAAGAGGACAACAAAATCCATGTGGTGATTTCTCTCCATCCATGATCACCGCTCCTCCTGTTGACCAGCTGTAAATGAGAACATGATGCATGAATTAGAAAAGATTAAATAATTATTTGAAGAGTTGCATAACCACGCTAAACGAGCTGCTCTTTGGCAGCAGTAAAATATAGCATCGTGAAGGTGATTCTGATTAGTCTGATCACTGACTTCAGTGTTGGTAGCATCTCTGAGGGATATTATTTGCACTAGTAATTCTCTGTTGTAGTCCTTGCAATCTTCACTAGGTGTAGTGACTCTAGGACGAGCTGTGAGTTGCTGTTACTGAGTGATCCCAGTCTGGGCAAAGCATTACAGCAGTCTGACAGTAACTGATTGAGATACTTCAAGCCTATGGGCCACATTTCGGACTGTAACACCTTCCTGCAACTATGCAAGGGATTTTTGTGTTTATCCATATTCCTCAACTTTTGTTCTTGAGACACTTGTGGGCTTGTTGTATTAAATTATGTGTGCGACACTCACAAATGTGTTGTTTATGTTGGTATATAGCAATCAAAGAAGGACAACTTACACAATGTACACAATTCTATTTATGTCCCATATCGATAGGGTAAATACATTTTTGACAAAAGGAAATGGTTCAGGTTTGCAATTAGTGCCTACATACATATTTTATTAACTACGAGGCGTGTTCAAATGAAAACGGGACTTGTGGATTTATTTAAAAAGTATCATACGCAATTTAATATTTTCAACGGAATTGAACAAAGCAACCACTTGTGAATAAGAATGCACCTGGGTTCATCAGAAAAAATCTCCGTATGCATTTAGGCAAGCATCCCACTGTTTAGGTAGACGTCGAATGCCGTCCGAGAAAAAGTTGCGTGGCTGTTCTCTGAACCATGTGGTCACCGCTGTCTTCACGTCTGCGTCGCTGTTGAATCGCTGTCCCTTTAGTGCTTTCTAATTCCACCCCATCCGTTCTTCCTTATGGTGGTCAGTCAACATCCGTGGGACCCACTGTGAACACACCTTCCGATAGTTCAATTTCTTCCGAACAACCATGTGGGCTGTCCCAATTGACATATGGAATTCTTCTGCAAGCGAACGAATGCTCCGACGACGGTCAGTCAGTACTGCTTTATCAAGCACGGCTATGGCTTCTTCTGTTGCAACAATATGCGCCTGACCTGGCCGTGCAAGATCTGCCGTTAACTCACGTCCGTCTTTAAACATACGCACCCACTCCATCACTCTGGTCCTCGACAAACATTTGTCACCATATGCTGCCTTCATTCTCCGATGAATGTCTACTGCTTGACATCCTTCAAATGAAAGAAACTGGATCACAGCACGCTGATTCACTTTGGACGGGTTCGGAATCACACCCGCCATATTGTTAACAGTCTTCTGCAGCACATATGCATGCTGGGAAGATGAACACGTGACCGTATGTAAATTATTGGATACTCATTACTAGTGCAAAATGTCATCAATATCAGTGCGCTCTATCACGCGTGGTGTAACAAGTCCCGTTTTCATTTGAACACGCCTCGTACATGATTAATTAATCTAAATATTATATCATTAATTAATCAATAATTAATTTAAATATTCATTTTTTCAGGGTTAGGGTTAGTTATGTTTTAAATAACCCTAACCCTAAACATATTTATATTTAAATTAATAAATCCTGCTGAATTGGTGCAAATAAAACGGCGATGCAATGCATTTCCATTCTCTGGACTACATCCTGCTGGAAATCTAGAATGGATCATGGTGCTGATACAATGAGATCCAGCAGGAGTTTGAAAATGAACGCTGAAGAAGAAGAAGAAATTAATAAATGATAAACATAAACTGATAAACATAGTCAATGGAAATAATCAAATATGTAGGCACTAATCCCAAACCAGTTCCACGGAAAGTAACGCATGAATGAAAACTACACTCAAAAAGAAAAAGAAAAAAAAGTTTATAAATTAAAAGAAATTGTTTTAAATTTATTTTTGATTGAAAGCCTATAAAATGATACATTTTCTTGTAGAAAATTGTTTGCAGTATCTAATAAACATAACTAGTTAACAGAATAAATCAAATAGTGATTTGTTGAGGTGGTTTGACAGAAGATGACATAACATTTTTTCTTCCTTTCTGTTTGTAATAGAGGTCAAAGTCAACATTTTTATTATTAAAACACCATAAATTTATATATTAGGTACCTTGGCCAAGAAAGTTTCAGAAAATATATAATTATTTGGTCCTGTGAGTTCATTTTTAACATGTTTCTAGCATTTTAGTTAACCTGTAGCGCACTATCGGTGGCACAAATCACAGATGTTTGTCTTTCTGTATACAGCTGTCAGCGGCATGCATCACCCGTTGCTATGCACTAATTTAATGATGAGGAACTACAATAATGTTAAGATTTACATGACATAATTATACTTGCGTAAAACACAGGTTTATATAATCGCTTCACTCAGACAGGACGGACTATAACTAAAACTAGTGGGTAATGATGTGCACACAAGAAAACATACAAATTACAATACACAAATACAATTGTTGTTATGTTTCACGCAGTTACCTTGTATTGATTGTCATGACATAATTAACAGAACCTAGACAAGCTAGATTGAATTCTCTTTCTGTGCATTTTCTTTCCAAGTAGGTTATAAATCAGAGTGGCCGTTTAATATTTACTAGTCTGTATGAATCAATAGGAATCTTTCTAAATGGAAGCCATTTTTCTTGAAATTATTATGGTTTATGAATCCAATGATGAGGAATTCTTGGGATTTACATTTGTAGATCTTGCTCCATTAGCCAATATGACGGATAATGGAGATGATAGTGATCATAGCCTTTTAGGTCATAGCCATATCTGACTTTGCAACTTTTCTGAAGTTGCAGGACGGTTAGGCCTACCTGATAACATTAGTGAGGTAGACATGTTTTGTTTGTTTATGACATGATATTTTGAATGTTAGTTTTGTTATGAAATGATATCAAGAAGAATGTCATTTCACCTCAATATATTCAGCATTATTATATTTACATTGTGTGTCAGACTAATTCCTAGATCTAGTGAAGAATGGGTTGACAAGGTTAGTGTTGATCCACAATATTCTGAGTGTGTTAGTTTGGTTATGAAATAACAATAAAAAAATAAAATAGACCTAGGTAAATAGATTAATTTTATCAGGGACAAGTATAGGTGAGTCATTATTTTTTTTCCCAAATTTTCTTTTGCAGTTTGTGATCTTCACCACCTTCTCACATATCATATCATACAACAGAACTTACATCATTAGATTCAGTATTCAATTCTTTATTTACATTTTTTTAAATTATTTAAAAACTCCTAAAAATAAAAAGCTATTGAATTTTTTAAACACCCATGAAAAAATGTTCC
Organism: Meghimatium bilineatum; assembly: GCA_034231615.1. Lineage (NCBI taxonomy): Eukaryota > Metazoa > Mollusca > Gastropoda > Stylommatophora > Philomycidae > Meghimatium > Meghimatium bilineatum. The sequence goes on from CM067300.1 coordinate 21,596,800, forward strand.
AAACACCACACAAAAAAATTACACAAATTGTCGATAAAAGAATTCAGCTGGAGGAGGGAATTTATGTAATTTTAATGCAGTGTGATAAAGTGTGTTAAACCATGATGCAAAACTTGCATTCTTACTATCAAGAGGTTTGACAATTTAATGCAGAAGATGAAACCTTTAAACTTATTGCAGACTATATCATAGATTTTGAAGTTTCAATCTGAGGGCAGAGATGATCCTCTCAGAAAAATAATCATATGAGAAATAATTTGCTGTCACTAACTTTATAATATGCTGTTTTTCTTACCTCAAACAGAAATGTCACATTTCTGTTATACAGATATATTGTCTACCAAAAATGTTGAATTTTGATTTGTATCTTATATTGTCTCCTAGAAATTGATGAACCAGATCCAAAGCATCTCAAGGTACTGCATGGAGCATTGCTGATGAAGGGAAGTGTGAGTACATGCAGTCTGAATTAAAATTACAAGATGAATTTCTTTAAGTTTAGTGTTTACTTTTGAAAATCATCGACCTGACACATAAAGTAATTATGTGACACTGCAGTGTTCAGTCTCAATTATAATGCTTTGTTGAATTATTTACATCTTGTGGTCCAGTGCCTCTGTCTTTGATCTTACTGTCCATCCTGTGCTCCATTTTATAATAATAATAATAATACCCATAATCCATCAGGGCTGTAGGGATGCTATACTGGAGGCATCAGCACAAAAAGCTTTCCAAACAACTCTGTCCTCAGTCATTCAGAGAAGTTTAGAAAAATCATGCCCAGACAATTCCTTGATGTTATAATTCCAGGGTTTTCTCTGCAGCACAGACAGAGGAACATATCCTGCAAGACTGCATTAAAATGAACCAGCTAAGGGAGGAACACTGGCACACAGAGACGGATATTAACAGAAAGCTGTATGGGAACACCCAGGAGCTTTCAAATATAGCAACATACATTAAGAAAACCAGACTTGCTGTGTAGACATGTTAAACTGTGAACGAGAAGAAGAGGAAGATTAAGATTTATTATATGCAATGCTATTTTCCATTTATCTCAACATCTCCTCGCTAGCATACTTTTTTTCTGTATTGTCATTTCTCTCACAGCGGATGCAACTAATTGAACCAGCAGCCGCATTCCGTGAACTCGGAGTTGAGGAGTACGAGCTGAGATTTACATGCAACATCTCAACGGAGGAGGAGGGGTCTGTGTCAGATACAGCAGAGAGGGTTTACAGAACTCTTCTCAGGTGAGGAACAAAAATTGAAAATATTTAGCTTAATTTTTGTGTTTATTTCATTATTTACTCCATTCATTTTCATAGGGAGATCAGGTGATCTTAAGGGTATACAGTTGACCATATACATTCATTAAGAGTCCAATATCAAACATGGTCCATGACAAAGGCTAGTGAAAAAGATCACAGTGTGTGAAATGAGATTTTTGAGGAAAGCTATAAATGTCATTGGAAGATACCAACAGAGAAATGAAGATATAAAGACCATCTCATGTTAGAACTACATCGAGAGACAGCAAACCGATAACTCTCTTCAGCACAGGATTTTTCATTGAATCTAGCTACTGTTGAAGTAGATATTTTGGCTGAATTTTTCTAAGTATACTCATAGAATCTGTCAGAAAACAGACTCCTGTAGCACTGAGTCTCCAGTCCATATCAGTGTCTTTGTCATCACCATTACCCCTTTTGTAATGGTTATTTAAACAAACATCACTTTCTTGTTTAATACACATCCCTCTATGCAAGTGCTGAACCACCAACCATTAGAGCAGAAATAATCTTCATCTGGGGGATTTTCACACATCAGGGCCTGGCCTTCTGAATTTATCTGCACTGGGATATCATTGTCCCATTTCCTGGCAAGTGTGATAGGCTTACTTTCCCATTCATCTCCATCTCTATGCCCCCTAATATGCACACCTCAGCCCTACCAAGTTATGACTGCCCCCTTTTAAATGTTTCCTTTCATATTTCCAATATCACCATGTAATAGATGGTTCTTGTCTGCACTGATGCAAAGGTTTCATTGAATACATAACATCTGCTCTTTATATTATAGTAGGATTGTCCAGCAAAGAAATAATTGCCACTATTTCTTTATCTCTGGGTCAACTAAGAATGATACAAATAGTGACATTTTGCATCTTATCTGGTCTATTAGTTTGCATGATGATAAGGGTCATACATGTTAAAGACAAGAATTGATAAATTAGAGAAATGTTGAATAAACCTGGGCATGTGACAGTTGTGATTCATTGGTTGTGTTTACAGAGAGTTCCCACACTGCCCAATTCAGAGTTCCAGTGATGGTTCTATTAACGTCGGAGAGTCTGTCCTTGTGAAAGTCTCCGGAGATGATGACTGCAAGAATATTCTCATTTCCTGGTCCCACCAGGTATGTTTTAAACACATTCATGTATGTTGGGATATGTTCAGACATGTTCAGTTATGTTGAGATATGTTCAAATATGTTGAGATATGTTTATTTATGTTGAGATGTACATGTATGTTGAGATATGTTCATGTATGTTGAGATATGTGCATGTATGTTGAGATATGTTCATGTATGTTGAGATCTATCCAGATATTTTGAGATATATTCAGGTATATTGGGACCACTGTTCCCACTAACTGTGCTACTGTGCGCTACCGCACACATTTTATCTATTGGTGCAGAGGTTGGACTTGGCGAGCAAGACTTAGTATATAAATGTGTATAAATGTTCCTATAATAACAGATCAACTCATGTAAATCTAAAGAAGGGAAATCTAACACTATGCATCAACTACAGAACCATTGCACTGATCAGTCACGCCAGAAAAATACTACTTGGTATCATCATGAAAAGACTACAGCATAAGCTGGAAGAAGAGTTAAATGAAGCAGAGTTGAGACTCGAACTCTGGACACTTCGGGCAATGTAGAGGGTAGCGTAAGTTTCTAACAACACTGCAAACCAAGCCCAACTCAACTGTCATTCATTACCCAACACAGCTCACGCAGAGAGAATTGGGCTCAGTACCCAATGGCCCACTACGAAGCTCCTTTTCCGTAATTCGTATTTTACCTACGTCTTTGGGTAATATATGCAATGGCGAAGAGTCAAAATACACAGACTGTGTCTGGCGATGGATTGAAAGACCATCTTAAGCGGACGAGGCGAGTGCGTGAGAAATGTACAAGTCAAACTCCAGACCCCTGACGTGTTTGGCAAAACAGCACCTCATCTAGGAAGGTGTATCAACCCTGAGTCTAATGCGACCGTCGCTGTTACCCAACATGTCTCATACTGAAGAAATTCGATCTGGGACCTAGTGACGCAAAGGGTGGTAATGGAATGGTCTTCCTACACGAGGAATAGACCGCTGGCTGTGAAGCGCCTTGTCAGAGGAAAGACAATGGGTGACCCAGGCAAACTATCAGCTCTTCTCGTAACATATACCAACCCCCACCTGAGTAGAAGGCTCTTTCAGTAGGCATTGCACTAAGCTGAAGCCTCCTGGGTATGAAAGTAAGGTTTGAGAAACCTCCCCACTGCACATAGGAAGTAAGAGCTAATCGCTCACGTTTCTGGAGTTCGAAAAGAATAATAATAAAGATCTAGTGTACAAAAAGTGGACTAGCATACCTTCAATAAAAGGTGTCTGTAGTCAAAGAGTTAAATAAAAAGGCAAAATTTGTTTAAAAGTTATGTCATATGTAAGTCACATACTTTTTTTAAATTGTAACTATTTCTTTCTACAGGATGAAGATATTGGAAGTCGCATACAGAAAGTCTTACGACCTGACCCACATTAAACAGCTGATATTGTCATAATATATAGATGTATTTTTGTTGTTTTATTTTGAATCATTTCTGTTAGGATCATATGTTTATTTTGGTACTTAGATATGCCCTCCATTCAGTTGAGTGATGCAAAAAAATTCAATTTCTTTGTTCAAAACATGTTTCTGTAGATGATCTAACTACAGAAGAAAGTCCTCTACAAACTGTTCTCAAACCATTATCATGCAGTTGGTTGTGTTTTCTCAAACCATTATCATGCAGTTGGTTGTGTTTTCTCAAACCATTATCATGCAGTTGGTTGTGTTTTCTCAAACCATTATCATGCAGTTGGTTGTGTTTTCTCAAACCATTATCATGCAGTTGGTTGTGTTTTCTCAAACCATTATCATGCAGTTGGTTGTGTTTTCTCAAACCATTATCATACAGTTGGTTGTGTTTTCTCAAACCATTATCATACAGTTGGTTGTGTTTTCCACAAAAACCTAATTGGTTATTGGTTAAGAACTGGCATTATTGCACTCTGGCAGACCCATTGGTGATCAGTCTCCCTTATCAGATGATGCAAGGTATGCATACTGTTGGCTCATGTGGTTTACTGTTTGAACATACTTCTTGTTCCTCCTTGCAGGCACGTTCAGACATCCAGTCCACTTAATACCGTATTATTCAAATCTCAGCCCTGATACTTCATCAATCGCGATATCGGCATCCAGCAGGTGCTCATGAAGCAGTTTCAACATATCTTACTTATCCACTAACACTCAGTCTATTGATGTTGAAATGTTGAGTCTGCTCTTTCATTACTGAATACTGTGAACATCGGTGTGTTGCTGGGATGTAAATTCATATGATACTCTGGAGGTTGAATGTTACTATAGATGCTGCCCACTCATATTGATATCGACCATCTTGGATTTTTCCAGCATAGACTGGGAGTAAGACACAATAACTTCTTTGATGATTGAGGTTCCAGAGATCTATTTGAGGGCAGCAGTGGCAGCCTTGGCTTCCATCCTCATACTGGATGTAGTTTTTCTGTATGCTCTGCTGTTTCTGGCAACAACTACCACAATAGCAGACCGGGAAACCCCAGCCAGCCGTCCTACAATGACGATTAATTTCTAGGTTCAATTTTCCATTTTCCCAATTTCTACATTCTCCTCCAAGAGTGATAATTACTTTATGAAAGCCTGAGGGTTTCATGGTCTGATTGATTGGATGCCATTTTTCTCCTGTTGGTAAGATTGAAACTGTGGTTATCTCTTCTATATCCATGACATACCACACTTAATTCTTGCGGAGTGGTTGTCTCTGGTCTACAGTGATGTTCAATGTTTTGCCCATCGAAACAGACGCTGGGTAGATCAGCCTTCACTATACAATTGTTCAGCAAGCACCATAGCATTGTTTTTTCAGGATTGACTTGGTAACTTGGTTCTGTACACCTGGTCCATATTGCATAAAATGTCTCCTGGATATCTTGGACCATCTTCTACTGTTGGAACCGGTCCTGTAAGTTAGGATGTCAATGTCTGTCTCTATCTGGGGTGGGGGGGGGTGTTGTATATTGGCTACTTTTGTTGTGTAGATGTTGAGCAGTACAGGTGATAGGGTGAGTCCCAGGCATATTCATGTAGGGTCTGACGTACATGTTCCCAAATATAGTGACACAGTTCTCTACAATAAGACAGCCATAATCAAGTTTCCCATCCAGGGATTCACTACACAGTTTTGCAGAGAATGTATCAGTTTTGAGAAGGCTACTTTATTATGACAATGTTTAAATTGATTGTCACTGAACAATCTGTGCCTGGAACCCTCGTAAACATAAACAAATGTAGTGGTATTATCACAAATTCCCTTTTCTGACCTCTCAGGAGTATTAGGTAGGATGTGATCAGTCTCAAGGTGACACATTACCTTTCTGACTACTATTTTTTCTAATAAATTGTCAAATATGTTTGCCTTGTGTTGTCATGTTTACCAAAGAAGAGGCATCGCAACTTCAAAAACCAAAACCTGTATTCTGTTATATGACAAGCTCTAGTAGCCAGGATAACCCGCTAGGGATGTTGCGGCAAAGTGCCAGGCAGAGGACAGCGAGAATGTCTATTTTGCAGCCACACTGGTGGAATGAAAGGATAGAAAATGCTTGGCGAACAAATGAAGCAGCAACAAAGTCATGGAAGTATGCTAGAAATAGAAAGCCAAGGAATGTCGGTGAGGTAACTAGGAAGTCTCCTACCAGAAACATCGCTACAAATGAATTTAAAGAAGAATCCAGTAAATCCTAGGCAAGTATGGGAGACCTTCATAATTCAGGTTGAATAGATAACATCGCTACAGAAATTCTAACAATTAAACTAAAGAATGAATAAGTGGAATGCAAACCGTCATATCCCTAATCGATGTGATCCATCTGGAGCTGTTTTGAAAACTGAATCATTAATAAGTGAGACTGCTGTAAAAAAAAGTATAACAATAGTACTTATGTAAAACACAAGGTCTGTCAGCTTTATAATGGATGTACAGACTATGGGTGCGGGTATATAAAACACATACTTACTTGTATTTTCTTGAAAAAGACTTTAAGGTTGAAACTATCTTGTATACTATTATCTGTATTTTTATATGTATTTTTTACTTCCCCTACCCAATAGTCTGTCTGTTCATTGTAAATCTGATTTACCTTATGTTTTACATAAATACTTTTGAAAATAGAAGCAGAAAAGGGCAAGGAATCTCTTCATCGATGCCTGACTGAGACAGACAGAGGTGATATAGGTGGCCACCAAAAAGATGTGCAAAGTTATTTGCGATATCACCAACAACTGTGGGGAATATGAGATGTTGATGACAAAGGATGACGTAGTCTTTTTTCCTTTTACTTTATACCCCCGTATCCATTTTACCTTGCAGCATCAGGGGTTGAAGAGTTATCTGGAGATGGGTTGGATTAATAAATACTAGTTGTCTGATACACATAGCCAGGGGAAATAATCAAAAGAAAAATCAGGCGGTAGGCACTTGATCTGGCATTGGATTGTTTTTTTCTCTTTTATCTGGGACAGTTTGTTTGCCTGATCTGTGCTTAAATTTGAAGTTTTTTTCCCTCTTCAGTGAGAACCTGATTGTGTATGTACACAGGATGGTAGAGTTTTATTCGAGAGTTTATTCTCTGGGACTATGTGTTTGTCTCAGCATTTCATATTCAGAGTATTCTTGAAGTATATGTCTGCTGTCTGAAGTGCATGTACACATGGTTGTGTTGCCAATTGTGAACTGAGTATACATGTGGCTGTGGAGTCGGCTGTGTCCTGAGGCATAGGATGACAGCTTGTTCTCATCTATTCTTGATTTGGTAATCATTTTGTGTTGATGGCTAACTGGCATCTTTGATCCTCTGATTCTTTTGATTGCAAATTTTTGACACATCTGGTTGGTCATTAACAGCACTCACTTTAGCTGCTAGCTGATCTGCCGTTTTATGAACAGCACTCACTTTAGCTAGCTGATCTGCTGTTTTATGAACAGCACTCGCTTTAGCTAGCTGATCTGCTGTTTAATTTCCAGATTTTCCATACTTAGATGGTATACATTAAATAGCTATCTTGTGTTGGCTTCGTAGTTTGGTCAGTGGCATTTGTAGATCTATAAATATAAGTAGGAAGCCAGAGGACAATTAAAAAAAATTCTTGAGACTAACGGGAATTGAACCAGTCCGTTCAACAGCACCAAATCGCCTAGCAACTATTGAACACGCGTTCTTCCGTACTTGACTAACCGCATCTCCAAAAAAGATGCGATTTCATCAAGCCATTCAAACCGTGCACACAGTCACCAGAACGGACCGATCGAGACAAGGACTATTACAACAACAACAAACATCCCGTACAGGTATTGAAATATCCTCAGTAACAACAAACATATAAAATAATATCCGTATTGTATCATTAGCATTGTTTGGGTATTATAATATATGCCTGCTCCTCTTTTCTTGGATATAGCTACACTGTGACCAGTCATGTATACCATAACAGAAGACTGAGGAGGTTTGGAGTTGGCTGTCCTGTCTCATAGGACAAAGTGCTGTAAACCATAATACAGCAGTGTCTTTTCTCTGGACTACATCCAAAAAACATGCAGGAGTTTGAGAAAAGTAAAGAACTGGAAAAATCAAGCAATTAAGAAAAGACACCAAACAGCAATGTTTTTACAAAAATAAAAGAATACACCAAACAGCAATATGTTTCTACAGCAATAAGATAATACACAAAACAGCAATATGTTTCTACAGCAATAAGATAATACACCAAACAGCAATATGTTTCTACAGCAATAAGAGAATACACCAAACAGCAATGTTTCTACAGCAATAAGAGAATACACCAAACAACAATATGTTTCTACAGCAATAAGAAGAAAACGATGGACATATCGGAGATGTGCCTAGAATGAATGAAAAAGTGACTGGACCAGAATCTTTAAACTGTGTACGAGAGTGGAAAAAAGAGGAAGACAAAGAGTTTCAACTGTACAAATACTGTGTGACTTGACAAGATGTAAGAACCTCACAAAACAACATCACATAATAGGTAGAACTTCGTAGAAGAAGAAGAAAACGAACAAAGAAGTTCTGACACTTCATGTGTAAACAGAACTATTCAAGGAAACAAATATAAAACAAATGAAATACTTTGGACATTTAAAATATATGACACCTTGTCATATATTATTAATTGAGGGTAGAGTTCAGAGGAGTAGAGTACGAAATAGGAAGAGACGGATATGATGCAATATATTAGTGTTCACCACCGAGACAGAGGATGTTGAAGGTTCGTTGCAGCCAACATCCAATGCAAAGATGTAATGGTCAAATCACGTGAGAACCTCCATGTCATGTGATGAAATGAAATTTCATATTTTAGGAAAAGTACATACTTGAATATGCCAAGTACTTCTACAGAATATTCCGTCACGCTGACTCTAGACAACGTCACTTATCTTGACTAATCCGACTTTTTCGATTCTTTCATTGGATGGAAACACAAAGTATACCCAAAGTGACCAATGATGAGTTACGTAGCCAAGATAAGTGACGATGTTTTGAATCTGTGCTATGGAATTTTATGCGGAAGGGTTTGGATATGCCATGCCTGTTTCACATCTGCTTCCAGGTTTCTCTATTCTAAAACTGCAACGCGCGTGCGAGAAATGTGAGCACGGTACTTGTAGGGGAGGAAATGTGTAGGCACATATGCTGAACGTGTTAGGTTTTGACTATGGCGATACATGACTAGACTCCTGTACAGTCGTTCTCTCTCTCTCTCTCTCTCTCTCTCTCTCTCTCAACGCGGCGTGTTATTTGGCTGCGATAGGGAAGGAATAATGGTAGCACTGTCACCTGACCTAGAATGTATGTCGTAAAAGAAATGGTTGTAGAGGATTTACATCATTGAGTCGGGTCACTCTAAATGTACTATGTTCATCTCAGCAAAACGGCAAGATGTCTGCCAAAATTACAATTAAAAGCGCTATAACTCCGTAGCTTCGATCAATAATCCATAGAATCTCCTACAAACATGCAATTCATAATCAAGACATCTCGAGCGCAAACTATTGAGTACAAAAGTAACGGCTTAACCACTGCCCCATGGAAATCAAATATGTCCTACGATCGTATCCAAGAAGATTTGTGTTGGCAAACCAATCGAACTGAAAGTCCAAATTATAAAAAACAGAGGAATTCGGCAGAACTGAATATCCAAAAATAAACAAGAAAGAAAACCTGCAGTAAAACTGTCTACCATGTGCTAAATGAAAATTAGTACTGGTAAAATAACACAAGAATGGTTAAATATCAGTTTTACAAATATAACAAATACACAGGTTCAACGTTTCGATCACTAGCCCTTTGTCAAGATAAGGACAAACAATGAATATAAAAAACAACAACATTGAATAACCCGCCCATGTGTTGCCGCAGTCCGAGATCGGAGCAAAGAATAGCAACACTGTTTACCTTCCATGTATGACGTAAGTTGTGACTAAGGATGTTATGGGGTGGAGATGGCTATGCCATCCCATATATGGTCAAAGTGACCCAAAGTCACGCTAAAGTAGAATGTGTCAGGATGAGAAAGGCGCAGATATCGCTGCAATGCTGTAAACCATGCCAATGCATTCCGTTCTCCGGAATACTCCCTTCTAATCTGTAGGAGTTTGAGAATGAATGCAGAAGAAGAATTGAATATCCAGCTAGTTATAGAAACTGGTGGAGGGGAATTTCTAGGCCTACTAACACCTGTCACAAAGGTAATCAACACTAAAATGAGAACACTTACTCTGAATTCGTTCTCAAACTCCTGTTTTTTTATCAGGATGTAGTCCAGAGAACGGAATCAAGCCCATAGATAAAGTAGGGGTCGGGGTGTTTAACAGCAAATCCCCATCCCTAAGAAATCAGAGCAAGCATGAATTTTAGTCATAGGAATTTGTCAAAAGGCGAGGGCCTCCCCCTCCCCCAATTAATTAACTATTTTTCACAGGCAGTTGTATATTTCTCATTTCCTGCTGACAAAAATAGTGGCAGAAGTTAATGAGATTGATGTTCGATAATACTTGTAACCTCATGGTGCGGATTGAAGTAAATAACATACCAAGGTGTGATGCCGGGGTCTGAAAGAGGAGCAAAGAATAACTGCTACATGTAATGTACGTCGCATCGACTAATGCGGTTTTAGCGTTCGAATGTGCTGTCACATTAATTAGACTTTAGAGGGTGAAATTGATAAGGATTTGTGTTAAAGTATGATGTGTCTTGCTGAAAGGCCCAGATATTGCTGCCAAACTGTAAACCATGAAAGAACACATTCCGTTCTCTGGACTACATCTACTAATCTGCAGAGGTTTGAAAGCGAACGAATCAAGAACATACTTGATTTTTATGTTAGGGAACGTTATGAAGGCACATGTTCAACTACCCGTGACGTTTCGACAGTAATAGTACATCACCTCGCGTCACTATGAGAGAATACTCCGATATTTCTATTGGTTATTTTCCGTATTTTTAGGGAAACGGCGATTAGGAAATGAGTTGGCATAATATCATGTACTGAACATATTGAGAGACAGCAAGTAAAATGGTTCGATCACCTTATGAGAATGAAACCAAATACCAATAAGAGCATATAACAAAAGAATATCCGGGCGTAAAGCCAAAGGTAGACCAAGAAAACGGTGGATAGAAAACATCAAGATAGCCCTGAACAAACATGGACTAAATGCAACCACCCCGACACATCTGGCCTTGGAACGACAGCTTATAAGCTACCACCCCCTACGTTTAACGGCAAGTGTGAATGCGATCAACCATCATTCACCTGGGGATAGACAATTTCCCGTACGTATTTTGTATCGCCTCCAACGACAAGCACAAATTAGCTTCTATCAGCGCCTGCTGGTGACGGCGGACAAGTCGATTGATGAACTATCGAAGCTGAGATTTTAGGAATTCTTCATTAAATGTGGAACTAGTAGAACAAGACGCCTTCGTGGACAGAATGAGAAGCGTGGTCAATCAGAGAGCCACGGGAACCGTCAGTGTGCATATCCTTCGTATAGAATTTCATATAGGGGATATAAGACCAATGTGTACGTAAGAAATAAAGTAGAGATGTGTGCAGGTGTTCAGGAACCATTTCTTTCAATAGTGAAACGACAAAATTTAGCATGGTTCGGACATATATACGGGCAGGATTCCTTGTCAAAAACAATGCTGTAGGAAACTGTCGAGGGTGGAAGAAGCAGAGTAGGCCAAATAAAGGCATGGACAGACAACATCAAGGAATGGATAGGGCAAGGTATTGCCACACTCATCCGCATCGATGAGGATTGAATTCGCTGGAGGACTCTGTGTGCTGAAGCATCCAATGTGGTACCCCAACGACCCTGAAAGGTTACGGGTTTATTGATCGTTGATATCCTTCGTCATCTGCTAGAGGAGACTGAGCACCAATTGGTGTGCCCGAAATTCAATTATGCAGGTTGGTAATCAATAACCTCTCTCAGTTACGTGTAGGTCCACTACTACGTGGTCATAAGACTTAAAATATATCGAAAACACCATCTACCACAGCATGTAATAATAGAGATTTATGGAAAGGGTGGGAAATGAGTGACTACAAAATAGTTGCCGGGTACACAATACCTGGCCTGCGCAAAATCAAAAACAGACTTACCTGTGTTTGCGCTGCGGTTGAATCACACTTGATGTAATGTGCTATACCTGTATTATGATGTGCAGCACCCACCTGGCCAGTTAGTTACATAACAACTTTCGATTGTGTGGTGGTTTTTCTGTGTTATTTGTAACTTGGACTCAACTTTAAGAATTTTGTTTAGTATTCACGTATTTAGATATCTATTTTGTGTTTGTTATTTTTATAAACGTTGTCTAGGGTAGATGTTTATTAACAGTTCAGAAGAACTCAGTTCAGTAACTTCCACCTGAGTAGGACATGGGTCCCACACCTTTCAGTGAGGACGGATCAATATATTTATGGGGTGTTTAATATTGACGTGGTGGTAGAGTAGATAGTGTGTCTGTCTCACAAACACAATCGAATTAGCTTGTGTCTGAAGATTCAACAATAATTGAATAGTTGAAAATGTCTTATGCATGAGATAATTCAATTATTATGCGTAATTATTTATTGGTCTCAACATGACTACGGGTCTCAAAAACATGCACGAACTACACATTGTAGCATCACATGTTCAAACTGGGAAGTACTGCGTCGTAGCACCATGCACTGTGTTCGGCAGGGTTGCTAGAATTTCACAAGTGTTGCCACTCTTATCTACATGCATGTCTCATACTCTTATCTACGGGATTATCTCCTACTCTTATATACGGGATTATCTCCTACTATTATCTACGGGATTATCTCCTACTCTTAACTACGGGCTTGTTAGTGTATCAGGTCCAATGTCTACTGCAGGAAATTGTGACTTTTCGGTACGCAGTGGCAACCTGCTGGAACATAACATGTTGCTTATACAATAATCTCGAGTTTTAAACAAAAAAAGAAATTTATCTAAAAATCATCAGATGGTGCGGACTCTCAAAGAGCAATGAATATGTCTGCTCGGTCCATACGCTGACCATCTGCTATTGTTCTCATTTACATACATGGTGACAACACTGTAGTGTTTAGTGTAGATCTGTGTGACGTTATTGACGTTGCAACATTTATGAAAAACGCTACTGTTCATGTTAGTCATGCATTGGGTAAAGTGGCTCGTAGCATAACAGTTATTTCATGGTCAGCGAATACAAGTTAACTCTGCAGCTAACAGCAATCGGCAGAAACACGCTGTACTCTGGGACACGGGAATACACAACTTTCAATGACGGCATATCGAGCCAGTAAATTTCAGTGCACAGCTACACTTTAGACCTCATATCTATATAAAGTAAATTATTTATAATATCAGTATATGGAAGTCAAGTCGGGGAATTACATATACAATTATCACTTTTGTTTAACAGGCCGGTGATTTACACATATGTTTTGAGCGCTGGAAGCTAGTTAGAGGGCTGTCGATTGGCTAGAGCGCTGTCAACTGGTTTAAGCGCTGTTAACGGGTTAGTATTTACTTCTTGAGAACTCTATTATAACTGGTTAGAGGGTTGTCAACTTGGTTAGAGAGTTATTAATTGGTTAGTGATCTGTTGCAACGTTTAGAGTTAGAGGATTGTCAACTGGTTATACGCTTATATATGATTAGAACATACATCCATTCTTTCACAACTTGAGGTAATGTGTACAGTCAGCTGTCAGCTAATCGATACATGAATTCGTTCACAACTGAAGTAATGTTGTATATAGAAGAATAGGGAGAACATCATGGAAAGAGAAGAAAACAAATAAAGAGGTGCTAAAGACACTTAATATGAAGAAAGAACTACTAAGAGAAATAAAGATCAGGCAAATAACATACTTTGGACACATTAAAAGACATGACACCCTTTTGAAGACCTTACTTGAGGGTAAAGTCAAAGGGAGGCGAGCAAGAGGTAGGCAGAGATACAAGTGGGAGAGTAACATTACACGATGGACAGGTTACAGTCTAGCAGAGTGCACCACCAAGACAAGAGACAGGAGATGTTGGAGATACGTTGCAGCCAACCTTCGTTGCGGAGACGGCACTTGATGATGATGATGATGAAGTAATGTTGTACAGTCAGCTAATCGATACATGAATTTGTTCACAACTTCAGCTAATGCTGATAAAATCACATGGGAGTACAAATTTGTCACACTTGGTCCCTATGTCCAGTAATGAAATGTATCCTTCAGCTTTAGGTCAGTATTTCTTTGCCTTCTTTTTGATGGGAGCATTTTCTAGGACTTTTGCAAGTCGATGATGATGATTATACTCACTGTAGCTGTTGGGTGCGATGCCGTTTGTTTGACAGTTTTCTACTCTGATGGTAGATTTGTCGTGACTTTCTTACAATCTCGAGGCATGCTGGGGATTTTATTTTCTCATAGTTGTCCAATTTCACACTGATATAACGAAAATATACTTCAGTCTTATGTTGAACGTAGCGTGCCTTGGCGAGTAAAGAAAGGCTTTAAATCGGTAGTTAACAAATAGTCCAATATTCTCAAGAACTCTATTACTATTTACAAAGTAGAACAAATGTTTTAATATATAAATAACTAATACATTGTATTAGTGGACATTTTTATTAATTGTTTTCTACGCTCCACGCCTATCGTCACTCCCAATTGTTTTCTACGCTCCACGCCTATCGTCACTCCCAATTGTTTTCTACGCTCCACGCCTATCCTCACTCCCAATTGTTTTCTACGCTCCACGCCTATCGTCACTCCCAATTGTTTTCTACGCTCCACGCCTATCCTCACTCCCAATTGTTTTCTACGCTCCACGCCTAACGTCACTCCCAATTGTTTTCTACGCTCCACGCCTAACGTCACTCCCAATTGTTTTCTACGCTCCACGCCTAACGTCACTCCCAATTGTTTTCTACGCTCCACGTCTATCCTCACTCCCAATTCGTACATTCTCGTACTCATGTATTTCAAAATCCTCCGATCGTGCGGGTTATTGAGTATGCCTGCTCGGTCTATAGACTGACCATCTTTATGGCAGCAAGGCAAAATAATTTGTCGGCTCATTCGTTTCCCTCCCCTCCCTCGTGTCCAGGAACAAAGATGAGTGTATTTTTCTGTAGTGAGAACCACTTTTTAGCCACTCCAATGACAAAAACCAATCGCCTGCGCACATCACCTATTTTGATTATCTGCAGCATATTCATCGAGGAAGTGTATGTATAGAATGCAAGCATAATCACAGACCTGCGATTCCAGCAAGTTTAGTATCTGCATTACGACAAACGCTTTCATCGTTAGACTTCCTGTTGTTGCAGTGAAGATCCAACTGGTTTCGTGAATTGTTCTTTTGCATGATCCGATAGTAAACGCACTTCTTGGTGATGACTGGCCGACCCATCCGTTGGAATGACAACATCTGTACCATCGCCATGTTCACAGATGAGTGCCTTGACCTCAGCATACACACAGGGTTAATTTCGCTGCATGTTATATTGAGTTTAATGAAGATTGTGAATGCCTCCTGAAAAACAACAGGAACAGGTATCTTTAACACTGAACCGACATTAACCGGAAGCATCAGCTGTTATACCCCAAGAGATTTACTGATCTGAGCACATATTGACATGTCCAGTGTGCGAACACAATAATCAACACACCTAATACCGAAAACATTAAAATATAATGTCATAGGTTACTGAGTGTCAATAACTTCACAACACTTGACTGGATATCGTTTGGAGGCGATTGTTTCATTATTTTCTTTTTATATTCTCCTCACCCCCCCCCCCCCCTCGCCCTTCTTATTAAAATCAAAACATCAAATTTCAGGTGGGTCTATTCAAACAGCAAACATCAAGAAACAATTATAGCTACAATATATTTTGACACTGAATGATAAGTTACAATATTTGTAGGTAATTTCTATAAACTATTTTACCGTTTTCGTCGAAGCAGGGAATTATCACGAACTAGGATAAGAAACATTGTTCAGTGCGACAGGAAACGTAACCTCAGATTTTTTCTAAATCGCAATGGCAACAGGAGCTACAGAATGTGTGAAGCTACGGAGAAATGATACGAGTCATTCATGGGGGTTCAAACTTCAAGGTGGTCGCGATGTTGGACTTCCTTTGTTCATTGTTCAGGTATGTGATGGGTATGTGTTTGGTACTGATAAATTATGTGGAAGAAAGAATTACCGATATAAAAATGTGCACATTATGGCACATGAATATAAAGTGAACATTTGGTTAAAATGCAGTCTTCCGTTACACTAACTCGACTTTTCGACAAGCAGGTCTATCAAAATAAGTTATTCTTGAAGATGTACTAGTGTAGATTAATTGTGCGAGAGATGTTTATATTATTTAAGTTAATATTACGTTGTTTATAATATTTATAGGTTTAACGTTTATCTATACTGATAGTGGGCACCCATTACACAGGAAGATTGCTTATATCAAGGGAAGGAGAATAGAAAAAGGGATGTCTTGGATGTCACACGCGGAGAGGACAATTGGGCATGTGACCACAGTTTAGACAAAACTCAGAGGAAAACAATAGTTCAATACGGGTAGGAACATGGCAACCTACCAGAAGATCATCATCACTCTTGGTAGGGAATGAAGAGAGTGGAATAATGGAAAGCAGACCCTCAGATAAAGCAACTAATTGAGGACAATGCAGGAAGCGAGGATGCAGTCATATACTCTAACGGGTCGGTCCGGTTTGGAGAGAAGTTGGTTGCTGATCCAGCGGTCCATGGACTCATGCCCTTTGATCTAAAGCCATTAAATGGCATTATATTGCTGGGAAAGGGAGAGAAGTTCAGATGGGGCTGCTTGAATAAGATGAAGAATCATGGTCGAACAGAGCGAAACTTATGTGACAATATCCTTTAGTATGAGAAAATGGGCGTGGAGGCAGTTACAGCCTTACGATGGCTCTTAGACACCGCGCTTGATAGGGTTGTTATTGTGTCTGACTCTCAGCTCATGTTTCGGAAGGTCAAAAAGAATATGGCTGCGCCATCAATGGACTTCATACATAGATACCTTTAAGGGTTCAAAAATGTATCTGATTTTTTAATATAGATACCTCTGCTGTTCAGTTACTTGTATGTATCCATTGTCCAGGCCATGCTTGAGTGCGCGAAAATGTGCAAGATGACACGCTGGCTTCAAGAACACCTGTGGTGGGCACTTTGAGTATGGTGAGATTTTGTAAGGAACACTGGATCGCCTATTGGAAAATAACAATTCATTAGAAGAATCAATATTACAGAAACTGTAGGAATGTTGGATTAAGCGTGTGACAAGCAGATAAGGATGAGCAGGGATCTAATGAAACATCGCATGAAAAGTCAACGAGAAACAGGAACGATAAGCATACCATCTGATAAAGAGACAGTACCCATGGGCCTGTACGGAGTACAATGACGTCAGCTCTTGAATAATTGACATTTAGTTATTGTTTGCCATCATTATCTTTCTTCTTCAACTTCTTCACATTGATTATATGATTCCAACATTGCTACAAAGTTGCTGGTCAAAGAAGACATTGTATTCCTATCATACTATCGTATAAGTCATGCAAGTCTGTGGATGTCTGGTATCTATAATGTAAAGGTAAGTTTAGTTGTGGCGTCATAGCATGTGATTTTCACATTTGTCTTCAGCCGTGACCAATCAGCAATGTAGAAGACACGTTTGCTAAATTAAATTGGGCCCCATTCGTTACGTGTTTTGTTATTGTTTGGCTTTCAGCTGGTTACTATTTATATACTTGGAACTGCATGTCAAAAATAGCTAAGGCGATTCCAAGTATATACATTTCTACATTTATTTTATTTAAAGTGTCTAACTGTATTTCACCGAATTCAATCTCCACTGGCGGTAACTTGTTTGGTTCGGACATATAATGAGATGCAACTAATTTTCTAAAACTATTTTGCAAGGAACAGTCGATGGTAGAAGAAGAGGCGGTTTAAAAATCCTGGATCGATAACATCAATTTTGGTCATAATTTGTCTAGGACGGAGAAGTTCCTAGTGCCCTTGTGCTGTCTCTAGTGTAGCACCTCTAAGACACAAACGTGTTACGTATTTTATTATTATTATCAATCTTCTTTTATTATGTTTTAAGTAGTTTGTATACATAGTTTTTTTTAAAGTTTGGGTATGCTCTGGTCTGTTTAAAAAAAAACACCACATACATTTTGACATAGAACAGTTTTAAAAATCTGGCAAACCTGCCTCCGCACACAAATGTAAACACGGAACCGTATTCCTAGTGCAAGATTATCTATCAATATGCGGGTATGTCATTCATTATACAACTGTTATGATGATTAGATGTGTCATTTTATGAAACTTAGCAAGCAACAATCTTCATACAGGTGATTAATGCGAGTTTAAGAGTGGAGCTTGACGACCATCCCATAAAAGGTCTAAGTGACTCAGAAGTCATGCTGAAGTCGGATGTGTCGGGACGATAGGCGTATACATCGCACTCCAACTATGCACAACACATTCCGTACTCGGGACTACATCCTGCTTACCTGCAAGAGTTTGAGAACAAACGAAGACGTATGTACTCGTAGTGCAGTAAGTACATATGAAATGAGGGCAATGGAATGCACTGGCCCCTGAAAGTAATGACGGTTAACAGCAAATGAACACAGAAATGATGACTGGACACAATAGACCAATAACCAGTGTTTTCAGAATGAAATAAAGCTACCGAAACAAAACAATATGTACGTAAAAATGACACAAAGATCACTGGTTTCATTTTCCAGACACACTCTCTCGTTTGGGAACTTGAGATTCAGTCTCGGGAAAATAGAGTGGAGGAAAATATGCGGATGACACGTTTTAGTATCTTCTGCCAAGTCAGTAAAAGAGTCTCTAAATGCTACAAAAAGCCACGTCTGTTATATGGAAGCGAAGCATGGACAAAAAATAAACAAACGAATAAGAAACTAGAGGCAACATAGATGTGGTTGTTCGCAAGAATGGTGAGAATTTCATGGATAGCTAGAACAACTAATAAAGATGTACCGAGGGAGTTTAACATCAACAGGAAGTTACTTATCAACATCAGGAAGAAACACTCCACATTTATTTGTTACATTATGAGAAGATGAGGTTCGAAATACAATGTAGCAACAAACAAACTCGAGGGGAAAGAGACAGATGAGGGTAAAGAGAGAAGATACTGGATAGTTTGACATCATGGCAGAAAGTCAACACTAGAGCTGATACACAGTACTGCAGATAAGAATGTTGTGGAGAGCAAGGATGGCTACATTACGCGGCACATGATGATGATACATAACCATTCTCCAGAATATACTGTATATCACATGCGCGCTGGTCTCATACAGCATCCTGTATTATCCTGGCTGATATATTAACCAAAATTGTGCTGTTCAACAGCATAGTTACATGTATTCATTCCCGCAGCGCAGTAGGTTAATATCATATTATGTCCACCATGTATATCTTTGCATTTGGGAACACTCCTTGCAACGGTACCAACGACTTTATCCGTTGAAAGAAAGTTCAGCACAATTACAGCAGCCATTTTGTAACTAGGAATACAGCGTAAGAGTGACGTCACAATTTACTTTATTAATTTAGGATAGAAGCAGATTTCTTTAAAAATGTGAAATGATTTTCCTCCTTATAGGAAAGGACTGAAATTCGCTATATGCGGTATAAACAATACAGAATAAATACGATATGGGAATATTTTTCTTCTTTCCTTCGATCGTTCTAAAACTGCTACAGATTAACGAGACGTAGTCAGGAATGCGTTATGCCGTGGTTCACAACTTAGTTGCGGTATCTGCACATTTCGGCCTGACACTTCCGACTTCAGCATAGTTTTTGGGTCATTTTGACCATATATAGTATGGGAAAGCCAACTCCACCTCAAAACATCATTAGTCACCTCTTACGACATACATGGAAGGTAAATAGTGTCACTATTCATTGTTCCTCTTTCGGACCTCGGCAATACACGGGCGATTGGGGTTTTGAACAGTTTTATTAAATAGGGAAACTTGTTATCATATTCCTGCGTATTAACATGATGTAGTCCGGGGAGCATTGTGTCATAGTTTACAGTTAAGTTGCAATATCTGTACATTATGACATGACATTTCCGATTTTAGCATGACGTCTGGGTTATTTCAATTGTCTATGGGATGGGGCAGCGAGCTCCATTCCAAACGCACATTAGTCGTCCTCATAATGGCATGCGTGATAGGTTACAGTGTTGCTATTCTTTGCTCCCCTCTCGGGTCTGGGAAAAATAAGGCCGTGATAAATGTTTGAGAACCGTCGAGATAGTTACACATCTTTCATTTCCATGTAAACAAGTTTTCCACTATTCTCTTGAATAGCGAACCTCCCCCTTCTTCGCCTCGCCACTATTTTTCCAGAATCGCACACTATCTTAGACAATGTACACACTTTCTGTTACACAGCCATCACTTCGTAGAAGCAGCAGTTGTGCGCTCTCTTATTTCCCATTTGCCAAAATCTGGTACTCATTTCGAAAGTGTGTACAACTTCTTTATCCAGCGCCCCCCCCCCATATATAAATCTTGGGTATATGTTATACCTTGTGCACGAGTTCTCGACAGGTATGCAGGGGATATCTAGACAACGTTCTGTTGTGTTCACGTCTTTCATGTTTAATCTATCAAAACATCATTAGCTTTCCTACATCTGCAACTTGGCATCATTTATTTGTCAAAAACAAATCTCATACAACAGCGGAATTCCGTTTCTTCATCTGTGCTAGCTTGCACACTTCTTGAATATTTCAAATAATACTTACGTGTGATACAGTTAATGAAGTTTTACTGAACGACGACTAACATACTATCATTGTAGGATGAGCACGTGATAGTGTGTTAGTCGTCGTTCAGTAAGGCTTTATCACCTGTATCACACGTAAGTACTATTTTCATACAGTTTTTTTTACATCAGTATTACCTCTCATTGAATATTTCAAAGTGAGATTTCTATTTTGTGATCGTTCCTAGCGCGTAGATTACCAAATAAGAGGGCGGGATGTGTTGTAGGGTTTTAAATCACCCCCTCCCCCATAACAGTGGAATACAATAACAACAACAACAGTTAATAACAAATAATAACAAATAATAACAAATAATAATAATAATAATAATAATAGTAGTAGTAGTAGTAGTAGTGTTAGTGGTAGTGGTAGTAGTAGTAGTAGTAGTAGTAGTAGAAATAGTAGTAGTAGTAGTAGTAGTAGTAGTAGTAGTAATGATAATAATAATAAAGACCCATATCCCGCTAGGATCGTAAAGGTGCCACAGTGGATAGATCAGCACAAAAAGCTCTCCAAACAACTCTATCCTCAACCATTGGAGGAGTGTAGAAAAAACACACCCTGACCATCCCTGATGTTATCAATTCAGGATTTTCTCTGCTCTTCTCTCCTCCCCCCTTTCCGTCCACTGTTCCTTGCAAAATAATTTTATAAAGCGAGTCGCTTCTCGTTACATGTCCAAACCAAACAAATTTACGCAGTTTCACCACTGCCAAAACTGGTTCTTGATAACCTGCAAGTGTGTTTACTTGCTGCCGGATGAATACATGTGTCGTGTGTTCTAATATAGCTAATTCCTAACACACGTCTGTAACACTTGTTAACAAAAGCCTGAATCCTCTGTTTGTGTCTGCATTGAGTGTCCATCTTTCACATCCATACAAGAGTTCTCTGCATCATCTACTATTCGCAGCTGATCAAGGTCTAATATATGAAACCGAAGACGAACCACTAAGGCACACACATTCTTGACAAGCATCGTGCGAACAATACAATATGAGATTAAAAACATCAAAAACAGAAACTATGAAAATATGCAATAAAACAGCTAAATGTGTATTTTAACGGTCCAAAACTAAAACAGACATTAGAATAAATATATAGGAATAAGTTTTACAGAAAACGGCAAAATTGATAGAGAAGTTTCGATGAGAAGTACCAAAAATCAAACACTGTAACATGATAACTGACACCGCTACTTGAAAAACCAACGATCAACATGGCGACAGATAAAAGTAGGTATAACGTCACTGTACGGCCTGTGTAACACGTCACCATCTAGCAGGTAGGTAACACGTCACCACCTAGCAGGTATCTAAGATCCTGTGCATTTCTGACAATCTTGCCAATTATTAAAATGTTGTCAGGACAAAAAATAAATATGCCTTGTGGTTTATTTATACCATCATCGCGATATCTGTGCATACTCCGCAATATCACATATGGTTTCAGTAAAGTAGTTTAGGCCACTTTCACCGTACAGTACAAATGACGACACTGCTAGTTTCATGCCCAACCTATCCTTAGTCGCCTCTTACCTCAAGCATAGCAGGTGTCAGTGTTGCTATTATTTTCATCCCAAACATCACATGGCAGGCGATACCTGTATAAAAGTTATCCAGAAATGGAAAGCACACATTCCCTATATTCACGCAGACTTATATTAGTCATATCCTAGCAGGTTATGATGCCATTTTGCATGATTTGTAGTAGAAGGTATTCAGGCTATACAATGGAATGCCTCTATGGTGCATCCATTTATAATTAATTTCCATAGTTCGTTAACACTTTTTAAAATTCTCATTAATAATCATTGTCATAAAAAAGTATTAATAACATAGACAATGGCCGAAGATCAGTACTCAGCCGAATACTATATTAGCTGAACTACATAAAGCTACCCAACAAGGGGACGCCCCCCCCCCCTACTGTACACACAACTGCTGGTAGAGAAAGTGGATGATCGTATTATCGACAATGGCTTTGAAGACGGTAGTTGGAATTGACCCATATTGTGCTGAGAGAGCTTCACTAACGGTAACTGATAAGCGACCCCGTTATCCGACTCAGAACCGGCTCAGAAAGCAATAGTAAACTATCGAGATGAATACAATGCTAAGAAACTCACAGACTACAATGGGATACATGACATCGAAGACCTTCTGAAGAAGCTGGGCAGTTTGCACAGAACCGAGAGGCTTATAGAGTGACAGTGAGGGCAACGTGCTGTACATGACACGTCACATAGATATACTTTATCTAGCGAATTTCTGTTATTATATAAATTTATCTATCTATCTATCTATCTATCTATCTATCTATCTATCTATCTATCTATCTATCTATCTATCTATCTATCTATCTATCTATCTATCTATCTATCTATCTATCTATCTATCTATCTATCTATCTATCTATCTATCTATCTATCTATCTATCTATCTATCTATCTATCTATCTATCTATCTATCTATCTTATCTAATCTATCTAATCTAATCTATCTAATCTATCTAATCTATCTATCTATCTAATCTATCTATCTATCTATCTATCTATCTATCTATCTATATATCTATCTATCTATCTATCTATCTATATATCTATCTATCCAGTAATTTCTGAATATAAAAACAAACAACAGCAATTTTGAAACGTCACGACTATCCATCATCACCATCGCAATCATGATTCAATCCCTCATCACCATTTCGATCATGATTCTATCCATCATTATTATCTCAATCATGACTCTGTCCATTATTACATTTCAATCAGGACTCTATCCATCATCTCAATCCTGGCCGTCTCTGTTATCACCATCTCAATCATGACTCACTGTCACCATATCCCATTCATGCCTCTCTCTCTATTATCACATCTCAATCACACCTTTATCCATCATCACATCTAAATAATAACCATCTCACACGTCTCAATCATTGCTCTATCTATCGTCACATCTCAATCATTGCTTTATCATCACATCTCAATCATTGCTCTATCTATCGTCACATCTCAATCATTGCTTTATCATCACATCTCAATCCTGGCTGTCTCAGTATTGTCATCTCAACCACGACTCTATCTCTCTCTCTCTCTATCATAATTAACTCAATCATGACTCTATCACATCACATCTAAATCCTTCCTGTTTCAGTTATCTTCATCTCAACCACAACTCTCTCTATCATAATTAACTCATTAACTCAATCATGACTCGCTCTATCATAATTAACTCATTAACTCAATCATGACTCGCTCTATCATAATTAACTCATTAACTCAATCATGACTCTCTCTATCATAATTAACTCAACCACGACTCTATCTCTCTCTATCTCTATCATAATTAACTTAATCATGAATGTATCACATCACAATTCTAACGCAACAATTGTTTTCATTATCAGGTAAGCCCTAAAGGTATAGCAGGGAAGGCTGGTCTTCAAAACGGGGACGCGATCCTGCAGATATGCGGTACAAACGTCACTGGGTACTCCAACCAGGAAGCAAAGAGTGAAATGATGAGAGCAGGAAACGAGGTTGATCTATTTGTCGTCAGGTGAGAATAGGTTATTTGGTAGATGGTTGTAGTTGTCGTCAGGTGAGAATAGGTTATTTGGTAGATGGTTGTAGTTGTCGTCAGGTGAGAATAGGTTATTTGGTAGATGGTTGTAGTTGTCGTCAGGTGAGAATAGGTTATTTGGTAGATGGTTGTAGTTGTCGTCAGGTCAGATACGATTGGCTGGTATATAGATGTACGTAGTTGTCCCAGGTGTGAAGAGATTGGTTAGTAATGCAGATATATGTAGAACGATGCAGAAATAGGTGAGAAACAATATGACTGTTTGATGATCTATTGTGAAATATCCAGGCGGATATTTTTATCATATCATCATGTAATCAGTTTGGGTGTTTGGGGGTATTTTTGTGCTGATATCTCCAGTGTGACACTATTATGACCCAGACATTGTGCTAATATTCTAGTGGGGTACCCCATATGACCCTGATCCTGCGCTGATATCTCCACCCATATGTCCCTAATAGAATTTCTGTTTTATTTCTTACACTGCCACGTGTTGCTATACACATACCATTTACAGCCCCTGAGATTTCCCCCGATACTGGAGATTTATATCTTTCAACAACATTGATATTCTATAACACATGGCTGTTAGCACTTTGCCCAATCACCGATCTGGAGAATTAGGAAGCCACATTTAGTCTAGACAGACAGCTCTACGCGAGCTCTGATGAGCTTTCAAATACAACAGTATTTATTACGAAAACTAGGCTCCATGTGCGCCATTTGTCTCGCCTTGATACCTTGACTAACTCTCAGGGTTCTTCCTCCTCCTCTGATAGGGTTAGACTTGTTCTTACCTTTCATTTCCATAACTCTTCTGTTCGACGCATCATGCTCAAACATTATTCTCTCATTAGTCTGATCCTGACACCCGTGACGCTTTTCATGACTTACCTCTGGTGGCTTATAGGCGTGATATAAATCTGAGGGACATCTTGGTTCATAGCCACCTTAAGTCTTCTGTTCCTGACCATTTTGGCACTGTTCGTTGCCCATGTGTCCGTTGCTTTACATGTCCTTACGTGGTTCAGATGCGCTCCATTTCATTTCCCAAGGCCACTTTCTCCATCGATGAGGCCTTTACATGTGAATCCCGTAATGTCATTTACGTGATCATATGTAAACGCTGTGGCAAACAGTACATCGGGGAAACCGGCCTACGATTGAGCGATCGCTTTTGTAACCATCTTCATGCCATCAAGCACAGAACACCAACTCCTGTGGCCACACACTTCAACGGCGATGGTCATCATGGTGCGTTGGATATTCTGGTCACCGCCATCAGATCTTGCACCACCGATGATAGATCTAGGTATGCTCTAGAAAATCGTCACATTTTTGAATTGGGTACACTCAAGCTTTTTGGACTCAATTCCGACCACTCTTATGCCTAGTACTGGGTTGGTGTGGTCTTTATCTTTATTCTCTTTGTTCCGTCATTTACTCATCTTTTTGTTCGTTTCGTTTCCACATATATTTACGTTTTTATGTTCTTTCTGACTTTCCGCATATCATTTCCATATTTCCGTTGGACGTTGTGATAATTTTTCCTTTCGTCGTCTTTTAATGTTTTATTTGTGTCTTGATAAAGACCTTTTGGTTGAAACGTTGAATGTGATTTGTGTATTGTAATTTTTATGATTTCTTGTGTGCTCATCATTGCCCATCATTACCCACTAGTTTTAGATATAGTCTGTGGTGTCCCATTGAAACGGAATATAATCATGTGTTTTACGTAAGTCTAATTGTTGTTACGTTTCACGCAGTTACCTTGTATTGTTTGTCACTTGGTGTGTAGACATGTTAAACTGTATGCGAGCTCTGAAGAGCTTTCGAATACAGCAGTATTCATAAAGGATACCCGACTTGACATGTGTATACATGTTAGACTGTGAACCAGAAGAAGACGATTACTAAAGAAGCTTGGAGATTTTGTGTCCATATATGCAGTGTCAGCTGCAATTAAGCAGCCGTAGACCAAGCCGGTGCTGCTGACTACCAGGACGGGACGGGATATCAGGCGGCGCTGATATTCCCACTGAAATACTCCATGTGTCCAGTGACGGGCAGTTTCAAGCGAGTATGAGCCGTTATAAGCTCATGATGCTGGCATGGGGTTATTAACTCCATGTCAGGAGCGTGCTGGGGAGGGGGATTTTTTTTTATCATCATAAGGCATACTTTTTGTTTAAATGGTGAGGTATTTCTTACTGTTCGAGATTCACTTTGTTTCTTTTTTATATACATGATCGCCTGTGTAGTACTAATGGCTGAAACGGGAGCAGAGAATAGAACTCTTACCTGTCATCCATGTCGTTAGAGGCAACTAAAAAAGTTAGAAATGGGGTTGATTACCTCACTCTTCACCAATGTCAAATGTGTCGAACTTTATTTGTGTAGATAAAACGTTAACACCCCTCCTTTCTATGGATTTCAGACTAAACCATACTACAAATCTAGTAGGTACAGTGTTTGTTACAAGACAGATCTAATGAGAGTTTGAGAAAGCATGCTAACAAATCTACCCCACACCATAATCTCTGCTGTGAAGAAATGATACTGACGACACATGTCTGGGCTGCTGGGAAGACATCAACCCTTTTATCTGCAACATCCTCGAGTTTCAAGAAAGGCTCGGCAATGTACCCTCCGGATTATAAGACTGCTCTGCTAGTGACATTGCCACTCTACTGCCACATTGCCACTCTACAGCCACATTGGCACACTATAACCATATTTCCAACTATAGCCACCAAACAGCCATATTGCCATCCTACAGTAACAAAGCCACCCTACAGCCACATAGCCACCATACAGCCACATAACCACCCTACAGCCATATTGAATGAAACGATCGTTTGAGACTAGCGAAAGCTCTAGCAAGCTTATATATACAGCTAATGCTAGAGATACATTCTCCAGGGATTGAAAGCCAAGTTTCACTATCTAGTGGCACAGGAAACACAAGTGACACTTTCCCCGTCATCGTTATATAAGCATCATATAAATGTATTGGAAAGTATTTTATTATCAGGAATACCTGAACCACAACCTTCATTACATTTGATATTCTTATGATCTTCCTCTTCTGTATTATTTCTCACACTTCTACAGATTAGCAGCATTTAGTCCAGAGAACGGAATGCATTGCTATGGTTTACAGCTTAGCTGCGATATTTGTGTCTTTTGGTTTGACACATTTGACTTCAGCATGGCCTATTGGTCACTCCGACCCTCTATGGGATGATACAAACAATTCCATTCACTTAACCTACCTAGTCACCTCTTACGACATACCTGGCAGATAACAGTATTGCTATTCTTTGTTCTCCTTTTGAGCTCCAACATCAAAAGGGCGACCACAATCTCTGATATCTAACCAAACTGGACCGACATCGGCGGTTGAAAGTGGCGTATATCGACATGTTGACACATTAGACGACTACGGACTACGCTTATACAGTGAAATCCCTCTATAGCGCATTATTTTATAACACATTTCCTTATTTAACAGAACTTTTTAAAATCCCCAATTATATTTAATCTATATTGTGTATAGACTAATCTTTCTGTATATAGAGAATTTCTGTTTTTATATAAATACGTTATTGGTTCGGACCAAGTTGTTATAACGGGATTCCACTGTACCAAAATTAACGCTGATATTTTATATACTTGTCCACATAGGGGCGCTGTGAACATCTCCGACCCAGAAGTAAAAGCAAGATGTGGAGTCGGTCAATCCAACAAGAGGGTTGAGCTGGATGAAGGAAGTATTAATCCTAATATGAACGAGGGATCTGTATTCAGAAACGTGACTCCTAAGACATACAAGATCCTAGAACAGCAGTTGGGATCTACAGAACCTCCTGCTTCTGCTTTGTCTAAACAGCCAGCGCAACCAATGCCGCCTGTATTTGCACAGGAAGGTACATCTAGTATAATGCAATGGAATCCCTGGCTTTATACACATAAACCTCTATTTAATCTTCTATTTAATCTTCTATTTAATAACACTTTCTCAAAATCTCCAATTAGTTTATTCTTTATTGTATATAAAATGCACGTCTATACAACAAATGCTATATTATAAAAGTATGTCTGGGTGTCTGTTACGGAGAACATAGGACCAGTGTGTTTGTGCATGATAGAATGAATGTATTAACGCAGGGGTAGGGAACACATGGCTCGCGAGCCAGATGTGGCTCTATTGATGACTGCACCTTGCTCTCAGACAAATGTTCGATTATTAAAAAAAAATGTTATAGACTATAGACTCCTTTGATCTACATATTAATTTCATATCAATATTTAATTCTACAAATGAGCTAAAGTCTACTGCAGCTCAACATCAGAAGTCGAATTTATAGTAAGAAATACTCATTATTGATTAGCAACAGCATAACAAAGTTATTAAAAAGAATTCAGAGACATAATTATTGTACTTTTAGTGTTGAAATTACACAAAATGCACACATTTACTTGAATTTTTAGTTTTAAACATAATGTGTGGCTCTCACAGAATTACTTTTCAAAATATGTGGTGTCCATGGTTCTCTCGGACAAAAAGGTTCCCGGCCCCTGTATTAACGGATCAACAAGAACCACTGTTAATAATCGTGAAACTTCGTAATCTCCGATGTTACGGTCACGTTATGAGACATTCCTCGATGACAAGAGATATTCTTCAAGGTACGGTTAAGAGTGGAAGGAGACTGGGTGGTAGGAAGAAGTCATGGCTGGGTAATATCAAGAATTGGACAGGGTGTGATGTTTCGAAACTCATCAGGATGGTAGAGGATAGAGATGTGTGGAGATCTTTCTGCATCAAATGTCTCAATGTGGCACCCCTATGAACCTTATGGGTTATGGTTTTTGTTATTATTATTATTATTATTATTGTATAAAGCATATTTTGGTTATTCCTCAAACACCGTGGGACCCCTCTTACAGCGTATCCTTTTATAAAAAATCTCTCTATTTAACATCACTATTGAAAATTCGTAATTTTATTTATTCTTTACAGTTTATACTGTATATAGCAATTTTTTTGTTATTACATATGTATCCTGTCAATGTGGACAAATTTGTTATAAAGAGATTCTATTGTATTGTTCTCTCTACTTTTTAAAATAAATTTTTGATTAGATTTTAAAAGGCATAAAGGATTATAGGATTGGCTTCATTATACTTGGGCTACCCCATATGTACTCCTTTCAATAAAGTGGCATACCACTACGAATACCACGCATAGTACGTAACGCCTTACCCTCAAGCAATAGTCTCCAAGAATCTATGAAAAAAAAATACATTTTGGGTTCTTATTTGGAATGCGTGCCTATCTATTTGATTAGTTCCATTGGCAATGTTTATCAGTTTATGTTTATCATTTATTAATGTAAATATAAATTTATTTCGGGTTAGGGTTAGTTATATAAAACAGAACTCTCCTACCCTAAATATAAAGCCTAAAGTAATTAATATTTATATTAATTATTGATTAATTGTTGATATAATATTTAGATTAGTTATCCCTAAAATAAGCTAGTAGACACGTATTCCAAACAAGAACCCCACCGTGTAAACAATTCGAACCCACAACCTTCTGAGCATGAAGCGAACAGCTTATAACCACTACCCGGGACAATCGCCTGCTTAGATATGGCCTGGTATTTCTCATGTTTTTAAATTGAAAACCAGGACATTATTTGTGTTTTTCTCTTCTGTTGTCCATCATTACTACTCTGAAAAACCTCAAGTCAGTATGCATTTGTGTTCTCTCTCAAATATAATTATAAAAACCTAAGCCCGTATATTAATAGATTGGGTGGGGAGGAGGGGGGGATTTCTAATCTTCCAAAGACAATCAGAACATGAGGAAATTACATTGAGTGCTAGGAAGCAAGCCAAACCAGTGAGTAACCAACCCTTCCCCCTTTTCCTTCAGTTGCATATACGACGTATTTAATGCCATGATAAGACGCATAACCGACTAGGGTCGTAGTGGTGCCACATTATAGACATCAGTACAAAATACTTTAAAAAACTTCTGCCCTCAAGCATTCAAATTAATGTAGAAAAATCATGTCATGACACGTTGAAAAGCATACTTAATTTGAGGAAGAGCAAGCAAGAGATAGGCAAAGATACAAGTGGAGGGGGGGGGGGGCATTATAAGATGGTAATGACATAGTCTGTCAGAGTGACCGACCAATGTAAGAGACAGGGTAAGTTGGAGGTCCATTTCAGCCAACCTTCGTTGTGGTGATGGCTGATAATAACAATTTTGAAAATTATCCTGTCTGGATTATTCCTTGATGTTGTCAATGCAATATTTTTGCCCATCACTTCTCCTTCTACCTTCAACTGTTCCTCGCAAAATTATTTTAGAAGTTCAGCACGTCATATTCATACTCTCCGACCAGAGATGCAAATAGTTGAAATTTATTTTATTAAAATGTCAGGTAAAATATGACTAAAAATTGCTAAGTTTTAATACATTTTCAAATTGACAAATAATACAAAAATTTACCAAAACATAAACTTCATAGCAA
The DNA here is from genome assembly GCA_034231615.1 of Meghimatium bilineatum. Lineage (NCBI taxonomy): Eukaryota > Metazoa > Mollusca > Gastropoda > Stylommatophora > Philomycidae > Meghimatium > Meghimatium bilineatum. Next base: position 21,627,769 of record CM067300.1, read on the forward strand.
GTAATATTTAAAATACCGAAATGTGTGAAATTTGTCATGAAATCTACGACTCAAATCACACGAGAATTTGCGTTGGTGAACGCAGAGGGACAAAGTTTCAAGGTAATTTCGGACGGAAACGTCGACTGATCCCTTAAAAGTTGATAGTATGTAAATTGATCCTTCAATTAGTCTGTCAATCAATCAATGAAGTCATTGTGCCCTATAGGGTGTTTACACATCCTTAGGTGCAGAGGCCACAGAAAATTATTTTCCATTTGTCTATATTAGTGGATAGAGCAGAGGAGAATCAAGATTGGTGCAGCAGCTGCAGAGAACCTCAGACATCAAGCTGCGTAGCAAAAACGATAGAAGAAAGGCAAGAGCTGCTCAATATCCCACAGACTCCTCCCACACAAGCTCAGAGTGTGGTAGACAATACCAAAGACTCAGGAGTCACAGTCGGGCACACAACAGACATAATCATCATCCCAGTTAAGTTGAATGGTCATCGTCGGCTTCGACGGACGAACAGCTTCCTTGTATATGCTCACAGCTCTATTCCATATGATTCCCATCTCTATCAAGTTCTTAATCATCATCAAGTAGTTCAGACCCATGTGAAAGGAATACTAAGCGAGCACGAACATAACAGTGTGCAGCGAAGGGCAGTCACCCTCAGTTTCCTGAATGAATAATATCCACAAGATATATGGGTGAGAGTATACACAGATGGGTCAGCACAGAATGCAGTGAGGAATGGAGGTGCAGGTGTATATATAGAATATCAACAAAAGCCTAGAGATACAATCAGAACACCGACAGGAAAATTCTGCAATAATTATGATGCAGAAATCCAGGCAATTAGTGTGGCAGCTAAAATACTGCTGAACTCCAACTCTGGCCTACAGCCTGTGGTATTCCTGACAGATGCAAGGTCAGTGCTTCAAGCTCTCCAGTCTGGAAAACTAACAGACTTGAAAAAACTACTTAGTGAATTGTCTTACCAGTATAGGGTAACCATGCAGTGGATACCCTCTCACTGTGGAATACCAGGACATGAAAAAAAGACCAACTGGCTAAGGAAGGTGCTGCCGAAGACCAACCAGATATACCAATCACATAACATCCGAAAAAAAACCAGATGATCAATAAGAAAGCCACAAACTCCAACACAAAATGACTATCACATTATGAACAGATCAGAACAAGTTATAATTCTACGTCTCAGAACAGGACACAACCGACTCCGCAGTCACATGTATACAAAGTTCAAGATTGGCAATACTGCCATGTGTACATGTGGACAGGCAGCACAGAATGCCAAACATATACTTCAAGAGTGTTCTGAGCATGAAATGCTGAGGCAGACATATTGGCCAGAGGAAACAACACTGGAATCAAAGCTCTATGGGACACTGTATGAACTACAAAAGACAGTGAGTTTTATTCAGGAGATGTATAATTACAGATATAGACATGTTTCAAGTGAACGAAAGAAAAAAAGGAGAAATCATCAGGTAGCATATCCTGAACAGAATGTAGCAGTCATCATAGCCTTTCGAAACTTATGTCTATCTTGAGCCAGTCTTCCTGATTCTGTTACTGTCGTGTTCAAGTGGTCTTTGATGTCTTGCGTCCATCTTCTTCTTGGTGTGCTTCTTGTTCGTCTCTATAGCATCATCCCATTCAGTATGGTCTTCTCGAGGCTGTCATGGCGTTTAATATGGCCAAAATGTTGTAGTTTTCTGAAAAGAACCATGCTGTTTAGCCAGTTTTCTTTTACATTAATTTCTCTCAGGATTGGTGATATTTTTTTGGTACATGGTATTCTGATGATTTTTCTGTAACATTTACTTCAAATGCTGCTATTTTATTTTTCACTTTGTTGGTGATTGTCCAGGATTCACACCTATATATTGCTACTGGAAATATGCAAGCTCTTAGGAATGTTAATTTTGTTGCTTTGCAGCAGCTCAGTTATATGTTTTTCATTTGTATCAGCTTCTTTGACGCGATAGCCAAGATCCTTCTGATTTCTTATAGCAATCCCCATTACTGTTGATAAGAGAACCAAGGTATTCAAAGCTGTTGACTCTTTCTAATTCGCTGTTGTTGATACTGATTGAGACTTGCTAGTGGTTTGTCACTTGTTATAAACTTGGTCTTGTTTCCATTCAAAAATAGATTTTGTTTGTCACTATATTCTTTAATGGAGTTGATGAGGTGTTCGAGAACTGCTTGACTGTGCGCCAATAATGATGTAATGTCAGCATATCTTAGTTTTGATATCTCGTGACCTCGATGTTGAGTAGGTCCAAGTAATTTCTCTGTTGGTCATTTCTTACATTCCTCATTATGCTATCTGCATAAATGTTGAAGAAATATGTTGATAGGACACATCCTTGTCTGACTCCTTTTTCCACGCTGAACAAATCAGATGTTCACTATTTACTCTCGCGTCTGCTTGCTGGTCTTGATATAATGTTCTTCATGGTAGCTAATCTCCGTGTGTTCCAATGTCTTCGCTGTTTACTTTTTCTTGTGGGATCCATCCCATCTTCTAGCTGATAAATTTTGAAACACTGTATAATTATACAAGGCATAAACCTTGCAGATATAGAAATTACTAGGGAATGAAAAAGGAAATATTTTAACTATATCTTTTACTAATTTTCTGAATGTGTGCCCAATCCAATTTTCCTCCTATGAGTGTCCACTAGTTCTTGTGTCTTGTCATGTTATCTAATATTTAAAAGGCACTAATATTCACTAGTTATGTCGACATAGAATTGATTATTACAAACTTAATAATTCCATAATTTGTTTCATTCCCAGCTGAAGCGAAACCATCATCTATCTTTGACAGAAAACGGCAAGACAGATCTGACTACCTTGTAGCGCAAGGGCAGAGTATTCAGAAAACTTACGGGGAACAGTGATTCAGAGTTACTTCTAATTTCAGATACTAGTGGTTGTCAAGGATACCAAACAAAGTGACAGTATGGAAAAAACTCAACACACACAAAAACATGAGTTATTTGGATAATATACATTATATATGGACATTTTCTATAATTAATTAATAATACAAGGGAATCCCTTTATAAACAATTGGTCCTGGCTGACGAAATATTTATGTAATGACCATAATTTACTACTATATACAATTATATAAAATAAATAATAAACTAATTGTGGATTTTGAAAAGTGTTGAGAATGTTGTTATAAACGTATGTGCTATAACGGGGTTCCACTTAACTAAGAAAGTGGCTAGAAGGTCTGATAAACAGAAAATGTGTAACCACTTCATATTCTCAATCATAGTCTCACATTTCTTCTTGTGGCATAGTTCAAGTCTTGTATTTATAACAAATTATATTTGTCAGGCTGAAATATGATTGTCATATATATATATAATAATTATTATTATCAAGTTACATATTCTTTCCAAAACTTTGTCTTCATCGTGGATACTCTGAAGACCTCTCTGTCCTGTGCAAGCAGGCTTGCATTGGCCAGAGACATGTGCATACATTCTTCGATGTCCCTGGGCCATCGTCTTCTTGGTCTTCCTCTTCTTCTCTCTTCTGGTACTGCCCCCCCCCCCCAAGAATCAGCCTTTAGATACCATCATGTCCTTTAAATATCCTAAATACTGTAGCTTCCTTTTTATGATAGTATGTAGAAGCCACCTTTCATTTAGTTTCAGTAATCTCAATGTTCTTCTTTTTCTTTGCCCATTATATTCCTAAGATCTTTCTGTAGCACTTAATTTTAAATGAATTTTTATTCTTTTGGATATTTTATTATTTAAAGTCAAAGTCTGACATCCATATGTTGCCACGCGGAAAACACATGATCTTAAAAGATTTCATTTCTGCGATGAAAAGTAAAAGTAAGATTAACTCTGTACTAAACAACAATGCAGAGCATATTTATCTCATATTATCAAACGTGTGTGGAAATGTGTGCAAAGTGACATTGCTGTTTTAATTTTTTGTTTAAATATTATGACAGCTTTCTGAAATTGTTCATATGTCATTATGAATGTTTACGTCATATTAATGAATGTTTAAGCTCTAAAGTTATTTTACGAGTCTAACTTGTAATTATGATAATACTGGTCATCAGTATTCATTACTTTCAATGTATCATACAAAATCACGTATGAAAAATTATGAATTATTAAAGGATTCACATGAAAACCATGTCGAAACACAATTTTTCGTGAATGCAGTCATATTGGAATAACCTAGTATCCCGAATGAGCACCTATTTTGTACAGGGGAGTATCCTCATAGCTCATACATTTTAAATATAATTTCCCATTTAACAATACTTTTCAAACGCCCCAATTATTTCTATTCTTTGCTGTATATTATTGTATACAGCGAAATTATATTATGAAAACTGTATCACCTGTTCAAACCAATTCATTAAGTTGGTATTTCACTTAAAAATTTCAAATAGTACAGAACATAGATTTTAATATCTTGGGACATTTTTTTTATAAATGACGGAAGAATGAACATAGAGATGATGGAACAATGGACAGAGAGATCTAGACAAGAAATAAAAAAAGTCTATGTAAATTATTAACTTGTACCAATTGTGAAACACATATCTATCTCAATGGAAACCAAAACATAGGCCTATATCATAAATTTAATCTTCAAACAAACATGTTATCAATGTAAGATGTGGACACTAACTAAAGAACTAGAGAGAACCTGTACCGTGTGTGAGTTGAAATATCTAAGAAAAGTAGCAAATAGAACACGAAGAGATGATGTTGGGAATGGAGAAATTACACGAACTGCTGGAACAATATATGTGGTCAAATATATTGAAAAACAGAGATTGAAATGGTTCTGCCACTTAATGCGAATGAACCCATATCGAACAGCAGCAAGGGCATACAACATGAAAATGGAAACACCAGGATGCAGAGGAATATCAAAAGAGGGCGAATTAAAGGAATTACCAACATTCTGAGACGTCACAGCATTATTGCACATCAATCGAAGTAACCGATCGTCAGAGAACCAGAAAACCGACATTCATTCAATCATGCGACACTATGCAACCAAAAACATTGAGAATATGTAGAATAGATAGAATATGTCAGAGACTATTATTACGGCAAATTTTCCCTCAGTATATATCAGAAATTATGATTGAGGCAAAAATAAATTTCCCCTCAGTATATATCAGAAATTATGATTGAGCCAAAAATGTCCCCTCAGTATATATGAAACTAAGATTGAGCCAAAAATTTTCCTTCAGTATATATCAGAAACTATGATTGAGGCAAACACTCTCTTTAGCGTAGGCCTACACGTCTGATACTGTGATGGAGGCCAATTTGCCTTTAACGCTGAGGATTGTGACGGATGCATATATTCCCACCAGCATTTTCCAAGATTTTGATGAATGCATATATTCCCTCAGCATATTCTCAAGACTGTGATGAATGCATAGATTCCCCCTCAGCATATTCCCAAGACTGTGATGGATGCATATATTCCCCTCGGCATATTTCCAAGCATGTGATTGATGCATATATTCCCCTCGGCATATTTCCAAGACTGTGATGGATGCATAGATTCCCCCTCAGCATATTTCCAAGTCTGTGATGGATGCATATATTCCCCTCAGTATATTTTCAAGACTGTGATGGATGCATAAATTCCCCCCTCAGCATACTTCCAAGCCTGTGATGGATGCATATATTCTCCTCAGCATGTCCCCAAGCCTGTGATGGGTGCATATATTCCCCTCGGCATTTTCCCAAGACTGTGATGGATGCATATATTCTCCTTAGCATATTCCCAAGCCTGTGATGGATGCATATATTCCCCTAAGCATATTCACAAGACTGTGATGGATGCATATATTCCCCTCAGCATATTCCCAAGACTGTGATGGATGCATATATTCCCCTAAGCATATTCCCAAGACTGTGATGGATGCATATATTCCCCTCAGCATATTCCCAAGACTGTGATGGATGCATATATTCCCCTCAGCATATTCCCAAGACTATGATGGATGCATATATTCCCCTCAGCATATTCCCAAGACTATGATGGATGCATATATTCCCCTCAGCATATTCCCAAGCCTATGATGGATGCATATATTCCCCTCAGCATATTCCCAAGACTGTGATGGATGCATATATTCCCCTAAGCATATTCCCAAGACTGTGATGGATGCATATATTCCCCTCAGCATATTCCCAAGCCTGTGATGGATGCATATATTCCCCTCAGCATATTCACAAGACTGTGATGGATGCATATATTCCCCTAAGCATATTCCCAAGACTGTGATGGATGCATATATTCCCCTCAGCATATTCCCAAGACTGTGATGGATGCATATATTCCCCTCAGCATATTCCTAAGACTATGATGGATGCATATATTCCCCTCAGCATATTCCCAAGACTATGATGGATGCATATATTCCCCTCAGCATATTCCCAAGCCTAAGATGGATGCATATATTCCCCTCAGCATATTCCCAAGACTGTGATGGATGCATATATTCCCCTAAGCATATTCCCAAGACTGTGATGGATGCATATATTCCCCTCAGCATATTCCCAAGCCTGTGATGGATGCATATATTCCCCTCAGCATATTCCCAAGACTGTGATGGATGCATATATTCCCCTCAGCATATTCCCAAGACTGTGATGGATGCATATATTCCCCTCAGCATATTCCCAAGACTGTGATGGATGCATATATTCCCCTCAGCATATTCCCAAGACTGTGATGGATGCATATATTCCCCTCAGCATATTCCCAAGACTGTGATGGATGCATATATTCCCCTCAGCATATTCCTAGGACTGTGATTTTAGAATTGGTTGTATGTATAATTCCTCTATTTATTACATGATGTACATTATAGCAAACAAACATTGAATTCACTGCATGCAAAATACAAATGTATCGCTAAAGTTTGTGTGTTCAATCTGTACCTGTCATTAACTTCAGTTGAACTCTGAATAAAACTTGCATGTTTGAAACAAACTGTTTTCATCAGCGTTGTCGTGGAGGACAGATCATGGATACAATTTAAGAAAATTGAATGTTGCTATATCAAATCAGGTCTTCTTTTAAGTTCGCTCTCAAACTCCTGCATGTCAGCTGGTTGTAGTCCGAAGAACTGAGCAGGGTATATCAGGTTCATAGAATAGCCGCGATATATTTTTCAATTGCCCTTAAACATCTGAGTTAGCATGGTTTTTTTGGTCAATGTGCCCCTATATGGAATGGGACAGCCAAATCAACCTCAAAACTACCTTAGTCACCTCGTACAGTACACTTGGCAGGTAATAGTGCCACTATTCTTTACTTCCTGTTGTGTCCCGTATCAAATCAATTTATGCGTTCAATAGTGGTCTCAATCATCTACTTTTCATTAGATCATCAGAGTTGATATCAAATGATGCAATGTGGAAGAGAATACAACAGTTCCAGGCACAGACAGATATAAAAAAAAAAAAGGAAGTGGAGCTGGATAGAACATACTTTCAGAAAGCAGTCTGATAACATAAATAAAAAGGTACCTCCAGCTAGACAGCTGAGCAAACTTTTTCAGCTTCTTACAGCTAGACAGTTGAGCAAACTTTTTCAGCTTCTTACAGCTAGACAGTTGAGCAAACTTTTTCAGCTTCTTACAGCTAGACAGTTGAGCAAACTTTTTCAGCTTCTTACAGCTAGACAGTTGAGCAAACTTTTTCATCTTCCTACAGCTAGACAGTTGAGAAAACTTTTTCAGCTTCCTACAGCTAGGCAGTTGAGCTATCTGCTGCAATGAAGCATGACAGTTTAGCGAGATTTTTTTTGGCTAGAAAGTTGAGCGAGTTTCTTTAGCTGACTCCAGCTATGCAATTGAGCGAGCTGATTTATCTACTTCCATCTGGACATTTGAGGAAACTGTTTTAGCTGCTTATAGCTCGACAGTTGTGTTGATTTATGTTCTTCCAGCTAGGCACTCCAACGAGCTACTTTAGCTACATACTGTTATTTAATTGAAGGGACTGTTTCCAGTTAGACAGTTGTGGAAGCTGCTTTATCTGCCTCCAGATAAGCAGTTGTGCGAGCTGCTTTATCTCCATCCAGCTAGACAGTTGTGCGAGCTGCTTTATCTCCATCCAGCTAGACAGTTGAGCGAGCTGCTTTATCTGCCTCCAGCAAAGCATTCCCTCCCGCTAGTATAGCTTCTTCCAGCTTCACAGTTGAACGAGCTGCTTTAGCTACTTCCAGCTAGTCAGTTGAGCGAGTTATTTTATCTCCTCCCATATGGACTTGAACAAACGGTTTTAGCGGTTTACAGCTAGACAGTTGTACTGCTTCTAGCTAGCAGTGGCGTAGCGTGAGTTTTTAAAGAGGGGACGCCGATAGACCATTTTATTAGTAGGTAGGTAGCTCTTCTCACCCATTTTTTAGATCACCCCAGACACACATTTTTTACTTCCCTATATACAATGGTTACTAGTTGTTTTTTTTTAAAGAAAGAGAAGCATACCTTATATAATATTGTATTTATCAAAAATATACAAATAAGAGAAGACACCAAACACAGCAATATATTTCTACAACAATAAAAAGAAAACGATGGACTTATATCGGACATGTACTTAGAATGAAAACAGACTGCCACTACAAGCATTATAATGGGTACCAAATGGCAAAGGAAAAGAGTAAGACTAAGAGGGACTCTTTGCAGAACAACCATCATATAGGGCAGGGGTAGGGAACCTTTTTGTCTGAGAGAGCCATGGACACCACATATTTTGAAAAGTAATTCTGTGAGAGCCATACATTTAAAACAAGTTTAAAACTAAAAATTCAAATAAATGTGTGCATTTTGTGTAATTTCAACACTAAAAGTACAATAATTATGTCTCTGAATTCTTTTTAATAACATTGTTATGCTGTTGCTAATCAATAATGAGTATTTCTTACCATTAATGCGACTTCTGATGCTGAGCTGCAGTAGACTTTAACTCATTTGTAGAATGAAATATTGATATGCAATTAGTATGTAGATCAAAAAAGTCTAAAGAAGAATTTTTTTTATAATCGAACATTTGTCTGCGAGACAGATGCAGCCATAAATAGAGCCACATCTGGTTCGCGAGCAATTGGTTCCCGACCCCTGAAATAGGGTATGACTCTGAGTCTCAAAACATACAATAATTACACACAGTAGCATCACATCGCCCGAACTGGAGAGCTCTGGTTTCTGTCATACGCACTGTGTTCGGCGCTTAATGAATAGATAGATAAATTTAATATATACCAAAAGATATATAATATTTGAGTCTGGTAAACTTACCCTTTTCCGTAATTCAACAGTTAATACACACCACAATTAAGCACACACACACACAAAGAAATAATAGTGTATGGTTTATGCACAGTGTAGTACAGGGGTCGGGAACACATGGATCGCGACCCAGATGTGGCTCTATTGATGGCTGCATCTGGCTCGCAGACAAATGTTCGATTATAAAAAAATATTTCTTTAGGCTCCTTTGATCTACATATTAATTGCATATCAATATTTCATTCTACAAATATCAGCAATACAATCATCAATGTTTCTATGATAGATCATTAGAAAGGGAATATCATAGATCTCCCAGACCTGATATTCCAATCAAATGGCTCACATAGAGGAGCTCATAACCAGGCCTCCTCTTAGTACACATCGCAATACCACTGGCCTGATCGGGAAAAGTACCCATCAAATTCAAAAGAGTTTAGAGTAAGCACAAGGTCAGTAATGCGGATAAGAGCGATGGTAGATACAGGGGGTGGTGTCTCTCAGACAAGAGTGATGGTAGATGCAGGGGGATGGTGTCATTAGATAAGAGTGATGGTGGGTACAGTAGGGGGTATCTCTTATCAAGTAAGAACTTTAATGTACTAAGACCATCACAATGAGAAAAGAAGATAAACTCTCGGTCTACCTGATGTAATATACTTATCTGGATTATATTCTATGTAGAATTTTAGTGGTTAAGTTTTTAAAAAAACATTACTTACTTAAACTGCTATCAAAGATGCATAGATCTGCAACAGAGTTTGGAGTAGTTGTTCCTGATTAAATTATTTATTGCATTGCGAACTATTCGATTTTGAGATAGCATAGGCCTATAGTGCGTTTCAAAATAGTTGCCCTCACATCCCCTTTAATATCTCCATGACCAGTAAGTGGAATTTATAGCATCAGAAGTGCGCGCTTTGTAAAACACAGGATTCTTCTTCTTCTTCAGCGTTCATTCTCAAACTCCCACTGGATTTCTCTTGTAACAGGACAATGATCCTACAAGATTTCCAGTTGAATGTAGTCCAGAGAATGGAAATGCGTTGTGTTGCCGTTTTATTTGCGCCAATGGCCCAACACATCCGTCTTCGGCGGTGTAAATACATGTATTTGCGCCATACAACTACGGATGCTACACTTTTCAGTGGGTTGGATTATAATGTCATTGTGGCGTCGAAGCAGCGCCAAATGCATGAGAAGATAGGGATGATGTTGGAACGCATGAGAATGGTGTGCTGGACAACCCTATACCTTGGACAGAGCGTTGTTGGGGTAAAGATCAAGCGGAACAGTCTAAGCATATTTCTTGGTCACGTACCCATAGAATATATCGTCAATATCAAACGGCAGGAATGATTCCTAAATAGAGAAATAATAATGGAGGCAAATATGTCGTGGATAGCGATGAACATCTTGAAAAAGAGATTATCGATAACATGCAGGGTCGAGAGAGACAAACTTGAAAATGATTACCGGATATTTCACTATCATAAATACTAAGGTTGGGAGGAATGCAAACAACACGAGCACCAGAGTCACAAGATGATGAAACATAAGCATTAGCGATGGAACGAGATAGAGGAAAAGTAGCAGAAGTAGTGATGTTAGATATAGGAAGATTATCATATGTAGTGAAGCAAGATGTTCGATGATTATCATTAATGGTGGAGCGAGATATTCGATGATTATAATTAATGGTGGTGTCAGATGGTCGATGATTATCATTAATGGTGGAGCCAGATGGTCGATGATTATCATAAATGGTGGAGTCAGATGGTCGATGATTATCATAAATGGTGGAGCTAAATGGTTGATGATTATCATTAATGGTGGAGTCAGATGGTCGATGATTATCACTAATGTTTGAGCCAGATGGTAGATGAGTATCACTAATGTTGGAGCTAAATGGTTCGTGGTTATCAGTTATGGTAGAGTCAGATGGTCGATGATTATCATTAATGGTGGAGCCAGATGGTTGATGATTATATACATTATATTATAGTAAATATAACATATTATATATATTATAGTTGACAAAAATATACAGGCCATAATCAAGACAGTACGTTACATTACATCCGTAAGCAGGGCTTTAGATACGCATTCAAATAAAAAAATAGGAGGGGGACGGGAGAAATCCAGAAATGAGAATGACATTCGTCTTCCTCTTCAGCGTTCATTCTCTAACTCCTGCTGGATCTCTCTAGTAGCAGGACCATGATCCATTCTAGATTTCCAGCAAGATGTAGTCCAGAGAATGGAAATGCGTTGTGTCGCCGTTTTATTTGCGTCAATGGCCCGACACATCCGTCTTCGGCGGGAGAATGACATTAAAAATGCATTCGTCCACTTTCATTCCCTCCTTCTATTTCACTATATTTATGATTACTTTTTGTCAGACAAGCATAAAATAGGTGGGGTTCTTTTGGTTAAGTTCTTAGTATTAAAAGTCATGTTTCGATTTATAGGGGGTTGGTTGAACCCCAACCATAGGCCTATCTCTCTCTCCCCTATCTACGGGCTTGTCCGTAAACATGCATTGGGTCGATAGATTTTCATTGTGATGCAAATATATAAACAATTTTAAATGTTTCACTTCAATATTTGTGTGTGTTTGGATTTAAATAACAAATGTGGCAACACTGAGTGACACTGCATATAGAAAACTAGCATCGACGAACACGGCAGTCTCAAAATGAGTGAAACTTGCAACGAAGATAATGTATATACACAACCTATATTTAAGGATGGACGGTATCAAAATCCGTGGCCAACCTGGCGAAAACCACAATTTTCTGGGGTATTTAAATTTATATTTATGACAAAGAGCGAATCTAATATCCCAGATAAAACGGTAAGTTATATTTGTTGATTCAAATGATTGTTCTCCTATTAAATCTGAGTAATTCTTACGTAAGAAACCTCATCAGTTGTGGTCTCCACATCAAAAGTAGCTGGAACAGACCTCCAACATCCTGTCTCCCAGGGCCGCGCCGCGATGCAGAGAGGCGACACCAATCAAAATACATAGGCCTAAGGGGCGGAATTTCAAAGAAAAACCTTTTAAGGGAGTGGCATTTCGAAGACTTCCATCATGATTCATTTACGCATGATCTGTGTCGCCATAGTCCATACTCCATACTCATACTGAGAAAATCTACCGCACGGTCCTGTCCTGGTGGTGCACTCTGATAGGCTGTAACCTGTCCATCTCATGATGTTTTTCTCCCACTTGTATCTCAGATAGCTCTAGGTCTACCTACCTCTTTATCGAAGGTCTTCAACATAATAAGGAGGAGTTTAACTCAGGAATAGAACCTACATGTTTCTTAGCTAGACCTATAATAAAGTAGTGAGTGCCAGAGCCCAATAGATTTGTATCTTCATCTGCAATGTTAATTTTGTATTTCTCCCCACAGTCTTTGATAATTTGCTAAAACTGGTAGCTGAACTTCCTAATCATGCATTGATTTCATCTAATGATAGTGAGGACATAACTGTGGAACCAAGGCAGCAGAATTTGTGTACTTGTGGAGTTGATTATCATTGAAAATGTTGTTGGTGCAGTAGTACCATAACATAAAACCACTGTCTTTGTGAAACATATTCCGAGGGAATATGTGATGAGATATTGCAGGACTTCAGAATGTGAAACCAGGGTAGCATTATCTGTAAAAAGGAGTTCCTTGAGAAGAACCTCTGTGGTTTTGGTCCTTAATAAAGCTAAAGAGTGAGCCCTTAAGTCTATATTGGATTTAATCATTACCAGCGAAATCCGTGAAGGTGTATCCTAGAAGGACAACAAAGATACCAATGATGGTGGTGCGAGCATGCAATCCTATTTAACCCCACAATTGACTTCAGTCATTGGATGTCCTGCCAACAAATTATAAACTGACTCTCATATTTTTGTGAAAAGAGTCAGTGTATATAAGATTTTGGATTTGTGACACCGATATAGCCCCTACATTGCAGAAAATATAATTTGTTCTACACAACAGCGTACTGCATCACACTACAAGAATAAAACTTTGACCATCAGAAATAGCTCTCACAGACAAATTCTGTGGCCATGCCTCTGGCTGGTGACTGCATTAATAATAATAGTAATAAGAATCAGATCCATAGTCCGTCAAGGTTGTAGGGATGCCACACGGCATACATCAACACAAAAAGCTCTCCAAACAACTCTGTCCTCAGCTATTCGGAGGAGTGTAGAAAAACCACACCCAGATCATTCCGTGATTAATCAATTCAGGATTTTATCTGTCCCCCCTCTCCTCCTTGCACCCTCGACTGCTCCTTGTGAAATAATTTTAGAGAGTCGTGTCTTGTTACATCTCCAAACCAAATGAATTATGCTGTTTCACCACTGCCAAAAGTGGTTCTTGATAACCTGCAAGTTTTTTTATTTGTTTCCGGAAATATATATTTGTATTGTGTTCTATATAGCTAATTCTTAACTAACATCTGTAGCACTTGTATTCAAAAGTCTGAATCCTTTCTGTGTCTGCATTGAGTGTCAAACTTTCACATCTGTATAAAAGTAAACTTAGTACTAGCTATCTAAATATATTGATTTTTACTGTAATCCTGATCTTATTTTTTTCATATCATATTCAACCTTGCCATGGCAGCCATCACCATCTTGAGTCTTAGCTTAATCACATTTCTTGAGTTACCATCATCACATATTTTCATTCACATATTTGCATTCATTGAGGAAGTCCATACCAGTGTTATGACACCACCAGGAGAACAAGAAAGAAGAAACGTCATGTTTGGGATTTGTTTGGATGTTAGCTTTTTAATTTCACTGAAAGTACTTTTGCCTATTCTAATTCACTTTTTAAATATATTCCATCACATCTATGCCACCTAATTGTATGACCAAGGTATCAGTAATTGTTTACTTGTTACAGTTTGCTTCTTGCACTTGAATTGTTAACTTTCATTGTTCATTTTCTGTGTTTGTTATCATAGTAGTTTTATTGTCCAATCCATATTTTTCTTTGGCCTCCTACTCTAATAACAGTTGAAGTAAACATTTACTTACTTATTCGATCCCAGAGGTTGGAAACTTTCACTCTTTCTTCTCTATGCCAGGTGGGGTAGATGCTTGTCTTCTTCAATTGTGTTGTGTTTGTGTAAAGGGTGTTAGTGATGGAGGGGTTTGGTGGTAATAGTTGTTTTCGTAGGTCTTGTAGTGCAGGGCATTCAATACGGTGATGTTTTACTGTTTTCTCCTCTTGTCTGTTGCAGTATGGTGCATGGTCTGCAGTAATTCTTTGTAGGTGTTTGTTAAGTTGTACATGTATTGTTTGCAGCCTAAATATTGTGGTTTTATCTTTGCGTTTAGGCACTTTCATGTTGGGGTTATTTTTCTGGAGCTTGCTTTCAAACCCAGTGGGCTGGTCCAACAGAGTAAGGCCTAGTATAATACTGCTTTGACTTGTCTCTTCCCAAACTTTTATCTATGGGTAGTGGATCTGAGGCATGCTTCATCACTCTCCATTCCCCGCCACCTACAGTCTGCCGGCACACAAGATGTATGCCATGTCTGCCAAATTTGGAAAGACTAGTAGGATCGTCACGTCCTGTATTAGATGGTTTTACCTTAGGTTTGCCCTTCCTCCAGATGGTTTTTGGGTGTCAGTTTCACATAAAGCATCAAACAATGAGATCTTGACAGTCTGATTCACAGGACTTCAATGACGGAGTGCAATACCACAAGTTGAATTGCCCTCTAATCCAGAGAGGATGATTGACAACAGGACATTGTGACATAAAACATATAACTGTAAAAATAGAATGCTGGTGGGGTATGCATAAAAAACCCAAAAAATTCACTATTCAGTTATATCATCTTCTAGAAATATAAAATTGCATGGTGAATGATCAAGTGACCATTGGTGGTTGCCACCCAACCTTCTGTATGCTTATAGGAGGGCCTCGACTGTCTTAGTTTCCAGCCTCTGGTGGCTGAACTAAGCTTCATCTCAACATTAAGGAGCTGATCTTGATGAGGGTTGAAGTAGACAATGTCACATCATTTTTTTGGAAAGTGCTTATAATTTAGGTCATAGATTAATGTAAATGGGGTTTTCTATAGTGTACAGAAATTTTGACATGTTATTTGATACATTGATTTCATTTGTTTTTAAGTAGGTGGCAATGGTTGATGGTGTTAAATCACAGATGTCAATTCTAGCAGGTATTTAAGTAAGTTTTGGACTCTATTTAAGGGTGGGGTTATTTTTGGGGTGTGTTATCAGATCTGAATGTTTTGGGTTAAGATTATGCTGTATTAGTTTTAGTCAGCTGTTTGGGTTAGGATTAGAGAATACACTATTATGGTTAGGATTACGCTGTATTATTTGTAGAATGACATATTAGAGCAGTAAATAAGGTGTTTCCTCTTCTTCAATGTTCATTCTCAAACTCTCGCTGGATCTCCCTTGTAGAAGGACCATGATCCTACTAGATTTCCAGAAGGATGTAGTCCAGAGAATGGAAATGCGCTGCGTCGCCGTTTTATTTGCACAAATGTCCCGACACATCTGTCTTCTGCGGGAATAAGGTGTTTAAAATTAGTTGCCATCAACATATTTCTTTCACAATGGCACTCTTTTTTAAAGCCTACAAAAAATGTTGTCATATTGTTAGAATGTGGAATAATTTTATATTTAGAGTGTACACACACTGTAATGCTATATTTAGAATAGGGTGACCTATGGTATCCATAGCAGGCAATTCTTTTCACTGAATTTGTCTATTAGCTATTGCTACCATAATTTCAAAATGAGAAAGTTACTAAATTATTGTTGATGGGACATGTTTTTTTTCAATCCTCTGAAACGATGAGCAATCAAATTCTTAGATCCTTTTGTGTAATGGGGATGTTTCTTCTGTGCTGTATTTGATACTCAGAAGATGCCAAGTTTCTGCATTAAAAAAACTCTGTGAGTGGAAATCATTACTTACTTTTGCTTTGTTTCCAGGAGTTGGACAAGACTTTGCCAATAATCAGGCCTGATTTAACAGAATTCAAAACATCACCAGTTAATGGTTTACGTCACATGTGGATAGGTCATGCATCTTCACTTGTCCAGTTTGATGGGATTACATTGCTGACTGACCCAGTCTTCAGTGATCGCTGCTCACCCTCTCAGTGGTTTGGTACTAAGAGATACAGACAACCACCTTGTACAATACAAGAGCTGCCTAAAATTGACTATGTTCTTATCAGTCATAATCATTATGACCACTTGGATCATGGTAGTGTGGTTGAGCTTAATCAGAGGTCTGTTTGAGTTTTATTGCTGTAATACATGGATTATGGTAATCAATAAAAAGTAATACTGCTAGTAAAACTGTATGAAAATAGTACTTACATAGAAAACAGGTGATAAAGTTATACTGCACAACGACTAACACACTATCACTATCGGAAGCTCTCGTGAAATAATACACACAACGGAAAAGCAAGCTAGTACTTTCAAGTCAAGTACGGAAAATCTTGTGTATGCGAGTTGCTAGGTGATTTGGTGCCGTTGAACACACTGGTTAAATTCCCGTTAGACTCAAGAATTTTTAATTTATTCTCTGGCTTCTTTCTTGAATTTACTTGTATAAGCAATTATTTGAAGCAAAATTGTATATATATGTTATCAATGTTTACAAGAAGACCTATCGGCCCTTGTAGAACTAATACGAATGTTATATGTTTGTTGTTTCTGAGGATACTTCAATACCTGTGTGGGATGTTCGTTGTTGTTGTAATAGTCCTTGTCTCGATTGGTCCGTTTTCAGTGACTTGAGTGCACAGTTTGAATGTCTTGACAAAATCAGTTAGTCAAATATGGAAAATCTCATGTATGAGAGTTGCTAGGCGATTGGGTACCATTGAACGAACTGGTTCAATTCCCGTTAGACTCACGGCTATATACCCACCTTTTTTTCCTATCCTTCATAAACACCATATACTCACCATTTTCCCTAACCTCCATAAACACCATATTCTCACCTTTTTTCCTAACCACCATAAGCACCATATACTCACCTTTTTTCCTAACCTTCATAAACACCATATACTTACCTTTTCCCTAACCTCCATAAACACCATACACCCACCTTTTCCATAACCTCCATAAACACCATATTCTCACCTTTTTCCCTAACCACCATAAACAACATATACCCACATTTTCCCTAACCACCATAAACACCATATACCCACATTTTCCCCTAACCATCATAAACACCATATACCCACCTTTTTCCCTAACCTCCATAAACACCATATACTCACCTTTTCCCTAACCACCATAAACACCATATACCCCCTTTTTCCCTAACCTCCGTAAACACCATACACCCACCTTTTCCCTAACCTCCATAAACACCATACACCCACCTTTTCCATAACCTCCATAAACACCAATGTCTCACCTTTTTTCCTAACCTTCATAAACACCATATACTTACCTTTTCCCTAACCACGATAAACACCACATACTCACATTTTCCTTAACTTCCATAAACACCATACACCCACCTTTTCCTTAACCTCCATAAACACCATACACCCACCTTTTCCTTAACCTCCATAAACACCATATACCCACCTTTTCCCTAACCTCCATAAACACCATACACCCACCTTTTCCTTAACCTCCATAAACACCATATACTCACCTTTTCCTTAACTTCCATAAACACCATATACCCACCTTTTCCCTAACCACCATAAACACCATATACCCACCTTTTCCCTATCCTCCATAAACACCATATACCCACCTTTTCCCTAACCACCATAAACACCATATACCCACCTTTTCCTTAACCTCCATAAACACCATATACTCACCTTTTCCTTAACTTCCATAAACACCATATACTCACCTTTTCCTTAACTTCCATAAACACCATATATCCACCTTTTCTCTATCCTCCATAAACACCATATACCCACCTTTTCCCTAACCTCCATAAACACCATACACCCATATTTTTTCCTAACCTCCATAACACCATACACCCACCTTTTCACTAACCACCATAAACACCATATACCCACCTTTTCCCTATCCTCCATAAACACCATATACCCACCTTTTCCTTAACTTCCATAAACACCATATACCCACCTTTACCCTAACCACCATAAACACCATACACCCATATTTTTTCCTAACCTCCATAACACCATACACCCACCTTTTCACTAACCACCATAAACACCATATACTCACCTTTTCCTTAACTTCCATAAACACCATATACCCACCTTTTCCTTAACCTCCATAAACACTATATACCCACCTTTTCCCTAACCACCATAAACACCATATACCCACCTTTTACCATAAATACCATATACCCACCTTTATTCCTGGAAAATAAAACACGGATATGAGAATGTTGAGTGTACCATTGATAGCAAGAAAAATTAATTTTGAGGTGCTGAATGAGTCAAATATGAATTAGAAGTTACTTACTAATATCTGAAAGAGATAATCTTCATCTTTTTGGCCAGGTTATGAGGTATAGACAAGATTGAAAATGAGAGACAGAAGACGACAGTATGAGAAAATATTAGTTAATATTTAGCTTAAATTATTCAATTTGCTTCACTCCTTTGCCAAACCGCTATACTGACTGTTTTTTTTAACCGGGTAAATTTTAAAATCTATTATTAAATTAATATTTTTTCTGTATTAAATTTTCTTAATTATATATTTGTTCAACGATTTTTTGATGGATACGCCAACTGATTTTGTCATTATTTATTTTATTATAATTATTTTTTAATCATCTTTTTATGAATAGTGGTAGGTATTAGTAACACATATTTACTTATTCACTATTATCACTATTAGAAAATATTTTATCGTGACATGACAAAGATTCAATAATGATCCTGATGCAAGATACTGAAGATATTAGTGTTGTGGAAATCCATGATTGTCTGTTCAGGCCAAGAAATCACTTGGGAATAATGCTGATGTTTTTTTCCATATCCAGGTTACCTATTGTCTATTCAATTATAAAATGGATTATTTGATTAAAGATTAAACTATTTATAAATACTCAAGTAAATAATATTCAAGAAAATAATCAAGATAAAGATCAAGTAAATTGTAAAAGTAATCACTCATTTTGTCTGACAGATTTGGAGATAATCTGACATGGTTTGTACCTATGGGTCTGAAGAACTGGATGAATAGCTGCGGTGTCAACAATGTAGTTGAACTTGCTTGGTGGAAAGAGTATGTTAATGAGGAAAATTCACATGTAAAGGTCATCAGTACACCTTGTCAGCATTGGTGCAGACGTAACCTTAATGATGAGAACAGGGTTCGTTGAGTAACATTTTTACAAATTGTGACTTTTATTTTAATGTAGAAATGTATTTATTGGGAATAAAGTATTTTTGTATCTTTATACCTTTGTGTTTTGAGATTGATATTTATTTTGTGCATTCAGTGAATTAGTCATGCTAAGACTGACTTTCTTCCAGGTTGAAGTAATCCTGTATATTTTTTCCTGAGTTTGATTGGAGAAACTACAGCTTATGCATTAATTTTTACTAGAAAAACAAATTACAGACTATATACTTCTATTGAATTCTATGTTGTTTTTAATTGAGTAATTAATGCATTGCGTACGAAAAGCAGGTTAGAGTGACTTTAGCCCTCATGAAATATAGTTGTAAGCTGCTCACAGTCGCTGAACAGTAGTACTTATAATGACAAATGTATAATACAACAAATTGTGTTTTATAATTTAAAAATATTAAGTAATCACCAGCATAGTCTTTCTAAGGTGTGTCAAAAACATCAATAGATTTTTTGCCATTTTCCAAGTTCATTTCCAAGTGGAGTTCATTTTTTTTTACAGTGATATTGTCCTGAATATATTGTTTACAGCTTGAATATATTGTGATTGGGATTTTTTTAAAACTGTCCTCTGATATTTCCAGAAATTAGAAAATATTGAAAACAACATGGACCTACATTTTACTAATACCATTGATAGTAGTGACATATCTCTGTATCTATCAACCCATAACCCATGGGTACCACATTGGATGTATCATCATACACAGTATTCCAGCGATTTCTATCTTCAACGATACGAATGAGTAAAGAAAAACTTTGTCCTGTCCAGTCCTTGATGTTATCTGCCCATGTTTTATTTGTCCCCCTCTTTTAAAAGACCTTGTAGTCACGAAACGCATTTCCCTTCACAGTTATTGTACAATTTACTGTTGCATAATTTTCTGTAACTCACATCTCCTCTAAAACAGATCCAGTCCCACTCCAAATTACATTCTTCTTAATTCATGTTGCTCTTTGAACCTGTTCAACCAACCATGACTTAATATAAGGTCAGTATGGACTAGACTTTCAGCAAATTCTCTTCAATTTTCAATAAAAGTAGTTCCTGAAATAGAAATTCCTGCTCCTAGCTTGCTGGAGCCACAAATGCAAAACACAATCAAATTCCTATTTGAGATTCCTAATTTTCATTCTCTTCTGCTGATAACAAAATATAAAAAAGGTTGAGTAGCAGTTTAATGTTGAGCAATACACAGGATCGACATTATGACCAAAAAGTCTTTATTAAAAAAAGGACAAACAAACACAGAGTGGAACCACAAAATTAAACGGAGATTATATGCAACAGTAAATAGCATGTTATTATCCAGCACCTCTGTTCTTCACATGGTTACTGTCATGACTGAAAACATGTAGGGATTTATCAAAACGGACTGCTAGTAAACAATGTAATATGCTGTTTCTGATTGACTGCCCCATGGGCACATGGCATTTGAGTATTATGTGCAACTTTCAAACACGTACACACACACAGGTCAAAAGTTCAGAGCTGTACTTTTTTCCAGATACTAATTTTAAAGAGTGCACAATATAGGAATATATGCTTAAATGCATGCTTTATAGTAAGTTTTTTAAATAAAGACAAAGAGTTCAAATAATCAAGGATTTTATATTGGGAT
The DNA here is from genome assembly GCA_034231615.1 of Meghimatium bilineatum. Taxonomy (NCBI): domain Eukaryota; kingdom Metazoa; phylum Mollusca; class Gastropoda; order Stylommatophora; family Philomycidae; genus Meghimatium; species Meghimatium bilineatum. The sequence continues at coordinate 21,649,131 of CM067300.1, forward strand.
TCCACTGTCACAGTTTATAGACTAAAGACATAATGTGTTACCGGGGTATTTCTTACTGGGACCAGTTTATAAATTTGAGAAATATTATCTGTTACAGGCACAATATTATTATAACAATTTATACATTTCAGAAATGGTATCTGTTTCTGGCGCAATCGTATAACACTTTATAGAATTGAGAAATGTTATTTGTTACTGATACAATAGTGTAACAGTTCTAGAATTGAGACATGATATATTTGTCACTTGCACTCTAGTATTATAGTTTATTGATTAGAAACATGTTTTCTGCTACTGGCACAAATGTTTATAGATTTTGAGACATCATGTTATTTGTTAAAGGCACTATAAATATAATAGTTTATAGACTTGATAATAATATGTTTCTATTACTTTGGCCCTAGAGGAATAATTAATTTACTATAGTGTAACAGTTTATAGTTAAAAGTTACTCTTGTTTTCGAACCTGGGCTAGAAAGCTAATGCAGCAGCTGCTGAACTATTGTGAATCTTGACAGTTTACACACTTAATACATAATATAATATTTTATATATATATATGTATGTATGTATATGTGTATATATATATATATATATTTGTATGTATATATATGTGTGTGTGTGTGTGCAGGTGTTGTGGACTAGCTGGTGTGTCAAAGGACCAAAACACAGTTTTTTTTTTGCTGGAGATACTGGTTACTGTGCAGGTTTTAAACAGATTGGAAAGCGTTATGGACCATTCACACTAGCTACTATTCCTATTGGAGCTTACCATCCAAGGTAAATAAATTGTTTACAAATGCATATTTTATATATAGACCCTATATAAGAATTTAACTAAAAGAATAACAGTACAAAAAGTGTAGTGACAAAATTAACATATTTTTATAAATGTTGACACATTCATATGACAACAAATATAGGTCTATACTTAGTTTTACTTGAATCAAAACTTGAAATATTTTAATAATTTATTAACTGTACTATAGAACCACATATATGTCCATGCTCATAATATGGAAAATTGACGTAGTTGTTAGAAACTACATCACTTACTGTGCTGGCTTGACTCTAATAGATTTATGTTGCAGACGTTTACTTAAGTATTAGGCCTACTGCTTGTTATACCACTATTATTTTTCTGTCTTTGTGCAGCATTACTGTCTCTCTCTTCCCATAAAATCTCTGTCTCTATACTCTTCAATTTGAAAAAAACTCTTTTTTGTCTGTATTTTTCTGTTTTTAAATAATGTATTGGTTTTTAAAAAATATCCTTTCACCAACATCAATGGGGAATTTGATAAAAAATAAATTAATAACATGCCATGCAGAGTGACGTAGGTGATCATGTTTCTCCACAACTCTGTCTCTTGTATTAACAAGTTCAGTTGGTGACTTCTTTTTTTGTCACAGTGACAACCTATACAAAAAATTTTCTTTCTATGTCCTAGACTTGCTCACACTGACAAAAATACTGGTTGATAAACTGGAGAGAGTCCAGAGTGAGGGAAATTCTTGGATGCAGGTTCTTCATTAGAAACTAGCATCACTGTACAAAGAGCATTCTCATAAGTGCTCAGCATGCCATTTTTTTAAAGCTATTTAGGAGTATGTAAGCTCAGTGTCTCAGTCACTTGTTGGTTGTGGGTTCTTTTGATTTTTCCAGAGATGATGCACTTCCTTATCTCTCCACTGGTCACTTCCATTTCTGTCATTCTCTGTACAAAGAGCTATTGATGCTGTAACCCTATGGACAAATAGATTGTGAGTCAACATTAACACAAATAAGTTCAGCACTACACTCATCACCCTCTCACCAAAACAAAAAGCATGTGTTATCAAGATAGATGGAGAGTTTCTGAAAGAAGACAAACAATCCACTACCTCAGAGTTACTTTAGATGATAAGCCAACATGGAAGCAACACATAAACAAAGCAACAACAAAAGCCAGGAGGAAGTTAGCTATCTTGAGAAAACTAAGTGGAACCACATGGGGAGCCAGTGGGAATATACTCCGTAAAGTTTACTTGCAAGGCATAAGATCACACCTGGAATATGTTTCAGCTGGGTGGTGTCCTGTATCAAACAACAAATTACCAGATCTAGATAAAGTGTAAAACCAGGTGCTTAGGATAATGTTGTAAACAATGAAATAAACACCCATATTAGAGATGCGGAAAATAGGGAGTATGCAAACACTTGGCGAATGCAGAGACACAAAGGTTCTAATACAAGTAGAAAAGTTTTAGTGCATGCCAAGTCATCCAATGAAGGAAAGATTCCAAAATCTAGCAATGGGGCAACCGAAAAGAAGTAGCTTTACCTACCAAGCTAAATGACTGTAGACAACTTCAAGACCTACTTGAAGTTGACAGCTCCTTAAGGTCTGTACAAGAATAAACCCCTTGGAGTTAAAGGCATAGAATACCAATATACATTCAGACCCACGTGAAAGGAATACTAAGTGAAGACGAACAGAACAGTGCAGCGAAGGACAATCACCCTCAGTTTCCTGGACGATGAATATCCACAAAACATATGGGTCAGAGTATACATAGATGGGTCAGCACAAAATTCAGTGAGGAATGGAGGTGCAGGTGTATATATAGAATATCCACACAACCCTAGAGATACGATTAGAATCAACAGTGAAATTCTGCAATAATTATGATGCAGAAATCCAAGCAATTAGGTTGGCAACTGAAAAACTGCTGAACTCCAACCCTGGCCCACAGCCCGTGGTATTCCTGACAGATGCACGGTCAGTGTTTTCAAGATCTTCATTCTGGAAAACTAACAGACTTACAAAAACTACTTAATCAAATATCAAGAATAAAATATCCATGTCACTGCTTTGAAATACATTATTGATCTTGGTGCAATGTTTGCAGTGATTTCTGTGTTTCTTATATGTTTTTTTTGTTGGTCATCCATGTTTTTGATGGTACATATTCATTTTCCAGAGTTGCAACTATTAAGAAACTATATTTTTCCAGTGGCAGCATATTGTTGTGAGGTGTGGGCAATGACATCCACAATGGAAAAGAAAATATCAGCATTTGAAATGAAATTCCATCAAAGACAGATGTGTGTGGCCATTGGTGCAAATAAAATGGTGACACCACACATTTCCATTCTCTGGACTATATCCTGCTGGCAATCTAGTAGGACCAAGGTCCTGCTACAAGAGACATCCAGCAGGAGTTTGCGAATGAACACTGAAGAAGAAGAAGAAGAAATGAAATGTTATAGAGAGGTCCTAAGAAACCAATGGAGACGTCCACAAAGACCTGAACATAGAAGAATACTGGCTTCTCAAAACTGTCAAAAAACGCAAGATAATATATTTCAGACATAAACAGACACAATGGTTTAGAAAAATTAATCATGGAGGGAAAAGTTTCAGGAAAGAGAATAAATGGTAGACAAAGACTACAATGGACACAAGATATAAAAAACCTTGTGAACTTAACACTGGAAGAGGCTGGACATCTTGCACAGAACCGAGAGACTTACAGAGTTTCAGTGAGGACTACATTCTGCACACCTGTTATTCTTTACCAAAATGTGAACTCTTAGTTCGGACACACACGAGGCATTGGAGTTATTGTAGTCCGAATGGACGTTACAGACCTGACATATTTATTACCCAGCGGTGAATTAAATAAACCTCCTTGAGGCTTGGTGACATGTGATATGAAATGCTTGAGGAAAGCTGCCGGGTTCACCAGGCTTGATAGATTGTGAAATGAATATATCAGGGAAAGTATATGTATAATATCTTGTACGGATTACATAGAGTAAAGAATTGTAAAAAGATCATATCTAGATCGTGTAAGAATATGAATTCTTTGTGTACCATTCACGTAACGAACGCTGTCTGTGTCATCGAAAATGTATCAATCGCGGTTGGAAAATATTCAGTCCAAAATAAACTATTTCCTCTCAATGAAAAATAACTTGTAATATATGTGTAGATAGATCTATTGTTATATGCTCTGTATGACAAAAATTGTAAAAGAGCCATATCTAGATTGTGTAGGAATATGAATTCTTTGTGTACCATTCACGTAATGAACGTCGTCTATATCATCGGTAATTTATCAATCGCGGTTGGAAACTCATCATCACCAATTAACACATATATAACCGTTAGAATAAGTTCACTGCATGCATGCTACACATACACAGAACAGTAATTTTCTTACTATCTAATATGTATATGTTATATGTTTCTGTTGTGAAAATGTTGCAGAGAGGGCATTTGAGATGTCTAGCTGTGAAGTTTCTGGGTTGTGTCCCCTGATTGCAATAGAAAGGTCTCTCTTCTCTCCCTTGACTATTCTAATTGCAATTGAAATGACAGTAGTGCCAGTGAACAAGCCTAGTACTAGTTTATTGCAATCTCTTAAAAAACTAAAAGTTCGTCCAGTCTCAGGTGTGTCTGTAAAGGACACATCATAGATAAATAGGTAGATAAATAGATTAAATTAGATTCATTTACCATGTACTTTAATTACCATGTTTTTTACAACCCCTAAAATTTCATCTCTTTGAGTTAGTTAATTAGTTAGTCACCAGATCATCATCATTATACTTCAGACACAGCCATGTGTACTTAGATTTCCACTTGAGTGTATTCACCATTACACGACGACAGAGTTTTATACTTCTGTTGATTGATGGACATTCTAAGCCACAGTAGTGCTCATTTTTGGTGGTACAGTATTTCAAGCCCAATTCCTTTATTCTGGATGTGGAAAAATGAATCATTACCCTCATTGATTTCATTTGCCCATGCTGTTTCTCATAAGGATCTGGGAATAAGATTCTTTGCTGTACTGCCTGACAAAACAGCAACGCTTTGAATGGAACAGGTTCCACCAAAGATGGATGTGTCAGGACATTGGCACAAATAAAATGGAGACACAATGCATTTCCATTCTCTGAGATTTCCCTAAAATCAGTTGCTTGTCTGTTCACACAAGAGACCAGTTGGAAGAATGAAGATATGTTGTAATCAAATATTGATGTATTCAAAGGCAGTTTTGTCTTCTGTTATCATGTGTTATGTTTTGATTTTTTTTTAAAGTGTCAATTATCCCATGTTTTGAAACCTCATTACCCATGTTTTAAAAAACTTATGACCACATATTTTTAAAACTTCATGACTCATTGTTTTCACTATATCTCATATAAATGATTATAACAATTTTTATCAGACATTTTATGATTTAAAATTTAAAAAATGATGCTCCTATAGAAATGGATGTGTCAGGACATTGGCACAAATAAAATGGAGACACAATGCATTTCCATTCTCTGAGATTTCCCTAAAATCAGTTGCTTGTCTGTTCACACAAGAGACCAGTTGGAAGAATGAAGATATGTTGTAATCAAATATTGATGTATTCAAAGGCAGTTTTGTCTTCTGTTATCATGTGTTATGTTTTGAGTTTTTTGTAAAGGACTTTTATTCAAATATCACTTTTTGTGTTTTATTTGCTTTTATCATCCCACATTTTTAAACTTCGTTATGTTGTATTTTGAAAACTTAATTAGTCCATATTTGTAAAACATAATGACTACATGTTTTTAAAACAATGGTCACATGTTTTTAATACTTCGTTACCCTATATTCTAAAGCTTCATGACCCCATATTCTAAAACCTTAATGAGCCCATGGTTTTTAAACTTTATAACCCTATATTTTTTTAAATTTTTGAATCATGTTTTAAAAGTGTCCTGTATGCCATGTTTTTTAAACTTCATGAACTCCATGTTTTGTAAACGTCATGACCCATTTTTTTTTAAAGTGTCAATTATCCCATGTTTTGAAACCTCATTACCCATGTTTTAAAAAACTTATGACCACATATTTTTAAAACTTCATGACTCATTGTTTTCACTATATCTCATATAAATGATTATAACAATTTTTATCAGACATTTTATGATTTAAAATTTAAAAAATGATGCTCCTATAGAAATGAATAAATTTGATAGGGTACAATCTCAATCAGACTTTATTTGTTTCTTCTATCTAGGACCTTCTTGTCTCCCCAACATGTGGATCCATCACAGGCTATAGATATTCACAACGATGTGCTCTCAAAGAAATCTATAGGAATTCATTGGGGTACTTTTGCACTATCAAAGGAGGTATGTATTTTAATTTAATATGAGTCAGGTTACCCATAAATAAATCTTAGAGTTTGAAATATATTATCTTGCAATACGACAATCAATATAAGGTAACTGCGTGAAACGTAACAACAACTGTACTTACGTAAAACACAGGTTTTATAATCGCTTCACTCAGACATGATGGATTTCTGTTACAAGAACATATTTGATAGTGAATCATGATGGCTTATATGTCCAAACCAGACAAGCTTTTATCATTTTACTATTGACAGTTGTGATTCTTTTGGACCTGTGTTATTGAGATAACATATTCTTTCCAGAATGTAGTCTTCTTTATGGATGTTCTGAAATCTTGACAATAATATACACAGATGGCTCAGTTAATAGAGAAGTGTGAATGGGGTTTTGTTGCTTACATCAATGACAAGACGGTATTTGAGAAATTGTCTGTTTATTCCACTAAAACATTGAGCTTGAAAATGTAAATAGAATCGGTGAGAGTATGACTGAAATACCATTTCACACAATGATACTCTTTGAATCATAAAGCATGCTAAAATAGAAAAGTGTATGTTAAGAAAATAATTGGCCATGTTACTGAAAAACTTGGCTGTCCAAATTATTTCATGGATATAACCCTGATCATGCAGGATCACAGGCAATGAAAGCACAGTTTCATGTGAGGGCAATGCTGAGAAGAGATTGGGCTGACCTAATATGAGCAGTCATTGATTTACTAGATTGTAGACATGATGTAGGTGATAATAGGCACATACTTTTTCTTCAATCAGTTTCAAAAATCTATACAGGCAGCAGCTGCACCTCCATGAATTCAGTCATTAGCAGGAGACCCTCACTGTTGCCCTATAGCTTCACTTTCAATTAGTCTCTTAGGGTCATATTTTAGTCATAAAGGTGCTAAAGAGTTGTCATATCTGTAGAATGTATTCTGGAATTTGGGGACCCTATGGACATTTGTCATTTTATATCTATCTATCTATGTTCCTTCTGCCCTGAATATGGTGCATAGGGCAGAAACCAGAGCTTTCCAGTTTGGGCGATGTGATGCTATTGTGTGTGATTCTTGCTTTTAAGATCTTGGTTATCTGCTAACCCTGGGTCCGCATGAGAGCAATGCAAGACCCTTTGCACACCCTATTTTGTTGTATCTCTACATTGTGTCATTTTGCTACCTAAATAGAAAAAGTTATCAACTGGTTGAATTGTTTCTCCATTGAGAGGGATTTCATGACCTTGGTCTTGGAAGTTTTGACTTGAAGGCTAATTTATTCTGAAAGATGACAAAGTCGATTCAACATAACTTGTGCATTAGCAGGATTTGGCCTTATATTGCCAAGTCATCTGCAAAATCAAGATCACTAAAAGTTCTAAAGCCTGTTTATTTCATAAAGCAGCTTTTGCGTTATTTTCGTGCGCTGAAGTAAGCATAGATAGTGACGATTCATAATCCTCGTACACCAGCCAGCTGATGCAACAAAAGTAATACTTATGACCAACCTGTATTTTCCTTCTTTCGTCTTTTGTTTAGCACGTAAACGAGCTCCATATTTTGGCACAATGTAACCATTTTGACGACATTTGACAATTTAAGATCTTTTTCCAATTCTGGAAATAATGCACACGTTTTTGAGCATCATTTCTTGGCCTTTGGCATTTCTTTGATCCCCGTTTTATTTTTAATTCATACTTGTTTCTCATCAACACAAAAATGATGAGCTGTTGTGTAATTATTGCTTCCTTCAGCATAACTGACTACTTTCAGTTGAAATAATGAATCATAAGCAGATCTCTTTCTTTTATGTTAAACTATTTCACTATTCATTTTCAAGATTATAGGATAATGTTATTTCTTACGCTCGTTCTTTCATAAACAACGGCAGTAAACATTTAGCGAATAAGTGTGAATTGTATCTGCGCAGAAGCAGAAATATGCCGGTATGTTAGCGCGCCCTATGTGACATCAGAATAATACAGTTAGCTGTTGTACACGGTCAACATTAGCAGTATACAAATTGTCGACTATCAGATAATAAGATAACCCTTCATTAGCCGGACCCCCACAACCGCTTTGAAATTTTTCATAAAGAAAGTCGACTTTAGAATGAGAATATATGGTGTATAGGATGTAGTTACATCGTAAGAGGTATTTTTATATGTATATAGTGGATAGTTATATAGTCAGTACTATTTTTTCTGGGGATACACTGATATATGCCATATCCCACCTTTTTTTGTTATTTTGGTTTTAAAGAAAATTTCCTATCCATGAAAACAAAAACTCTTCTGTGAAACACTAAATGTCATCTCACTTATTTTTTGTCAGCTTTTGCTTAAAAAAAATCAAGAACATTTGCTCACAGTATAGACCTAGCTAAAATATTTGGTTCTTGATTTATAGCTGACATTGCCCACTTTTCCTGATAGTAAAATTGATAACAAAGCTAGTCTCCAGTTTAGAAATAACTATTCTCACCTTTGACAAAAACTGGACAATTTCACCTTTTCTTTTGTCATTTATACAGTCTTGTTGGCTAATTGAGATTAATCCTTCTAAAGTGACACATTTGGCTTTTCCTGTGATTTTCATTGGTCACTTTGTGTTGACAGAATGCTACCCAGGATACCCTGTTAAGATTATTTTTTTGGTTAGAAAAATCTCCTCTTGCTCAGAGGAGGTTTAAAAAATGACCATAATTATGGAGAATGTAGCTTTTGTTTTTCTTCTGCATTCATTCTCCTGCTGGTTAATCCATAGAACAGAATGTATTGTGTCATGAACTTAGCTGACATATCTGTGCCATTTCTTTCAAACATATCCATCTGCAGCATGACTTTGATCTATGGGATGGGACAGTCAACTCTACCCCCAACTTCTTTAGTTACTTCTTTTGATGTGCATTTTACGATGTGTGTGTTATTATGATGTGTTAAAAGGGACTCCCTAGCATAGTGGTTAAGCTGTTTGCCTTGTGCTCAATGGGTCACGGATTCAAATCCAGATAGTGTCATTTTACAATGTGAATTTTTTCGGAAGTCTCTGGAGATTATTGCCTAATACTACAGAATTATGTGCTATGAGTAATACTCTTGGCATGTTGCATGATACTTCATTGAGAGAGAGAGACATATATATATATATATATATGTATGGAAACCTGAGTATAATTAAGTGAATTCTCTACACCTTCAAGCCCTTTTAATGTGCATGACAGGGACACTTTTGCTATTTTATGATGCTCTTTTGGGCCCAGGCAACACATTGTCATGGAATTTTGACAAGAACAAAGCCTCACTATATAGGCATATCAATTACTAGGGGTTGACTATTCCATGGTGGCTGGTGAATTATTGGTTAGACATGCAGACTATCTGCAAGTGGAGTTTATATCTCCTATTATTTATTTCATTCTACCCATGTTAACTGTGTTATATATATTCTCTAATTTCATTCACTTTTTCTCTCAGTTTTATTTAGAACCTAGGGACATGATCAAACAAGAACTACAGAGAAGAGGAATGGAATCTGAGTCTTTTATAACTGTTAAGCATGGAGAAATCATCCTTATTGGAAGTGAAGGAGACAGTAGGCCTATAAGCTGAAATGATTTGTTACAAAATTCTTTCATTCAATTAGAAATATATCTTCATCCGTGTACAATAGAATTCCTCTATAGCACATTCTTTTATAAACCTTTTCCCTATATAACACCATACCTCAAAATCCCCAGTTATATTTATTCCGTATTGGATGTACTGTATATAGCAAATTTCTGTTATTACATACATATTTTGTTGGTCTGGAGCATGTTGTTATAGTAGGATTCCACTGTATAACATTTTTAAAATTGTTTCTGCTTTTATTCAGCTATTAAAACATATTACAACCTAGATATAGAAGGTTCTCTGAGTATGGCCAAGAATTCTTGCATTATATTTCCAAATAGAATAGGAAAAGAAAAGCAGCTCTCATAACATGAAAAGCATCCTGTATGTCTTTATCAATAGAAGTGAGGAAAAGAGCCCTTGAATGTTACATAGAGCCACTTCTATGATAATGTAAGTGACTCATATTGACAATAAATAAATAAGTAGGAAACTAGAGGCCATAGAGATGGGGTTCTGCAGGAGAATGCTGAGAATCCCAAAGACAGGAAAAAACTAATGAGAAGTTACAGAGGGAGATTGAAAACAAAAGAAAATTACTTATTAACATCAGAAGAAAAAAAACAGTCTGCGTTTGTTGGCCACATTATGAGAAAGTATGGAATAAAATGTTTGTCATGTGACATATTCTCTCCAAAACATTGTCTTCCCAATGACTTTCTTGAACCCCTCTCTGTCTTGGGCCATGTGGCTTGCATTTTCCAACGACGCATTTACATTATCTTTAATGTTGTCAGTTCATCGTCTTCTTAGTCTTCCCTTTCGCCCAGGTTCTCTGCCCTATGTGTTCTCTCTATGAATGGATGTTTACTCTCTACGGTGTCCGATTAGCAACTGTTCCTTCCCTAAAGTAATGGCAGCCTACAGGAATAATGGGCCTAGAAATTTCCAATACAATGTAACAACAGTAAAAATTTAGGATAAAGAGACAGTAGATGTCTAAGAAAGAAAATACTAGATTGTTTGATATTGTAACATTATAGAGTCAACAGTGGAGATGATACACAGTGTAGCAGATAGAGCTTTATGGAGATCAATCAATGCTTATGTCGCATGGCACTGTATATGCTGAAAATGATTGCTGTCTGTTAAATGACACACCCTATTCAAAAGTAATATGAGTAGGAATAGATATAAACTACTACACAGAAACCTACAATTTAATGATAACCAGTTTAAAATTCCAAAGGTACAGCCTAGTTGTGATCTCCTTTCACGATCAGATCATTTCTTGACATAATATTATCAACATACACTAAACATTACATGTGATTGTGAGTTGTCAATAGACGAATTGATGGTGTGGTTCAAAGGTCGTATATATTTCAAGCAATACTTACTAGCCAGACCCACAAAGTGGAGATTTAAACTATTTGTGCTTGCTGAGTCCAGCACACAATATTTCCTAAAATTAATTATGTATGCTAGCAAAAGCAATGATGAGCCTTCTGTTGAAGCAACTTCTAGGATTGTCAAAAAGCTCCTCTACGGTATTTTAACAAAGAGCATATTCTGTTTTAGTGATAGCTTTTATTCTGTTTTTGTGACAGCTTTTATTCTGTTTTTGTGACAGCTTTTATTCTGTTTTTGTGACAGCTTTTATTCTTCTCCAGCATTATTTCAAGAACTAAAAGGAATGCAGATTGGTTCATGTGAAACAGTAGTTGAGAACAAAAAGCAATTTCCAGAACTCAAGAAAAAGAATCTGAAACTTAAAAAAGCAGATGATGCAGTCTTTTATGTCACAGAAGATAAAAATAAGCTGGCCATCATTTGGCATGATACAAAATGGGTTAACCAGTACTGTACACGTAGATGCTACAACATGTTTAATTATTTCCCTTGTTATGTTTGTAAATTTCATATTGATCATTAAATAATTTAAATATTAATTTATTTCAGGTTGGGGATAGTTATGTAAAACGCAACTATCCAAACCCTAATCCCAACCCTAAAAAAAATAATATTTAAATTATTCAATGATGAAGATGAATTTTACAAACATAACAAGGGAAATAATTAAACAAGTTGTCGTGTATGTTGTGGTGTCTACTTGTACTGTGCTGGTTAATCTTATGTATCTATTTTCCACTCCTGTACAATTATTGACAAGACCATTAGAAAAAGAGATTCTTGAAGTTAGAAGAATTCACAAATCTTTTCTTACATAAAATTATAGCAAATACATGAGAGGAGTTGACCACTTTTGCCAATTGAGAATGGGCTATCAATACCCACACAGATCCTATAAGTGCTATCTACCATTATACCACTTCCTAGTTGAAACTGCATTGCTCAATGGACACATCATCTTTAACACTGTTAATCCTGCTATCACTGTAAAGAAGTTCAGGCAGAATATCAGTCTTGCTCTTATAGAACAAGCTGTTCTTCAAAGAATAATGATAGCATCGATTCTAGTCTACAGCAGAACGACTTACTGGGTGACTTTTTTCTGACAAATATGAAAGGGCAAGTTACAAACCAGACTATATAGTGTGCAAAGTTGAGGGAAAAGAAGTCTGACCTACATGTACTGCCCTGATTGCAATGAACCTCTATGCTTGATGCCCTACTTCAAATTATATCACACTGTTGAGGATTATCAGTATCATCGAAGGAGACTCTTGCAGAGACTCATGCCTACAACTTCAACCACAACTAATGAAGAAAGCAGTTCAGACTAACCAGAGGTACAGAATTATTCAAAACATTCACAATTATTCAATGCTAGAAACCACAGACACAAAATTTATCCAAGAAATAAGAACACAATTTTTTTAAATTTCATTTTTATTACCAAATAATTATATAGTTTTTTCATGTTGAAATGTATGATCATTTGTTGAATTTTTGTGCCAATAATGTATGTTTTATTGATTACTGTCCATATTCTTAACATTTTATTGCAATGACTATGAACAAATTCATCTTAAATTCAGGGAAAATAATTGATTTTTAAAGCACCTGCAAATATCCATAAATAGCCAAGTAAATTCAAGATAGCCAGAATGATCTCATGACATTACATAATTTATGTGTATTTACACATAAGAAACATCACTTTGACTCTCTGCAAATTTAATTTTGATGTTTCTTTTTTTTTTAAATGAATTTCCAAAGATAAAACTCAATATATATTCTAAAGTTTACAAACATCCTTGGTAATGAGAGACAGAATTGCTCAGGATTGCTGGTCAGCAAAGTGTAACTGTCCCAGCTCCTGTTAATTGTCTTACTCCCTCAAGGATCACTTGCTTAAATATGGATCAATGTTGACGATCTCTGAAATATTAGTCATGTGAGTTAGAAGCTACTTATATGGCTGTAAAGACTAGTACGTGAGTGACAGTGTCAGTATAATTTTGTGCAGGTAAACTGGGTTTCCTCAGCTTTCACTGCACGTTTACTTTGGTTTCTATTTTTCTGCGTTCATTTTCAAATTCCTGCAGGACATAGTTTGGGAAACGAATGGGTTGTGTCTGTTTACGGCTTAGATGTAATATCTATGCCTTTCGGCCTGATACATCTGACTTCGGCATGAGCTCTGGGTCACTTTGACCCTATATAGGGTGGGACAGCTAATTCCATCCTAAAACCTTTTTAGTCACCTTTTACGACATGTATGGAGGGTAAACAGTGTTGCTATACTTTACTCCCCTTTTGGGCCTTGGTAACACAACTGTGTTCCTTTGGTTTAATTTTAAATATTGATAGGTATACATTTTTGTAACGCTTAAAAATATTTTACAAAATGGGGTTGCTGGCCTCACATTTAAACTACCTTACCCTTTAACACACTGTAGACAAAAATTTGCCATTCAATGTATTTTGAGTCACTGGGAAATATTTTCCACCTATTTCTATACACCTCTATCAATAAGAAAATCACCATTGCAAACTAACATAATTCCTCCTGGCAATACAGGAATAGAAAGTAGACACAATTTACTTCATTTCCGTTTGTATTTGAAGAGTGTCTATTACATTTGTAGTGAGTTATTTTCTGTAATCTGCCAAAATTATTTTTAATGGCATTCATTATTTCAGAATATATTTTTATTATTCCGATAAAATATTTGTTAGTTTTATAATACAGGTGTTGTTTATCAGCTCCAGGTATCTAGCTGTGGACTGGGACAGCAGTTCTTTGTTGAATGGGTGTGTAAAGAAAAGTATTGTGAATGTGTTGAATATTGCTCCTTCATTTTACTATCACCTCTGGCTTCACAACTTTTCTGAAATAGTAGGACCATTAGTTTGGTTATGAAATGGACATCATAAATAAAATAGGGCTAGGTATTTATCTGCATTATATCAAGATTAATGACAGTACAAGACAAAAGAAAACTAGTGACAGTAGAAATGCCTACGTAGAACACTCTGAGTGTCATTAAGAGATAGAATTAGAAATAATAACATCAGACAGATAACCAAAACAATACCAGTATTGGAACACATCAAAAGACAACAAATCAAGAGGTTTTCACAAGCTTTCAGACTACCAACAGAAAGCATGCCACAAATGGCCATGACACATAGACATAGCGACTATAAAGCCAGAGGAAGACCATGTAAAAGATTAATCAAAGAAGCCACAGGAACAAGCTTACAAACAGCACACAAGAAGGCCATCACCAGAGAACTCTTCCACCCCTTACGCCGCAAGGCAAACAAGGGCCACAGCATATATAGATAGACTGATGGATGAATAGAAAGAAAGAAAGAAACACATCAGGAGTTTTACAGAGTTGTCTGTTGTCTTTCTTGTGTTCGTGCGTGACGTTGGTTGAATAACAAAGGAATCAATAACTAATACCGTATATTTACAAATATAAACCGAGAATTATTGTACTTTTTTCTGCTATTGATGTAGGATTTTCAGTTTATATATGAGAACAATAAAAAAAAATGTAATTAGCGGTTGCAGCACAAAAAAACGATGACACTGAATACGGTCAAATAGTGGTTCAAGGAAAAAATGTACTGGTACAAAAAGTCATTAAACTTCAGAACTAGCTGTACATTGTTCTTTTATGTGCAGATACTCTTCTTATAAAACATTAACAAAATCACAATAGCAATATAGAACTGAATACTGAAACTATTTGTGCGGTATTCTTATATACGTGGCAGGCACTACCATATTATACGAGATGCTACTTAGGGGTACCATGGTACCAGATTCGCTTATAACTAGAGTGGGTAATATTATAAATCCATTATAATGGCTCTTCATTGGTCAGTTTTGATTTCGGCTTTGAATGAAATGGCTGATGCTATGTGATATTTGCCAAGCTAAAAGTTGACCTGATCCATTCATTGACTAGGTTTTGAATTTACCGTGATGTCTGATGCTATTGTGGCAGCCAAACTCTTCGTTACTGAATGAATGATTCCGATAGCTCAGAACACTCTGCTGGTACTTTGTGGTCACTTGCTCTATGAGGCTGGCAACACCTCCTGGGAAAGGTCGCACTGTATTATCTGTGATATATTTTATGTGAGTACCAGCAGGGTGGGGCAAATGGAAGAAATGATCTTGTGTCTTACCGTTTCTAAAGTTTGTGTTATTTTTCCCTTTGGTAATATTTCACTTGTCCCTTAATTCTTATGATAATGGGATCCCACAGTATATTACTAGTATTTTTTTATACTTCTGTCTTCTATACACTGGTTTCTGACTTTGATCACTTTTTGGACACATTAATGTTACATCCTCAGCTTATAAACTTATATTCAGTAATACCTGGTATACGGTAAGTGAAATGAAATTCAACTGACACTGAACAGTACTGTTAAGAAGGATTCAGTGGGCTTCAAGATTCCATTTACAATATAAAAACCAAAATCAACCTTGGAAATATTGAGAACTATCCTATTTGTAAAACTTATTTATACATTTTCAGTAGTATTGTTTTTTTCTGTAACATTTTTTTTATATTGTAAAGAAATAATTAAAAAAGAAAACTAAGCTTGTTTAATTGAGAGATTCCACTGTGTTTTATTTGGACTATTCATCACTATTTTTCATGTTTCTTCAATGATGCATATTTAATGACTGTAGGCTGACTCAAAATTGGTATGACAGACTTGTTTAATAAAATGTTATCTCAACCCATAGATTACATCACAGTGTTGATAAATCAAGTAAAGAATCTAGACTAGATATAAACATTCAAAAAACAAAAACCATGATGATCAGCAAAATCACAGAACAGGTGCTACATGGAGAAATACTACAAGTAGAACGCTATCAATACCTCTTACATATAATAACAAATGATGGTAGATGGGAAACAGAAGTTAAAAGGAGAATAGGAATGATTTAAAAAAGTACAGTACTTTCAATGACATGAGGAAAATATTGACATCTAAACAAATTATAAACAAGCTAAA
The DNA here is from genome assembly GCA_034231615.1 of Meghimatium bilineatum. Classification (NCBI taxonomy): domain Eukaryota; kingdom Metazoa; phylum Mollusca; class Gastropoda; order Stylommatophora; family Philomycidae; genus Meghimatium; species Meghimatium bilineatum. The sequence goes on from CM067300.1 coordinate 21,665,362, forward strand.
AGTGAGAATTATACAATGCTATATCTATTCTATATTAATGTACTGATATTCAACAATGCAATATGAAACTAAACACATCAAAAACAGAAACTATGAAAATATGCAGAGCAACAGAACAGCTAAATGTGTGTGTTGACGAAACAAAGCTAAAACAGACATCAGAATTTAAATATCTAGGAAGCATTTTTACAGAAAACTGCAAAATTGACAGAGAAATTGAAATGAGGAGCCAAAAAACAAACACTGTAACATACCAACTGTCATCACTGCTTGAAAATCCAGCAACATGGTGACCAAACAACTTATAATAAATGTTGTCTTTATTCCAATATTATGTGTTGGAATAAAGATAGTGTTGATTATATGAGGAGAACCTGTGCAATTGCCAAAAGGGCTATGGGCTGTCAATAGCTGCTTGCTCAAAGCGAAAGGGATTAAATCATCATCATCCAAAATTATGTTACCATTACAATAATGACATGGCATGGCCCCTGATAAAAACACTCACGAGAAAGATTACAGCTTGTGAGATGAAATGCCTGAGAAAGGCTATAAATGTTACCAGAAGAGACCGAATGAGAAATGAAGACATCAGAAAGATAAAGACCAGATCATGCAAACAATATATAGAGTGACATATCAACTGGTTTGGCCACCTTATGTGAATGGAACCATCAAATTCAGGCATACAACAGCAGAAATAACAGCTACAAAACAAGAGGGAGACCAATAACAAGATGGGAAGATTAAATCAGAGAGATTGTTAAAAAACACGGCTAACCATGGTAAGCACAACAAAGATGGCCAAAGGCAGAAAACTTCAACAGCACTTGTGGAAAAGACAATTGATAGATTAATGTATGGCTGAGAAATATGGACAATAAACAAACAACTAGAAGATAGAATTGATGCTTTTCAGATGTGGATATATATAAAAGAATAAGGAGAATTGCATGGAAAGAGAGAAAACAAACATAGAGGTTCTAACAACACTTAATATGAAGAAAGAATTATTAAAGGAAATAAAGATCAAGCAAATAAAATATTTTGGACACATTAGAAGACATGGCACCTTGTTGAAGACCTTACTCGAGGGTAAAGTCGGGGGGGGGGACAAGCAAGAGGTAGGCAGAGATACAAGTGGGAGAGTAACATCACGAGATGGATAGGTTACAGTCTAGCAAGAGTGTACCACCAAGACAAGAGATTGTATATTGGATGTCTGTTGCAGCCAACCTTCGTTGCGGAGATGGCTTTTAATGATTAAGTGTGAGTAATTCTAAACATCACAGATCCCCTCTTTGAAAACTCACAAACTCTCCATCACAGATAATACAACTACCTGCATCAGGAGAAATACATTTTGTTGCAGCATCTCTGCAGATGCCCTGTTTTTAATTGCATTCCACGTCTTTATCTTGTGTTAGAATTTCAGCAATCTTTCTCACACCTTTTTTGCTGAGTGTAGAAGGTAAGAGGGAACCGTGATAGATTGGACACTTTTTAATAAGAGTCTGTAGAAGACTTGGTAATTCCATTATTGCTATGTTTAGGGTACTATTCATTAGCTCAGAATATGGGCTATTCATTTAAGCCTGAGAAATTACCTTGCCTCATATTACTTAGTACTACTGTGAAGCAGAAAAATATTAGAAATTAGATATACGGGACCGCTTTTTCTCTTCTCCAGTTTCTTCTTCTTCTACATTCAATCTTTAACTCCAGCAGATTACCTGGGTGTTGTTCAATAAATGGAATGTGCTGTGTCATGGTTTGCAACTTTGCTGCAATATCTGCGCCTTTTATCTGACATAGCCAGTTTTGAGTCACTTTGACCCTATATGAGATTGGACAGTCAAATCCACCCCATAACTTATTCGCCTTTTACGACATGCATGGAAGGTAAACAGTGTTGCTATTCTTTCCTCCCCTTTCAGCCCATGCAACACACTAGTTCTCCAGCTAATTGTTTTGCAGGAGTGTTGGCAACAAATTACGCACACGCACGAAATTACGCTTATTAATTCTTGCGTTATTCTGGTGCTGTTATATGGATGTGAGAGCTGGAAAAGCTCTTTATCTTTAGAAAAGAAATTACTGAGTTTCGAGAAGAAATGTCATTGTAGGATAACTAACACACATTGGAGTGAATTCAAATCGAATGATAAAATCAGAGAAGAGACACATCAAAATTTCATCACAGATGTTACCAGAAAACGCTGTTAGTCCTACATCGGGCATGCCCTACGCGCAGACATCAACAGAATACACCACCAATCTCTTGAATGGATACCTACAGGCAAAAGAGCCAGGGGTAGACCAAAAGAAACATTCAGAAGAACAATACTTACATACTATTCAAGAACTGCACAGAATAGCTTTGAACAGACAGAATTGGAGAGATCTGGCCTCTGCCCTATGCACTAACTTCAGCGCAAAAGGAAAATGAAATATATATATATATATATATATATATATATATATATATATATATATATATATATATATATATATATATATATATATATATATATATATATATATATATATATATATATATATATATATATATATATATATATATATATATATATAGTAATAAATCAGTAAAGTGCAATGCTGACTGCCGTGGGCCATCATGTATCTCCACAAATTTGTGTCTCTTGTATTGTTAATAAGTTCAGTTGGAGGCAACTTTTTGAATCACAGTGACAACACATTCAGAAATTTCACTGTCTTCCCCTGTCTCTTCTCCCCATGATCTTTCTGGTGGCTATGTTCTTGTTTTGCTTTTCTCACCACATGCCCTAAAAATCTAAAGACTGCCTACTTATAATTTTTCATTTTTTACTCCATCATCTTTTTACATATGGCTGTGAAACATGGACCCGAAGTAAAACAGGGGTAAAGAAGATCAACGTCTTTGAGATGAAATGCTAGAGAAGGATACTTAGGAAAAAAATAAACTACACCTGTTTGGTCATATAAAGAGACATAACTGTTTAGAAAGACAAATAATGGAGGGCATAGCACCTGGGCGGAGGAGGAAAGACAGACCAAAAAGACGATGGATTGACGACATTAAAGATAACATGAATACGTCGTTGGAAAATGCAAGTCGCATCGCCCAAGACAGAGAAGGGTTCAGTGAGTTCATTGGGAAGACAATGTTCTGGAGAGAATACGTCACATGACAGCATCTCTGAGGACTTCATTCGTTTTCTTGGGTGTGCATGAATTGTTCATCATTCTTCCATCTTAGTTTCCTCCAGCTTATCTTGGGCTCTTTTGTTTACACCAATATCTTCACACCCATAAAGAAGGATTGGCTCAATATAACATTCTAACACTCGAAAGCATTGATATTACTCCATTGCATATAAATAATGTTTCTCATTCTTTGAAATGTAGATTTGGCATGTGCTCTTGATCTCATTGAATCATCGACCATCTGAAGTTAAAATGGTGCCAAGATACTTGACTTTATTCACTTGATTTAATTTTGCATTATTAATATTAATACTGCAGTTTGGTGGTATGTGTTTCTTTGAAACAACCATTACATCTACATACATTTTTTAAGCATTAAAATATGATGGGATTTTCTGGGTTTATTTGCGATACAATCACTAAATCTTCAGTGGTAACCGTAAACCGAACACATTTCTTAAAAAATGGCAACGCCAGCAACCCAACAACAATCGTCTAATGAAACTCAAGAGGAAGATGCATCAGAATTACAGTTTCCTAAAGGTAACGAAAACATATCACTGATTAAAAGTGTATTTAAAATAACTCTGGAATTATGTTTATGGGTTTAGTGAAATTATATTTATGGCCCTAATCACTGCGAGATTTCTTCCCATGGTCCGAATCAATATTATTATTAACCTTTAGCAAGCCAGATTAAAAAATACGAAACGTATCCCTGCCACCGGATTCTTTTTTGAAAATTTGCATTATTGATGGTGACTGTTTTGAAAATGTGATAATTTTTTGGTTGTTAGAGATATTTAAATAATATTTGCACATATAAATAAAGAATTGAATTATGCATATATTGGTGTAATTTATGTACGTGTGTGTGTGATACCAGACGTATGAGAAAGTGGTAAAGACGTTTTTCACAAAAAAACATATATTTTATAACAAATAAAGAGGAAAAAAATAAGAAAAAAAATAACTTACCTTACATATCGAATTCCTTGGCAACACTGTCAACTAAATCACGTAAATCTGTTGTATTTATGTTCTTTCACTGCGAAATTATCAAAATATAGCCGGGGGAACTGTATAAAACATGTAGATTTGCAGTAAAATCGTTCTTTGAGCTTAGGCCTAGAGTTATTTTTTCTGCCACTTCAAAATATTCGATATCAAACGTACAAGTCCCCAAACCAGCACGGCATTCTGTATATTCACTGCTGTGAAACTAAATAACCTAATAATCCACGATTCAATCCACGATTCAATGTTATTTTATTCGAAATACGATGAAATAAAGGTCTGTAAAACCGATCCATCATCATGGCATCGTACCGGTGTACAGATGTGGTCAGATTAATTGCTCTTAAACTTTTACGAATAGCCAGCCATTCTCAAAAACGATCATGTCGGAAGTGGGGGATGTACCGGCTTCGATTGCGCATGTCCCCAGCTATGTGCACGAACTGTGGTACGTGTAAATCTCACGATAATCTCGCTGGGAGGGACGGCCCGCCATCAGCGCGCGCGGCCATTTTGTTTTTCGGCGGCTGGATATCATATCGGCTCGGTGAAGTAATGAATGATGGAGATGGATACCCGGACACAATTTTCAAAATAGTACAAACCCCATAGACCTAGCTAGTTAGCCATTGAACATTGCCAGTCAACCAAACCGCCTGACTCTATCTTGTCTGTTTTCTCCAAAAGAGTATAATAACACTCTTTTATATTTATATCTTCTGTGCCAGGTACGGTACAGTCAACAGCAATTCAAATAAATATTTAGGTACCATGATAATATGATTTACAGCAGAGGGAAGAAGTTCAACAGATATAAGATGCAGAATAAGACAGGCAAAAACAACATACTGTGTAATATGACCTTGTCATTAGAGATGAGAAAGAGAGTTCTGCAGTGCTATATAACCCCTATACTTATACTATACTAACATATGGGTGCGAGTCTTGGACAATAACCAAACTAGAAAGTGGGAAATTAGAGGCAACAGAGATTTGGTTCTACAGAAGAATGCTGAGAATACCTTGGACTGCCAGAAAAACTAATGTAGAGGTGTTGAAAGAGACAAATGTGAAACGTGCCTTAATCAACAATATAAAAAAGGTAATTTTCTTTTTTTTGGCCACTTCATGAGACAGGCAGGTTTAGAAAACATAGTCACAACAGGCAAAATTGAAGGCAACAGAGACAGAGGGCGACAACATGAGAAAATATTTGACAGCCTGGCACGGCAAGGAAACGACCTTGATACATAATTCTGTGGACAGAGAGCTGTGGAGAGCCATGACCGCCTGCGCCAGCCGACATGGCACCTGATGATGATGATCTTCTGTACAGTGTACGCTGAACATTGTTGACAGTCTACAGTAGTCTACACTGTCATTTTCATTTGTCAATCTTATCATTCATTTTCATAGATCGATTTTGTTTGGAAATAGTTTGAAATATAGAAATATCCCGTTCTGTGAGTAGTATTGTCAATACTATTGTTAAGGTCAATACTATTGTCAATCTTATCATTCATAAGGTCATAATATAAGGTCAATCTTATCATTCATTTTCATAGATCGATTTTGTTTGGAAATAGTTTGAAATATAGAAATATCCCGTTCTGTGAGTAGTATTGTCAATACTATTGTTAAGGTCAATACTATTGAGGCTATCCTTAAGTTACATCAAAAACGTGCACATGTTGAAGCAATACTTATACCAGGCTAAAGCCTAGAATAAGTCTCCACTGTGACCTGTGTTCTACTTTTGAGGTATGTCCTAACCTGTGTTGTGTGATTTGGCAAGCTTAAGGTTACATACTTAGAGTAAGGTTAGGATTAGAAATAATATTTCTAATGTGCGCGCGTACCTCGATCCATTTACAGCGCACAGAAATAATGAGCTCTCAGTTCAAATCATTGGAAAATTAATAAAAATATGTAAATTGTAAAAGAAACTGATTATGCATAAGTTCATCTGTGTCTAGATTTGAACTTACTGATTGTTGGGATGTGACGTCACGGCAGCCATTCATTTCATTGGTGTTAACATGGAAATCTGTGACGTTATCTAGTTAAAATTGTAAACATTGTGCTATTTATAGCACAGTGGAGACTTGTTCTAGACTTTTACCCTTATACCGAATTTAGTGTAGGTAAGTTCTTCTCTGTGGCAAAGTGGTACAGAACATGTCTGTGACGGCCAAGGTACCGAGTTCGATCCCCGCCACAGGCAATTGTGCATCCAGACCATTCAGAAAGCAATGGAAAACTACTGAATGTATTTATATTGCCTAGAAAATCACCACAGCCAACAAATGCTGGGTTGATAGCTAAGTTCTGTAAAGGATATTCTACACATTTTTTTACGTTCTTCTTTCCTTCCTCTTTTACCCTTTACGGGTGTCGAGAAAGATACAGTGTTCTTGTTCTCCCTTTTTTGGTAGCTTCAGATATTATTTGGTGTTAGTGTAATGTCTATTTGATGTTTCATATATGTTTTTGTTGCCTCTTTTATTTCTGTAGGCCCTAACCCAGATAAAAAAAAGTAACCTAAGCTATGTACCCCAGGAGAGATGACTAAACAGCTTTCACATGCATTGCCTGCACAGAATTCTTTGAGTTGAATGTTAGGACAAAATCACTAATACTAATGTATTGGAAAGAACAGGCAACACTACAGTATATGTTATGTTCAGTCTGTGTGGGCTCATATGGCTGGAGCATACTAGGAGGATGAAAGATAGCAGAATACTGAAGGATCTACTTCATGGAGAATTACAGTCTGAAAAAATCTCGGGGTCAACATCTGCTTTGGTAAATAGATGTATGCAAACATGATTACGCATAATACATGCATTTATAAGGAATCATGGGAACATGCCACGGCTCATGTTGCATGTAGGGGAAAGCAGGAGAAAGTGATAGCTGACGGTTCAATGTTTGCACATCTAAGAACACACACAACAGCACAAGATGTTACAAGTGGGTATGTGATTCCTTGTACATAAAGTGAAAAAATTCTTTGTGGTCATATTGGTTTTGAGAGTTACATCCATCATCGCCATGAATTATAGATTATATTTCTTATAGCGCAACAATAATACTATTGTCTGGAAAGACGGAAAGGTGTCTACTACTACCTACCGTTATTTAGTACACTCTATCATTGAGACTGACCAACTTAGTTGCAGTTTTTTCATTTCATCTGTATAAACCACATTGTCTAATCATGCATAGCTGACATATGTTTTTTTGACAGTAACATCCAATTTTAATTTCTCATTTACCGGGTACTGCATATTTTATGATTTTCTATTCTGTTTATTTTAGAGTTTGAAAATGCAGAGACATTACTTATATCAGAGGTTCAGATGCTTTTGGATCACAGGTACTCATTAATCAAAAAGGTTTATGGTAAATGCTTTTAGATATTGGTACTTATTTGTTGAAATAATTTAACCTTACAGATTCCATAGGTGTCTATAGTAGCCGACGGCATTACATTTCGGGCGCCCGTTGGCATCTTTTGTCACCTCCGTTGTTATGACCTGATTAATCAGTATGGAATCACTTGAAGTTAAACTCATATGACGTAGAATTCCCGCCACACAAAGCTAGGAAAATGTCAACTTCCTTTACTCATTACGATTGTAAGAAGGAGAATGGCGACTGATTTTGTCAACAAAGTTCTGGAATGACGACTGGATTTCTGACACCATATGTTGTCAAATGTAGTACCGCATAGCATGGTTCGTGATTGTTAATGTAAGTAATATATACGTTTTAGTTATTATATTATAAGAATGTTAGTTTATTCATTGAATAACACAAGAGCAATATGTATCTGTGGTGCCACCTGTCGGCATGGAAAATAATTATATTGTATGTCTGCCTAGACCTAGTGTTGGACGGACGGACAGTGTGATTTCTTCAAGTTTTATTATTTTGTACAGTCCATATTATATTAGTTTGGTTATCTTCTTCAGCGTGCATTCTCAAACTACAGCTAGGTCTCTCTTGTAGCAGGACCATGGTCCTATTAGATTTCCAGCAGGATGTAGTCCAGAGAATGGAAATGCGCTGTGTCGCAATTTTTATTTGCGACAATGGCCTGACACACCCGTCTTCGGTGGAAGTTCAGATATGACACAACATATACTATATATCTGGTACTGAACCTTTTCTCCACTAGCATGGTTCTGGATGAGGAAGAACTCGACAGAAGAGTTGGACCATAGGAACTCGACAGAAGAGTTGGACCCTGGCTCTTTCGCCTTCTTAGCCGAGGTATCATTCACTGACATGAACCTCTCGCCCAAGTTTGAGTCTCACACCACGCGTTTGAGAGCAAGGCATTCTTGAGCTGAGCGACCATGTCCCAGTTGCACCTGAGCCCATCGGGTACTGAACCCTTTCTCTCTGCAAGTTTGTTTCCGGTATAGTAATTTCGCCAGTAGAGTTTGGTCAGGGCAACCTTCGTTGTCTCATTTGTGCCTCAGCCCATTGGGGTACAGAACCCCCTTCTCTCTGCGAGCATGTTTCTGGTATAGGGAAGCTCAACATTTGAGTTAGGTCAGGTCTTCTTTCTTTGTCAGGCACCCATGATTGGGTATGGGTCTCTGACCATATGGAACTGAGGTAACTAGAATCTTGTCTCGAGCTAACAGAGCTTGTAGTTCCGATTTCCTTGGAAGTCGTTTTCTCTTTTTTTTTTGCAGTTGACGCGGCCCTCTGGCGCTGTGCTGCCCATTCATTGTACTAAGTGTGTAATCTTTTTGTCTCTCATTAAGCATCTGCCTTCTCATACCATTTCATTGGCTGCCCCTCCAATGCTCGGACTGAACTTATTTGCGTCACTGTGTGTCGACAGTACCACTGCATGTGGTGTCAGAGATATAGTCTGTCTCTTATGCAATCATATCTCTTTCCATCTACTGCCTCCACATTCACAGACACAATCCCCAAATGATTTAGCTAGAATAAGAAAAAGCCCAAGCACATCATTGATGATGAATGACCGATCCATCAGTGCAGATTAGTAAATCAGCCACTGTAATGTTATCGTCAATGAACGCACAGGCTTCCCTCTCTTGTCTCTGTTAGGTCTGTATTCGCTCATAATGTCTGGGAGTAAGCTCCATCTAAATTGATGTCCACCTGCCTATCAATGATTCTATCGAGAACTTTTCCATACACATTTTGTGGTGTGATTATGTGGTGGCTCTTAATGTCTGTGGTGTCCTTTCCTGGTTTTGCTAGTGACCACTCCTGTGGCATGTCACTTTCTTCAAGCTTCTGTTAAATTCCTGTGTAGTGTTCTTGAGCAATTCATCTTCAATGTCTTTCAAAAGACCACAACATATTCGTTCTGATGTATTATTTGTGGAGTGTCTCATGTTCTCAAAAGATACTTAAAAGATGTTAGAGTTTGCAAAACAACCTAGAGTTCTCCATGTTATCCTGAAATTTCATTGACAGTTGCATAACCAATATATGCTCATTATATTAAAGCAATGTGTAATTATATCACTAGGAAACAACAGAATGAAAGTGCAGAAGAGGAACAAGAACAGTCTGAAGTGTTTATGAAAACTCTGAATTATTGTGAGAGATTTAGCAAGTTTAAAAACAGAGAAACCATCACAGCAGTTAGAAGGTAATTTATTTTTCAGTCTTTCCACTGTTACTCCCCCATCTCCACATGCACATGTGCATAATATTATGTTGTATATATGTATCATCAGACTGATTATAAATATATATTAGGAACAGACTGCATCAATAAGGTGTGAAAACAGCTACTCACCATACATAGAAATAAGAAGAGGTAAAACAAGGATTGATTCTATTACCCAGCCTATTTAATATCTACACAGAGAATATCTTTAAACATATAGAAGGAATGCCAGGGCTCATGATCAATGAGAAAATAATCAACAACTGCTCTCAAATAAGTAAAGACTGCGAGGAAGAGGAGATGGCTACCGCCCTTATTTGCAGAGCCACTGAAATGTGAGATCGCTAACATCTCACATCCTTCCGGTATTAACCTTTAGGCCCCTATGGTCGCAACAATGCACCTTGCGTGTGCATCCCGTATTGCCTGTGGTCGCAATCACACGCCATACGATATCGCTCCATTCCCGAGTACGGAACTTCACGAAGTTAAAGCTTATATGACGTAGAATTCCCGCAACACGAAGCTAGGAATACGTCACAGTTTAAAGGTCAAATTCCTTTACTCATTACGATTGTAAGAGAGAGACAGCCGGTTGAATTTGTCAACGCATTTCTAGAGCGACTTTAGCCATTTTCGGCCATATTTTACTATCAAATTGAGTACCGCGTGGCATGGGTAAGTGATCGTGACTACATGTTCTAATTGTTGTTTTTTGTGTTTAATATGTTGTTATGTGATAAGAATGTTTGTGTAGTCGTTCAAAAACACAAAAATAATATGTATCAGGGGTGCCACGTGTGTGCTTAGACAATAATTACGCTGCGTGTCGGGATAGACCTAGTGTTTACTGGACGGACGTTATATGCGATTTCTTATAAACTACATGTTTTAATTGTTGTTTTTTGTGTGTTTAATGTGTTGTTATTTGATAAGAATGTGTGTGTATTCATTAAAAAGCACAAAAATAATATGTATCAGGGGTGACACGTGTGTGCATGGACAATAATTACGCTGCGTGTCGGCATAGACCTAGTGTTGACCGGACGGACGTTATATGCAATTTCTTCACGTTTTATTAGTTTTTTAGTTCATATTATATTAGTTTTGATATAAAACAATAAGTACAGGTATTTATGAGGATTTTATCAATGTTGTCACGCATTTCTCATGTATTAGGGTCGTCACGAAGATATATTTGCGATTTTGAAAATGACATTTTGCGTTTTTCGCCAGAATTTTCAACTTCAAAACTTGCTCACGACTGTCATATCACACATACAACAACAAAAAAAACACGATAATATTCACTATTCACTCCTTTATTTAGATGTGCAAAAATTATTTTGATATCTTTTAAAACAAAAAAGTTATGATGTTTTCAAAACACCCACCATCAATAACGCAAATTTTCCAAAAAATAAGTCAGGCCCTGGGGGAAGTTTTGTAATTTTGAAGACGAATGAGAAATGAAGACATCAGAAAGATAAAGACCAGATCATGCAAACAATATATAGAGTGACATATCAACTGGTTTGGCCACCTTATGTGAATGGAACCATCAAATTCAGGCATACAACAGCAGAAATAACAGCTACAAAACAAGAGGGAGACCAATAACAAGATGGGAAGATTAAATCAGAGAGATTGTTAAAAAACACGGCTAACCATGGTAAGCACAACAAAGATGGCCAAAGGCAGAAAACTTCAACAGCACTTGTGGAAAAGACAATTGATAGATTAATGTATGGCTGAGAAATATGGACAATAAACAAACAACTAGAAGATAGAATTGATGCTTTTCAGATGTGGATATATATAAAAGAATAAGGAGAATTGCATGGAAAGAGAGAAAACAAACAAAGAGGTTCTAACAACACTTAATATGAAGAAAGAATTATTAAGGTCAATAAAGATCAGGCAAATAAAATATTTTGGACACATTAAAAGACCTTGTTGAAGACCTTACTTTAGGGTAAAGTAGAAGGGAAGCGAGCAAGAAGTAGGCAGAGATACAAGTAGGATAGTAACATCACAAGATGGACAGGTTACAGTCTAGCATAGTGCACCACCAACAAAAGACAGCAGATGTTGAAAGTCTGTTGCAGTCAATCTTCATTGCTGACACTGCTCTTGATGATGATGATGAGTTATGGCCTTTTTTTCCTATTGTAAGCAGTTTATTTAGCAATTTATTATTTATTTAGTGTTTAGGTAGAATTTTCTGTAGAATGAATCAATCACTGCTAATGTACAGCTCAGTTATGAGGTGAAGCTCAGTTATTAGAGCAGGAGTGGAGTGGGTAAAATACAGCCCTTCAGACTAATTTAAAACTTCTGTATGCAATGGACTATAAGCTTAAAAAAAATATCACTTCGTATCTCAATGGAAAACGCTTTTTTGGGTTATTTCCTAGAAGTGTCTAAATTTTTTTCTAGGAAGTGAAACAAAATATAGGCTATTCTTTCTCTGCAAATTATTTCCCTTGTCTAACTGCCTATGCCACCAAAATACTACTTGGTATCATCATGAAATTACTACAACATAAGCTGGAAAAAGAGTTAAATAAAGCACAGGCAGGTTTCAGACGCACCAGAGACCATATTTTTAATATGCAGACCATCATAGAGAAATGTAGAGAGTTTAATGTCGACATCTACACATGCTTTATTGACTGCACCAAACCATTTGATTGTATACATAGACATTTTTCTAATATCGTGATGGACATGGGATGCCAATACACCTAATTCACCTCATTAAAGAAAACATTATATCAAGACCAACAAGCAGCCATGAGAGTAAATAGTGAAACATCTGTTTTGGTTCAGCATGGAAAAATGAGTCAGACAAGGATGTGTACTATCACCATATCTCTTCAATATTTATGCAGAGAACATAATGAGAAATGTAAGAAATGACCATTTCTTCGACCCACTCAACATTGCAGGTCACGAGACACCAGAACTAAGATATGCTGACAATACAACATTATTGGCACACAGGCAATCTTGTCTCGAACACCTCATAAACTCCATTAAAGAACATAGTGAAAATAAAACCTATTTCTGAATCAAAACAAGACCAAGATTATGACAAGCGACAAAACTACTAGCAAGTATCAACAACAAATTAGATAGTCACCAGTTTTGAATATCTTGTTCTCTTATCAATAGTAATGGTGATTGCTTTGATGAAGTCAGAAGGAGGTTGGCTATCATGTCAAAGAAGTTGATACAAATGAAAAACATATGGCTGAGCTGCTGTAAAACAACAAAACTAACATTCCTAAGAGCTTGAATATTCAAAGTGGCAATATATGAGTACGAATCCTGGATAATCACCAACAAAGTGAAAAATAAAATAGCAGCATTTGAAACAAAATGTTAAAGAAAAATCCCCAGAATATCATGGATCAAAAAGATCATCAATGTAGCCATCATGAGAGAAATTAATGTAAAAGAAAACTGGCTAAACAGCATGCTTCTTTTCTGAAAACTATAATATTAAATGCCATGACAGCCTTGAGAAGACCATAATGGAGGAGATGATGCCGGGACTAACAAGAGGCAGACCAAGAAGAAGATGGATGCAAGACATCAAAGACCACCTGAACATGACAGTAACAGAAGCAGGAAGACTAGCTCAAGATCAACAGAATAAAAGGCTGTGATGACTGCTACATCCTGTTCAGAATATGCTACCTGATGATCATGAATCAGTCTATACTTTCCATTAAGAGGTTCGGAATCGAGATATTTATTTTATGATGGTTATATGGGTATCTCTTAGTGCATATGGGGTGGTGCGAAAATCGTCGAATCCTACAGCTGTCCTCGCAACTTTAACAGAATCTCAAACTTACGATTACGGCAGCCATTTTCTATTTAGGTCTAAGCAGGCAGTAAACGGTATCGAATTTTAACAAAATTACTTAAAATTTTGGATCGCCGCAGATATCTTCAAAAATGTGAAATGTAGACCTTTCTCCTAGCAAAGAACCTTTTGTGGCCCCATCCCACACAGGTAGTGCTCAATCTTACCCGTAAACCAAAAATGGTTGCACACCTTTAAATTAGAGCCACATTTGACTTCATACGTCAAATAAGTAACACCAAAAAAAAGTTTCTACTCTCTGTCTGAAATTTTTACTTTTGACCCCTAATGGCAGCAGACAAACATACTTAGATCAGCAGGAGTTTCCAAATAAAATTTAATTGAATTATTTGTGTGGATATTTAAAAGTTTGGCTTATATAGTCTTATTTTGTAATAGAAAAGTTACATACTGGACTGATACATGGATGTGCTTCTGCAGTAGAATCCCTTCTGAATAGTACATTCTTGAGATGTTTTGAATGCATTATGGCAAAGAATTTGTCAAACAGTGCAATAGCTTAGACACATCTTAGACATATCACTGTTCCTTTGTTAATCTATTGTGCAGTTCTCTGATGCAGAAAAAATTACATAAGTTTGAGCTGGCCGCTCTGGCAAATCTCTGTCCAGAAACTGCAGAAGAAGCGAAGTCTCTTATTCCAAGGTAAAGTTTTGAAAATCTTGCACTGTAGCAGTATGAAGCATAACAATCAAATACTATATGGACAGTTACACCCAGACAATATATGATTAGTACCAACTAGACTTTAGATGGTCAGTTACAACCAGACAATATCAGAAGGACAGTTACAACCAGACAATAGATAGCTAGTACCAGCTAGACATTAGATGGTAATTTACCACCAGACACTATATGGCCAATCACAACCAGATAGTAGATGACCAGTCACAACAGATGGCCATACACAACCAGACAGTAGATAGTCAGTAACAACCAGATAATTGATGGTCATTTGCAACCAGACATTAGAGGATGAGTTATAATACAATAGAGTGTTTACAAAGACAATAAAGCCGGTGTGTTACCAGGCCCTAGAGGGGTGCAACGAACAGCAACACTGTTACTTTCTGTGCATGTTGTAAGAGGCAACTAAGGAGGTTATGGAGATGCTCAATGTAGTCTTTTGGTATTAGTTGTCTATCTAGTTTTACTCCAGACAGAGGACTCTTCCTTTGTTAATATTTCCTCACTTATTTTGATGTTGACATATCTTTTGGATTTGGAGAAAATAGTGTAAGAAGTTTTCTGTGTATTAATGTCTAGTATTCACAATATGCTGAGATTATGGGGTGCAAAGGGAACGCATTGCTCTTGGCGGACTCAGGGTTAGCAGATAACCAAGATCCCAAATGTACCTCCTTGCGGTGCACCCTGGAAACAGAAATACAGCAGCTCGAGCTGATTCTGGCCAAATAATTTGGGGATCGTGTCCGAGAATGTGGAGGTAGCAGATGGAAAGAGATTTGACTGCATAAGAGACACAATATCTCAGACACCACCAACAACACCACATACAGCGACACTGTCGACATACAGTGAAGCTAGTTAGTCCAGTCTGAACATTGGAGGGGCGGCCAATGAAAAAAGCATGAAAAGGTGGATGCATGGCGAAAGACAGATAAATTTCATACTGAGTACAATGGAGAAGAAAAAAAGAAAGGGCAGAACAGTGCTAGAGGGCAGCGCCAACTGCAAATAGAAAGTGAAAACGATTACGGAAATGGGAACTACAAGCTCTGTTAGCTCGTGACGAGCTTCTAGTTACCTGTTTTCCTTATAGGCAGAGACTATACCCAATAATGGGCGTCTAGCAAAGCAATAATGTCAAGTCTTCCTATACCGGAAACATGCTCGCAAAGAGAAAGGGTGCCATACCCGATAGGCTCAGGCAAAAAAGGGACAAAGATGGCAGTCCTTGCCCAACTCTACTGTCAAGCTTTCCTATACCGGTAATACACTTGCAGAGAGAAAGGGTTCCATACCCGATGGACTCGGGCACAAAAGAGACAACGAATTTAGCCCTGGCCCAACTCTACTGTCAGGTTTTCCTATACCGAAAATACACTTGCAGAGAGAAAGGGTTCAGTACCTGATGGGCTCAGGCGCTATTGGGACAAGGTCGCTCAGCTCGAGAACACCTTGCTCTCAAACGCGTGGTGTGAGACTCGAACTTGGGCGAGGGGTACACGATGCCGGTGAATGACACCTTGGCTATGAAGGCAAAAGAGCCAGGGTCCAACTCTTCTGTTGAGTTCTTCCTCTTAAGGAACCAGACTCACAGATGAGAAACGGTTCAGTACCAGATGGGCACAGGCACAGTACGTCCAATTACATGAGGCAAGTTCATAGACAGTGGAACACCTCGTGCGAGACAGACGTGAGCAAAAATTGTCTGAGCGAAGTCACCACACACACACGTGCCTGGCGACAGATAGGGAGGCTGTCACAGGCTAGGATAGCCCACCTGAATTGTCAAACCATGCCAAAATCGGATGTGCTAGGCCTACAAGGCGCATAACGGTAGCAAAACGTAAACACGCTCCCGGCTTGAAATCGCACGGATATCCATGCTGGTTACAATGGAGCGAACGCAAAACAAACAAACATCTATGTTGGATTTTTTTGGTGTTTTTCCCATTTGATAATATGATGCTTCCAAGATGTGTGAATTCTTTCACCTGTTTAAGTTGTTCATCTATGAAAATTGCGGTGTTTTGTTCTGTTTTTGCGATTCACATTACTGTTTTTTTGTGTTTATCTTGTTAAAGTCCCTACATGTTTTGTAAAGTCTGTTGTAGTTGTTCTTTGGTTGCTATTATTGCTTGATCGTCCTCAAATAGTTCTTTCAGAAGGTTGTTTAGCCTTCATTAATGTTGGCAGTTTTACATATACAATCGATGTGTGTAATGAATAGCTAAAATAGTTGCTAATTTTAATGGTTGCATTTGTTTTCAGTTTAGATGGCAGGTTTGAGGATGATGAATTGCAACAAATTTTGGACGACATCAAAACTAAAAGAAGCTTCCAATACTAAACTGGATGGGCATCAGATGGTGTAAACATCCATGAAGAACATAATTGTTGGACACTAAATAACTGCATATTTTGTTGTTGAATGTAATATTTTTTTAAAATTCACAAATACTGTATGTAAATACATTATGTCATTCTCGTTATTCATTTTATCCAGGTGAATATTTGTCAAATTTTTGATGTAATAGAATGGAAGTTCTACAATTACTTATGTATTAAAAATTGCAATATTTGAAGTATTATTTTATCATAGTTTCTGTGATTAGATTCCTGTATCTTTATACTCAAGGTCTCGCCAATGGCCTGCCAGACCATCATGTAGCAGCAAATCACTAACAGATGACACATTGAGAATGTCTTCTTGTAAAAGCCTACATCTAATCTAGACCAGTGTTTCCCAACATGGTGCACATGCCCCACAAGGGGACAATTTGATTGTTCAGGGAGACAATTTGAAAATTTGTAATTGGGCTTCATTTAAGGAATAATTCAAATTTTTAATATAAAAGAATATCTATGTGTTACATTGTGGAGCATCAGAATTTTGGAAAGACTTAGGTGGGGCATGGTTTAAAAAAAAGGTCCAGAAACACTTATTTAAACAATTACATATGACTTCTCTGAGTACTGTTATTCATCAACCACAAGATACAGCCGAAGATGGATGTGTTGGGCCATTGGCACACATAAAATGGCAACACAACACATTTCCATTATCTGGACTACATTCAACTGGAAATCTTGTAGGACCATTGTCCTGTTACAAGAGAAATCCAGCGGGAGTTTGAGAATGAACGCTGAAGAAGAAGAAGAATCACAAGATGATGATGGCTATTTGTTACTATGTTTATGAACTTCAGGTACAGATATGACCATGAGTTTGTAGGAGGCTGATCAGCACTATAATTACCCAAGGGTAATTAGACAGTTTGGACCTGGCTTGATCACTTACAATGGGGTTTGACCCGCCCTGAACTTTCTAGGGAGTCTCCACTGTTGAGCTGCTGCATTTCTCCATTATCACACAATGTTATGTCTGTTTTTTTTTAAATTGCAAATCACCTTGTAGCTCTGTTTCATGCAGCTTGTTATGGTTTATGTCAAATGCTCTCAGGGAGGGGTCTTTAATGGATCTTTATAACACTTCTTTTGACCACCTAGATAGCACTTGCCCTTCACCATAGAGGAGTAATTTTGGTAGGTGATTTGGCATGCATATTACATGACCTGCCCAATGAATTTGTTTAAATTAGAGTAATATAAATGCTAGGGATACCACTTTTTTCAAGGAAAGTGGTATACCACTGAGTCACAAACTTATCCTGAAAGCATTGCATACTGCTGTGAGTTAGAGTATTCTTACTATAAAATCACACTCTGGAGAAATACTCCCATCATAAAAGGATACCTCTAATGCTAATAATTCCTAGGGATCAAAATAAACATTTGCCTGTGTGTTGCGGATGCCCAAAAGGGGAGAAAAGAATAGCAACATTGTTTACCTTCCATGCATGTCATAGGAGGCAACTAAGAAGGTTATGGGATGGAGTTGGCTGTCCCATCCCATATAGGGTCAATGACCCAAAGCCATGCTGAAGTCGGATGTGTCTGGCCAAAAGACGCAGGTATCGCAACAATTTCTGTCCATTTGCAGGACCTCCTATAGCAATTCAAAAAGGTTTCTCCTGCCGAAGACAGATATGTCAGGCCATTGGCGCAAATAAAACAGCGACCCAATGCATTTCCATTCTCTGGACTACGTCCTGTTGGAAATCTAGTAGGACCATGGTCCTGCTACAAGGGAGATCCAGCAGGAGTTTGAGAATCAACGCTGAAGAAGAAAAAGATTATTTTACCAAGGCACTATGATACATCAGTAATATGACAACCGTAGCAATAGTATTACTAAAAGTAGCCCATCCAGGATGGTGTGTCATTACAAAATGAGTTACAGGTTACAATTCACAGGTGATTGTGTGCAAAACTGATGTAAAGTGGCATCCAATATTACAATAAATATGATTTAGCTATTAAAATAACTCTTGAGCATGAAAAATTCTTCAGACGACACAAATATTCATTACATAATAACACCCATAACCGTTATTAAGGTCGTAGGGGTGCTACATTGTATACATCAGCACAAAAAGCTCTCCAAACTTCAGAAGAGTGTATAATAAAATGCCCAGACATTTCCTTGATGTTATCAATCCAGAATTTTCTCTTTCCTTGTTCTTTGCAAAATAATTTTAGAAAGCGAGTCATGTTTTGTTACCAAACAAGTTTACGCCATTTCACCACTGCAAAAGATTGTTCTTGATATTCTGCAAGATGCCTGTGTTGAGGGGCCCGAGGAGGAGCAAAGAATAGCAACACTGTTTACCTCCCATGCATGGCGTGAGAGTTAACTAAGGAGATTATTGGGTGGAGTTGGTTGTCCCATCCCATATAGGATCAAAGTTAACCAAAGACATGGTCGGATGTGTCAGGTCGAAAGGCGCAGATATCGCAGCAATGCTGTAAATCATGCTAATCTGCAGGAGTTTGAGATTGGTTTCTTTTGTTACTGTACAAATATATTTGTCTTTGTGTTCTATATAGCTAATTCTTAACAAACGTCTGTAGCGCTTGTTTTCAAAAGCCCTTCTTTATGTGTCTGAAATGAGTGTCAAACTTTTACATCCGTATAAAAGTGTGCTTAGCACTAACAATCTTAATAGATACATATTTACTGTAATACTGATCTTAGTTTTCCATATCATATTCATGCTTGCCATCACCATCTCGAGTCTGAATATTCATTATGACACATTTAAAATTTCAAATCTCTATTTCAATTTTCTGCAAACATTTCAAGACTACTGTTGATGTCTCCAAAAATATGTGTGGACATGCTTGGTAACAGTACCTAAGCTTGGTCTGGATTGTTGGACAGTAAATTGTTAAAACTAGCTACGCTGTGTATTGTTTGAATTAATAAATTACTAGTAGCTGACTTTTAATGCAATGATGATGGTTAGATAGACCTGGGTCAAATGCTGATGTTTGTTGAATTTATCCTCACTCTCAAGTGACAATATGAAATGTCACATGGTTGACATCATCCTGCTAGAAAGCAGATCTTTAATGTAATATGTGCGTATATATGTAAGACTTACAAAATGACACAAGTTTCTATACAATATTTTAATTCACCACAGCAAACTCCATAGATTAGGAATTGTGGTGTAGTTAGTCCATATACGCAAAATCAGCAACAAACAACTTGTTTTCATACCAAGGCAGATGCTCTCAAATATTAAGTCATCAGGAAATGCCTCTCATGTCAAATATGAAATCTTTAATGTATGCTTTTGTCTGCGGACGGCTCCTTAAAACAAAAGGAAACAATTTCATTATAAAACCTATTACCCTTCAGTATAGTAGTGGTGCCACACCAACACACACACAAAAATCATGTCATGCCTCACTGTTATCAACTCTTTGCATGAGTGTGAAGAATTTGAATCATCATCAGTCCTTACTAAAGTGGAATTCCTCTAGTGCATCCTTTAATAACAAATTTCCCTATATAACAACACTTTTCAAAATCCCCAATTACATTTATTCTATATTTGTACTGTACATACCAAATTTCTGTTATTACATACATATTTTGTTGTCCAGACCAAGTTTGTTATAACGGGATTCCATCATGCTGCTTACTAATGTGGAATCTTTCTATAGTGCATCCTTTTATGATAAATTTCCTTTTATTCTTTATTGTATGTCATGATATCCAGGAAAATCAAGTAATAAACACTGAACATAACCCACTGTACTCATTAAGCTCTGTGGGATGTCCTGGACACATGATTCTGACATTCCAAGTTCCACACCAATGCCTGAAATTCTATTTTTCTTTTATTGCCAGGTACAATTTATTTACAGCCTATTTTTCAGATTTTTCCTAGCTTCACGCATCCATTGAAGCAGACAGACTGATAAATCAACACCTTATTGGCCCAGCTTAAGGCGGGTAGTTGATCAATGACACCGAAAGTGTCTCCCAGCATCAGAGATAGCCAATTATGCCCATTGTCTACGCCAATTAACAAGGATGTGCATCCCTTAACTACCATCACCCAATTTGATTCCAAGAATGATTAAAACCAGGGATGGAGTATACTTCTTCATAGCACACAATGTCCGAACTGAAATATACAAACCATGTGTTACATATGCAGCATGATCCCTCTCTTTTCGGCTTGTTAAGATCTAACAAAAACAACTGTAGAACTGTTTAATCAACTGTCTACTAACAAAACGGTGCTGCAGTGGACATCTGCACACTACAGAATTGTAAGAAATGAGGCAGCTGACAGACTAGCAAAATCAGGTACAAAAAAGAAACAATTCCATCACTGTTTGATCTTAGGCACAGGACACTGTAGACTACAAGCACATCTCCACAAATTAAAGGTTATCCAAACTGACAATTTCCATGTCAAAAGGGTCCCCACGCTCCAGAACAAATTCTGCAAATATGTCCACTCTTTGGCAACTTGAGAGCTAAACCAGATTCCTCATCAATGTCTGATTCATTCTTGCTCTCTAAAATTTCATCAAAATATTTCCAATCAACCTCATCTGAATCATAAGTCATTCTGACCACATTTATAAAAAAAATTGAAGGCCATAATAAACAAGGTTGAAAACTACAGCAGTTATAAATGATTGGAAGACTGCTACAGTGGAATCCCTCAATATCACTCTTTTATAACAAATTTCCCTATATAACAATACTTTTCAAAATACCCAATTATATTTATTTGTTTGCACTGTATATACTTCTGGTCCAAGATATGATTTCATATGGTCATAGATAATCGGATGTTCCTGAAATCATCGGCAGACTACAGGAGTATTTTCTTATGGATTTGGAAATACTCCTTATCCTTGTGCCAAAAATTTCCTTATGGATGTGCTGAAAGTAATTATGAATTTGCGAGACACTATTAACTCTTTCAGGACTTGATTATTTATATGTTTGGACCAAAAAATTAGGAATTTGCAAGGCACTATTACGAAGGAAGTTAAGTTTTTTGGCAATGTGAAGAGACACTTTGGCATGGAAAGCTGTTGAAGAATAGAAGGCAGCAGTGGCAACGGTTGACCAAGACATTGCTGGGCAGGAAATATTCAGCAATGCATGCACATGTCATTGGAAAGAAAAGGATTTGTGGAAAGTAAAAAATATTTAACTTTACTTTTACAGGATTTACTATGCAAATTGAATACATCGTTGGAAAATGCAAGCTGCATTGCCAAAGACAGAGAAGGGTTCAGGGAGTTCATTGGAAAGGCAACATTCTGGAGAGAATACGTCACCTGATACACACACACACTATGAAAATACCACCTCCCTAATGGGAAAACATGCAGCATTAAAAACTTTTTTATTTTAACTATGCAAAAAACACCTCTAGATCTGTTCATAAAACAAAACCAGGAAAACTGTTTTGATGTCATACAGGCTAGTCATTTTATCTAAACATTGCTTCATTATGGAAGAATGAAAATTTGATATTGCCAAAAGAGTTAAAATAAGAATGATCAGTTCACCTCTTGAGTTTTGCTTATTGGTGATTGTATTATTCTTGTATGTGGTGTGTTCTTAAACTCATGATTACAGTCAGCAATACCCATTCCTGTTCCAAGTGCACCACCCAATATCACTGGCCACAGCTTACCTGAAACATCAATTGTTAATTGTTTGTATTTTGTTGTTACAATTCTTATATTGTATACAATTCTTACCTTCAAATACCTCGGATCCAGTATATGCAGCGATGGTAAATGCAAAGCAGAACTAAAAATAAGGCTGGAGATGGCTTTAGCGTCCTTGTCAAGGCTAACTGTGATTTGGAAAAGCAACATCAGTGTTGGAGTGAAAATCAAACTGTATAAGTCGCTGGTGCTTTCTGTTGTGTTGTATGGTTGTGAGAGTTGGACACTCACTGCGGACATGGAGAGAAGATTACAGGCTTTCGAGTACAAATGCTACAGAAGAATTCTACGAATTTCCTATAGGGAACATAAGACCAATGTGTACGTAAGAAATAAAGTAGAGATGTGTTCAGGAGCCATTGCTTTCAATAGTGAAATGACAAAAACTAGCATGGTTCGGACATGTATGCAGGCACGATTCCTTGTAAAAAACAATACTACAGGGAACTGTCGAGGGTGGAAGAAGCAGAGGAGGACAAATAAAGACATGGACAGACAACATCAAGGAATGGACAGGGCTAGATATTTCCACACTCATCCGCATCGCTGAGGATATAATTCGCTGGAGGACTCTGTGTGCTGAAGCATCCAATGTGGTACCCCTACGACCCTGAAGGGTTATGGGTTTATTGATTGTATATGGATTCCACATTCAGTTATCTTTCTTTTGATACATTATATAACCTTTCATAGCTAATACTTTGTCTTCAGGAAGCTTTCGTCTGAATCATGTTGCTGTCCAAAAAATTTAGCTTAAAATTAATTCCAAACCAAAGGAATAATTGCATCCTGAAAGAGTTAAAGAATGAACATGTGGGGCAGTGAAGAAGTCCATGGAAAGGATATCTTAGACATTTCATGTCAGTACAGCTTTTGGGGGTCTTTGCGAGAATGTCTAGATCCAACGTGGTCTGTGATTTGAGTTTAAAGTTAACACTTAGTGGACTAAACGATAATTTACTGGTTGGTACGCAGCCCGACAATCTATTTGGTTTATTACTAGTTAAATACTCTCAGTAAACTTGTATTCAATTCCAGTGCTTATAATTCAGTTTCAGATGTATTCAATATTATTTACGTTCATTTAAAATCTATTCTCGATACGTGTTTGTGGTTCTAAGTTTGATAAATAATGTTGAAAAATAAAAGGCTGATTTCTTTAAACCAGAACATGACAGTACCAGGAGCAAGCCAAAAAACAGCCCACCCCCAAAGTCTAAAATTTTATCATAAAAATGAAGAAATTATTCATGAAAAGGAGAAAGTTATTAAGATACACCTCTTTCCTTACTGCAGATGTAAATATGGCCTTGAGTTCTGAAATTGCACTATTTTCCAAAAGCAGATTTGTAAAATGTGCACAATACAGGAATGTGTGCCTTACAATGCATGTATTATAATAAGTTTAAATACAGTTGATACAAAGAATACAACAATACTATCATCTGGAAAGGTCCCTACTAATTGTGTTTGTGTGGATTTCCAGCTTTCACACCCACATGTTAATACAGATAGTGTGCACATATTGAAGAGTCAAAGTTTTCTGAGTTTGTTAAATTCTTGTATCATAAATTTGAAAACTTGTTAAATGCACCTGCTGCCAGAGCCACGCAGTTTGATATCTCTTTGTTTGACCATATAGTGATAACTTACTCCCAAAATAGTTGAAGGATTTAACTTTCTTTAGCACATGTTCATTTAGTATGACATCAGTTGTTTCATCTGTGAAATCCATCATTTCTGTTTTAACTGAGTTGATGGTTAGACAGATTTGTTCTGAGGAATTATGAAATCTTTTTAATTTTTAGTTGAGTATCTAGATGTGTTGAGCAAGCTAGATTTCATTGTAGGTACTATTGTAATGTCAGAATATCTGAAAAAATATTGTCCACATTATTGCAAAAATAAATATTTCAAACAGTGTAGGTCTACATTTACATCATTATTCTACAGGAGATTCTACAGTTCCAGACAGGATGGTCAGGTAATTTTTTTTTTTTAATCACAAATGTGCTCAATGGTTGGTGGAAAGTCACTGTAAGGGATGTAATCAGAAATACAATTCTAATGGTTGCCTCCCATTAGTGATGGGAAGGAGGAGGAAAAAAATGGGGGGGGGGGGGAGTTTGTTCACTTTCCGAAAATGGATGTGAATTAAGGTCATAATTAGAACTAGCAAGAACTTTGCTGTCATATTTAATTCACAACATTTATAGGGTTACATTGCTTACCGCCGAAGTCAGATGCATGGGATCAATAAAATAGCAACACAATGCATTTCCAATCTCTGGACTACATCCTGCTGGAAATCTAATAGGACCATTTTACTGCTACAAAAGAGATTAAGTGAGCGTTTGAGAAGGAATAAACAAAATTCTTAAACTCTCCATGATGTCATGAATTCCGACCCCAAACAAAATTAGCAGACATTCCTGGACTAAGTTAAATATATACACATTATGTCACATTGGTATGTTTGTAAACATATTTCACTTGAAACTTACGTTTAAATATGGCAGCAGAGACAACAATGCCCACACCAACACCACACACTGAAATATAAACAAGATATTGAATCAGTAAACTATCCAACACCACACACTGAAATGTAAACAAAACCCTAAGTCAGTAAACTATCCAACACACATTAAAATGTAAACAAGGTACTGTAACAGTTAACTATCCAACACAACACACTGAAATGTAAACAAGGTACTGTAACAGTTTATCCAACACAACACACTGAAATGTAAACAAGGTACTGTAACAGTTAACTATCCAACACCACACACTGAGATGTAAACAAAGCACTGAATCAGTAAACTGTCCAACACCACACACTGAAATGTAAACAAAGCACTGAATCAGTAAACTGTCCAACACCAACTGAGAAAAATGCCAAAGAAATGCAACACAGCATACCAGATCTTATGACAGATGTCTCCTATTTTCAAAAACAAATGTGAATATGAACACGAAAACTGCACTATAAAATAATCATCATACCATCACTATGTTGCCAATGGCAAACATGGACACTAACAACAAAACAAACGAAAACTTGTTACTACAGAAATAACTTGTCTATGTAGAATTCTCAGAGTAACAATAGTAATTATTGAGAATAAGAGCCAGAATCAGAAATGAAAACAAGACTAACAATAAACACAATGGCAATTCTAGATTGAATCAGAAGATAACAGATTAAGTGGTTTTCACATGTTTCCAGACTAACATCATACAGTGCCTCTCAAAAAGCTTTACTATCCAATATTGACACGGTGGATACAAAGCCAGAGGGAGACCTTGCGAACGATAGATTACATAATAAAGTAAAGTATAAAGAGTAGACGAAAACAAACATATTGGCCTACTATTTGAAGTGAAGCACACATAAAAGCCATCTCCAGAAAACAATTCTACACCTGACACTGCAAGGCATCAAGAGAAAAGAAAAAAAGCTTGTAGTTTGCTATACCAATATATGTGCCCCTGTGCAGAAATCAGGAAATATTTTATAGACCTGCTCAGTCTGCTATCTGTACACTGTACACACAAACTACACTCTAGTCACTCCATACACGAAGAAAACTGGCCATCTGATCTGGAAAAAAAGTTGCACGACTCCCGACAAGAGAAACAAGAACATCTATGAATGCTGTCAGTTTATTGATTTTAACGTGATAATATTTTGGCAAAACTATAGGGGCCTACCAAATTTTATTAAAGACTTATACAAGCATCGGTCAATGGCTTCACCATACGCATGCTGTGACTTTGGAAAGTCTACCATTTTGAACTATTGAGATGGCGTAACCACTCACGCAATAATTTTTTTAAATTCTTCAGTTCAAAAGACCAACAAAAAAAAAAGCCAAGAAAACCAAACTCTTATCTAGCGATAAGCTTCCTACCTCACTACAACATCGAGTATGAGAACTGAAATAGAAGCGGTGACAACAGCTCTCACTTGGCTGGTGACGCAACCACAATCAGACTCATTGATTCTATCGGACTCTCAAAGTATGCTGCGCAAGATAGAAAAGTGTATGATCAGAACTGAATGGGTCACTCTTCTCGACAATGTGCAGAACATTGCATGATTTTACTGTCCTGGTCATGCTGGGGTCAGGGGAAACGAAAAAGCCGATGTGTTGGCTGGTAAAGCTTTTGTGAACGGCACCGAGGTAACAAGAGACAGGATTGAATTGATTAGAGAAGTCATTGATACCCTACGAGAAGATGAGGAGGTCGAACTTGACAATAAACATATTCAGAGAATGAGAGTGACTAGAGGTAATGGGAGAGAGTGCTCCCTTTCCGGAAAGATCAGAAGAACGCGTTATCCGCACCTGACTGGGACACTGAGGGTATACACTTTTAGATGGCTGACGGAATGGCAAGCAGAGCAATTATGGGAATGCCCACAGTGCTGTGACGCTTGTTCCTAATCAAGAATCTAACAATAACATTTGTGATATTGCGCTCTCACGACAACATGCACCAAGCAGAACATGAAAATAAATTCGCAGAAAATAAAAGTAATGAAAATCAGCAAGTCACTAAATCCGGTGCACATAACAATAAACAAAACTAAAATGAAACAATCCTGAATTTAAATATCTGGGCAGTATATTCACAGACAACGAAAAATTAGACAGAGATTGAGACAAGATGCCAGAAAGCAAACATAATGACATACTTATCACCTTTACTGCTCAACCCAAAGATCAATATGGAAGTCAAGAAACATGATAAACAGTATTTTTATGCCAACACTCTGCTAGCAATGGCAGACATGGTCGATGACAGCAGCCCAGCAGAGAAAACGTACAATATGTGAGATGAAATGCCTGAGAAAAGTCGCAAGTGACCAAACTAGACAAAATGAGAAATGATGAAATCAGGAGACGTATCGGTATAAGACCATGCAATGCTGTCTTAACACATAGGCCCATTGGGCATTTGCCCGGGGGCCCACAAGCATAGGGGCCCCATGCGAATATGTTGTAGGGTTATTTTGTATTCCAGCGGGGGGGGGGGGGGGGGAGCACTTTTCTTTACCCAGGGGCCCAACACTATTTCTTTGCCCAGGGGTCCAACACTATTTCTTTGCCCAGGGGTCCAAAATGGTGTAAAGACGGCTCTGAGTCCATGCACATAATACATCTAGAAACAACAACTAAAATGGTCTGGACACCTTTTGAGAATGAACCATAGCCAACTACTGATAAGATAACATGAGAAGATCCGGATACAAGGCCAGAGGAAGACCTAGAAAAATATGGATAGATAATATCAAGCCAACCCCGAACAACTACATATTCAACGCAGCCAAGGCAACACATCTGGCCTTGGACAGACAACTAAAGCTCCCAGTCACCACCACTACGCTTAATGGCAAGCGTGGAAATTCTGACCATCATCCACCCGGGGATAGATAATATGTGATATTGTATTATTGTCATTATACCAAATTAATAGCAAAAATACAAAATGTAAAGTAATTATTATATATAGACCTATATTATATACTCTAATATCATTCTATCTACATGAGCGATTGACATTTATCGACACGTTGGTCTACTTAGAATTAATGAAAACTGACTGCCGCTACAAGCATTAAAATAAGTACCAGATTCCAAAATAAAAATATAGGAAGACCAAGAGAGACTCTCCGCAAAACAACCATCAAAGAGTTATGACTATGGATCTCGATAACATACAAGAATTAGGCCTACACACTGGAGAGTTCTGACTTTTGCCCTATGCACTGTATTCGGAGCTGAAAATATATAACTAGATGGAATAGGCATATCATACATTAGGGCCCTATAGTGAAGGTACTCCTGATATATTTGGGTACTCCTGTTGCCAACCACTTCAATGACACGGACCATCCGGGTGCCCATAATATTTAGGTAATAATAAAGGGGGACGTCATGCGCTTGAGACCGCTATATAGGCCTATATAAATTTGGCATTTTTGAACCTTTCGGGATCAATAAAGTCAGTCGTATGGATAATATCATCATGGTTTATCTCGTTTCATATATATTTATTGTTTTTTTTTTAATTTTCTATTTGTGTTGCTTCGCCTCTAACCTTCTTAACTCTTTCGGGTGGATTATATCCATATTTGCAGTGCAATGTGAACGTCAATAGTTCCCATTTTTCTTGTCGTTTTTATTGTGCATGTAGTCTGAATAAAGGCCTTTTTGTCGAAACGTCGAATTGTGTATGTTATTATTTGTATATAAACAAATTTAGTAATTAGCAAAACATTCATTTCCTTGCCCTAAGCTTCGCCTGTTAGATTTCAGTTTTGCTACAGGGAGTACACGTGAATGGCAATAGTGTCGTTCACTAATTTCACTGGAAATTTGAAATTCTGCTTAATTGCAGAATCATTGCACTGATCAGGCATGTCAGTAAGGTACTTCTCAAAATAATAATGAAACAAATGGAACTACATATGGACAAATAACTTCAAGTCATGGTATAAATGGAGCAATATCAACCAAGCATCATAAATAAACTTTGTACTGGTGATATCGAGACAGCGCACCGTAAACGACGCCAGAACCATTACCAACGCAAATATGGACACAGACCATCGGCATATAGTAATAACGAATAAATATGGTTCACGACTTCATGGTTGAAATATTGGGGTTAGTTTCATAGCATATGTTCCCATCCCATATAGGGTAATTGACCCAAAGCTATGCTGAAGTCGGATGTGTCAGGCCGAAAGGCAAAGATATCGCAGCAATGCGGTAAACCATGACACAACGCATTCCGTTCTCCGGACTACATCCTGCTAATCTGCAGGAGTTTGAGAATGAACGCAGAAGTTTCATAGCACATATTGATGATAGTCCACAATTGACTTCCGGGTTACGCCCCATTTCCTGCGAAAGATCATCTGTCTCAGATGATGATGCATTGAATAAATGAATGTGTTCATGTCGCGATTGACAGGGATATTTTTATTTTTAGGTGAGTTTTGTACCGATGTTGTATCAACTCTTAGAACCGTAACTAATTAAAAATAGTCCACAATATTTAAATAGAAACCCAGGAACAACGCAACAAACTACGACAGCTGTCTTCTCTTAGTCGGTTATGCAGCCGCAGGAGGTCTAAAAAAATAAACAAATTACGAATTGTCTCAAGTTGATCATGACTACTGCTGGATATCACAAATTAAATTAATTGAACGTGTGCCTAAATTATTACATTATTTAGTAAATAGCTAGATCTCAATAATTTGTATAACTAGGGTCATCGTTGTGTCATCTAAAAAAAGACTAAATTTAACTATTCTAAAGCAGGGTATAATTTAAATTTATAATTATAAATAATACTACTGTACACTACTGTGGTGAGGTGTGTGTACTCACTGTACTAGTGTATTATGTATACTATAATTATAATACTTAGCTGAGGGAAATCATATAATTATTTTTCATAATGTTGTCAATAGTCCTTGTCTCGATTGGTCCGTTCTCAGTGACTGGAGTACACAGGTTGAGTACTCAGTACACTTTTGAGTATACTTGTACATTGTTCTATGAGATTATTTTTTATTGCATTGCTTCTAATAATAATTTATGTGACTTGTCATGTGTTGGACAGGGATCCTGGAGATTACATTCTAAAATGGGCAATCAACTAACAGGAGAGGCACCAGTTGTTATCTACCCAGTGGAGCATTACTTTACAGACATTCCACATTTGAGTTTTGACTGCAGGTCTCATTATACTTATTTCTTATTATTGTGTGGGCTTTGTTGTTGTATACAAATATCAAAGAGTATAAAAAGTGATAATATTTAATTAATATATATCATAATGTCAGTGATAACACTTCATAAATCTGACATAATGCCAGTGATAACACTTCATAAATAAGATATAATGTCAGTGATAACACTTCATAAATCTGACATAATGCCAGTGATAACACTTCGGCGCATCTTTCGTATCTGCAGTCACAGTGAAATTTGACCTAGTTTTGAGGTATTTCCTAACATGATAAGAATGATGATGCCGGCGGAATGACAATCTTGTACCATAGCTTTTGGTAAAGGGGGGTTAAAAGGATTAGAATTAGTTTATATATATTTTTAGGAGGGGGAGAAGGGTTAGAATCAGTGTTTAGAAATAATAATTAATTCTCTAAGAAACCTCGTGTAAGAGGTTTAGCTTTTCTACTGTTAGCAGTAGGCATTTTCTAGATTATTTTGTGGGTACTAGATTATTTTTTTTATATTTTAGGTGATGCATGTCATGCAAAATATATATTTATACATTTATTTTTGTAAGTGATAAATGTCATGTGAAATATATTGATATATGTCAACAATTTCAGGACATGTCTTCCTTCACATATATTCATTTCATGTCTAGCTTGGGTAGCACCC
Source organism: Meghimatium bilineatum (assembly GCA_034231615.1). NCBI lineage: Eukaryota > Metazoa > Mollusca > Gastropoda > Stylommatophora > Philomycidae > Meghimatium > Meghimatium bilineatum. The sequence continues at coordinate 21,696,392 of CM067300.1, forward strand.
GTTTCTTCAAAGTTGCCCGTGCCAAATCTAAGGAAGGTCTGGTTGTAGTCAGAATATTTGTAATACAGGATCTGACAGTACCACTCCCACTCAAAGAACACCAAGATCGCTTAGATGGTATGTTGGTTTCTATTAGTTTGTTTATCAAGCATTGGCCTTCTGCTGTAGCATGCTGGTTAGTGCAATTAATGCCTATAGTTCTGAATAAGCTATGATTATTGCTAGATTATGGTTGTAATATTTTTTTCTCAAGGTCAAGTCAGTCTCAGGAAATAGGTGCCAGAACAAATCTGGGAAAATACAGTCTTGGTCTGACTATGATTGCAGAAAAATTATAGCTGAAGTAAATTTCCTGTATTTGTGAATGTTTGAAAAATGTTTAGTTGCAGTGGATCTTGAACCTATTGTTTTTATAAGAATGCATTAACCCATAGAGAACTCAATTTTCTATTGTCATCTGTGGTGTGTACTAGTCAGTGTATACTAGTGTGTAGAATTCAAGTTATGTTCATTCCTTGATGTCAATCCATGATTTTCTCTGTTCTTCACTTTTTCCTCTTCCACTGTTCCCTGCATGATTGTTTCAGATGGAGAGTCATGTTAGGTGATGTGCCCAAACAATATCTGCTTTCTTGGTTAGTTGTTTGCTGATCCAGCTGTCCGTGAGCTCATGCCCTTTGATCCAATGCCAATTTGTGATATATGCGTGTGTTTGTGAGCTGTTCTTTTGTTCCATTTATCTGGCTTTGAAGGGAGATGCATTTTCTTGATATCATCCAGTGCTGAACATTCAGTAAAGGTGGTACAATTTCATAGGGATGAATGCACAGCTAACACCCTGGAGTGTGCTAGGGGTGTGAGATGCTAGCGATCTCAAATTTTAGTTTCTCTGCTATATGATGATGGTAGCCATCTCCTCTCCCTCGCAGTCTTTAAAAAAGCATAAAAACAATTGTATAGATGAGTGCTATGATTTTTCCATAAGAAAACCTCAATATATCAGCAAGTCATCTACTGTTTTCTGTTGCATGGTTGGTTTATCTAGTTGGCCATTCGTGACACCCACAGACATTCCACAAGCAGATCAGCTTTTTTAAATTTAATTATTTATATGAGCAGTTTCTGTTGTCCATGTTTATTTTACTTTGGATATATTTGTTTGTCATATAATCTTTATAGTAAATACATCATATCTTTCCATAGACTTTATGTTCGGAGACTTGTATCCTTTTCTTTAGATCTGCCATGAGTCTCCAATTCTCGCATTCATATTCATATAGCTGTAAAGATAATTCAAATGTTTTTGTATAGCTTGACCTTAACTGTAATATTGATATTGTTTTTCCATGTATTTTGAAGTCTTGGTATAGCTATCAAAACTGTTTCTAATCAGGTCTTAACTAAATGATAGATCAACTGTTATTTCATAACTGTGACGCTAAGTATTTAAAAGCATTCACATTCCTAATTTTTCTTTCTGTTCATTGTATTATTTACTTTTGTCTGTAGTTATTTTCACTCCATATCTATTTTATTCTTTCACATGTGATTACTATGTATTTTCTTGGAGTTGGGTGGCAGGACAATGTCACTTACACTGATGTATTGAAAAGAACAGGTTATATCACAGTATTTTCTATGCTGTCTGTACAGAATTGGAAGGCTGTGACACACTAGGAGAATGAAAGATGGTAGAATATTGAAAGATCTACCATATGGAGAATTACAGTCAGGGACTTCTGCAGACACCCTTAACAGTCACTAACTTATTGTATGGATCACTAAGTCAACTTCAGAAGACCTGCACTTTTTTAAGAATGACATTGTATTTACAAGAGTAGAATGTTCTCCAGATGTTCTCCTCCATTCTCACATACCAAATGTTCTCATACACTGTCACATACCAGATGTTCTCTATTCTCCTCCACTCTCACATACCAGATTTTCTCATACACTGTTACATACCAGATGTTCTCCATTCTCCTCCACTCTCACATACCAGATGTTCTCATACACTGTCACATACCAGATGTTCTCCATTCTCCTCCACTCTCACATACCAGATGTTCTCATACACTGTCACATACCAGATGTTCTCCATTCTCCTCCACTCTCACATACCAGATGTTCTCCATTCTCCTCCACTCTCACATACCAGATGTTCTCATACACTGTTACATACCAGATGTTCTCATACACTGTTACATACCAGATGTTCTCATACACTGTTACATACCAGATGTTCTCATACACTGTTACATACCAGATGTTCTCCATTCTCCTCCACTCTCACATTTCTAATGTTCTCTTATACTGTCACATAGCACATTTTCTCTTACAGTCACATACCAGATGTTCTCCTCCACTCTCACATACCTAATGTTCTCTCACACTGTTACATACCTAATGTTCTCTTACACTGTTACATACCAGATGTTCTCTTACACTGTTACATACCAGATGTTCTCATACACTGTTACATACCAGATGTTCTCATACACTGTTACATACCAGATGTTCTCCATTCTCCTCCACTCTCACATACCAGATGTTCTCATACACTGTTACATACCAGATGTTCTCCATTCTCCTCCACTCTCACATACCAGATGTTCTCATACACTGTTACATACCAGATGTTCTCCATTCTCCTCCACTCTCACATACCAGATGTTCTCATACACTGTTACATACCAGATGTTCTCCATTCTCCTCCACTCTCACAGACCAGATGTTCTCATACACTGTTACATACCAGATGTTCTCCATTCTCCTCCACTCTCACATACCAGATGTTCTCATACACTGTTACATACCAGATGTTCTCCATTCTCCTTCACTCTCACATACCAGATGTTCTCATACACTGTTACATACCAGATGTTCTCATACACTGTTACATACCAGATGTTCTCCATTCTCCTCCACTCTCACATTTCTAATGTTCTCTTATACTGTCACATAGCACATTTTCTCTTACAGTCACATACCAGATGTTCTCCTCCACTCTCACATACCTAATGTTCTCTCACACTGTTACATACCTAATGTTCTCTTACACTGTTACATAACAAATGTTCTCTTCCACTTCTATGTACAAAATTGCCTCTGGAACAGTTATATACAAAAGCTTGAAGAGTCTTCCCAACTGTTTACCATTCCAAAGTCACATGGTATGTTGATTGTGTTGTCTGGAAATATTACATCCAAGATTTGTATAACAACAGTGATAATACTAGTAGTAGCAGTACAGGTTACCTCTCTGTTTTCTGTGAACACATTGTATCTCTTTGTTTTATATGGACACATTGTATCTCTTTGTTTTATATGGACACATTTTTCTGTGGACACATTGTATCTCTTTATTTTATATTCTTCTTCTTCAGTGTTCATTCTCAAACTCCCGCTGGATCTCCCTTGTAGCAAGACCATCGTTCTTCTAGATTTCCAGCAGGATATAGTCCAGAGAATGGAAATTTGTTGTGTCACTGTTTTATTTGTGCGAATGGCCCAACACATCCGTCTTCAGCTGGTATTTTATATGGACTCATTGTATCTCTTTGTTTTATATGGACATATTGTATCTGTTTTATGTGAGCTTATTGTATCTCTTTATTTTATGTGCGTACATTGTATCTCTTTGTTTTATATGGACAATTTGTCTCTCTTTATTTTATATGGACACATTGTATCTCTTTGTTTTATATGAACAATTTGTCTCTCTTTATTTTATATGGACACATTGCATCTCTTTGTTTTACGTGGACACATTGTATCTCTTTGTTTTATGCAAACACATTGTATCTCTTTATTTTATGTGGACACATTGTATCTCTTTATTTTATGTGGACACATTGTATCTGTTTTATGTGAGCATATTTTATCTCTTTGTTTTATGTGTGTACATTGTATCTCTTTATTTTATATGGACACATTGTATCTCTTTGTTTTATATGGATACTTGGTCTGTCTTTTTATCAACCCAAAGTTTCTTGTTTTTTTAATGTGCACACTTATTCTATCTTTGTTTTTGCATGGATACTAGGTATCTTTGTTTCATGTGGCTACTTGGTTTCTCCCTTGTTTTGTGTGGATACATTGTATCTCTTTGTTTTATATGGATACTTGGTCTGTCTTTTTATCGACCCAAAGTTTCTTGTTTTTGAATGTGCACACTTATTCTATCTTTTTTTGTGTATGGGTCTTAGGTATCTTTGTTTCATGTGGATACTTGGTTTCTCCCTTGTTTTGTGTGGATACATTGTATCTCTATAGTATTTTGTTATGTGAATTAAGTATTATGTTATATTTAAATTCTGATGTTTGGCATAAAACTTAAACAGACATCAGAATTTAAATATCTAGGCAGCACTCTTACAGAAGAATGCAAAATTGATAGAGAAATTGAGATGAGGTGCCAAAAAGCAAATGCTGTAACATACCAACTGTCACAGCTGCTTAAAAACCCAGTGATCAACAAGGCAACCAAGTGACAGATAATAAACACCATCTTTATTCCAGCATTATGTTACCAGTGCCTAACATAGCCCCTGACAAAAACACTCATGAGAAAGATTACAACATGTGAGAAGAAATGCTTGAGAAGGGCTATAAACACCAAAAGAGACCGAATAAGAAATGAAGACATCAGAGATATAGTAAAGACCATATCATGCAAACAATATATAGAGAGACAACAGATCAACTTGTTAGAACACCTTATGTGAATGGAACCATCACAACCAGCCATCCTTGCATACAACAGCAGAAATCACTGCTATAAAGGAAGAGGAACACCAAGAACAAGATGGGAAGATTCAATCAGAGAGATTGTCAAAAACCACGGCCTAACCAAGTCGAGTGCAACAAAGATGGCCAAAGACATAAAACTTCAACTCCCCATGACGACAAACAGCATTTGTGGAAAAGACAATAGATAGATAGAATATAAACATTACACGCTTGGAACATTTTTCAATGTGAGACTTGAAGATTTAGGTATTATAACCTTTCTGTTGTAGCATTTCTTGCAATAACAACCACTAGCTTATTTAAATGTAGTTAGAAATCAACATTGTTCATTGGAATCCCATTATAGCATCTTTGTCTGGACCAACAAAATATACATGTAATAACAGAAATTCGCTGTATACAGTACAAACATAGAATAAATGTAATTGGGGATTTGGAAAAGTGTTGTTATATAGGGAAATTTGTTATAAAAGAATGCGCTGTAGAGGGATTCCACTATAGCATGCAATTTTTACCCAGAAATGTTTAGCTGACTATTCATCAGTTGACCAGAATCTTTTGATGTTGTGTAGAAACTGGACAGAGCTGCTATACTGATACGTCAGTATGTCAAGTACAGCCTATATGATAGACTGAGCACACGGCCATTTCTGACGCTCATTGAGAAGAAGTGGATTGCATTTCAACTCCTGTGTGCTCTTAACCAGTGTCATAAAGTGCAGGTCAGTTTACTCATGCAACAAATCTGTCAGCTATCATAAATAATATTCATTTTAATACTGTATTTTGTTTGATATTGTAGCAGTCACAACATATTTCCATTTTAGTCTTATACCTTCCAAACACTCCTCTCATATTATATCATCTAATACACTCCTTTTGTATTATAAAATCTACCATACACTCCTGTGTTATATCATCTACCATACACTTCTCCTTTGTTATATCATCTGCCATACACTCCCGTGTTATATCATCTGCCATACACTCCTCCTTTGTTATATCATCTACCATACACTTCTCCTTTGTTATATCATCTGCCATACACTCCTCCTTTGTTATATCATCTACCATACACTCCTCCTTTGTTATATCATCTACCATACATCCCTCCTTTGTTATATCATCTACCATACACTCCTCCTTTGTTATATCATCTACCATACACTCCTCCTTTGTTATATCATCTACCATACACTCCTGTGTTGTATAATCTACCATACAGTCCTGTGTTGTATTATCTACCATACACTCCTCCTGTGTTATATCGTCTACCATACTCTTCTTCTGTGTTATATCATCTAGCATACATTCCTCCTGTGTTAATATCATCTTCCAGTGTCATCAAGAATTTATAAAAATCTAGATTCTATTATATCAGATGAACAGATAGTCAAGTCAGATCAACTAAGAGATTGGTGAGATCTTGGTTTTAGGATTTTAAGATCTTGGTTCTCTGCTACCTCTGGGACCACATGAGAGCAACATGTTACCCTTTGCACTGTGAGGAAAATGCAACCTAGCACACATCCCATATAACAGATGTGCTGAATTGATTGAAAGGAATTGATTGCAGGGATTGAAATGCACTGTTGCTAGAAGCAAACATTTTGGAGGATGCAGAAGAATGATGGTCAACCTGCATAGGACCGGTACTGTCAGCAGAAGTTTAATGGCCAATACACTCAAGGAGAGATCAGAGCAACTATGGATGTGTCAATTTTGCAGTTATGATGATCCGACGACTAACTAGATGTGCAGAAAGTGACAAACTGCCACTCTGGAGGAAAATACACAATGTACAATTTAACAGCCCACCTGAAACAACATGCAACTTACCAGAACTCCATGCAACACAGTTTCACACAGTACTTACTGGTGATTTTAATGGCCACTCACCACATTGGGGTTACCAGAACCACAAAAGGACTAGAATATATATATATATATATATATATATATATATATATAAGACCCACATACATTTGACACTTGGTCTTCTTATTTTTGTCACCAAACTATGTATGTGTTTTCACATAGATTCATCATTGTTTGTTCCTTGTTTTTTGTCTGGATGAGAACATTTTAGATGAAATATCATATGTCTTTGTGTTTCATAGAAAGTATATCTATTCTCGTATTCTCAATACTAACTGAGCATCCCCCCCCCACCATCAAGAAGACATTTTAAAAAACATTTCACCCCCCCCCCCCACTCCAACAACATTCATATGTACATTAGTTATAACTTGGATTAATTTTGATGGGATTTATTATGAATTATATATTTCTGAAATTAGGCACTATAAAATAAAATGTGATCTCAAAAGCTGTTTACACAGTATACTTTTTTCCAATATATATATATTACAGAATGAACATGATACTGTTGGAAACCAAAATGACAAAAAAAGTGCCCCAGTAACTGTGACAGCCATTTTTGTTTACAAAATTCTCACAGGATTCTTCAGTTACTCACAGGAGTAGCACCTTGATTGAGAGATAATAGTCTATATGAAATGACCTGCTATCATATCTTCTGCTGTCAGTTAATAGAAATTTTATCAAAGACGATATGTGATGGTCTTTTATTTAATTACTAGGTTTGTCATGGTGACATTAAAGCGGAGAACATCCTCATCACTGGCTGGATATGGTTACTGTTGACTGATTTTGCTAGCTTCAAGCCAGTCTCACTTCCTTATGTAAGTAGTTTGATAACTTAATGTGTGTCCCACTTTGATAATTACAGGCCTGTCTCACTTCCTTATGTAAGTAGTTTGATAACTTAATGTGTGTCCCACTTTGATAATTACAGGCCTATCTCAATTCCTTATGTAAGTAGTTTGATAACTTCAGGCCTTCTTAGTTCCTTATTACTCTTATTACACCGAAAAAATTCAAGTCCAGCATAAGCAAGAAATTCCCAGGAACAGACATCAGTAGTGACCATGATATGGTTCTATTGACGATCAAAATTCAATTTAAAAAGAATCATACGCAAAACAAATGCACATGATTAAGATTTAATCTAGAAAAATTGAAAGATCCAGAAATAGCAGAGATATTTGAGGCAACAGAGGGAGGAAAATTTGCAGTTCAAAACCTTGTAAATGAAGATACTTTCACAGAAGCAATGAAATAAACTTTATTCAGCAACAGAAACATTAGGGACAAAAAGAATAACACGCACACCTTGGGTAACAAAAGACATCCTGAAATTGTGCTACGAACAAAAGGAAATGAAAATGGCAGGGTTTTGCCAAAGACCAATGTGTTGGGCCATTGGCACAAATAAAACGGCGATACAGCGTTTTGTACTAGTTTTCATTGACATTATTTTGATGTATGGTGATTTACTTGTAAGGTTGTTAGTTTTGTACTAGTTTTCAACATATTACTTTGATAGGTGGTGATGTTCTTGTACGATATGTGTTAGTTTTCAGTGACATTATTTTTATGTATGATGAAGTTCTTGCACAACATGTAATTGTTAGTTTTGTACTAGTTTTGAGACATTATTTTGAAAGTTTCTTTCTGTAAAATTTAAAAATAATGAAATATTTTCCAAAGGACAACCCAGCAGATTTTTCCTACTTTTTTGATACATCACGACGTCGTGTCTGCTACATTGCTCCTGAAAGATTCATTGGTCGGCCTCCATCAAATGGACACTCTGATAATAGTGGTAGTCTGGATGACTCACATCCACAGAAAGTTTACAAGGAGTTGACTCCAGCAATGGATATCTTTTCTGCTGGGTAAAACTGATAATTTTTAACCTGATGTCTGTTATATAATTGTTTTCTTACAATAAACATTTGTGCAGGGGTGAACTGAACTGTTGAGACACCAGAGAAAACTTTGGTGATCTGCCAGAGCATGTAGTATTGGGATACTAGGGTAGTTTCTATACTGCGAGTTTTTTTCACTATCTCTACAACCTTTAACCACCATTGTGGACCATAGATCCCCAACAAACTGTCTCTTGTTCCATCTTTAACTGTTGCTTCCATCTCAGTGATTCAGTTATCTTAGTTATTGTAGTTATTGGTAACTATATTGTGGCATTTGTGATGTCATTACTCCCAGCAGCCGGCATGTGCATACATCATTATAATCATTAACAATATTTGTAATATGCTTATTGTTCACTGCTCAATTCCTGCATACCAACAGCAACCACACTAGTAAATGAAGTGTTCCTTATAGTTCACTGTATTGCCAGCGACTGGCACCTGTGTGAATCTGAACCATTATATACAGTAAATAAAATAATTTGTGAAAAACTACAATTACACTGATGGACAATACAATATCGCAGCAATTATGGACATACCACCACAGCTTTTCCTACAAGCATAACAATGTTCTACCGCTGCAATAGACTACAACCACTTTGAATGACCACCATAATGTCTCTGAATTACAACCACAGCTAATGGGTATCAGATGTGGACAGCTATGCTGTACTACAACAGCTATGGAGTACCACACTCTGTTAGACTACTGCCACCATGATAGGCTACTGCCACAATGATTGGCTACTGCCACCGTGATTGGCTACTGCTACCGTGATTGGCTACTGCCATCATGATTGGCTACTTCCAATTTTCATAGGCTGCGCCACGGTGATCATATTTACAAATGATGGCAGATGTGAAATAGAGGTTAAAAGGATAATATTTCTATAAAAAAGTTCTTTCAGTAACATTAGGAAACTATTAACACCCAAACAAATAACAAACAACCTAAAAATGAGAATTGTTTAGTGCTATATCTGCTCTACATTAATGTATAGTTAAGAAATATGGATAATGAACAAACAGTTAGAGGACAAAATTGATGCCTTTAAGATGTGGATATATACAAGAATAGGGAGAACTTCATAGAAAGATAAAAAATATACAAGGAGATTCTGACAAGACTGTGTAGAAAAAAGACAAAGAAAATCAACAAATAATACTTTTAACACATTAAAAGATTTGACACCTTGTTGAAAACCTTACTAGTAGGTAAAGATAAGGGGGTGGCAATCAAGGGGTAGGCAAAAATACAAGTGGGAGGGAAACAGGAAAATACAATCAGTTGGAGAGCACAACCAAGGCAAGAGGGTGTTGGAGGTCCATTAGCACAGGAAATTTTGGATGTGGAGATGGCACTTGATAATGATGAATGAACTGATGTGTTGACTTGTATGCTAATAATGTCTATCTCCCACAGGTGTGTGATCATAGAGTTGTTCTGTGATGGAACCCCACCCTTTGACCTGTCTCAGTTATTAAACTACAGCTGTAAAAACTACAGTCCATGGAAACTGATAGATACCATTCCTGACAATAATATCAAGGTGATAATTGCAGTAACTTATGAGCTTAGCCCATTTCATACATAGTCAACTTCTATTCTTGTGATCTCATTTATAAATCCATTCATTGTCAACCTCAGTTTATATCATCTCATTTATAAATCCATTCATTGTCAACCTCAGTTTATGTCATCTCATTTATAAATCCATTCATTGTCAACCTCAGTTTATGTCATCTCATTTATAAATCCATTCATTGTCAACCTCAGTTTATGTCATCTCATTTATAAATCCATTCAGTCAACTTCAATTCATGCATCTCATTTATAAATTAATTCATAAATAGGCAACAACTATTCATGTCATCTCATTTATAAGTTCATTAATAAATAGTCAAATATAAATAACCAAAATGTCAGAGGATGTCCGACAAAATGAGAGTGCAGCAGTAACCAAACAATAAGTGGTAAATACTGAATCAAGTATAAAGATTACTATAAAATCCCAACTATCAATGTTAAAAATAAATAACTAACAATAAAACAAAGACTAAGGGGCTAATAAAATAGTCAACCTCAGTTCATAGCAGCTGGTTTACAAGTCCATTATAATAAATTACAGACTAGAGACTTCTTCCATTTTCTAAGAAATATTACTATAATTTGGTTTCATGAATTAAATTTTGTGTTTTTTAGGACCTGGTAGAGCATATGACTCAAAGAAAACCTGAGATTCGGCTTTCAGCGGAGGAATATCTGATCAAGCAAAGAGGAAAGTCATTCCCAGAATACTTCTACACCTTCTTCAAAAGCTATTCCCAACAATTTGCTTCCGTTCCAGTCATGCCCTCTGATGACAGGGTGCTGATGTAAGTATATTCACTGTTGAATGTGATAAGAGAATGTCAGTATATTCACAGTTGAGTATGACAGGATGCCGATGTTAGTATATTTACTGTTGAGTCGTCCTGTTTGTCTGGAACTCTATGCGCGACACGTCCTGTGCATTTGTGCACTTGACAGAGTCTTCTGCCTGATCATTTTTTAGTAGGAAATAAAGCTCAGAAATCGACACTACTATTAACCTTTAGCACTCTGAATTAAAATTATGCAATTTATCCCCTTTCACTGGATTTTTGTGTGTGGACATTTTGCAAGATTTTTGGTGGGTTTTTGGAAAATGGAATAACTTTTTTGTTTTTAGAGATTTAAAAATAATGGTTGTACATATAAATAAAGACTTGAATACTTCATATATTGATGTCAGTTTGGTTTGTGTATGGTAATACAAGAGGTGTGAGAAAGTGGTGAAGATAAAAATGAAAGAGAAAGTTGGAAAAAAGTGAAAAAATATTTACCTATACTTGTCCGTTTTTTGGCAACACTGATAAAATTCTTGTACATATCTAGGCCTATTGTATTATGTTGTTATATAACAAAACTAACATAATATGACCTGTGAAATTAAAAAAACATGTAGATACCACCACTCACAAGATGTCCATCCATTCTTCATTAGATCTAGGAATATTTTAGTCGGACACACAACATAATTAAATTCAGTGCCAAATATAGTGTGGAAAAAATTCTGGGACTATTCTCTGAAACTAACATGTTACTAGTATCTTCTTTTAAAACAAATGTAATTCCAAAGAATTCTTCATCATCGGAATCAGAATCCTTACAAATTTCATGAAAATTTGCATCAATTCTAACAGATTCCTTTCGATCGGAACAGACGAGTTTAAATTGGATTTACAACTCCAATCTACTAGCCTCTTCAAAATGAAATGTTGGAAAAGAAAGTTCAATAAGAATACAGATACATGTCGCTGTAACTGGTTATGTGAACCATAAACATTGTGCAGTTTTCCTTGTCGATAAATAGTGCATAGCAACATAATAACTGGCATCGATGACCAGTGTATATGGAAGGCATCTGTTGTGGATTACTGATTACAGATATAATCACAAAATATCTTTAAATTTCTTTAAAAATATGGTTGACCTAATGTACAGAATATGCCTCTTTGCTCTTTTTGTGTATAAGTCTCTGTCCTGTGTTTGGTTATGTCTCTGTCTTGTGTTTTGTGTACATGTCTCTGTCTTGTGTTTTGTGTACACGTTTGTGTTTTGTGTAAGTGTATCTCTCTTGTGGTCCAGTCTCTTTCTTGTTTTTTGTGTACATGTATTTGTCTTGTTTTATGTACATATTTTGAGTACAGGTTTCTGGCTTCTGTTTTCTGTAGGTGCATCTGTTTATGTTTTGTGTATTTTTAACAGTTCATTTGCTTGGAATTTTGTACAAGTCTCTGTGTTGTGTTTTGTATATATGTATCTGTTTTGAGTTTTTTTACATATTTGTTTTGTGTTTGTGTAGAAATCTGTCTTGTGTTTTGTGAACATATTTCTATCTCGTATGTGTACAAGTCTCTGTCTTGTGTTTTGTTTACATGTCTGTTCTGTATACTAATTTCTGTCTTGTGTTTTGTGTACATGTATCTGTTGTGTTTTTTCAATAGGTCTCTGTCGTGTCTTTTTTGTACAGGTCTCTATTTTGTGTACATGTATCTGTTTTGTGTAGGTCCAAGCCTGTGTTTCATGCACATCATTGCTCTATTTTATGTTCTGTGTACAAGTCCATGTCTTCTGTTTTATATATGTTTATGTCTTGTGTTTTGTGTACATGTCTCTGTTTTGTGTTATGTTTGTCTTGTTTTTGTACATGTCCCTATTTTGTTTTGTGTATAGGTCTCTGTTTTTGTGAACACACTTGGTAACTATTTAAAACAAATTTGTCTTCGTATAGACTAAACAGAGACATGGATACCATCTTGTCTAGTATGGATGTAGATGACCGGGTGGAGAAAAATTCAAAGTTGGTTCTGGTCATTTCCTTGGTCACTTCTGTGGTCAGGGATCTTCATGTGAGTATTACCAAATGTAGAGGCTGATGTGTCATTTGGGGAATATTATTTGAGGGAGTGGATAATTTCTGTAGTCAAGGATCTTCATGTGAGTATTGCCAAATGTAGAGGCTGATGTGTCATTGAGGGTTATGGTTTGGGGGAAAAAATATGGGGGGAGTCACTTCTGCAGTCAGAGATCCTGTGAGTATTACCAAATGTACAAGCAGATATGTCAGTGAGGGGAGAGAAAGGGGAGGGTAGGTTACTTCTCTGATCAAGGATCTTCATGTGAACATTATCAAATGGACAAACATATATGTCAGTGATGGAAGCGATTAGGCAGTGAGGGGAGAGAAAGGGGAGGGTAGGTTACTTCTCTGATCAAGGATTTTCATGTGAACATTATCAAATGGACAAACATATATGTCAGTGATGGAAGCGATTAGGCAGTGTGGGAAGAGAAAGATATCTAAATGGACAAAATAATATGTCAGTGATGGAAGCGATTAGGCAGTCTGGGAAGAGAAAGGGGAGGGTAGGTTACTTCTCTGATCAAGGTTCTTCATGTGAACATTATCAAATGGACAAACATATATGTCTGTGATGGAAGCGATTAGGCAGTGTGGGAAGAGAAAGATATCTAAGATAAGATAAGAAAGTTCATCTGTGTCTAATTGTTAGATACATAGTTCTGACTCTGAATATTAGAACTATAATTCTGCATATACTCATGTAGATTTAGTATACCTGTGTCAACTATATTTATTTATACTTTTAATCAAGTTTGTCCATATTTGGTATATTTGTGTGCTCACTACATGTTTCCAAATACATCATTGTTACCTTGAACTTTGTATTGTTTACATGTCAATAGTGTATCTAGTGCCTCTGTGGTGGTAACATTGTTTTTATTGTTTTTCACTGTTTGTTTTATATATTCTTGAGAAAGTTCTAAAGGTTCGAAATGTTGAAAATGTCTTGTGTATTGTAATTTGTATGTTTACATCTCATAACCCCTTAATCTTAGTGATAGTCCATCTGTTCTGTGCACACAATGCATCTGATTTTGAATGTATACAGCTTGCCTTGTCCTGTGTGTACATGTCGTATCCTGTGTACACACACATCTTGTCTGTATGTACAAATGTATTGTTCTATCCATGTATGTGTCTTGTCATGTGCTTACATAACATGTCCTTTCCTGTGTGTACATGATATGTCTTATCTTTTGTGCACACAGCATCTTTTGTCATTTTTGTCAAGGTGCACCACGTGAAGGATCTTGGTTATCTGCTAACCCTTGGTCTACTGAGAGCAATGTGGTACCCTTAGCACCCCAGTGGTTACTTGTAAAAAGGTCATCAAATTTTCCATCAAAAGGCAGAACTATAACACAAAATCTTGGTACAATGATGTTTAAGCCTCCCTTTTATGGAGAACATATCTACGGCCCTGCATACATCCACTGTTGATATAATCAATCCAGCCTTGTCCATTGTTACATCAACATGTCCAGATCCACTGTGTCCATATGTCCAATGATGACAAAACGTATCCATTCATGTCCATATTTCACTGTTGACATAATGTTTCTTGTCATGTGAATGTGTCCCATGATGATATAATATATCCTGCCATGTCAATATGTCTTAATGTTTGCATAACGTATCATGTCATATCAAAATGTCCAATGTTGACATGTATTCTGTCTTGTCTATATTACAATTGATGGCATAATGTACCCTGTCATGTCAGTATGTTCAATGTTGACATAATATATTCTGTCATATCGATATATCCACAGATGACAGTGTACCTTGTCATGTCGATGGCATAATGTATCCTGTTATGTCCACATATCCACTGTTGACATAATGTATAATGTCATGGCAATATATCCATTGATGATGTGATGTTTCCTGTCATGTTGATATATACACTGTTGACATAATATGTCATGGTATGTCCACTGTTGACATAATGTATCCTATCATGTCCACTGTTGACATAATGTATCCTGTCATGTTGATATATTCACTGATGATATAATGTTTCCTGTCATGTTGATATATTCACTGATGATGTAATGTTTCCTGTCATGTTGATATGCACACCATTGACATAATGTATCCTGTCATATCCACTGTTGACATAATTTATCCTGTCATATCCACTATTGACATAATGTATCCTGTCATATATACTGTTGGCATAATGTATCCTGTTGTATCCACTGTTGGCATAATGTATCCTGTCGTGTCCACTGTTGGCATAATGTATCCTGTCATGTCCACTGTTGGCATAATGTATCCTGTTGTATCCACTGTTGGCATAATGTATCCTGTCGTGTCCACTGTTGGCATAATGTATCCTGTCATGTCCACTGTTGGCATAATGTATCCTGTCATGTCCACTGTTGGCATAATGTATCCTGTCATGTCCACTGTTGGCATAATGTATCCTGTCGTGTCCACTGTTGGCATAATGTATCCTGTCATATCCACTGTTGGCATAATGTATCCTGTCATGTCCACTGTTGGCATAATGTATCCTGTCATGTCCACTGTTGACATAATGTATCCTGTCATATCCACTGTTGGCATAATGTATCCTGTCATGTCCACTGTTGGCATAATGTATCCTGTCGTGTCCACTGTTGGCATAATGTATCCTGTCATATCCACTATTGACATAATGTATCCTGTCATGTCCACTGTTGGCATAATGTATCCTGTCGTGTCCACTGTTGGCATAATGTATCCTGTCATATCCACTATTGACATAATGTATCCTGTCATATCCACTGTTGACATAATGTATCCTGTCATGTCCACTGTTGGCATAATGTATCCTGTTGTATCCACTGTTGGCATAATGTATCCTGTCGTGTCCACTGTTGGCATAATGTATCCTGTCATGTCCACTGTTGGCATAATGTATCCTGTTGTATCCACTGTTGGCATAATGTATCCTGTCGTGTCCACTGTTGGCATAATGTATCCTGTCATGTCCACTGTTGGCATAATGTATCCTGTCATGTCCACTGTTGGCATAATGTATCCTGTCATGTCCACTGTTGGCATAATGTATCCTGTCGTGTCCACTGTTGGCATAATGTATCCTGTCATATCCACTGTTGGCATAATGTATCCTGTCATGTCCACTGTTGGCATAATGTATCCTGTCGTGTCCACTGTTGGCATAATGTATCCTGTCATATCCACTGTTGGCATAATGTATCCTGTCATGTCCACTGTTGGCATAATGTATCCTGTCATGTCCACTGTTGACATAATGTATCCTGTCATATCCACTGTTGGCATAATGTATCCTGTCATGTCCACTGTTGGCATAATGTATCCTGTCATGTCCACTGTTGGCATAATGTATCCTGTCATATCCACTGTTGGCATAATGTATCCTGTCATGTCCACTGTTGGCATAATGTATCCTGTCATGTCCACTGTTGGCATAATGTATCCTGTCATGTCCACTGTTGGCATAATGTATCCTGTCATGTCCACTGTTGGCATAATGTATCCTGTCATGTCCACTGTTGGCATAATGTATCCTGTCATGTCCACTGTTGGCATAATGTATCCTGTCATGTCCACTGTTGGCATAATGTATCCTGTCATGTCCACTGTTGGCACCATATATTAGATATGTAAACATATATATTATTAACTTGTCATTGTACATTTGTATTGACTTTCAGTTTAGCACCTTCCGCATCATTGCCCTGAAATTATTACTGCGTCTATCTGGTCATGTGACATCTGATATTATACTGGATAGAATTTTGCCATATATGGTAATGTCTCAGATGTTTGTTAGTAACTTTAGTTGACTATTTTTATTTATTTCATGAACGTCAACTTGTTGAGTTGAAAACTTGTACATAATATGAACCTTTTGAGTTGTTATAAACTGGTACATTAGATGAATGTCAACTTTTGAGTGGTTATAAACTTGTACATTAGATGAATGTCAATAAATAACTCAAATATTGGAGGGTGTCTGACAAAATGGAAGATGCCACAGTAAGCAAACAAATAAATCGTAAATATTAAATAATAATAGATGAATGTCAACTTTTGAGTTGTTATGAACATGTATATAAGGTGAATGTCAACATGTTGAGCTGAAAACTTGTGCATAAGATGAATTTCAATTTGTTGAGTTATTGAAAATTTGTATATAAGACTTGTTGAGTTGAAAATTGGTAAATAATAATCAAAGGTAAAGAAAAACAACAAAACATTAAAGGAACATGTAAGAGGCGTATTTAACATACATTTATTGATAAATTATAATTATTCATGAATTCATGAAAGTATAGTCATGAATTTCTTAAATTTATGGTTTCTGTTAAATTGTTATATTTTATCTTAGATTTGTTCCTTATTATTATATCAAAATCTATTCTGTATTGCAACATTGACATAATAATGTATATAGATATGTCTTATAACAAGCTCTTCTACAATAACAAGAAAGACAGGGATGGTTTCAGCATAGATTTGTGAGTAACA
Organism: Meghimatium bilineatum; assembly: GCA_034231615.1. Lineage (NCBI taxonomy): Eukaryota > Metazoa > Mollusca > Gastropoda > Stylommatophora > Philomycidae > Meghimatium > Meghimatium bilineatum. Next base: position 21,713,895 of record CM067300.1, read on the forward strand.
ATTTCAAAAATAATATATTACGTATGAGCATTTACCTGATGTCCTTCTGTTATGTCTCCTCAGTTATACTTTACACAGGATACATTGCCTGAAGTCAGGGCAGAAACTATACGAGTTGTCACTGCCTGCATCAGAAACCTGAGAACTGTGCCAAGAAAGTGAGTATCAGCTGCAAGAATGTATTGCTCAGCGGGCATATGGTTATGGATATGGTTATGGGCATACTCTTTGAGGATGGAATTATTCCCGGGTTTGGACGTAATTAATTTTAGGCAAAATATTTTGATCACAACATGATTTAAGCATAAGCTTCCTGAAGACAAAGTATTAGCTTTAGAAGGTCATATAAGGTAACAAAAGAAAGATACTTGAATGTGGAATCCATATACAATATACAAATATAAGATTTGTAACAACAAAATACACAAAAATTAAATTAATGTAAATAAAATAATTAAATAAAAAACAAACCACTAACTGGAATGTTATATGAAGATAATATTTACAAAAACTGTTTTCTTCTACTCACAAGTTTACTTGTCTTGAAATATGGATATCCAATCTTACTAAAGTAGATGCCTTGATGGCCATTTACTGATCATAATGAGTTTGTTTGAAGTAAGTCTATTAACTACCCAGTGTTTTATGCTATTTTTTGTGTTTCATGTCAAATTTCAGAGCTGAACAAAATATTGCGAAACTTTACAAAAGTATTCAATTTCCAAAGTTGAACTTTATTCCACCCAATATTATCATTAGGTCTAACTCTATTTTCTGTATAACTTAGTGCAATATTATTATTGCTGTCACTAGACCTATCTGATTCTTCGGAATCAATATCAGTGGGAACAGTTTTATAATTTTTTAGCTGTTATTTTACCCTAACAAATAATATTAGGCCTAGGCCTATTTATTTTCATATTTTCAACAAGTTGGTAATCTCTACTGTCAGAATCGAAAGCACTGTTGTTTTCCGACACATCACTTGAAATAATATCTCCATTATAAAACTCAAAGAATAATATAGCCCGATGTTTGCTAAATCTACCTTGTTAGAATTTTAATTTAAAATAAATATCACACAAGTCTAATCCCACAGTACCACGATGGTTGCCTTTCGTTGGCCAGATTTCTAAAGTTTAAACAGCTAACTAAGTTAATACAGATTCTTCTACGATCAAAACAAAACAAATTTAGATGGCATATCAACAAGAATGATATATTGCAGATATGTCTGGAATGATGGTTCGACCTGGAACGACATATTAATTTTATGGGTGGATTGAGTTAAGGACATATAATTGTTCATCACATGATTATTCAAGACATAATTGCTCATCTCGTATGATTGTTAATCACATTATTGTTCAAGGCACATGATTGCTCATATTATATGATTGTTGATGACATAATTGTTCAACTCATATGATTACTCATAGTATCTGATTGCTGATCACATGATTATTCAAGGCATATTACTGCTCAGTATCTGATTGTGCCCATGTGTTGCCATGTGTCCCTGAAAGGGGAGCAAAGAATACAACACTGTTTACCTTCCATGCATGTTGTAAGAGGGGACTAAGAAGGTTATGGGATGGAGTTGGCTGTCCCATCCCATATAGGGCCAGTGACCCAAAGCCATGCTGAAGTCGGATGTGTCAGGCCGAAAGGCGCAGACATCGCAGCAATGCTGTAAACCATGACTCAACTCATTCCATTCTCCGGACTACATCCTGCTAATCTGCAGGAGTTTGAGAACGAACACAGAAGAAGAAGAAGAAGTACCGTTAAATTCTGAATATAAACCCATCCGATTGTAGGCCGAGAACCTAACTATCCCTTCCCAAAAGTGGAGAAAGTCGAAGGTCCTACTATAGACCTACATCCCCAACTTAACAAAGCCAGCAATAATGAACTTCATCATCATAAGAAAGAACCGACATGCTAAATGGAAATTAACACAAACTTTTGCAACTCTAAGAAAATGGCATTCCTTTCATTTGCTTCACTCACATAACTTGAATGAATCAAGGAATGAAACCCTGGTGGCTACTGTATTCTGGAACAATATATCCGAAAATAATGAATACCCGTAGGCTGACTTCCCTATCCATGACTATAGACAGTTTATGAGGTGGCGAGACTTTTTGGAACAAAGTTTTTCCTGAATGAATTGTCTGTGTTGGGTGTCTGGGCCTTATGACGCGGAACAGCCCTAGTGAATAGTAATTACTATGTAACTATTATGTCACCCGCTTCTGACAGTGACGTTTAAGTGGGAAACGATGAAAGGCAAGACAGCGAGATCACGTTTGTTTTTATAAGATACAGAAGAGTTTGAACTTTGTTCCTGGTTATGTTTACCATGTGGGGAGAATAGGGTAATAAAATAAACATAACAGAGGATTGTGAAATTGATCTCTTCTTCCACTAAATGTACAGTGGTTGGGGGAGGGAATCAATTACGGCGCAATTTTACTACAAAATGCCTAAGATGTGTTGTGATTTGGAACCTCGCATCAAATCTTCTATAAAGAAAGATTGCATTTAGTCACTTATCTGAATGGCATCACATAATGTGAGGGAAACTAGGATTGGTTGAGCCAATTGAAATGGGTAGGGCCAGTAGTCAATCTGTGGCCTCAGTGGGCTGGACTAATTAACAGAATATAAGGCTGACTTAGCTAGCCAAGAATACTGCACAAGTAGTTTAGCTTCAGTTCATACATTTTTATTGTTATTGTGATTTTATTCCCGTAAGTGTAAGCGGGAAACGGGAAGATGAATGGATGAATGGCCAGACAAAAACATGCCAGATCACGTTTGTTTTTAAAAGATACAGAAGAGTTTGAACTTTGTGTGACCTGTATGTTTACCTTATACGGTAATATAAACTGAGGCACAGCTCAGACAGTTTCACTATTGATTTCTTTCCCCCATTCCCCTCCCTCCAACACTGCCTAAGCGGCAAAGTTTTGGATGTCAAAAATGTGAGTGTTAATTAGGACTTCATTCTATGTTTCTGATTATTGTCTTGGTCAATATTTATATACTTGGAGTCCCATGTTAAAAAATGGCAAGACCGACCAGCGACATGCACGGAAATACTCAAAATCTGCCTTTGAGGTGTTGTTTTAAACTTTCTGTACACAGGTCTTATAGCCTAGTAGACGGTCAGTAACTGTTGTAACATTTGCTTTACCGCAACAAGAAAGTGTGTGACAGTGTTTAGATTACTGGTAGTTAGTGTTTCCCTACACAAACAAGACTGGCTACCCAGTCAATAAATAACATCAGATACTGGTATACTTTTCTGACCAATTTCGATGATCAATTGAAACCTTTATGATAGAAATATATGTACTATAAACGGTTAAAAAAACCGGTAATACCCATTGCTAAAAATAGCATTTCCGGGAAATTTTGCTAAAAAAATGGCGGCGTGTTGGAAATAATGATATAGACCTAGTGAGTGAGTTTTTATCAAGAAATATCGGAGATTTTGAAGGAAATATTGTATGATATATAGAAATTAATGTAATTAGAGGCCTAGCATTATGGTAAGTACGCTCTAGATTGCTGGTGAGCCCTAGTCATTTTATCCTGGCTTAATATATCAGGACATGTGACTGTAATTTTTTTAAAAGTGTTTTTCTCCATTTTTATTGTGATTTGGACGTAATTTTTTTAAAATTTGATCTTACTCTCGAAAATAAGCCTAGGAGTATGAAGTCATCTCTGTTTTTTGTCCAAAAATTCTCGGGTTATACACGGAATTTAACGGTATCTGATTGTTGATCACATTATTATTCAAGGCATATGACTTCTGAGAGTGTATGATTGTTGATAACATGATTGCTCAAGGCATGCGACTGCTCAATAGTGTATGATTGTTGATGATAAAATCGCATAGAAAATAAATAACCTATTGTGTAAGAATTGTGACAAGATCTCCTTGATAAGAATGAATCATTCAAGTGTCTAGAAGGAGATTGGTAATCACATCACAGAAACTGATATGCATGAAGAATGTATGTCAAAGCTGCAACAAAATTACAAAGCTAATTGAATAATTCAAGCTGCAATATATGGATTGGAATCACGGACACATCACCTTATAAAGTGAAATTTAAAATAGTACCTTTCATAATAAAATACTACAGAGTCCTCAGAATTAAACATATCTTTTTCTTCTGTGTTTGTTCTCAAACTCCTGAAGATTAGCAGGATGTATTCCTGAGAGCAGAATGCATTATGTCATGGTTTACAGCTTTGCTGCGATATCTGCACCTCAACATGACACATCTAACTTCAGCAAGGCTTCTGAGTCACTTTGACCCTCTATGGGATGGGACAGCCAACTCCACCTCCCAAATCCCCTTAGTCCCCTCATACGACATTCCTGGTAGGAAATGTTGCTATTTTACTCCACTTTATTGCCCTGGCAACACACAGCAGCTTCCTTAGTGATACAAATGCTAATTAAGTAACATGCAATTTTATGCATTTTTAGTGATGCCAATATTTTTTAATAATATGTGGTTAATTTTTCATTCTCAGTGATGCCAATGTTTCTTAATAATGTGGTTTATTTTGCATTCAGTGGTGCCAACATTTTTTAAAATAAACTGGTTTATTTTACATTCTCATTGATGCTAATGTTTCTTAATAATATGGTTTATTTTTCATTCTCAGTGATGCCAATGTTTTTCAGGACTACATTATTCCAGCATTGGTAAGTTCTTGATTTTGTGTTAATATTAGTTGATATAATTACATAATCCAAATTTTATGTTAATTATACAATAGCCCTTTTCTACATCATTTCAGATCTAATTTACTCTAGATCTACATCATTCAAGTTCTACATTACTCCAGTTATACAATACTCCACTTTTACACCACTCCAGTTATACAGTACTCCAGTCCTACCCCCTCCAGATATAGATTACTTCAGTTATGCATTAATCCAGTTATACATTACCCCAGTTCTTTTAAACCACTCTAGTTCTACACCAATCTAGTTATACTTTACTCCAGTTGTACATTCCTCCAGTTATGCATTCCTCCAGTTATTCATTATTCCATTTTTACCAACTTTCAGTTATACATTACTCCAGTTCTACATTACTTCAGTTCTATATTACTAAACTTCTACATTACTTCATTTCTACATTACTTCAGTTCCACAGTTAAACATCTACATTACTTCAATTCAACATTAATTCAGTTCTACATCTCTTTACTTCAACATTACTCAAGTTCCATATAATTAAATTTATTCAGCATGCCAGCTCTTTATCACTGCTGTTCTACATTGTGTTAGTGCCTCTTGAAATTCAACAATGTATGATTATGCTGTGCAAATACTGTTACTGGCTCATAATATTCTGTTAGATGGGCACAATACATCCTTTGGAACAAATCTGTCTCGCCAAGCCATTTTTTTGTAGTCTGCCAGGCTAATATAAAAGTACATTACGCCTTGGCCCAAAATTAAGAGAACAACTCATGGAACCCCATACAACATTTTTTGGCCTAATACTGCACAGAAAAGCTCAATCCCCATAGGACTAAAAAGATTTTAGGCACCTAATGCCACACAAAGAAAAACTTAATCCAATCTGCCAACTTAAAAAGCTTGCCCATCTTTGTTTTAGATATATTATTGTTTTTGTCATACCAATTATCTGTTAGTTTATTTTCCACAAGTATCTAATGTTTGTACCAATTCTCTGTTAGTTTATTTGCCATGTGTGTCTGATGTTCATACCAATTCTCAGATAGATATTTGTCATGAGTGTCTGATATTGATACAAATTCTCTGATAGTCTATTTGTCATGAGTGTCTGATGGTCATACCAATTCTCTAATAGTTTATTTTCCACAAGTGTCTGATGTTTGTATCAATTCTCTGTTAGTTTATTTGTCACGAGTGTCTGATGTTCTACTCCATTATTAAATAATAGCTTGAGTAATCTTATTCTGATTTTAGTCTCCTTTACTGAGTGATGAGGTTTTGCAAGTCAGACTGACATTTGCTGAAAATATTGCAGAACTGGCAGACTCTGCTGTCAAGTGAGTATCTTTCTATATTTGTCATATTAGTGTCTTTTTCTATATCTGGTCTTTATTTGTTGTCATTTAAAAAAAAAAGTTTTCTCAATCCAGTGATAAGATTGTGCAGCACAACATTGTGTTAGATCATGTAATATAATGTTACATGAAACAAACAATTTGTCATGGCCATGCAATTACTAGAGTCCAGTAATGTAGTCCAGTAATCTAGACTACAGGGGAGTAAACTCTGGTACAAGGGAGATTAAGGAATGGGAGATGTTAGAGCATGGTGTATAACATGTGGTACAAGGGAGATTAAGGAATGGGAGATGTTAGAGCATGGTGTGTAACATGTGGTACAAGGGAGATTAAGGATAGGTAGATGTTAGAGCATGGTGGGTAACATGTGACAGAGGGGAGATGATCTTAACTATACCAAATAATAATTGCATACATTTTTTCTGCAACCAAATTCTTTTTGACAATTTGCATTATTTTTGGTGGTTGTTTGGAAAACACAATAATTTTTTTGTTCTTAGAGATTATTGTATATATTTTTAAATAGAAATAAAGAATTGAACACTGAATCTAATAATGTAAGCTTTGTTGGTGTATGTATGATATGTGAGAAAATGGTGACAATGAAAATTGAAAATTTATAACTGACTCACATATTCTTGTCTGATCTCTGGAATCCACGAAATGCTGCTAAATACCTATGCCTATCACATTATAATGTTATTTCATAACCAAACTAACATGCTCACAATATAATCTGTGTAGATAAATAAAACATGTAGATGTCACTAACCTTGTTGATCCGTTCTTCACTAAGTCTAATAAAATAAGTTTGACACACAATTTTAAATATATTCAATGTGGAATATATTGTGGGTGGCTAAATGTCTAGAGCTATAGTTCCCAATGTCATAATCAAATTAACATGCTCATAATATTTTCTTTAAAAACAAATTCACAGCAATTCCTCATCATTAAAGTCACAATCCATAAGAATTTCTCTGGAAATGACTTCCATTTCAATTTGATTTGTACTGATTGCAACAGATGACTGAAAATGTATAAACTACTCTGATTTACCATCTGCTTTGTGCACAACCACATGGGAATAGGAAATTAGATTATTTCTAGTCATGTTTTTGCATTTTTCAGAATTAAAAACCTTAATTTAAACTGTTTATTGTAGTTACAAGACTGCATAGTAACAGGTAGCAATTTTGCTATCACTGCATTCAGTTAAAGAAAAATCATGTGTTTTTTTAGCACCGATGGTGTGCTAAAGGTTAAGGATAAGGAGATGTTAGAGCCTGATGCTCATAGCATGTGGTAGAAGAGGACAGCAAACTGTGTTCTACATAAATATTTCCCCGTTCTACATAGATCAAACTGTGTTCTACATAAATATTTCCCTGTTCTACATAGATCAAACTGTGTTCTACATAAATATTTCCCTGTTCTACATAGATCAAACTTTGTACTACATAAATATTTCCCTGTTCTACATAGATCAAACTGTGTTCTACATAAATATTTCCCTGTTCTACATAGATCAAACTGTGTTCTACATAAATATTTCCCTTTTCTACATAGATCAAACTGTGTTCTACATAAATATTTCCCTGTTCTACATAGATCAAACTGTGTACTACATAAATATTTCCCTGTTCTATATAGAGCATTTCTTGTTCTACATAGCATTCCCTGTTCTGCATAGAGCAAACCCTGTTCTGCGTAGAGCAAGCCATGTTCTATATAGAGAAAATCCTGTTTTACACAGAGCATACTGCTATAAATAGAGAAATCCTGTTCTATATTGAGCAAACCCATTCTACATAGAGAAAAAAAAATTATGAAAAAACCCCATTCTACATAGGACAAATCCTGTTCTACATTAACAAGCATACACACATTTTTATGTTTTATTTATACATAATGATGGTGCTCCAGAAATATATTCTAATCCACATTTTTAACAATTGCCAGATATCTTGAAATGGCTCAAGCTCAAGACATACGAGAAGTGATAGTTCAGCTCAAAGATCAACAGAAAGATAAAACATCAATCTCAGAGACAGTTGTTAATATCAAGGTCAGTGATGGATTTAAATAAAAAAACATTAAATACAAAAGTATATCTTATGGTGAGGTATGATCTTTTCAACTGTGGATGTTAGTCCAATTTGATTATGTCAGAGCCTTTAACAATAAAAACATAGTAGAGATTATGATTATGGTAGTCCAGTCACCACGGCCTCTGAGTCCACTGTGTTCTGTAACTCTTCAGTTATGAGTTATAAATATAACTTTTATTAAAATGTACTCACCTCTCTCATGATATTTATCCATGTAGTTAAATGTGTGATGGCTATTTTTATGGATGTTTAAAATAAATGGTTATCACTGATTTTGGAAGATGTCTTAGTAGATGATTTTTTATGGTGAATTTGTCATTGTTCTGAAGTTGACCTTGTTGATGGCTGTATTTGATGAACATTTTGTAGAATTGATGAGTTTTAAACCTTGATATAATGTAACTTTTTGATTTATTGGTGGAAATTTACATCATCTTGACTCATAGATTCAGATAAGAAAATTGATCCCACAGAATTGAGTTATGTATATTAAATATATGTTGTATATATTTTTGTGTCAATACTGTGTGATCTCTCTCTCTCTCTCTCACTCTCTGTGTGTGCATGCGTGCGTGCACTTGAGAGTATAACAGTATGATCTCTATGTGTTTATACTTGATAGTGATATCTGTGCGTGTAGACTTGAGAGAATGACAGAGTGATATGTGTAGACTTGTGTATGACAGAATAATACGTGTAGACTTGTGTATGACAGAGTGATAAGTATATGTGTAGATTTGTGTATGACAGAGTGGTATGTGTCTGTGTGGACTTGTGTATTACAGAGTAATACGTGTCTGTATAGACTTGTGTATGACAGAGTGATAAGTGTCTGTGTAGATTTGTGTCTGACAGAGTGATAAGTGTCTCTGTAGACTTGTGTATGGCAGTGATAAGTGTGTGTGTATAGACTTGTTTATGACAGTGATAACTGTGTGTGTAAGCTTGTGTGTGGTGTATAACAGTGATAAGTGTGTGTGTATAGACATGTGTATAGACTTGTGTATGACATTGATGTGTGTGTGTGTATAGACTTGTGTATGACAGCGATAAGTGTGTGTAGACTTGTGTATGACAGCGATAACTGTGTATAGACTTGTGTATGACAGCGATAAGTGTGTGTAGACTTGTGTATGACAGCGATAAGTGTGTATAGACTTGTGTGTGACAGTGATAAGTGTGTGTGTATAGACTTGATGGTTATCTAACTATGTTGTGCTGTGTGTGACAACAAAATCAGTGAATTTTTCAAAACTAATATTGGCGGTTCAACAAGGGTGTGCACTTTCACCAACATTATTTAACATTTTCCTAGAAGCAGTCATGAGAGAAGTGTTAGATGAATTATCTGCCGAAGACGGATGTGTCGGGCCATTGGCGCAAATAAAACGGCGACACAACGCATTTCCATTCTCTGGATTACATCCTGCTGGAAATCTAGTAGGACCATGATTCTGCTAAAAGAGATATCCAGTGGGAGTTTGAGAATGAACGCTGAAGAAGAAGAAGATGAATTCCACTCAACAACATTGATCAGATGTCGCCAAATTTTTAATCTCTGCTTCACTGATAATGTCGATCTGATGACAATAACAGATGCAAAACTACAAAAGTTAACAACAGGACAGAAAATATCTAGCAAAAAAACTTGGCATGTAGATCAACGTAGATAAGAGTACAATTTTGGTGAATAGAAGTACTAATTTAATCCCAACCAATATAAAGTTTAACAATCAAAGGTTTGAGGGGGTTTCAAAGTTTACTTATCTGGCAGCCCCGATTAGTGGTGATGGTAAATCAACCATCAATGTTTATTTAAACACCAAAATAACACTATTCAAAACAATTATTATGCCATAACTGTGCTACCAATGCCAAATATGGACAACAACAGCACAAGACAAACATAAACTTGTGACAGCTGAAATGGCATGTTTATGCAGAGACCTAGGAATATCACTAAGAGACAGAGAGAGGAATGAGGACATTGAAGACAAAGAACTGGCACCACCCCAATCTTGGAATATACTAAGAGACAACAGATCAATTGGTTTGTACATATCAGCAGATTACCATCAGACAGTACACCACAGCAAGCTATACTAAAACAAAGGTAGGTCCCATGGCATCTGCCATCAGGGATGAAGATAACTCTTCATGTACTAAGCCACAGTAACTATTAGGTGGGGTGGCCAGTTCCCTTCCGTGCTGTTTTTTTACCTTTCCTAACTCATGCTAGACAGATGCAGTGAAGGCAGACCTAGAGGCCGACCACAAAAACGATGGATCACTGAAATAAAATAGGTGAAAAATTCCACAATATACTCAGCATTCATGAGGACCATCTCCAGAAATTTCTTCTACCCCTGATGCTGAAAGGGAACAAAGGGTTTAGCTAATAGATAGATAGGTTAATAAACAGCTGAAGTTAAGAAAAGACTGTCAGTGGCCATGGCCACCATGACAAAATTAACCATTTTGGGAAGAAGGATCACCACCCGTGTTAAGATTAACTTATATAAATCTTTTAATTTTGTCAATATTTCTATATGGCTGTGAGACCTGCACTCTAACTGCTTAGAGAGGCTAAAACAGGTGTTTGAAAACATTATGCTATAGACATGTGTTGGGTATTTGTTACTGAGAACATAAGACCAATGTATTTGTGCATGATAGAATGAATGTTTTATCGGGTCAACAAGAACCAGTTAACAATCGTGAAAGTTTGTAAACTCTGGTGGTATGGGCACATGATGAGACATTTCTCTATGACAATTGTGTTTTTCACTGTATGGTGGAGAGTAGAAGAAGACGAGAAGACCAGAAGAAGATATGGTTGGATAATATCAAGGACTGGACAGTGTGTGAAGTTTCCAAACTCATCAAGATGGTAGAGGATAGATATGTATGGACATTTTCTGCATCGAATGTGACAACCCTACAGCCCTGATGGGTCATGGGGTCTTATCGTTATCACTATTATTATTATTATTATTAACTATGCTGTTTGTACTTGATTTTTTTCAGAAAAGCGCTGAGGAGCTCAAGCCAGAAATTCAGCAGGTGAAAATAATATTTAAACATTTCTTTTTGATTATACAAGCATTATTTATTAATTCTAGTGAATTGCCAGACCCAGAAGAGGATCAAGAATAACACCATGTATGTCGTATGTCTGCGATGTATGTCATAAGAGGTGACTAAGGTGGTTTGTGGGTGGAATTGGCTATCCCGCCATATAGATCAAAGTTTAGCCAGAAGCATCGTTGAAGCAAATGTGTCAGGCTAAAAGTGTCTGGATAGTGGGATCAGAGTTGGTGATATCAGCACAATGTCCGTTCACTTTTAGCAGCCTGCATCAAAATAGATTTTTTTTTCTGTCACTGCATTCTTTTTTGATGTTCATCATCATCATCAAGTGCCGTCTCCGCAACGAAGGTTGGCTGCAACGTATCTCCAACATCTCCTGTCTCTTGTCTTGGTGGTGCACTCTGCTAGACTGTAACCTGTCCATCGTGTAATGTTACTCTCCCACTTGTATCTCTGCCTACCTCTTGCTCGCTTCCCTTTGACTTTACCCTCAAGTAAGGTCTTCAATAGGGTGTCATGTCTTTTAATGTGTCCAAAGTATTTTATTTGCCTGATCTTTATTTCTCTTAGTAGTTCTTTCTTCATATTAAGTGTTTTTAGCACCTCTTTATTTGTTTTCTTCTCTTTCCATGATGTTCTCCCTATTCTTCTATATACCCACATCTCAAAGGCATCAATTTTGATGTTACACGTTATTTATAGAGGATATTTAGAAAATGCAATAATGTTTATGGTTTGGGGATTTTTATATAATTTTTAAAGATGAAAATAAAGGAAGGATTACTTAATGTAATGATGTAAGTTTTGTTAGTGTATGTGTGTTTTGTGAAAAAATGGTGAAAATGAAAAATGCAAAAAAATTCACAAACATAAGTGGTTAACCTATTCTTGTTCAGTATATACAATGCAAGATATAATGCTGATAAATGCCCAGGTCTATTCTATTTCTGATGTCATTTCATAACCAAACTAATGTGTTAATAATATCATCTGTGAAAACAAATGAAACATATCAATCTCACTAACATTATCAGATAGACATAATGATCCTTCATATAAATGTCCTCAAAAATTATTGCATTTCGAGTGATTTTGATGGATTATAGAGAGATCTCAAGAATATTTACTAAAACAACACAACCTTAAGCTTTGCAAACACAAAGTATGATACTTTCGTGAATAATGAAATGTGTTAATCTCTCTAACGTTATCAGCTAGGACTAATGATTCTGCAATTTCAGTGTATCATATGCAGGATATAATGCAGTTAAATGCCTAGGCCTAATCTATTTATAATGTAATTTCATAACCAAACTAATGTATAATGTATTGGGGAGAATATGCTAAGTAGACTGCTGATTATAATGTGAGTCTGAAAACAGGAGTGTTACCAGAGGAGTGGCTACATAGCTATCTTATACCCGTGCCAAAACCAGGCAAAGATGCTGCTGACATAAAAGGTTATTGCATCATCACACTGCAGAATGTGTACGGTAAGATTCTGGAAAGAATTGTTGCTAGACGCATAACCAGGAAACTTGATATCAAGGTGATCTCCCAAATAACCTAGGTGCATACAGACCCAGAAAAGACACAGCCACAAATGAAGCAGTTCTTGCATATGAAGTTTATGAGGGTTTTCAGAATAAAGAGGAATCTGTAGTTGCTGTGATATATAAAGATCAATGCATATAATAGACTATTAATAACAGTTAATAACTAATTTATCAGTGAATAAATGACGATGAAATGGGACAGACTTAACTAATCTACCAGTGAACAAGTGACTATGAAAGAGGTTAGGGACTAACTATTCTATCAGTGAATGAATGACCATGAAAGAGTTACACAACATTGTAGTGTCAGAGGAAAGTAAAGATCTGTGTGTAGTATCATCTATTATTTTTCTATCTACAAGCTATCTACATCATACCTAAACCCTCTTTCTGCAGAGAACATCACTTTATTGAAACAGTTGTATTTCATATCAAGAAATTGAGATTCTCAGATGCTAATGTAAAGAGATAAATTACTGAAAAAAATTAGAGAAAGGTAGTGAAGATTTATAAGGGCATAAAATGAGGTACAAAATTGAACATTTAGTCAGCAAAGGAATGATGAAGGGGAGCGGAGAGAGAGAGAGAGGAAAACAGAGAAGTTGCTAAATGGGTTGTCATCATGGCATGAGAGAATGTCACCAAACTTATTAGCAACACAAGAGACAGAGTTGGAGAGAAACATCACTTATGTGCCACTTGACATGGCACTTGATTGTAGTTTGATGTCACAATTAATTTTGTGTCACATATTATTTCAGGAATAACGAGTGTTTTACAATAGTATTTATTACTTTTTTGGAAAGTCCCGAAGATCACATAATCAACATCTGACCATGACTCTGAAACGGGCTGCTGAAATAGAGGGTGGAGCATTTATGAGAATGTCCCACTTACTGTGAAGCCAGTTTCTAATCAAGAATCAAGTGTTTATTAGGACACCACAGATCAACCGACCATAGCAAGTTTGAAGATTTCATCACAAATAGTGTGATTTAAGAAATATAAAACACCAAGAATATGTCAAACGTCATAAGAAAATGCAGATGAAAATACCTTGGTCACGTTTTAAGATTAGATGAAAACAGAATAAACCAACAAGCCATTACGTGGACACTTGAGGGTAAAAGAAAATAAGGAAGGCCTAGAGCAACCCTGAAACACCATACTTAAAGAAGGGAAATAATAGGCTGCAAGACTATACAAGAACTAAAACTGTAGGCAGTGACTGCAACACATGGAGAATCAAAACCTCTGCCCTTTGTGCTGCCTGCAGCATGAAAGGAACAAACTAAATAACCTGACATACTATTTGACTTCTGCCTCTGTAGCTTAGTTTATCTTGGTTCACAATCATAAAGTTAATCTTCCCTGGTACCTCATGGTAAATCTTAGGCAGGGGATCATCCTGGCATTGTGGTTAAGCCGTTTGCTGTGTACTCAAGAGGTTTTGGATTTGAATCCAGCTCATGTCCTGTTTGTGTGTTTTTTTTAGATCCCGGGGATTATCACTTAGAGCTTCATGTTATGGGTGGTACTCTTGATAGGTGGTGTGCTGTTTCATTGAGAGGGACAGTATATATGAGAAACTCAAGTACAATGAGATCAGTCTTCTACACCATATAAACGTATTTTTGAAATATTTTAAAGAAATATTGTAACTAAATGTTGAGATTTGATGTTTACCAATGACAGGTGGAGTCTAACTATGACATGGAGCTTCAACAACTGAAAGATTTGATACATCAGAAAATTTTTCAGCTATTGAGTGATTCTAACCATGCAGTAAAGATGACTTTAATGGCTAATGGAATGGATAAACTGTGTCTGTTCTTTGGCCGCCAGAAAGGTGAGTTTAAAATATTTCTAACCACTTACACTATGAGTTAACTCTTAACATTTTATACTGTGAAGTATTGACTCTCTAACCACCATGATTGACTCTCTTACCACTTATACTGTGAAGTATTGACTCTCTAACCACCATGATTGACTCTCTTACCACTTATACTGTGAAGTATTGACTCTCTAACCACCATGATTGACTCTCTTACCACTTATACTGTGAAGTATTGACTCTCTAACCACCGTGATTGACTCTCTTACCACTTATACTGTGAAGTATTGACTCTCTAACCACCATGATTGACTCTCTTACCACTTATACTGTGAAGTATTGACTCTCTAACCACCGTGATTGACTCTCTTACCACTTATACTGTGAAGTATTGACTCTCTAACCACTGTGATTGACTCTCTTACCACTTATACTGTGAAGTATTGACTCTCTTACCACTGTGATTGACTCTCTTACCACTTATACTGTGAAGTATTGACTCCTTATTGAAGTTTTGTTGGTTTTAACCTTACGGACCCCATAGGCATCTGGAAATTTTGACGACATTACGTTACCAAGACCCATCGGCGCCTCCAGTCATCTTCGTTGCTATGCTCCGATTCCTCGCTATGAAATCAGACGAAGTTTAGCTCACATGAAGTAGAATTCCCGCCACATGAATCTAGGAATACATCACAGTCTAAAGGTCACATTCCTTTATACATTATGATTGTAAGAAGGAGAATGTCGACTGATTTATTCACCGAAAGTCTAGAGCGAATTCTGTTGATTTTTGACGCCATATTTTACTATCAAATGTAGTACCGCATGGCATGGTGTGGTATCTGTATGGTTACATTATATATAGAGTGCTAATATGACATCTGTATGGTTACATTGTAGAGTGGTAATATGACACCTGTATGGTTACATTGTAGAGTGGTAATATGACACCTGTATGGTTACATTATAGAGCGTAACATGACATGTATGGTTACATTATAGAGTGGTAATATGATATCTGTATAGTTACACTATTGCATTTTGGTGTGATATCTGTATGATTACATTATAGAATGTTGGTGTGGTATCTGTATGATTACATTATAGATTGTTGGTGTGGTATCTGTATGATTACATTATAGAATGTTGGTGTGGTATCTGTATGATTACATTATAGATTGTTGGTGTGGTATCTGTATGATTACATTATAGATTGTTGGTGTGGTATCTGTATGATTACATTATAGATTGTTGGTGTGGTATCTGTATGGTTACATAGAATGGTGATATGACACTGACATGGTTATATATCAATATTTGTGTGCTGATGTGGATGTAGGATGAATAATATCTGTTTGCATCTCTCCTCAGCCAATGACATACTTTTGTCACACATTGTAACCTTCCTGAATGTCAAGGTCAGTGATACAAATGTATTGTTATATGTGGGCTTGATTGAGTGTATTATCACACTTGATGCCATTGACATATGTATTTGTCTATGTATATAAATGGAAATATGTAGGATAATTTTTTATTATTTGGACAGAAGTAATAAGTTTTCTTTCAGCAGTTGCTTCATGCCTTTCTAGCAATATTAATGATGTTCATCCTTCCCAAGCGAAGATGAGCATGGCATGAAAAGCAATGGATATATGGTGAACAAGTAGGGAAAAAAACCATTTGTGATTGTCTAATTTGGTTTTTGTTTGTGAAGTTATAGATACCCGATGAGTCAGATTCATGCCAGGAAAATTCTGTGCTTGTCTGGCACACAGACGATGTGGTCAGTCCAGCAAAGTTAGGAATTAGTCAGCAGGGCATGGATACAATATTATATGAGAAGAAGTACAGAAAATGTTACAAAACATGATTATCAGATTTGTACACATAGTTGCATGTCAGAAAGGGGTTGCCATACTGGCCATTTTATGATATGACATTTTTCAGTTGACCATTTTAAAGTTTTTGGTTATTTTTTGCAAGAAGATTAACAACTGTAATAAGACAGGAACTATAACAGAACAACAGTTGTAACGAAACAACTGTAGCAGGATAATAAATGTAATGAGACAACAGTAACTTGACAATAATTGTAATATGACAACTGTAGCAATACAATTATAGCAAGACAGTTGTAATAAGATAACTGTAACATGGAAACTGAATAAGACAACTGTAATATGGCAACTGTAACAAGAAAATAATGCAGCAACTAATAAGACAATGCTAGCACAATAGTTATAATAAAATAGTAACACAACTGTAGCAAGACAACAGTAACACAACTGTAACAAGGCAACAGTAACACAACTGTAATAAGACAACATAACACAATAACTGTAATGAGACAGTTCTAGCGAGAGAGCTGCAATAAGACAACTGTAACAAGACAGCAAATTAGCACTGCTATCTAAAAAAGCTAGTCTTGTTTGAAACATATTGCAGTGGCTTGAATTTTGAAATGTTTGTTTAGTGATACATTTTGAATATAGTGCTGTTGGGGACATTTGTTTGATGATACTACTTGTAATGTTTCTCTAGTTATAGTTGGTGATGGTGATATTGTTACTGTTTGTGATTATTTATTGGGGTAATGATATTGTATGTGTAGTGATGGTGTTTGGTGATCACAATATGAGTGATGTGTAGTGATGGTGTTTGGTGATCACAATATTAGTGATGTGTAGTGATGGTGTTTGGTGATCACAATATTAGTGATGTGTAGTGATGGTGTTTGGTGATCACAATATTAGTGATGTGTAGTGATGGTGTTTGGTGATCACAATATGAGTGATGTGTAGTGATGGTCTTTGGTGATCACAATATTAGTGATGTGTAGTGATGGTGTTTGGTGATCACAATATGAGTGATGTGTAGTGATGGTGTTTGGTGATCACAATATGAGTGATGTGTAGTGATGGTGTTTGGTGATCACAATATTAGTGATGTGTAGTGATGGTGTTTGGTGATCACAATATTAGTGATGTGTAGTGATGGTGTTTGGTGATCACAATATTAGTGATGTGTAGTGATGGTGTTTGGTGATCACAATATTACTGATGTGTAGTGATGGTGTTTGGTGATCACAATATTAGTGATGTGTAATGATGGTGTTTGGTGATCACAATATGAGTGATGTGTAGTGATGGTGTTTGGTGATCACAATATTACTGATGTGTAGTGATGGTGTTTGGTGATCACAATATGAGTGATGTGTAGTGATGGTGTTTGGTGATCACAATATTAGTGATGTGTAGTGATGGTGTTTGGTGATCACAATATTAGTGATGTGTAATGATGGTGTTTGGTGATCACAATATTAGTGATGTGTAGTGATGGTGTTTGGTGATCACAATATTAGTGATGTGTAGTGATGGTGTTTGGTGATCACAATATTACTGATGTGTAGTGATGGTGTTTGGTGATCACAATATTAGTGATGTGTAATGATGGTGTTTGGTGATCACAATATGAGTGATGTGTAGTGATGGTGTTTGGTGATCACAATATTACTGATGTGTAGTGATGGTGTTTGGTGATCACAATATTAGTGATGTGTAATGATGGTGTTTGGTGATCACAATATGAGTGATGTGTAGTGATGGTGTTTGGTGATCACAATATTAGTGATGTGTAGTGATGGTGTTTGGTGATCACAATATTAGTGATGTGTAATGATGGTGTTTGGTGATCACAATATTAGTGATGTGTAATGATGGTGTTTGGTGATCACAATATGAGTGATGTGTAATGATGGTGTTTGGTGATCACAATATTAGTGATGTGTAATGATGGTGTTTGGTGATCACAATATTAGTGATGTGTAGTGATGGTGTTTGGTGATCACAATATGAGTGATGTGTAGTGATGGTGTTTGGTGATCACAATATGAGTGATGTGTAGTGATGGTGTTTGGTGATCACAATATTAGTGATGTGTAGTGATGGTGTTTGGTGATCACAATATGAGTGATGTGTAGTGATGGTGTTTGGTGATCACAATATGAGTGATGTGTAGTGATGGTGTTTGGTGATCACAATATGAGTGATGTGTAATGATGGTGTTTGGTGATCACAATATTAGTGATGTGTAGTGATGGTGTTTGGTGATCACAATATGAGTGATGTGTAGTGATGGTGTTTGGTGATTGTGATATTATTGATGGTGTTTGGTGATCACAATATTAGTGATGTGTAGTGATGGTGTTTGGTGATCACAATATTACTGATGTGTAGTGATGGTGTTTGGTGATCACAATATGAGTGATGTGTAGTGATGGTGTTTGGTGATCACAATATGAGTGATGTGTAGTGATGGTGTTTGGTGATCACAATATTAGTGATGTGTAGTGATGGTGTTTGGTGATCACAATATGAGTGATGTGTAGTGATGGTGTTTGGTGATCACAATATTAGTGATGTGTAGTGATGGTGTTTGGTGATCACAATATTAGTGATGTGTAGTGATGGTGTTTGGTGATCACAATATTAGTGATGTGTAGTGATGGTGTTTGGTGATCACAATATGAGTGATGTGTAGTGATGGTGTTTGGTGATCACAATATGAGTGATGTGTAGTGATGGTGTTTGGTGATCACAATATGAGTGATGTGTAATGATGGTGTTTGGTGATCACAATATTAGTGATGTGTAGTGATGGTGTTTGGTGATCACAATATGAGTGATGTGTAGTGATGGTGTTTGGTGATCGTGATATTATTGATGGTGTTTGGTGATCACAATATTAGTGATGTGTAGTGATGGTGTTTGGTGATCACAATATTACTGATGTGTAGTGATGGTGTTTGGTGATCACAATATGAGTGATGTGTAGTGATGGTGTTTGGTGATCACAATATTAGTGATGTGTAGTGATGGTGTTTGGTGATCACAATATTAGTGATGTGTAGTGATGGTGTTTGGTGATCACAATATGAGTGATGTGTAGTGATGGTGTTTGGTGATCACAATATTAGTGATGTGTAGTGATGGTGTTTGGTGATCACAATATGAGTGATGTGTAGTGATGGTGTTTGGTGATCACAATATGAGTGATGTGTAGTGATGGTGTTTGGTGATCACAATATGAGTGATGTGTAGTGATGGTGTTTGGTGATCACAATATTAGTGATGTGTAGTGATGGTGTTTGGTGATCACGATATGAGTGATGTGTAGTGATGGTGTTTGGTGATCACAATATTAGTGATGTGTAGTGATGGTGTTTGGTGATCACAATATTAGTGATGTGTAGTGATGGTGTTTGGTGATCACAATATTACTGATGTGTAGTGATGGTGTTTGGTGATCGTGATATTATTGATGGTGTTTGGTGAACACAATATTAGTGATGTGTAGTGATGGTGTTTGGTGATCATGATATTGGTGATGATAGTGATGGTGTTAGATGATCATGATATTGGTGGTGTGTAGTGATGGTGTTAGATGATGTTGATATTGGTGATGCTCAAATTGGGACATGTGCTACTAATGTGTTTTTATTGTTTGAACTGGTAGTATGTAGTGTTGATGTCTGGTATTTGTAGTCTTGAAGTGATTTATGTTAGATATATCTAGTTATCAGATTACTTTTTGGATATGTCAAAGTACACACATTTTGATAATGATAATGCTTTGCCAGGATGACTGGCGACTCCGAGCTTGCTTCTTTAAGACAGTGGTTGATGTGACAATGTACGTTGGATGGCAGTGTTCGGAAGTCTTACTCCCTTTGCTACAACAGGTCAGTTAGTCAAATTATCAACCGGTGTATACACTTGCAATTACAGGTTCATAAAGTTGTTTATAAAGTTCAGAGACTGATATGTGTGTGTGTATACGTGGGGGGAGGGAGGCGGCTAAAAAGTAGACATATTTATCAGTACTTATAGTTCCAACCAATAGAAAATAATCAAAGCTTGAGGAGTTAAAAGATGTCAAAGATGTTCTTCAAGGTATGGTGGAGGGTGGAAAAAGACAAGGTTGCCAGAACAAGACATGGCTAGATAATATCAAGTACAGAAGACATGGCTAGATAATATCAAGTACAGAAGACATGGCTAGATAATATCAAGTACAGAAGACATGGCTAGATAATATCAAGTACAGAAGACATGGCTAGATAATATCAAGTACAGAAGACATGGCTAGATAATATAAAGTACAGTACAATGAAATTTCCAAATTTATTAGGATGGTAGAGATGCATGGAGATCTTTCTGCAACAAATGTCTCAATGTGACACTGCGAACCTGACGGGTTATGGGTTGTATTATTATTATTGTTATTATTTTTAGTATTATTATAGTTTGATATGTCTGTTGCTGTTAGTACTATATAGTTTGATATGTCTGTTGTTGTTAGTACTTTATAGTTTGATATGTTTGTTGTTGTTAGTACTTTATAGTTTGATATGTCTGTTGTTGTTAGTACTTTATAGTTTGATATGTTTGTTGTTGTTAGTACTTTATAGTTTGATATGTTTGTTGTTGTTAGTACTTTATAGTTTGTTGTTGTTAGTACTTTATAGTTTGATATGTTTGTTGTTGTTAGTACTTTATAGTTTGTTGTTGTTAGTACTTTATAGTTTGTTGTTGTTAGTACTTTATAGTTTGTTGTTGTTAGTACTTTATAGTTTGATATGTTTGTTGTTGTTAGTACTTTATAGTTTGTTGTTGTTAGTACTTTATAGTTTGTTGTTGTTAGTACTTTATAGTTTGTTGTTGTTAGTACTTTATAGTTTGATATGTTTGTTGTTGTTAGTACTTTATAGTTTGTTGTTGTTAGTACTTTATAGTTTGTTGTTGTTAGTACTTTATAGTTTGTTGTTGTTAGTACTTTATAGTTTGTTGTTGTTAGTACTTTATAGTTTGATATGTTTGTTGTTGTTAGTACTTTATAGTTTGATATGTTTGTTGTTGTTAGTACTTTATAGTTTGTTGTTGTTAGTACTTTATAGTTTGATATGTCTCTTTTATTAGAACTTTATAGTTTGATATGTCTATTAGTACTTTATAGTTTGATATGTCTCTTTTATTAGTACTTTATAGTTTGACATGTCTCTTCTATTAGTACTTTATAGTTTGATATGTCTCTTTTATTAGTACTTTATAGTTTGATATGTCTCTTTTATTAGTACTTTATAGTTTGACATGTCTCTTCTATTAGTACTTTATAGTTTGATATGTCTCTTCTATTAGTACTTTATAGTTTGACATGTCTATTAGTACTTTATAGTTTGACATGTCTCTTCTATTAGTACTTTATAGTTTGATATGTCTATTAGTACTTTATAGTTTGATATGTCTATTAGTACTTTATAGTTTGACATGTCTCTTCTATTAGTACTTTATAGTTTGATATGTCTATTAGTACTTTATAGTTTGATATGTCTCTTTTATTAGTACTTTATAGTTTGATATGTCTCTTTTATTAGTACTTTATAGTTTGACATGTCTCTTCTATTAGTACTTTATAGTTTGATATGTCTCTTTTATTAGTACTTTATAGTTTGACATGTCTCTTCTATTAGTACTTTATAGTTTGATATGTCTCTTTTATTAGTACTTTATAGTTTGATATGTCTCTTCTATTAGTACTTTATAGTTTGACATGTCTATTAGTACTTTATAGTTTGACATGTCTCTTCTATTAGTACTTTATAGTTTGATATGTCTCTTTTATTAGTACTTTATAGTTTGATATGTTTGTTGTTTTTAGTACTTTATAGTTTGATATGTCTCTTTTATTAGTATTTTATAGTTTGATATCTGTTGTTAGTATTTAATAGTTTGATGTGTCTGTTGTTATTAACACTCTCCAATGTGAATTGCAGGGTCTAAGTGACACAGAGGAGTTTGTGATTGCGGAGGATCTCTATGCACTCAAGCAACTAACCCGCCACAGACTATTGACTAAGACCATGATGCAGACGCTGGTCTGTGATGCTGCACCTCTTTTGGCTCACCCTGTAAGTGTTTATTCTCTTGTGAAAAGGCCTGTCGTCCCATGGCATTACTTCTACATGTGATTATTGTAAGTCTGCTAGACTTGTTTCTGTTACTTCATTACACCTTGTGTGTGTGACATGCATGGTGACTTGTGTTGTCACAAGTTATTATTGTCTCATTCATCACTGTGTTCAGTGTATTATTGCCTACATAATCTTTTAATTCCTTTATGGGCTGACTATCTGTTGGTACCTGATTGTCTTTTATTTCTTGTATACATTGAATATCTATTAGTTTTTACATAAATTGAGTATCTATTAGTTCTTACATAAATTGAGTATCTATTAGTTCTTACATAAATTGAGTATCTATTAGTTCTTACATAAATTGAGTATCTATTAGTTCCTACTTAAAATTGAGTATCTTTAGTTCCTACATAATTGAATATTAATTGCTACATAAATAGAGTATTTATTAGTTCATACATAAATTGAGTATCTATTAGTTCCTACATACATTGAATGCCTAGTTCCTATATAAATTGAGTATTTGTTAGTTCTTACATAAATTGAGTGTATATAAGTTCTTGCATAAATAGAGTTTCTATTAGTTCCTACATAAAGTGAATATCTGTTTGTTCTAGCCAGAGAATAACTATCACACCTCCAGGAAGGTAGTTTTCAACCGATGCACTGCTCCGAGCCACTGTAGCCAAGATAGGGTTCACTGTGCTCATTCCCCGCCACAAAATGACTACTGGTTATGCTGAACTTCTCTATTGCTCTAGACATGCAACCAAATGTTTCAGTCAAAAGGATTGTCACATCCTGAGTCACTGTGCCTCTATGATGGGTCTCAGCATTAGGAAAAAACAGTGCTGTCAGTTTCCTCCTCCCCAGTGCTGCACAGTACATCTCTGGCTACCTCCCAACCACAGAGGGTGCATACATATATTCAAATAAACATGAAACACAATTCAACAACAAAATAACAGCACAAGGAGCATAATTGTATAGATGACGTGCCATGAAGCTTCTATAAGAAGATAACCTCAATATAATGGCATGTCATCTACTAAGGTTTTCTGTTGCATGGGTGGTTTGTCTAGTGGGCCATTGGTGAGACTCACAGATGCAACTTCATGCGTATATTATTACTGAAAATGGTATAGTTTATATATTATGCCTGGTTTCATATTATTACTGAAAGTGGTATAGTTTATATATTATATTTCATTCATTCATTTTCCTTTTGCGCTGAAGTTAGTGCATAGGGCAGAGGTCAGATCTCTCCAATTCTGTCTGTTCAAAGCTATTCTGTGCAGTTCTTGAATAGTATGGATATTGATTGTTTTACTTTCTCAAAGTATTGTTCTTCTGACTGTTTCTTTTGGTCTACCCCTGGCTCTTTTGCATGTAGTTATCCATTCAAGAGATTGGTGCTGTATTCTGTTGATGTCTGCAAGTAGGACATGCCCAATGTACGACCAACAGTGTTTTCTGATAGCATCTGTGTTGAAATTTTGATGTGTCTCTTCTCTGATTTTATCATATATTATATTTGGCTTCATATTATTGCAGTCAGACAGTACATCTTTTGCCAAGTTTGGCACATATGGCGGATGTCATAGTTCTCCGTGCCTGTCGGTCAATTGCCAAGGATTGCAGGTCTTGTGCATTTATGCCTGTTGATTTTAATTCATTCATAAATGTTCTTCTGAGTGTTGTTTTTGGTCTTCCCTGTTTTCTTTTCCTGTCTGGTGTCCACATGAAGACTTGTCATGGAATTCTGTCTTCCTTCATTCTAAGTATGTGGTCGATGTATGTCCAATTGCATTTTCTGATGATGTTCGTCACATATTCTTGTTTTATCTCCTCTTTTAGTATGTTGTTTGATTTGAAGTCTTTCCAATTAGTGTTTGTGATTTTTCTGAGGCATCTATTTTCGAATGCAAATTTTTATATGTTTGTAAATTGGATCAGATTTTATACATTTGTATATGTGATCAGTATTTATATGTTTGTATATGGGTTTGGTGTTTATATGTGGTATATTATTATGGATGATGGTATATTTTATATATTATATCTGGTTTGTATTTACAGGGACCATGGGTTAGACAAGCAGCTGTTGGGTTTATCACAGCTGTTGCTGGAGCATATGATATTCCAGATTTGCATTGTAAACTACTACCTCAGCTGAAACCATTCCTCAGAAGAAATGTTATGCAGCTGCGTAAACCAGTCAGTGTTTGTATATTTTGTAGTGTTTGATTTTTGAAGGAGACATAGTGCATATACATGTTTGTATGTAGGATCAGTGTTTATACATGTTTGCATAGTGGATCAGTGTTTATATTTTTTGTATGTAGGATCAGTGTTTATAAACACATTTTGAAATAATGAAGTGTTGAGACTTAGATCATAATATCCATTGATTTCCCCTGAGACATAATCAACTGAAACTGAATTCAATTGAGCAGGGTTTTGATATCTGGAGACCACTGTTTCCACTTTGTTCTACTATTTGCTAGTGCACATATTCTTATCCATTAGCATAGATTTTGGACTTGATGCACAAGACTTATGTATATAAATGCCTGTAGAAGTTCCTATAATAAAAATATAACTGGTGTAAATAGAGCATGCTATTAGCTTTTTTTCAGGTAAAAAAAGTGTAGAAAATGTAGAAAAAAGTAGGAAAAAAGATAGAAGTAGTCCAGAAAAGTGGTGTTCAAAATTTTTAAGCCTTCAGAGATAATTTTTGCACATATGCACTCTTGTCTTAGATGGAACATTTTGGCAAGAGACCACAGATAAAATTGGGAATATAAGGGTACAGTGTTTTATAAACCATATTGGCATGAAGTTGATTTATAGTGAGTTTGTTTGTTTACAGTCCATGCTATACATTCAAAGTAAAAAGTCCTGATTCTGAATACTGATTCTATGAGTATGCTTCTAAATATTGAGTCAGGCTATCTATGCCATCATGGTTGGAGTTGATGGTGAAATCTATGCTTAGAGTTACCTTCATTTTTGCACCTGGACATGTGTTAGGAAAAATGAAATAGCAGACAGACTTGCCAGCGTGGCCACTGTGCTAGTGGTATTTCAATAGACTGTGCTGATATTTTGAATGGAATCAATGAGTTGGACATGTTTGAAGATATGGGGTATATTTCTTCTTCCATGTATATAGTTATAATTCAGGACCTGAGAGTGAAGCATGGTGTTGCAAGAAACAAGCGGCATATAGAAATCAAAAGAAGAGTTATCAACCAATACAGATTTGGAACAGTCATTTACCACATGCTGAAGGACATACTGAGTATGAGATCGGTGCAACTTTGACTTGTCCGAAGTGCCATTGATGATGATATGACAATTAAGTAGAAAATAATTGGTTTAATATAATGCTCAAATTCTCACATTCTTCTATCCTACTTTGCATAGAATGTTTCTTATTTAAAAAAAAATTTCAATCTGGCCTCTGATAACAACTATGATAATGTATTATTGTCACTGATTACTAAAATAACTAATAAATAGCAAAAATACCAAATGTAAAATGTCTCTGAAAAATAATAAAAAAGCAAAGGAACATAGGGTAAAAAAACAGATATGTAGTGAGCACTGCAGCAAAATACAAAATAGAATAACGATATCAACAGAAACAAATAACATTGCGACTAAAAAGTCTTCATCAGGACAAAAACAAACAAGAAATGAATATTACAGGCAGAATCATGGTGTAAGAGAGCAGCAAAAGGAGATAATAAGGGAGATAAGATAATAGAAAAAGGAGAAAACAGACAAATACAGTAAGAACAGAAAAATAAAGTAAACAGGAAAAGCAACAGAGCAAGTATAATAAAAGAAAAAAATATCTGATATCAAAGAGAAAACAACTTATCTGAAATTCTGTATAGTAGAACAGAATGGTTGAAGTAAATGTCTTTCAGTGAAAGTAGAGAAAGGAACAAGGACTTTTCCCACCAAATGGTCCAAAACCTTTATCAAGAAACAACCAGGAAGTATAATTAAACACAAACAATACAATCAAATTCTGGTAATCAAGTGACAATAATACATTTTTGTTAGTGTTATCCATTCTGATATTTGTTGCTGCTGCACTCTCTACTCACTCTTTGTCTGATACCCTCTGATAGTTTGTTTATTATTTAATTTCTCCTCTGCTATCCTACTCTTGATTTAAATGAAGGACCAGCCATCTCATCTCCTACCTGATGTTAAGAGGGTGCCAAGATATCTACTTAATTTAATGTTGTATCATTGATATTTATACTGTAGCTTGACACACCTGTTCCAATTCTAAACTCATTCCAATTGGAATGAGCAGTTACAAAAGTCAAGTTAAGAAGAAATATGATTAAGCAGTTTCAAAAGTCAAGTTAGGAACTGTTATTAAGCAGTTACAAAAGTCAAGTTAGGAACTGTTATTAAGCAGTTACAAAAGTCAAGTTAAGAACTGTGATTAAGCAGTTACAGAAGTCAAGTTGAGAACTGTGATTAAGCAGTTACAAAAGTCAAGTTAGGAACTGTTATTAAGCAGTTACAAAAGTCAAGTTAGGAACTGTGATTAAGCAGTTACAAAAGTCAAGTTAGGAACTGTTATTAAGCAGTTACAAAAGTCAAGTTAGGAACTGTTATTAAGCAGTTACAAAAGTCAAGTTAAGAACTGTGATTAAGCAGTTACAAAAGTCAAGTTAAGAACTGTGATTAAGCAGTTACAAAAGTCAAGTTAAGAACTGTGATTAAGTTTAACATTGTATAAGATGTTACTGGCTTTTATTTGGATAAACTCCAGAATACACTCAACATCTCTTCTCATCACCCTTTGACTCCTTCCTCCCTTTTGTTTGTCCTTCTGCAGGCAGTGCTTATGGATGCCCTTGGTGAACCAGTACCACGAGAAGTCTTTGATTACTTGCTCAGGTCACCTCAGCTTGAACCTGTGTTTGAAATCTTCACTAAACAGATCTATATTCGTAGTTTATCTCGGCAGCCACGCAGTGTTTATCCAGAATTAGATGAGCGTCTTTCACAGGTTAGTTTTTATGGCAGTATATTCTTAATAATATTATACTTTATATATCTACTTATATTCCTGAAGTTTTACTAATCACTGGTAGCACACATAATAATATAAACAAATCAACATTTTGACCAAAAGGA
The DNA here is from genome assembly GCA_034231615.1 of Meghimatium bilineatum. NCBI lineage: Eukaryota > Metazoa > Mollusca > Gastropoda > Stylommatophora > Philomycidae > Meghimatium > Meghimatium bilineatum. The sequence continues at coordinate 21,741,738 of CM067300.1, forward strand.
CTTTATCAAGACAATATAACACAATACAATGAGTAATAACAGCACTATTCTAGTTCACATTAGCATGGCAGAACTAAATATAGATACACCCGGAAGAGTAAAAAACTAGAAGGTCTAAGGTGAGACAACACAAACAGAAAATAGGTAGAACACACCCAAATATTTTAATGTGTTAAGACTTTTTGATTGAAACGTTGATTTGTGTGTATTCTTATGTGTGTTACCAGTGATTAGCAAAACTTGATTACCCTGTTCTAAGGTTCACCTGCTATTAGTGCATATTATTGATTTATAGTCCTAGATCTGTCTTTGATTACATTGTGACAAGTTTTGACTTGAGATCAAGAGCCAAGCTGGTAACATGGTCTTATATGTTATTCAAGAGATAATGGCATATGTCGCAGCTTACGTAGTCATGAATGACATGACAACCAAGTTGCAGATTAATAGGACACTCACTCAAATGAGTTACTGATCTAACATTTAAAAGTGTTCTCTACACTTTTTGATGCAGACTCTATGGAAATTATGGGTTACAAGAAGATATTAAAGAATAGGACTGCAGTATAACTGGCTACCAATAGGTAAATATAGAGTTACAATAGTAGTTGCATTTTGTGCTAATCTGTAGGTTTTGTATTTGTTCATGATGAAGGGTTTTGGTTGAAATGTCATTTCTCTTTTTTTCTTCTGAACTGTATTAATGCTGTGTTGATTATTGATCTGTTATGTGTCTTTGTACAGGTGTTTCGTAAGTTGACATCTCTTGGCTTGACTGACAAGTCTGAAGGTAAATTACTGGTAGGTTGATTTAATGTTTGCTATCATGTTAGTGTACCTGTCATATTCTTTGTAGCTGTAGATTTTGGTGTTGGTTAGTTGGCAAATCATCATCATGGCACTCCGGACATACCCTTAGGTGCGTCGATCTCATAATTAATATGTTCTTTAGCATGTGAAAGATTTTTTTTCCGATTAAAGTTGCAAAACTATAGATAGCTATTCTTAGCACACATTTACACACTGCCTGTTTGCTAGATCTGTTGTAGTGGTAATCTCTCTAGATTTTATAATGGTTTGTATTACCCTTTTGCATGCGACTTTTGCCTGCATTTACCTAAGTTCATAAACTCTCATTCTATTGTCTACACATAAGATTTATGTTTTCAATAGCTCCACTAAAGTAAGATAGATCGATAAGCTATACAGTGACAACAGTTTGTTGTCCCATAGTTAGGTTTCTTTGCCCCCACTTTGTCTCTATGCAGATCTTTGTCCAAACCTACTATTCTTTATTTTGGCACCATCTCATTCCCTCCGGTCGAAATATGAATTTGCTAAACAATCATTTTTCATGAAATGACTTCTTCCTTTTATATGAAATATTTTGAGAGATCAATATTTTACTTAATTCTACTGTAATACAACTGGGGAGGTGTGAATTGTCTTCATTTTTCTGTTTTGTGCTTCTGTAAATATTTGCATGCCTGTGCAATCACAAAATATACAAATTTATTCAGAGTATTTATCACGCAACAAAGAATACTTACTTTTTACAAAATAAAATCCAAACTAAATCCAATTAATTTGTTTTACATACAAACCCAGAATAACTGAATGCTGTTTCAACATCTTATATGTGCCCATAAATCAGGATGGTAAAGCTAACTATACTTTCCACTTCTATTGTAGAAACAGAAAGTCCAGGTCACTATATATTGTCAACATCATTGCTCAATTGTCCAGTGGAAATCAGATACTTCTAAATGGGTGAAATCTTAATATCTGCAGATATAAAATTATATAAAACATGCATTTCTTGATCTTGCATATTCAGGTGCCAACCATATCAATGTTGATACTATGCTTCTACCCATCTTGTGTATAATGCTCAGGGACAAGTAACTGTTAAGAGTTCAAGCAAAGAATGTGTTTGCAGCCTGTCTAGAAATCAACCAATTTAGCATCAGATCCAAGACTAATATATACTCCATTTGTGTACTATAACATTCATGTACCTGATTGAAATTCTGTAGAATGACAGAGCAAGGTGTGTCTAAGTTGTCATCCTTCCACACAATATTTCGGCAGAATTGTTACATGTTTTGAACAATTTTAAGCCATGAACTTGCACAGTGTCAACAAGATGACCTGCATGTCATTATCAGAAACAAAATCCTAGCATTGAACGTATTACACATGGGAACTAGCTATTTTGAGAACTGCTGAAAGATGGATACAGAAGTATGATTGATTCAAAACCACATGCGAAACAATTGACCATGAATTCAAAGATAAGAATCACATATAGAGCCCATCCACTTTATGAAATTTAGTTAGAGTTATATCCTTGACTATGATTTGCTAGATGGCTAATTAGCCCTATGCTGGTCCCAAAGATTCTCAGATAATTCAGACATGGGATAACAACTACTAATGGTGTTTGATCTACCCATGATTTTCTAGCTACATTTCAATGTTTTGCTGCTGCATTTCTCCTCTTTTGACAAGACTTTTGTGACTGTAAAGTGCCATGTAGCTCTATTTCATGAAGCATCTTTCTAGGTATCATGGTTTATTTCAAAGGCTTTCAGTGAAGTCTTTAATGAGTTCATGTAGTGCTTATTTTGGTCACATTGAGAACTATGCCCTTCTGCAACTCACCCTAGAGAAGTATCCTTGGTAAGTTGGATATTGTCAATGCTAGGGATACCAGATCTGTCAAGGACAGTGGTATCTGAAATTTTATCTTGCCATCTGATGTTGATAACTTTTCTAAGACAGCTTGTGTGAAAGTGATGATCTGATCCCATATTCTCATCAGGTGTTTTTCTCATATCTTGAACAGGATGTAGCAGTCATAACAGCCTTTCGAAACATCTGTCGATCTTGAGCCAGTCTTCCTATTCTGTTACTGTCATGTTCAGGGGGTCTTGCATCCATCTTCTTCCTGGTCTGCCTCTTGTTTGTCCCACTGGCATTTTCCCCTTCATTATGGTCTTCTCTAGGCTGTCATGCGTTTGAAATGGTCAAAATATTGTAGTTTTATGGAAAGAACCGTGCTGTTTAGCCAGTTTTATTTTGCATTTATTTTATTATGGCTACATTGGTGATTTTTCGGTCCATGGTATTCTGATTTTCTGTAATATTTTGTTTCTTCTTCTTCTTCAGCGTTCATTCTCAAACTCCCACAGGATCTCTCTTGTAGCTTGACAATGGTTCTACTAGATTTCCAGCAGGATGTAGTCCAGAGAATGGAAATGCGTTGTGTCACCGTTTTATTTGCGCCAATGGCCCGACACATCCATCTTCGGCAGGATATTTTGTTTCAAATGCTGCTATTTTATTTTTCACTTTGTTGGTGATTGTCCATGTCCAGGATTCACACCCATTTATTGCCACTGGTAATATTTAAGCTATTAGGAATGTTAGTTTTGTTAATTTTCGGCAGCTCAGCTATATATTTTTCATTTGTATCAGCTTGTTTGACGCGATAGCCATCCTTCTTCTGACTTCTTCATAGCAATCACCGTCACTGTTGATAAGAGAACCAAGGTATTCAAAACTGGTGACTCTTTCTAATTTGCTGTTGTTGATACTGATTGAGAACTTGCTAGTGGTTCTTTTCTCGTCATAATCTTGGTCTTGTTTTCAATCAGAAATAGCCCTTTTGTTTTTCACTATGTTTTTTAATGGAGTTTACGAGATGTTCGAGACCTGCTTGACTGTGTGCCAATAATGTTGTATCATCAGCATATCTTAGTTCTGGTGTCTCGTGACCTCCGATGTTGAGTGGGTTGAGGTTATTTCTCTGTTAGTCATTTCTTATATTCCTCTGCATATATGTTGAAGAGAGATATGGTGATAAGACACATCATTGCCTGACTCCTTTTTCCACGCTGAACCAATCAGATGTTTCACTATTTACTCTCACCGCTGCTTGCTGGTCTTGATATAAATTGATTTTATGAGATGGATTAGCTGTAGCTGCAACACATGTCCTTCATGATATTCCAAAGTGTTTGATGTCGCACACAATCTAATGCTTTGGTGTAGTCAATAAAGCATGTGTAGATGTGGACATTAAACTCTCTGCATTTCTCTATGATGTTCTGCATATTGAAAATATGGTCTCTGGTGTTTCTACCATGTCTGAAACCTATACTATCCCATATTAGAATATGTAAAACAGACTAGTAGAATGTAGAATGATTGACTGAAGATTATTTAGTTGCTAAATACAATGTCTATTTGATAGGGATAAAACTATTCAACTTGCCAATGATTTCTTTACAGGTCATGAAAGACTTTATGTTGAGACTACACAAAAATAAAGCTGGGTAGGTGCATTTCATTTTATTCATGATTTCTTGCAGTTTATTCATTTATTACTCTTTGCTGTTTATGGGTTACTTTGCAATTTTATTTCAGGACATTTGTAACCTATCATCATCGTGTGTCATCAGCTTAATGATGCACACAGACAATCAACTGTTGCTCTATAAGGAAGAAACAGTAGTAAAATGTTCATCATTCGTGAGCATCACAACAAACAATATATGCTATAGATTCTCTATCCTTCTTGGTCATGTCTCTTGTTAGTGTACATGTTTATTATTGTTACTAGACATACTATATGCGGATGACACTGTTCTGATTGCAAAAAGTGAGGAAGACCTTCAAAAATTAATTAAAGTAGTAGTCACAGAAAGCAAAGAGAAAGGCCTCTTCCTAAATATCAAGAAAACAGAAGTAATGGTTATTTCAAAGAAAGAAAATAACACACCTTGCAAGATCATAGTGAATGATATAGTATTAAAACAGGTCCACCAATTCAAATATCTAGGTACAATTATAACAGCAGATGGAAGAAGTTCAACAGAAATAAGATGCAGAATAGGACAGGCAAAAACAACATTCAGAAAAATGAAAAATATACTGTGTAATATGACCTTGTCATTAGAGGTGAGAAAGAGAGTTCTGCAGTGCTATATAACCCCTATACTAACATATGGGTGCGAGTCTTGGACAATAAACAAACTGGAAAGTGGGAGATTGGAGGCAACGGAGATGTGGTTCTACAGAAGAATGCTGAGAATACCATGGACTGCCAGAAAAACTAATGTAGAGGTGTTAAAAGAGTTAAATGAAATGCGAAACAGACCTTAATCAACAATATAAGAAAAAGGCAATCTTCTTTTTTTGGCCACTTCATGAGACAGGCAGGTTTAGAGAACATAATCACAACAGGCAAGATTGAAGGCACCAGAGACAGAGGGCGACAATGTGAGAAAATATTAGACAGTTTGACAACCTGGCACGACAAAGAAACAACAACGACTTTGATACATAATACTGTGGACAGAGAGCTGTGGAGAGCCATGACCGCCTACGCCACCCGGCATGGCACCTGATGATGATGATGATGACTAGACATACTGACAAGTATGCTGTTACCAGAGATATAACCAAGTATGTTGTTACTAGACATACGGACAAGTCCGGTGTTACTAGAGATAAGGACACTTCTACTGTTACTAGAGTTATCTTCTTCTTCAGCGGTTATTCTGAAACTCCTGCTGGATCTCTCTTGTAGCAGGACTATGGTTCTTCTAAATTTCCAGCAGGATGTAGTCCATAGAATGGAAATGTTTTATTTGCGTCAGTGGCCCAACACATCCGTATTCTGCGGAACTAGAGATATGACCAGGTTCATTGTTACTAGAGATATGACCAAGTCTGTTGTTACTAAAGATAAGGACAAGTCTTCTAGAAGTGTACTAGAGAGAAGGACATGTCTGATGTTACTAGAGACAAGGACATGTTTTTTAATCTTACTAGAGATAACTTTTCTAGTTATTAGAGATTAGGAGCATTCATTTTTGTTACCTGTACTATGAATGTTGTGGTTAGGGAAAAGAAACATTTGTTATTGTTACTATGAATGAGAAAATATTTATTGTTGTTATTCCTAATGAGGGAATGGTTGTTGTTATCAATAAGGAACATTTATTGTTGTTTCTATGAATGAGACAAATATTTGTTGATGTTGTTAGAGGTGTAGAGATGGTTATTATTGTTAGGGATAAGGAAAAGTCATTGTTACTAGTCATGACAAAATGTTTGCTGTTGTCACTTAGAAAGAGGAAATGCTTATTGTTATGTAATATGAGGAAATATATGTTGTTGTTACTTAGTATAAGGAAATGTTTTTTATTGTTATGTAGTATGAGGAAATGTTTGCTGGTTACTCAATTGTGGGAAGTGTTATGTGTTTATTAAGGATTGGAAACATTAGTTACAAGACCTAATGAATTCTCTATTGTTGTTTCTAAGAGTGAAGAAACTTTTCTTGTTGATTCTAGTAGTGAAGAAATGTTTATTATTGTTTCTGAGTGAGGAAAGTTTATTGTTTCTAAGAATGAGGAAATGTTTATTGTTGTTTCTAAGAATGAGGAAACGTTTATTGTTGTTTTTAGAAGTTAGGAAATGCTTATTGTTGCTTCTAGGAGTGAGGAAATGTTTATTGTTGTTTTTAAAAGTTAGGAAATGTTTATTGTTGTTTCTAGGAGTGAGGAAATGTTTATTGTTGTTTCTAGGAGTGAGGAAATGTTTATTGTTGTTTCTAAGAATGAGGAAACGTTTATTGTTGTTTTTAGAAGTTAGGAAATGCTTATTGTTGCTTCTAGGAGTGAGGAAATTTTTACTGTTGTTTCTAGGAGTGAGGAAATGTTTATTGTTGTTTCTAGGAGTGAATAATTGCTTATTATTATTAGGGATAAGAAACATTTGTTGTTACACTAGAGAAGTTTTACGGTATTTGTTATTGTCATATATATCTTGAGCAGATCAGTGGAGTCCAATCAGAGATCACCTGGCCACTCTTCCAGCCCTGGCAGTATTAATATTGTGGACTGCGGTCGAAGTGTCATCAGAAGACATGCTGTTCTACATAAAAGTAAAGAATGCAGTGGAGATACACCCAATATAGCTCCAGGGTTGGTCATTTGAATGTATTTTGTATGTGATGTGTCTTTTGCAGAACGTTGTCCTCACTGTAGAACGTTGTAATCACTGTAAATCTCTTGTTCAGCCTCTTCCAGTGTCATGTTCAGGACTTTGGTTTGCCTATTTTTTCTGGTACCTTTCCATCCTTGATATTTTTTTAAAACTATCTTTTTATATGTCCAAAATATGTTAGCTTGTGTTTTGTGATAATTTTGAGGAGTCTTTTTCTATGTTCAAGTCTTAACAGACAGTACCTGCATTGGATCGTCTCTGTCCATGATGGTCTTAGAACCTTTCTTTAACATTTCATTTCAAAATGCTGATATTTTCTTTTCTATTGTGGATGTCATTGCCCACATCTCACAACTATATGGTGCCACTGAAAAAATATAACTTCTTTACGGTTGTAAGTTTATTTTTCTGTTCGCCCCTTGTAGGGCCATCGCTAATTTTCGTCTGATCTCTGCTGAGCAATCTCAATGGTGATTAATGTTTGACCCTTGATATTCAATGTTGCTAACATATTTTGGTTGACCTGATATATTCAAAGTGTTGACATTTTCAAGTTGTTCCTCATCAATTTGAAACCACAAAACATAATTATATACACAGATGGCTCAGTCAACAGAAATACTAATAAATGCCTTGGGGTTTTGTTGCCTACAGAAATGGCTTGAAGTTGGTTGAAAGATCATCTACATACTCCACTATCACATGGAGCATGAGGATGGAGATAGAGTTGCAGCAGGATTAGATTGGTTGATAACTGATACATCAGCACAATAGGTAATACAGACTCTCAAAGCATGCTGAGTGAGATAGAAAAGAACATGTTGAGAAAGGAATGTATTGCATTATTGAACAGCTCATTTGTACAGCGCATCACATGGATATACTGCCCTTGTCACGTTGGAGTCAGAGGAAACAAAAGAGCTGACTCATTGGCAGATAATGCTACGATTGATGGTACACTAGTGAAAAGAGATAAAGCTGACTGAACTAAAGCTGTCATAAATTCATTGCAAAATGAAGATGTTGACAAGGAAACTGAAAACGTACACATACAAAGAATGAAAGAATGAAATTGATTAGAGGAGAGGGAAGAAAATGTACTATTTTTTTGGAAAGAACTGAAGACTGCATAATCAACACCTGACTGGAATTGTGAGTCTACATACACTCGAATGGCTGCTGAAATGGAAAGCGGATCACTAATGGGAATGTTCCGTGTGCTATAATGCTAGTTTCTTATCAAGAATCAAGTTATTAAACAATCTTCTGTCCAGTAGTTATGAATCAACCTTCTGTCTAGTAGTTATTAATTATCATTCTGTCCACTAACTATGAATCAACTTCTCCAGTATGTATGAATCAATCTCTTTTCTGGTAGTTATAAATTAACCTTCTATCCTGTAATAGTGAGTTAATCTTCTATCTAGTAGTTAATTATTAACAGTCTGTCCAGTAGTTATGAACCAACCTTCTATCCAGTAACCATGAATCAACCTCTTCTCCAGTACCAGTAGTCTCTTTGTATTAATATCACCTAGTCACTTTAGTACATACCTGACTGTGTATCAGGTTCACCTAGTCACTTTAGTACATACCTGACTATCAGTGTCACCTAGTCACTTTAGTACATACCTGACTATCAGTGTCACCTAGTCACAACAGCTAATATGGGATTCTTCAATGAACTGTACTGCTCCGAGTAAGGGCTGTAGAGTTTGTCCACCGGAGCTATTTTGGACGACATAATTTTCTTCTTGTGGTCTTGTACATTTAGGCAGTTCTGTATAATTTGTGCTATGTTTTTTGACGATTGTCCACAGGGGCACATATTGGTGTCACTAATTCCAAACTTCCTGTACATGTGGTGTTTGAGTCTGGCATGTTCTCAATCAAAGAATGATTGTCTGTTCCTTTCTTCCAAGCTTATAGATAGTATTATCTTTTTGGCTTCATGGATGAGTTGGTTTCATTCCATTTTAATGGAGCTTTTGATTCTGGAAGTGATACTGAATCTTCTGTCAGTTGTTGGCAGTTACTTCCAGTTTTTGTTAGCAGATCTGCTAATTGTTATACTAATACTGAGATACTAGAAAGAACAGATATGATTAAAGTATTGTCCATACTTAGTTTACAAAGACAGTTACGGTTGGGACACAAAGAAGAGCAGCCTTCTTCTGGTTGATCATAGTGCCAGACTTTGATATTAGAATTTTGAGTGGCCTAGTTCCTTTTGTATTTCTTGTGCAACTATTTGTTGATTTTCTTCCCTTCCTATACACTCTGGTGTATAGAAAGGATATCATCAAGAAAAGATAATGTTATGTCATTGCCTTTAAATTGCTATTTTGTTAACATTGGAACAGGGGTACTGCAATGGATGCATGAATACATAGTCAAGATACAGGAGTTATGAGTTGACTAGGTTATCATCAGCGCTCACCAGAAAAGTCCATAAGCACTGAGATCTCTATCTCAATAAATTCATCACAGTGTAGTGATTGAAGTTTCAGTTTTAAGTTGATTTATCAGCCCCTTAGTATATCGATTATGTTTCTATTTACAGACTGTTTCAATATTATATAGTAATTTGGCTAACTGTTCCACACAACATACCTTAGACATGTTAAACAGAGAATGGAAATCTACAACATATAAACCAAAATCAGGCTGTTGTACAGATATCCATAGGTGTGTCAAGTTATTTTTTCATAAATCCATATTTTTAACAATTTATTTCTGTATTTCAATAAAAATATCTGTATTTTAGCACACCCCCCTCAAAACTCACTAAATTTTTATCCCCCCCCCCCCCCCCCCAATATGAGCGTGTGAGATAAAAAATGTCAGCATTGGTAATGATTACTAAAGAATTAAACCCCAAGTGACCTTTTTTTAAACAATATTTTTAAAAAGATTACCAATTTTAAATTGGGATTATTATTTGGGGATCTGGAATCCGTATTAATACGGAAAATTGGTACTAGTTGAATCTATGAATATCATAAGTTGATTGTAGATACTTGTATTTAGTTCATATAACATAAAGCATAAAGTCAGAACAGAAAACACATTCAAACATTACGAATAGTCCTAGCATAAAAACCTGTTTTGACACCACTGCACGCTACCAGGATTTGAAATTACAGTCCCTTTCCAGATCCTGGACAGTCATCTGCACACATCATAGCAAGTCCTCTAGTATTCTAGAGGATTATGATCAATGTTACCTAGTCACAACTGCTTATATTCGATTGTGTGCATCAATGTCACCTAGTTATAGCAGTATGTACCTGACTGTAGAAATGTCACCTAATGACAGCAGCACATATAGTACCTGGCGGTATAAACATCACCGAATCACAGCAGTGTGTATCTGACCTGACTGCTCAATGTCATCTAGTCACAACAATATATACCTACCTGACTCTGTTTATCAATATTATTTATTCTTCCTTATCTCTCAGAAGTTTATGACTTTTCTGTAACTGGAATGTCACATTTTTTGCAGGAAAACAAAGAAATTGAAAAAACAAGACTCAGTTACAATGGTAAGTTAGTTTATCTGTTGTATACCTTGAAAAAAAAAGGACTCAGTTATAATGGTTAGTTCATTTGTTGTAGACCTTGAAAAAATAAGAATTAGTTACAATGGTTAGTTTATTTGTTGTAGACCTTGAAAAAATAAGAATTAGTTACAATGGTTAGTTCATTTGTTGTAGACCTTGAAAAAATGAGAATCAGTTACAATGGTAAGTTAGTTCATCTGTTGTATAGGGTCTACGTTTTTTGGTTGCCTGTGTGATACCATTATCAGAAAGGCAAGCATTGACTTACCCACTAATTTACAAGACAGTTTTTATAAAATTGCATCTGACAGCCACATTGGGTAAAGTAGACATCTCGAATGAGCAAACATTCTGGAAAATTTCCACAGGATAAAAAGAATGCGGGAAAAACACAACTCTGGAAATGAAAGTAAATCTCCACAAAATGGTATAGGGAAGAAGAGTGACATAGAGGACAGGGGTTCTGTCATCATCATATACCGGTACTGTTATTTTTCATTTATTATGCATAGGCCTATATGCCCTTTGAACATCACTGAACATTGATTAGTCACTAGTACTCATAAATTGATATGACTGGACATTGAGTAACTAGTACTCATAGATTTATATGACTGAACATTGAGTCACTAGTACTCAAAGATTTGTATGACTGGACATTGAGTCACTAGTACTCAAAGATTTGTATGACTGAACATTGAGTTACTAGTACTCAAAGATTTGTATGACTGCATATTGAATGACTAGTACTCATTGACCTGTAAGACTAGAGTGACCAGTAGTCATAGACTTGTAAGACTAGGCATTGAGTGACTATAACTCATAGACCTGTAAAACTACAGTGACTAGTACTCATAGACCTCTAAGACTGGACATTGAGAGTGACTGGTACTCATAGACCTGTAAGACTGGACATTAAGTGACTGGTACTAATGTACTTGGGGGAGCCGCTTAGCGCAGTGGTAAGCGCACTGGCTTTGCATATGAGTAGTCCTGGGTTCATTCCCCAGTTTAGGCGGAAATGTCTCTCAGATTGAAATGGCCCCGGGTCGACCCAGCCTTAAATGGATACCGGATCAATCCGGGAAGTAAAGACTACCGAGGGAGAGGAGATGGCTACCACACTCATATAGCAGAGCTACTGAAATGTGAAATCGCTAACATCTCACACCCCTACGGCATTAATAAATGCTATGGGTTACTTTAATTTCTTTTACTCATAGACTTGTAAGACTGGACATTGAGTGGCTAGTACTCATAGACTTGTAAGACTGGACATTGAGTGGCTAGTACTCATAGACTTGTAAGACTGGACATTGAGTGGCTAGTACTCATAGACTTTTAAGACTGGACATTGAGTGGCTAGTACTCATAGACTTGTAAGACTGGACATTGAGTGGCTAGTACTCATAGACTTGTAAGGCTGGTTAATGAGTAACTAGTAATTACAGACTGTGCATGAGTTCTCTTCTAGTATGTTGTATGCTAGCTGTGTTCCTGTGATTATTACAGAATCCAGAGTGGAAGAAAATGTTTGGCAATGATGAACCTGATCCAAACAGTCTGTCATCATCACCCAAGTCCAACCCACCTGTCTCCTCACCTGTTTTAGCATTAGATCAACGCAAATTAGAAACAAGTATGAAGACTCTGTCATCCATTGTTGCACCTATTCCAGGTATGAATTAACATTAGTGTAAATATGAAGAAAAAAAATGTGTGTTTTGGTTGTAGAACAAGGTGCTTAAGAACATAACAAATGTGTTACTGTTATTGATTGAAGAGAATAATAAAAATGAAATTGATGAATGTTGTATTTTGATGGTTTTACTGTTGACATTATTCAATTACTTGTACTTGTCAAACCATCATAGAACTCTGAGCATATCCATAAATACTCTCTGTGTTGGTTCTTCTTTCATTATCTTCTTTCTCTTCACTTTATACTCCTTTATGCCTTGCAGCACCAGGGGTAGGAGTTTTCTTTGGAGACAGCCTTTTTGTGTGCTTCAAATATGTTTGTTTTCGTTGATACTTTTATTTCTGTAATCCATTTTTTTTGCATGGTCTGCCCCTGGCTTTGTATCCATCATGTCCATATAGCATTGTTCTTCGAGGGGCAACATCTGATGGTAGTCTGGAGCATGTGAAAACCACTTAATCTTTTGTTTTCTGATGTAATCCAGGATTTGCTTTGTGTTTGTTAACCTTTTGATGTTTTCATTTCTGATTCTAAATTGGTACAGCTGGCCTTTACCATTTCAACCTGGCAAATATGACAGCAGAACATATCTTACAAGAATGTCCCAAGTATGCAGACCTGAGGAAAAAGGCATGACCAACCCCAATCAGCTTCGAAGAGAGACTGTATGGCACAGTGGAAACTCTTACATAGACAGCAGTGTATATCATAGAATCCATAGTCCAAACCTTACTGAGTGACGATCACCAAAGAATAAGTTTTCATTCTGTCTCTTATTGTTACTTTGAGAATTCTACATAGACAGGTCATTTCTGTTTAACAATTTTCTTTTGTCTTTTGTTGTTAACCCATTCATTTCCTTAGTGGCCGAAATCGTTGGCTATGTATACATTATAAGGGCAGTCAATAAGGTAGTATTCCAGTTTCATTGGGATGAGAGCAGTGTCTACAAGTGGGTAGTTGCTGGGGTTTCTTCTTCTTCTTCTTCGTTCATTCTCAAACTCCCACTGGATATCTCTTGTATCAGGACCATGGCTCTATTAGATTTCCAGAAGGATGTATTCCACAGAATACATAATACCCCGTTTTATTTGCGCCAATGGCCCGACACATCTGTCTTCGGCAGGGATGGGGTTTGATACTGTTTAAATGGCTTTTGATCCTTGCATATCCTGTTGAAAACTGAAATATATGATTGATTTCTCCTGCAGAGTTTGTTTATGTTGTCATTGTCCTTTGGCTGTGTCATTTCACTAAATACATATCGACCAGTCAGCACATTTTCCCATCCGTTCAGCCAGATTTCCCTGGTGTTGTTTCTGAGAATATTTTTGACTGTTCCCATATTACAAGGTCTTTGCTTTTGTTATTTTGAGGCAACTCTTTTTGCAAGTCTGTCCGCTATTTCATTTCCTGCTATATAGCTATGTCCAGGGATCCATTGCATGGTCACACTGATTGGTTATGCGGAGATAAAACTGTGTGCTGCTTTTGCTATTTGGACAATGTTTTGATTTTCTTATGGGGTATGTTTAAGTGCTTTAAAAACTGACATAGAGTCTGTAAAAATGATTATGTCTGATGGTTTTTGTTCAATGAGATCAAACTATTGGTATATTAACTCAATGGCTGTCTTGGTGGTCTCAGCCTCTGTTTCATAATTTGAACAATTTTCAAAAGAGTCTCAGAACTTGCAGGAAGATCCATCAGAGTATCATATATGGATGCCATATCCTGCCAAACAGGTGTCCTTGAAAGCCGATCTGTCAATGTAGGCCTTGATTGCTAATAATGGGTAGCTGTTTATTGTTTCTAGGGCACATGACCTCAGGATTGTTGGTAGAGTTTCCTTATTGGCTGTTTTATCTAGTAATTTTGTTTGTTATAGTTGGTTGGTGCAAGTTCTCCCATGGGGGTGGTCCAAGATATGTGTTTTCTGATTCTCTCTCTTACGGTAGATGGTGTTTGTCACCTTCATCTCCAGATATATTCAGTAGAGACATTTGCTTTAGTCTTTATTTGTTCCCAAGTGTCAATAGGTATTTTTTTTGGATGGTCATTATTTTGTCTCTTGTACCATCCTACTGCTTCCGTCAGTGCTCTTTTCCATCTGATATCCAGAGGCTCTACATTTGCATCTATCTCACTTACTGCTGTGGGTGTGGATCGCATTCCTCCACAGATTAGTCTCAGAGCTTTGTTCTATACCCTATTCAGGGATGAGATAGTAGTATTGCAAAAAATGGTCCAGAGAGAAAGGCTGTAATCCATTACTGAATTCACATAGCCAAAATACAGTTGTCAGAGAGTCTGTTTGTCTGCTCTCCCCCCCCCCCCCCCCCCCCCGCCCCCCCAAGTTTGTACTAGATAGTATTTTAATGAGGTTTAGGTGTTTACTTGCTGTTCCTCTGAGATTTTCTATGTGATCTTTAGTTCTGTCTAGTTAGTTGTCTGTCTAGTTAGTTGTCTGTCTAGTTTTACTCTAAGGTGTACAGGGATTTCTTCATCTGTTATATTTCTACACTCATTTTGATGTTGATAGATCTTTTGACACATTGAGATGTATTGCTAGATTATCAATAAAAATAAGGAAGAGTGTATGGCTTAGAGGGGAGTCTTGAGGCAGTGCCACCTTCTGTGTTCTTTTCTGGAATAGTGTACAGGCATAGTTGGTGGCTATGGCTCTGTTTATCATGAAGGCCTGTATCAATTTAAACATCTTCCCATCTATTCCCATTCTGTTCATCTTCAGCAAAAGTCCATCTCTCCAGACTTTGTCATAGGAAGTCACTATATAGTGAACAGTTTTCAGTGCTATTGACATTGAAATAAATTAGGTCATCACACCAACTTCAAAAGATTTAATGGAATTGCTCATTATAATTGAGAATGTTCACATGTGATGTGCATGGACAGCTTGTCATATCAAAAATCATGTCAGAGCCCAGCAGTTATGCTGTTTTATTGTGTCCTGCATTTAGTGGAGATACAACAGCAAATGTTCATATTCCCAACTGTTTCTGTATTCTGTATTAGCAAACCTGGTTCCAGCAAGTGCTGATGTTGCTGGACAGACCATTCTTAGCTCAGACAGTTTACAAAGAGCCTTGAACTTATCCCAGACATCTGATAAGCCACACAAGTCTGGTATGTTTACTTAATTAAGTTTGGCATTATCTGGTATTAACTGAATTTATGATTGTTTTGTTATGTTGATTTAACTTAATCTATTACTCTGTTCACCCATCAATCTGAATGACTAAAAAATGACAATTGACAAACTATTTTTATACTCTGTGTTACCAATGTCAAACCAATGTTACCTTGACAAAGACACCAATGAAAAATATCACAGTAATGTGAAATGAGATGTTTAAGGCAAGCTATAAATACCACAAGAAGAGAAATGAAGATATCAGGAAAGAAATAAAGACTACCTCAAGCCAAGACTTCTTTGAAAGCCAGCAAACCAGTTGGTTTGGTCATGTCAAACGATTCAGGACATGACAATCCTTTTGACTTGAACATTTGGTTGCATGCCTAGAGCAATAGAGAAGTTTGTAACCAGTAGTCAATTGGTGGTGGGGAATGAGCACAGTGAACCCTATCTTGGCTACAGTGGCTAGGAGCAGTGCATAGGTTGAAACCTACCTTCCTGGAGGTGTGATAGTTATTCTCTGTCATGGGGTGGGCCAAAAATCCACAGACTTCCCAGCAATATAATGCCATTTAATGTCATTAGGTCAAAGGGCATGAGCCCATGGACCGCTGGATCAGCAACCAACCATGAGAATGGAACCAATGCAACCAGCCTCTTCATGCATACAACAGCAGAAGATCATGCTACTAGTCACGAGGAAGACCAAGAACTTGATGGGTTGAGACAATCAAAGAAACCTTAAAGAGACACACATGGCCAATGCAACCCAAATAGCCAAAGGTGGACCAACTTCAACTTTCCTTCATGACGCTTAACAGCACATATGAAAATGACAATAGATAGATTGTTCTGTTACATTGACTGAACTGAATCCATTATTCTCTTGACTTAACTTATTGGTAATCTATTGTTACGTTATGTTTAGTTAACTGAATCTATTGTTCTGTTATATTTTGACAGCTGAATCTTTTGTTCTTTTATTTCGACTTAGTGAATGTATTGTTATAACAGAACAATAGATATCTCTCTTACATTAGCCCTTAGCCTGAGCAGGTGAAAATCCTATAAAAAATATGAATATATAGAAGAAAGATGACATGCAAGAGGTTATGCAACTAAGGTAGAATAGTAAAAACAAAAACACAAAATTTGCTAAATATTTCTATTTACCAAATCAGTGACATATATCCTCAAAATCAGTTATGTACAGAAATTCATTCATCACTGTATTTTTTTTCTTATTTTTTACAGAAAGTTTCATCACATTTTATCAATGCAAAAAATATGTGTGTTGTCTCCTTTATTTGTTCCTACATAATTGTATATTGATTATATGGAGATGCCTTGTCCTGCTTATTTAAAGTAATTTGTATTGTTGAAAAATATTCATATATTAGGCCTAATCACTTGAAAATAAATCAGTTATCACAATGATCACATACATTCATATTACAATGATCACATACATGTTACTTGATCATATACATACATGTTATAATGATGATATACATTCATGTTATAATGATCTCATATGTTCATGTTACAATAATCATACACATTCATGTTACAGTGATCACATACATTCATGTTACAGTGATCATATATATGTTATAATGATCACATACGTTGATGTTACAATGATCACATATATGTTACAATGGTCATATACATTCATGTTACAGTGATCACACGATATGCAAAGTGTAAATGGGAATTACGTGATTTGGTCCATCACCGCCGTGCTCAGTTTGAAGCAGATATTTTATCAACTGATGCCATTTCTGCAGTCCCATGGGATGGCAGTCATGTCCTTGAAACATGGAAGCCTAAAGGGGTTTTAGTTGCTCATCTACAAGAACATAAGGGCGCTGTTAATAGGTAAGTACATGTCAGTTGTACATGTCAGACCACACATGATAAATGTTGTCATTGACATTAATGGTACTTGTCCACACATGATAAATGTTGTCATTGACATTAATGGTACTTGTCCACACATGATAAATGTGATCATTGACATTAATTGTACTTGTCCACGTGATAAATGTGGTCATTGACATTAATTGTACTTGACCACATGTGATGTGGTCATTGACATTAATTGTACTTGACCACATATGATAAATGCGGTCATTGACATTAATTGTACTTGACCACACATGATAAATGTGGTAATTGGCATCAGTTGTATTTTTCATGGCTCTAACACTGATTAAAAATAATAAAGTGCATAGAGGATTGACATCATTTTACTTGGTTTCCCCATATCTTTCCACATAATATTCAGGAGATCTCCCTGGCATAGTGGTTAAACTGTTTGCTTTGTGCTCAAGAGGTGACATGTTCAAATTCCATTCATTTACAGAGTGGATTTTTCAGAGATCCCTGGGGATCAACTTGAAGCTACTGAGGTACATGTTAATGACAGTACCCTCAGCAGGTGGCATGTCACTTTGCAGAGAGGGACAGAGTACATATGTGTAACCCACGTTCAATCAAGTTAATCCACTGTTTTTTCAACTTTTTTATATAAATCTACTCCATACCTCTCAATGAAAGCAACATCCATATATAAACTTACTCCATACCTCTCAATGAAGCAGTATGCTGATGAGTACCACAAGTACCACTGAAAGCACATAATTACACAGCATCAATCAATATCCCCCAGACATCTCTAAAGAAATGCACTTATAACCACTGTCACAACCCAAGATTGAATCCTTGACCTCATGCTCGAGAGAAACGGGCTATCCACAATGTCAGTGAGATCCCCTAAACACTGGTTATCATGTATTAATTCCGTAATATGTATACTGTTATGTACATGTAACATAATTTAATGGTTACCACATATTAATTTTTTTACAATGTGGGCTGTTATATACATGTAATACATGTAACATATTGTAATGGTCGCTATGCAATAATTATAATTATTTGTTGATTAGATTGAGTGTCAGCCATGATCATAAGTATTTTGCAAGCTGCTCCAATGATGGAACTGTTCGTATTTGGGAATGTGCCAAATTGGAAGGCAAGACTGCAGCCAACAGGTCTAAAGTCTGCCTGAATAAACAAGGTACTGTTGACTTATGTTAAAAGCAGTTCTTATTTTAGTAGAATGGTTCTTCTAGACTAGAAGAATAACAAGTTGTTCTTAGTGAAGAATAATTCTACTGTAAAGTTATGTGTCTGTAGTTGAGTTTTGTGTTTGGAGTTGAGCTTTGTGTTTGGAGCTGAGTTTTGTGTTTGGAGCTGAGTTTTGTGTTTGTAGTTGAGTTTTGTGTTTGTAGTTGAGTTTTGTGTCTGTAGTTGAGTTTTGTGTCTGTAGATGAGTTTTGTGTTTGTAGTTGAGTTTTGTGTTTGTAGTTGAGTTTTGTGTTTGTAGTTGAGTTTTGTGTCTGTAGATGAGTTTTGTTTTTGTAGTTGAATTTTGTGTTTGGACTGTGTTTTGTATTTGGGGCTGAGTTTTTTTGTTTGGAGCTGAGTTTTGTGATGTATTTTTGGTAACATGACAAGTTTCTGGACTCAGTTTTGTGAAGTGAGTTTTTAGACTTGAGTTTTGTGTGACATATAAACTATGACATCAATATTATTAAAAAATTTTTTTGGTAACATATTTTTATTTCCAGGTGGAAAGATAAAATGTACCACATTTTTAGAAAGATCAACTGCTGTAGCTTCAGTGTCTGACAACAACAGTGTGCATGTCTACAGGTAAGTTATATATAACTTTTGAACTTTAAAAAAAAAACTTATGAAAGTTAATTTATGGAAATGAATATTAAGATAATAGCAAAAATGATAGACTTTTGTTGATATTTGAGTGAATGAACAAATGCTAGAAGTTAATTACTTTAAATATTTAGGTTATTATATGAACAATCCACCAAAGACGGATGTGTCAGGCCATTGATGCAAATAAAACAGTGACACAACACATTTCCATTCTCTTGACTATATCCTGCTGGAAATCTAGTAGGACCATGGCATGATGTGGCAAAGAAAATTTATTTGATATCATGTTGAGCATCTGATAACAAATGATATTAGTACTATTGTGACAGAATTTGTAATATAAGAAATCTTGTTTTATAAAAGGTGACAATTTAACCCCTTGGCTGTGGAGGCATCCTTAAGGATATGATGAAAAGTTACCTCTATTTTGTGAACATCTCCATATGGAGCGATGAGCTATGTATTTGTATAATTTATCTCTGAAAGCACTTTCAAAGTGTTCAAATACTCTGATTTGCTAGCTCAAACTGTCTGGAGGTCATCTAACAATGGAGATTCAGTATTTGCATATGTTTGTATGCCTAATTTTTAATTTCTGAGTATTGACACAGCTGGTCTTTCTTTGCGTAGCCATTTCACCTTGACCTACAACTGTGGTGAAGTGTAGACTCAATGAATCTGAAAATTATAAACATTTGGAAGAAAGTTTCTCTGATAATTCTAGCATTCATTATCTGATTCAGGAAGTGATTTGGAAAGTGCTAATGTGCATTGTGATACTAGTTACTGATTGGGAGAATATAGTATAATTCGGATGATATTTACAGTGCATGTGTTTCAATTTCGTGGTAGACATGTGATAAGTTAAGATCCACATTTTCATTTTTTGGCAATAAGCATATTAAACTGTTCTCATTTCAGGTTGGACAGTGGTAGCGTTAAACTAGAAGATTCTCAGATTGTTGATATGGACACATATGGACAAGTTATGGATATGACACACTTTGATTCTGGTAAATATGTCTAGTTGTGTCTCAAGTAGTAGTCACTGTAGATGCTGTCACAGAGAATATAAGCTGTAGTCACTGTGAATGTAGTCACAGTAAATGTAGTCGCAACAAATGTTGTCACAGAAAATGTAGGCAGTCACTGAATGTTGTCAAAACAAATGTTGTCACAAAGACTAGGTTGTAGTCTCTGAATGTAGTCACAGCAAATGTTGTCACAGAGAATGTAGGTTGTAGTAGCAGAATGTAGGTTGTAGTCACATAGAATGTAGGTCACAGAGAATTTAGGTTGTAGTCACAGAGACTGTTGGCTTTAGTCACAGAATGTAGGTTGTAGTCATAATGTTAGTTGTAGTAACAGAGAATATTGGTTGTAGTCTCGGAGAATGTAGTAACTGGGAATGTTGGTTGTAGTTACAGAGAATGTTTGTTGTGGCCACTGAGAATGTAGTCATAGAGTATGTTGGTTGTAATCACAGAATGTAGTTACTGAGAATTTATGCTGTAGTGATAATTTTCTGGACAAACTGATTGATCGTGTAAGCACATATTTATTGAATTGAGTATAGGCTGTAGTAATAGTTTTCTCGACAAACTGATTGATCGTGTAAGCACATATTTATTGAATTGAGTATAGACTGTAGTAATAGTTTTCTCGACAAACTGATTGATTGTATAAGAACATATTGATGTTACTCCTTCACAAGAGAAAAGATCATGGCATTGAGAAAGTCAGTTAGTTTCAGCATGTGTGTGTTCATATTATTCATATTGTTGAGTCCAATCAGGGCTGAAAATTCTGTGAATAGGAATAAGAAAGGTCTTGGGAGGAGTGAAGAAGTTTGATTTCTCCCTACATTCCTGCCTCTTGAATCACCCTTGTCTTCCACTCTTTTCAAAGCTTTTAACATGCCATTGATTTGACCATGCCAGGCAAGTAGTTCTTGAAACATTGTTCTGATCTTTACTTGAACATTTACCTATGTACAGCTAACTAGACCAGTTTCTTGGGAAAATGTTTGTTTGGCATGCAGATGTGTCCAGCCCTACAAAATTGAATTTATCAATAAGGCATAGAGGTTTTCCAGCTTATACTTTTCAAGGATATCTAAAAACACATTGAGTGTAGGTTGTAATGATAGGTTCTCAACAAGCTGTATAAGAACTTATTGTATATTCCTCTCAGGTGCTCAGTCAATGCTGACTTACGCAACTGTGTCTAGTCATATTGTTGGATGGGATTTGCGCTGCTCTAGTGCAGCATGGATGCTGCGCAATGATCCTAGACATGGACTTGTCACCAGCCTTGCTGTCAACCGATCCCAGTGCTGGCTTGCAGCCGGGACATGTTCAGGGACCGTGGTATGCTGGGATATGAGGTTTAGGATGCCTATTAATAAGATACAACATCCATCAGGTAGGCAACAGCTTCATCTAACATTACCATTTCTGTCAGTATGAAACAGAAATATAACATTTATTTATCATATTTGGAAAAGGTATATATAGATAATACATATATTATATATAGATAATACATATATAAATGTGTATATAGATTCTTCTATTATAATTTATTTACCATATTTATATATATTTTTCTATAACGCCTTATATTTATTTAGCACATATTTATATATATTTACTTATATTTTTCTCGTATTTATTTATGATATATATGAATAATACATTCTTATATATATATGACCATTTTTTCCCTTTTTCCCTTGTATATATTGACCATATTTATATATTTTTCTTACATATATTGACCATTTTTTCCCTTGTATATATTGACCATATTTATATATTTTTTCTTACATATATTGACCATTTTTTCCCTTGTATATATTGACCATATTTATATATTTTTTCTTACATATATTGACCATTTTTCCCTTGTATATATTGACCATATTAAGTTATGAATTAAATGTGTGGGTATCCCATGTCATTATGGGATTTCCAAAACATCTCACATATTTAATCGGAATGCTGTATCACGAACGATAGGCAGCAGTATATGTGGACTGAACAATATCAGAATGGTTTTATGTACAGAAAAGAGTTAGATAAGGATGCACACTATCAACCTGTTCAACTTCTATGCTGAGAACATAATGAGAAAAGGTAAAAGTTGACATTACATATGCTGATTTCAAACCTTTACCATCGGCGGTCAGAAGATCCCAGAAATCAGATATGCTTATGACACAGTTCTCTTAATAACAAACAAAGATGGTCTAAAATAAATGTTACTATCAACAAAAACATTAAGTACATTGAAACCTAAAACCAATTATTAAAAATGAAAAAAAAATTATGACAACTGATAAAGTGAAATTGCAATCAAAGATAATAATCGATAATTTTGAACTAGGGGGCGTTCCAAATACTGGAACTTTAGTGATTGGAGAAAATCTCTGTGAAACTCTTGCTTGTGGAGAATTTGTTAGGATGTCAATGATAAAGTAACCAGCTTCATTGTGCTCTAGGTAGGGTCATTAGGTGCTCAATCTTATCTAATACATGATGAAGGATATGTGTGATGATGGTTCTTGTGGCATACTTGTTGAACATTTTTTTCATTCTCCCTACAGACATCAAGTTCTACTTTTAGCACTCTTAATATCAAATTCCTCAAATCTTACTCTAGATGTATCATAAATAGTGGAGTCTGCATCCGGTAGACAATTATACCTAGTAGATGCCAATGATAAGAGTGTTTGTGGAGCATTGCAAAATATATATGTTATGAGTTTGTCAATGAATACTCTCATGTGTTGCCAGGCCGACGTGTGAGGCGTCTTACCATGCATCCCAGTGAGCAGTCATGGCTTGTGGCAGCATTTAATTGGAACAATGAAGTGACCATGTTGGATGCTGAGACTGGACAAAGACAGAAAACATTATGGCCTAGCCCATCACCACCTCTTTCCTACAGCAAGGTATCTGGCTTGTCATCCACAAATGTCATTTATTTACTTGTAGATGATGTACTTAAACCTATTCATACACTTGTAGATGATGTACTGACACTTATTGATTCACTTGTAGATGATGTACTGACACTTATTGATTCACTTGTAGATGATGTACTTAAACCTATTCATACACTTGTAGATGATGTACTGACACTTATTGATTCACTTGTAGATGATGTACTGAAACTTATTCATACACTTGTAGATGATGTACTGACACTTATTGATTCACTTGTAGATGATGTACTGAAACTTATTCATACACTTGTAGATGACGTACAGTTATTGATTCCCTTGTAGATGATGTACTTAAACTTATTCATACACTTGTAGATGATGTACAGTTATTGATTCCCTTGTAGATGATGTACTGACACTTATTGATTCACTTGTAGATGATGTACAGTTATTGATTCCCTTGTAGATGATGTACTGACACTTATTGATTCCCTTGTAGATGATGTACAGTTATTGATTCCCTTGTAGATGATGTACTGAAACATATTTATTCACTTGTGGAAGATACACTGAAACTTTATTCATTCAATTGTAGGTGATATATCAAAGTATACTGATTATAAGACACTGACATTGTTATATATATCTCTTATAAGACAATGTCATGGTCATATATCTTTTATAAGACAATGTCATGGTCATATATCTCTTATAAGACAATGTCATGGTCATATATCTTTTATAAGACAATGATGATCGTATATCTTGTGCTAAAATGACACTTTATTTGAAATGTTTTTTCATCAGCAAAATAAAAGCAGAGAAGGTGAAGGGGTCTGTGGTCTGTATGTTGGAGCCACAGAGTCGAAAACATTTGTTTTGACTGGAGGCACAGATATGAGATTACGTTTTTGGGATCTCAACTACCCAGCGAACTCAACATGCTTTAGTTATGGACTGGACAACCCGAGATCTATTTCAGTTTATTACAGGTCAGAATGCACATAATCTTGTGGTTAGAATGTTGGTTGGCAAGGCTTAGTTAGTAGGTCTTTGAAAAGTCTGGCAAGAACTTCAAGATGGTGGATATTAAATTTCGCAGTTAGCAAAGCTCAGGGTGTTTTCCCGCGCTGAAGGGCTGCTGATCAAATCAATTGAAATGGACAATGGGTACCTGGCTGTGTCAAACAGTTTATACACTTATGGCAGGACCCGTCAAGGTAAATCAGAAGAGTAGATTTTGAAATTGGTGTTCCGCCGAAGATGGATGTGTTGGGCCATTGGCGCAAATAAAACGGCGACACAACGCATTTCCATTCTCTGGACTACATCCTGCTGGAAATCTAGTAGGACCATGGTCCTGCTATAAGAGAATTCAGCTGGAGTTTGAGAATGAATGCTGAAGAAGAAGAAGAAGAAATTGATGTAAAAAACATTGATCTCATAGTGTAAAATGTACCACATGTTCATCGCAGAAAGAGAGGTCCCCATAAAAATGGTAACAGCAAAAGAGCTGATGCCACCAGAAAACTTCTGCAATGTGAAAGTTTAGCCTGCAAGTACATTCATGTTCTGTATTGGAATATTGTTAGTTTTAATCGACTGCACCATGCCCTTGATAAGCTGTTCTAGTCTGACATCATCACCATTAAAGAGACATACATAGGCTATTACATTAAATCCATAACCTCTCAGGGTTGTAGGGGTGCCACTCTTTAAACATTAATACAAAAAACCCACCATGTCTCTCTGTTTTTAGTTGCTTAATTTCAGTGTGGAGAATCTTAATCATGTCTAACCATTAATATTATCAATCCATACTCTCTCTTTTGTGACATCATCAGATATTCATGATAGCACATGTGATTTCTCTTCATCATCATCATGGGATTGTCGTACAGTCAGATCTAGTTAACAACAACATATTATAACCAAACTTACTTCTAAAGACATTCCTTATAATGTTAAACAACACGTCTACAACACCAAGTCAAAACCAGCCAAAATTGCAAAATGCAAAAGATTCATTTAAAATAAGTTACTGGAATGTACAATCTTTATATCAAATAAGTAAACAAGCACAGGTGTGTAGGGAAATGTCCAACTACGGCATAAATATTTTGGGAATTAGTGAGTGTTGCTGGACTGGGTCTGGGAAATTATACCTTCGAAATGACAACAAACACATTATTTACTCAGGCAGACCTGATCTCCCCATGGAAGGAGCTGCAATAATAATGACATCTCAGGCTGAAAAAGCGTTATTAAGCTGGGAGGCAGTCAATGAAAGGATTATTACCGCACGTTTTCAAACAAAATTCTTCAAATTATCCATAATCCAATGTTACGCACCAACAAACGATGCTTCTAACTTGTCGAAGGACACATTCTACAACACTCTAGTTGATATTTTAAATTTAGTACCCAAACACGATATCATCATTGTGATGGGTGACTTTAACGCCAAAATTAGTGATGATAACAGAGGAGCAGAAAAACATGTTGGAAAATATGGCATAGGTCGAACTAAACCAAAATGGAGAAAGATTAATTGAGTTTTGTGAAATAGGAAATATTGAATACTTCTTCACGTACAAAAATATTCACAAGATTACTTGGAACTCACCTGATAATATAACCAAAAACCAGATAGACCATTTTTGTATTAGCAAAAAATTTAGTTCAGCTGACAGGACGTAAGAGCTTTTAGAGGAGCAGATATTGGAAGTGATCACAATCTCTGCATAGCTAAGCTAAAAATCAAACTTAAAAAACATCAATCATTGTTCCCTGTGATTACTGGTGTTAACAAGGCTGCCCTATGTCACCATTACTATTCAATATCGCAATTGACTGGGATATGAGAAAAAGCACATCCAACACAAATTTAGGAATCAAATGGATAAATAAAACAACATTAGAAGACCTGGATTTTGCCGATGATCTTGCACTATTGAGTGAAAACCAAGATGCACAAACAAAAACTGATAGATTAAAACTCATTGCAGGACAAATAGGTCTCCAAATCAATTCATCAAAAACAAAAATTATGAACTTCACCAATTCACAAGATTACTTGGAACTCACCTGATAATATAACCAAAAACCAGATAGAACATTTGTGTATTAGCAAAAAAATTAGTTCAGCTGTACAGGACGTAAGAGCTTTTAGAGGAGCAGATATTGGAAGTGATCACAATCTCTGCATAGCTAAGTTAAAAATCAAACTTAAAAAACATCAAAAGATCATCTACCATAGAAAAATCGATACAAAACGTCTACTAGAAAGTAATTTACAAGAAGAATGCAACACCAAAATCAACAATCAATACACTGCCTTAGATAAGCCATCTGAATTAGTAAATCCCATAACATCCATAGAAACGAAATGGAAGAATTTTAGAATTACTGCAATAAATGCTGCTTTGGATACAGCTGGTCTCATACAAAACAATAAGAAGAAATGGATAAGCGAGAACACTTGGTCAAAAATCTAAAACCGTAAAGAGATGAAGCAAAAAATACTTGCTGCAAAAACCACTCAAGACGAGGAACAAAACAGACTCATATACGCACTTTTAGATAAAGAAGTTAAAGCAAGCGCTAGACAGGACAGGCACAATTATATAAACAACTTAGCATTGGAAGCTGAATCAGCCTCAAAACACAACAACAGCAAGATACTACACCACATAACCAAACAACTGTGCAATCAGCCACTTATCCCAAATGCATCTATTAAAGACAAAAATAGCAAAGTTCTAACAACAACTGAACAACAAAAGCAAAGATGGGCCGAACATTTCCAAGATCTTCTTAACAGACCATCACCCCAATCTACTTCAAAACTAGAGGAAGAGTAGACAATGCCACCACTAGAAGCTTCGATAGAAAATTTCACCCTTGAAGAGGTAAAACAAACCATTAAGATATTAAAAACAATAAAGCAGCAGGTCAAGATGACATCACAAGTGAAATGTTAAAAGCAGCAAAGGATAATACCTTGTCATTTTTACTGGATATTTTCAATATGATTTGGAAAAATGAATGCCCACCCCAACAATGGAAAAATGGCATCATTATCAAACTACCAAAAAAAGGAGACCTAACAAACTGTGATAACTGGAGGGGAATCACACTGCTATCCGTACCTGGCAAAATTCTTTGTAATATGCTTGCAAGATTAAAGTCATCCTTAGACAAAAGACTTAGAGAAGAGCAGTCAGGCTTTAGACCAGGTTGTTCCTGCCTTGACCATATATTCACTCTTAGAACAATAATAGAAGAATGTCTAGAATTTAGATCTAATCTCATAATAAACTTCATTGATTTTCAAAAAGCCTTCGACAGCATCCATCGATCACTGCTTTGGGAAATTTTACAAATTTACGGATTCCAAAACAAATATATAAATGTGATAAAATCATTCTATACTAACTCAAAATGCTGTGTTAGAACAGAAAAAGGCAATTCAGAATTGTTCCCTGTGATTACTGGTGTTAACAAGGCTGCCCTATGTCACCATTACTATTCAATATCGCAATTGACTGGGATATGAGAAAAAAGCACATCCAACACAAATTTAGGAATCAAATGGATAAATAAAACAACATTAGAAGACCTGAATTTTGCAGATGATCTTGCACTATTGAGTGAAAACCAAGATGCACAAACAAAAACTGATAGATTAAAACTCATTGCAGGACAAATAGGTCTCCAAATCAATTCATCAAAAACAAAAATTATGGACTTCACCAATTCACCTAACGAAATTACTTTAAATGGACAACAACTTGAAAAAGTACACAAATTCTCCTATCTAGGAATTAGACTTACGTAAAGCACAGGTTTATATATCGTCTCAATGGGACACCATAGACTATAACAAAATGTTGTAATAGTCTATGGTGTCCCATTGAGACGATATATAAACCTGTGCTTTACGTAAGTCTAATTGTTGTTACGTTTCACGCAGTTACCTTGTATTGCCTATCTAGGAAGCAAATTAACACTCGACGGTGATGTCATGACAGAAATTACAACTTGCATTGCCCTAGCATCAAGTGCATTTAACAGACTGTCTAATATCTAGAAGTCAAAGTCAATCAGCACATGCACGAAAATGCGCTTATTTAATTCCTGCGTTATTCCGGTGCTATCATATGGATGTAAGAGCTGGAAAAGCTCTTTTTCTTCAGAAAAGAAATTACTGAGTTTCAAGAACAAATATCTTCGTAGGATAACTAACACCCATTGGATTGAATTCAAATCGAATGATAAAATCAGAGACGAAACACATAATAATTTCATCACAGATGTTATCAGAAAACGCTGTTGGTCCTACATCGGGCATGTCCTACGCGCAGACACCAACAGAATACACCACAAATCTCTTGAATGGATACCTACATGCAAAATAGCAAGGGGTAGACAAAAAGAAACACTTAGAAGAACAATACTTAGAGAAAGTAAAACAACCAATATTCATACTATTCAAGAACTGCTTTGAACAGACAGAATTGGAGAGATCTGACCTCTGCCCTATGCGCTAACTTCAGCGCAAAAGGAAAATGAATACTCTCTCTATTTTGTCATCTTATTCTTCCACTCTTATTGTTCCATGCAGCATAGTTTTGGAAAGGGAATCATGCCTTATCACATGACCAAATCATACAGGTATGTGATGTTTCATCATTGCCAGATGTTCTAGTTGACCTGCAAGAGCATTTATCATGTTTTGTACATGTATGCTGGTTTTATATTCTGTATAATGGATAAATATCAGATGTCAAGACAAGATCACTGTCCATGACTGAGCAGGTATCTAGCATTGACACTATTTTGATGCAGTTACAGATTTGTTGGGCTGGTCATTTGGTACGTATGCCAAATCATCACCTTTTTTTTTATTTGACATGTGAAGTCATTGCGTGACACTGTGGTTTTCAGCCTTGGCTGGACTATTTTGTACCTTTCGGTCCAGTGTCTCCATCTTCCATCTTACTTTTGAGTCAGGATGTGTTTCCCTAGCCCTTATCCATCCAAGGATTGTCCACATTGTTCATTTTGGAGTTTTCCTTCTCCTAGACAGCTTGCCTAACACGGTTAACGAGCACAATCTGCCCGGGGTTTTGAGGTAGAGTTCCCCTCTCCTAGGATAATTTTTTTGTTGCCAGGTATTCATTATCCTCCTCTGTGGTTTATTTCTTGTAATCTAAGACACCTCTCACTCAGGGAAGGTGATTTAAGAGCATTGCTCTCTCTTGTTCTAATATCTATAATTTCCCATTTACCCTACCCAACCCTCTAACCCTACCTAAACCCTATCCCTACCCCCTTCCCCTCCCCCTGGCACATTCCTGGAGTGGGGTCACTGACCCCACTCCAGCAACCTGAGCTTATAGCGGCTCATACTTGCTTTGATGCTGCCAGTCAATGGACATATGGGGTATTTCAGTGGGAATATCAGCGCCGACTGATATCCCACCCCGTCCTCGTGGTCAGCGACACCGTTTGGTCAGCGGCTGTTTATTTGCCCAGAGGGTTATTCACAGCTGGCCTCAAGAGGCTTTTCCACTATCCGCCACCTGTGGACGCTCCTGGTAGGGGTCGGTATCCCCTGCAGGAAATCATCACCTAATAGAGATGCTTCTTTATGGTGAGTTGAGGTAGGGCATAAGTTCTCAAGGTGACCAAAAGAAGTGCTGTAAGAACTTGCTAAAGACCTCACTGAAAGCATTTAACTATTTTTTATTGTTTGTCTTCATGTAATTTCTTTTTACATTCTTTTGATGTAGTCATTTTTTGTTACATTCTCTTGATGTAGTTATTTCTTGTTAAATTTTCTAGATTTAGTCATTTTATGTTTCATTCTCTAGATGTGGTATTTTCTTTTTACATTCTCTTGATGTAGTAATTTCCTGTTACATTCTCTTGATGTAGTAATTTCCTGTTACATTCTCTTGATGTAGTAATTTCCTGTTACATTCTCTTGATGTAGTGATTTCTTATTACATTCTTGTAATGTAGTCATTTCTTATTACATTCTTATGATATAATCATTTCTTACTACAGTCTATTGATATAATCATTTCTTACTACAGTCTATTGATGTAATCATTTCTTGCTACAGTCTGTTGATGTAATCATTTCTTACTACAGTCTATTGATGTAATCATTTCTTGCTACAGTCTATTGATGTAATCATTTCTTGCTACAGTCTATTGATGTAATCATTTCTTACTACAGTCTATTGATGTAATCATTTCTTACTACAGTCTATTGATGTAATCATTTCTTCACTAGTAGCTTAGGAAATAGATTACTAATATTTAGACTGCACTTGCCATTTACCTTGCACTTTGTTTAAAAATTCCAGGTCTCAGTTGATGGAGGGTTCAGAGGTCATCCAGGAGCTTGAAACTCAACGTGATCCTTTAGATAAAAATGAGGCAGAAAGAGAAATCCATATGTTGCTGGGTGCCCCACTTCATGGTCATCATGATATAGTTAATGATATCACTCTCTGTCACAGTACTCAAACTCTGGTCATTTCAGCAGCTAGAAATGGCCACATCAAAGTCTGGAAGTGAATAGTATTAACATTACATCTAGAAATTGCCACATCAAAGTCTGGAAGTGAATAGTACCGACTCTCCATCAAGAAATGGCCACATCAATATCTTGAAGTGAACAGCGCTCACTCAACATTCCATCTAGAAATAGCCACAACAATGTCTGGAAGTGAATAGTACTGATACTCCTTCTAAAAATGGCCACATGAATGTCTGGAAGTGAACAGTGCTGATATTACATCTAGAAGTGACCACATCAATGTCTGGAAGTGAACAGTGCTGACATTCCCTTATATCCAGTTATCAGCTACCAAGTATAATTTTTCCATATTTTATAATTTTCTGTGATTTCATGTATATCTGCTGAGTTTAAAAAATTTAAGTTCAAATCGTTAATTTGAGTAGTTGAAATGAGGATTCTACACAAGAAAGTGCATTCAGTTCATAAATCTTGTCTAGGATCTAACAATGTGTACAGAATACAAGTAGATGTTTAAATAAATCTGTTTTAATTGAGACAAAATTTACAAGTTGTATTTGTTCAGGCATTCATTCCTGAACTGGGCTCCAGTTCTAGACTCAAGTTTGCTTATTTACACTTAGTATTAGTATTGAATGAAACTGAAGTAAACCTACCCTGCCACATTGTACATGAATATACACTAATAAAAGATCATTATGTTGAAATGTAGTTTTACATGCAAATAAATTACACAATTCTATGTTTTGGCCAGCATGTTCTTTTTAAGGCCAGAAATAATAGAACAAATAATTCTTTCTTGTGATATCTTTGTAAAGGAATGCTGTAGGAAACTTTCATTTCTTGTGTTCATGTAACACTGTAATCTAACCCAGTTTTTTAAATTGGTATTTTTGTTGACTATATTAATTTGTAACTAGCACAACTTTTAGTATCTGAGATATTGACAGATTGGTATATGAAATATTTAAATATTCATACTTCACTGATATAGCCTATTCATCAGTCATAGATCTCAATCTACAACTGTCAGCTAATTGGTCTACAAATTATTTGGATCTTTATATTTTCCAATTACAATTAATACTGCAATAGAGTATTTTAACCCTCTCACTCCCATACCGGCTGAGTCCGGCCACTATTCATTCAGTCCCAGCTGGGCCGTAAACGACAGACGTCGACACAGTAATTATTATTTTTATTATTAAGAGTTATTTTTCTTCATTATTTACTTGTGAACAGACGTGCTAAATTTAGCTGTTATGTACTAGCAGTAATGGCAGCTCAAATAACAGTCTTCCGATTGTTTCTAACAGATGTGGTTTTTGAGCGTTAACACTTTTGCCTACCAACTATCCTAAGCATACTTATCTCCGATTACCAAGGGTTAAAAACATTTTAGACATCTTTAAAAATCTGTAAAAAATCGATCTCATTTAAAAGAGCTTTGAAACTTTCTGTGTGTCAGTAATGAATGTTTGCATTTTCTGAATGAGTTTGAGAGTCCCAGAGTTATTTCAAGAGTGAAATTACTTATTATAATGCTAGACATGGATTAACATTAATTCCTATATATTAGAAAATCTCACCTTTGAAAAATCTGATTTCATCATGATTGACACTCATAAATGATGTCTATAGACTGTATTTCATATGTGCCACCATTTTGGAATAATGTACTATCCAGGGCGAGTTATTTTTAGTAACATTATGGTCTGACTCTGTGGCGGTGTGGTACAGAGCGATGGTCAAGGTACTAAGTTTGAAACCCTCCTCTGGCAATTGTGCATCTGGACCATTCAGAAAGCAATGGCAAGCTACTGAACATATATAGTGCCAAGATATCACTACAACCAAAAAATGCTAGATTGATGGCTACATGATGTATAGGATATGCTACACATTTTTTTATTGCTATGGTTGCCGCATTTCTGAAGTATAATGGTTTTGACGATCATTGAAGTTGGTCACCAAGGATTTTCAATAGAAATTTGACAACTGTTGAATTTGGTCAGCAAAATGTTAATTGTTTATCATGGCCTTCAATTTTCCTTGAAACTTCATCAAAATAGACCTACTTATGATTCAGATGAGGTTGATAGGGAATTTTAGCCTATGAGAATGAATCAGACTTTGATGGGATTAGTTTAGGATATGGGAGGTGAAGATAGAGACGATCAGTAGTGTAGACCTAGTTGATAACATGTGCCCTACGGTGTAGACCTAGTTGATGACATGCGCCCTACGGTGTAGACCTAGTTGATGACATGCGCCCTACGGTGTAGACCTAGTTGATGACATGCGCCCTACGGTGTAGACCTAGTTGATGATAGAGAATAGTGAAAACAGCTGATCTATGTCAATATTGAGCAGTGTCAGGAGAAATCAAGTCCTGTAAATGACATTGGTCCAGATCAAGATTACTTTGCTTTTGATTAGGCCTAAGACTATCTATCTTTCACTATTTCTACATGAGACATTCTTTGAGCATTGTGCTGTATAGGCACAACAGCTATGCTGGTATCAAAATTTTAGAAAAATAAGATCTGTCTTGGAAACCTGTTTCACCTGATAATATCACAGTATTTCTTTATGTGAACTAGGCCTATATATTTGGTGTTCACCAGTTGCCCTCCTACAGAATGTTTTGGTCTATTGATGAACTGTTGAGTATGCATGCAGTGTCAAGTGTAATGTCGAGAAATATATTTGAAAGTATTTTCTTCTCACTGATAATTCCAAATTCACGTCACAAGGGTTAGATACAATTTTTTAAGGTTAGACTTCTGTTTATTCTTATTATAACAAAGTCTAGAGAACTAGTGACACATGAACAAGATATTAGCATTCATGAAGCTATGATAGCTTTTACAGGTAAGCTCCAATTCAAATAGTAGACCGGTATGAAAAACAAAACAATGGGAATACAAATTTACTGTGATGCTGATCCTCATTCTGGATGTCTCTAAAAATAAAAGGCATATACTGGATAATCAGGCAAACAAATAAAAGATGGACAAGGTTGCCATGCTGTGTAGTTTTTCAGATATTATTTGTCACTGATATGGCCTTTATTTCACTTCATTTGAGTCTTTATGAAATGGTGTGTGTGTAACATGATACTGAAAGTGTATCCAGGGATCTTTATGGTGTGTTTGTTAAGCTGTTAACTTATCTCATAACTTTTTATTTACATCATGGGTTTTGCTCCCAATATTCCTGCTTGAAGCTACAGAGTTACGTGCTATGAGTGATACTCTCAGCAGAGAGCATTGGTAAACCAATGAGTAAAAAAAGTAAGGTTAACTCATAGCATTTATTAATGCCATAGGTGTATGAGATGTTATCAATCTCACATTTTTCAGAGGTCTGCTATATGAGGGTGGTAGCCATCTCCTCTCTCTTGCAGTCTTTACTTCTCGGATTATTCCAGTACCCAATTAAGACTGGGTTGATCGATCCAGGAGCTGCTGTGACCTGGAAAATATTTCTGTTTAATCTGGGGAATGTACCCAGGACCATTCATATATGAAGCCAGTGCACTAACCACTGCAACACGAGGTCATCCCCCCCCCCCCCCCCAAAAAAAAATTCAACCCTGAGTACAATGACATCAATCCCTCTACATTCATCCTTGTTCAACATGATACTAAAAGAGTTTCCCATTTCTATTTATGAATTATTGTGTTAAATTTTCTTTATGTTTAAAAAAAAAATTACTTTCACACATCTGTTTGTGTCAATTATTATAATAAACAAATTTTCATATATCTGTTTGTGTCAATTATTATAGTAGACTTTCACACATCTGTTTGTGTCAATTATTATAATAAACAAACTTTCACACATCTGTTTGTGTCAATTATTATAATAAACAAACTTTCACACATCTGTTTGTGTCAATTATTATAATAGACTTTCACACATATGTTTATGTCAATTATTATAATAGACTTTCACACATCTGTTTATGTTAATTATAGCATTGTATCAACACTTTCAGATATATTATACATATATATTTGGTTAGCACTGGAGTGTCTCAGACTAAGGGCGTACACACCTATGTAATTTCCATATAGGAGACCATAAGGCAGTTGACGGTGTGTTAAATCATCCACTGGCACCTCCTGCAAGTTCTGCTCAGTTTAGATAAATTCAAACAAGAAATTATGTGAAAGCTGTTACCGTTGCATTTCAAAAAAGCCAAAAATGGCCACATTTAATAAAAGTGTGTGCCTTTTGGAGTATACCACATCTATGCCAATGTTATTGTTATCCATATGTTAAACATATTCATTGGTCAATGATTTCAAATTAGAGCCAAATTGCTGTCTAATTAATATAGTGCCAATGATTACTAAATAATCCAGCATTAAATATAAGCCATATATGTATCTGAACTAGAAACTAGACTTGAATAACTTTGCCTCACTTGCTACAAAAATCTCTATCAACATTTTTAATGCACAATTATATACTCAAGCAATATATTATGTCTACATATCACTGCTATGTTTTATCACATGACCTCCACTTTGTTACCAGGGTAAACACCACAGACACTTCTTATCATATTGACTTATAAAGAATGATAAGTTTCTCACATTCTGTGGTGAAATGGGAGATTTGTAGATGGAAGAAATGTACATAACACAAGTGGGGATCAGGACGATTAAACTGTTACATGATTTTCTTGTAATATTATTTCTGCCATGATATTATCTCAATCTTGACACCCCACCTTTTCTCTGTTAATAAATTTTAGCTGGATGGGTAGTTGTAACATTCCTTCGACTATGGCATCATCTCAATCTTGACATCCACCTTTTCTCTGTTAATGATTGTATATTTTAGTTTGATGAGTTCTTGCAACATCATTATTTCGTGGATCAGCCCAATCATGACAGCTGAAGTGTCCTCTTCTTCTTCAGCATTCATTGTCAAACTCCTGCTAGATAATGTCTCTCTCTTGTAGCAGAACAATGATCCTACTAGATTTTCAGCAGGATGTAGTCCAGAAAATGGAAATTCGTTGTGTTGCTGTTTTATTTGCGCTAATGGCCTGCATGTCCATCTTTGGCGGCAGCTATTGTGTCT
The DNA here is from genome assembly GCA_034231615.1 of Meghimatium bilineatum. Lineage (NCBI taxonomy): Eukaryota > Metazoa > Mollusca > Gastropoda > Stylommatophora > Philomycidae > Meghimatium > Meghimatium bilineatum. The sequence continues at coordinate 21,777,530 of CM067300.1, forward strand.
GTGGTAATGGTTTTATCTTGTAGCTGGATGAGTTCTTACAACATCATTATTTTATGGATCAGCCCAATCGTGACATCAGCTGTTTAGCTGATATAGTTGTCAGAGATTTTTCCTTTTCTGTATTCAAATAATCATTGTCTTTTTCCACTACTTCCAAAATGTGAAGAGAATGTCTTTTGCTGCTGCTGCCTTACAAGACATGTCTCGTATGATTCACTTTTATTTGATCTAGAGACTATTGTAAAAGGTTGTGGTCAATGTTGGTCACTTCAAAGTATTCCTTAAAGCTTTGCCTAGTGTATGCATATTTGTTCAACAGTTTTGTTACGACAATAATTTTCTTTTAAATAATACAACTGAATAGAAAAGAGTATCAGGCAGATTATATGTGGGCAATAAATAAATAGAAGACATACAGGCAATAAACAGAAGACATACAGGCAATAAACAGCAGACATACAGGCAATAAACAGCAGACATACATGATCCTAATCAAGTGCTGTCTCTGCAGTGAAGGTTGGCTGAAATAGACCTTCAACATTTTTAGTCTCTTGCCATGGTGGTGTACTCTGCTAGACTCTTATCTTGTTCATCTCATGATGTTTCGCTCCCACTTGTATCCTTGTCTACCTTCAATTAATGTCTTTAACAAGGTATCATGTCTTTTAATAAAAAAATATTTTGTGTTTCATTTCTATTTCATTTAATAGTTCTTTTTTTTTTCCACCTCAGTGTTGTCAGGACCCCCATTGTTCATTTTCTTCTTTTTCCATAATCTTCTGTATATCCACACCTCAGACATTTTTTTCTTCTTCTTTCGTTTACTTAAAACATGTCTATATCTGTAACTCTGTCTTCTGAATAAAACTCATTGTCTTTTTTAGTTCACAGTGGCCTATAGAGCTTTGATTCCAGTGTTTTTTCTTCTGGCCAATATGTCTGCGTCAGCATTTCATACTCAGAACACTCTTGAAGTATATGTTTGGCACCCTGTGCTGCCTGTCCACATGATGTGTTGCCAATCTTGAACTTGGTGTACATGTGACTGAGAAGTTGGTTGTGTCCCATTCTGAGGTGTAGAATTACAACTTGTTCTTATCTGTTCATAATGTGATGGTCATCTTGTGTTGGTGTTTGTGGATTTTTTATTGTGGTGTTTTGACTTTGATCATCATAATAGGCCACTGTGATGTCTATTTTTTTCTGATGGTAGGTGATTGGTACATCTGGTTGGTCTTCAGCACCTTTCTTAGCCAGTTGATCTGCTTTTTCATTTCCTGGTATTCCACAGTGAGAGGGTATCCACTGCATAGTTACCCTATACTAGTAAGACAGTTCATTAAGTAGTTTTTGCATGGTTTTGAATGTTTATATCTAGTCCATATTCTTTACTTGATTTATCAACTTTATCTATTAGTCTTTATAGTTCCTGTTTACTTTTTGTTAATAGGATTGTGTCAGATTATATCACAGATTGTTTATTTATTCCCACTGATCTTGAGTCCTAGCATTCCTTCTACATGTTAGAAAATATTCTCTGTGTAGATGTTATACAGGCTGGGTGATAAAATATATCCTTGTCTTAACCCTCTTTTTAATTTTATGTATGGTGAGTAGCTGTTTTCACACCTTATTGATGCTGTTTGTTCCCAATATATATTTCTACTCCTTTTCAATGGCTAGGATTGAAGATCAGGGATTGAAATGTGGTGTTGCTAGAAGTGAACATTTTGGAGGGCACAGAAGAATGATGGTCAACCAGCTTAGGACCGGTACTGTCAGCAGAAGAGTAATGACGGATACACTCAAGGAGAGATCGGAGCAACTATGGACGTGTCCAGTTTGCAGTGATGATGATCTGATGACTAACTAACTAACGATTTCTACTCAGTTTCATGTCTTGCCCATCTATAAGATATACAAGCAATATATAAACAGGAAACATATAGGCAATAAATAAACAAAACATATGGGCAATAAACAAACAGGCAACATATAGGCAATAAAAAAAGTCATACATGCAATAAATAAGAAGACATAAAGGCAATTGTTACCATAGCCCTGAGCTACAACTTAATATGACATTCACAAAAGGATATCATCTACTGATGTCACAACATCCACGACAGCGAATTATGTGCCAGATAATAACATCCACCACAGCATGTATGTACATCGTTCCAGATCACATCATCAACAGAATGTTTGTACACTACCTTCCCAGATGACAACATCCATTACAGCATGACATCTGCCAGATGACAACATCCACAGTAGTGAATCCTCTGCCCAGATCACATGAATCACCACAGCACATCATCTGTCCAGATCACACTACAGTATGTGTGCACATTATCTGTCATATCACATCTACCATGTACATTATCTGTCATATCACATCTACCATGTACATTATCTGTCATATCACATCTACCATGTACATCATCTGTCATATCACATCTACCATGTACATCATCTGTCATATCACATCTACCATGTACATTATCTGTCATATCACATCTACCATGTACATTATCTGTCATATCACATCTACCATGTACATTATCTGTCCAGATCACATGGTTGGTTGGTTAGTTGCTGATCCAGCGGTCTATGGGCTCATTCCCTTTGACCCAATGCCATTAAATGGCATTATATTGCTGGGAAGTCTGTGGATTTTCATCCCAGCTTGGGACAGAGCCAGAGAATAACTATCACACCTCCAGGAAGGTAGGTCTCAACCTATACACTACTTCGAGCCACTGTAGCCAAGATAGGGTTCACTGTGCTCATTCCCCACCACCAAATGACTACTGGTTATGCCGAACTTATCTATTGCTCTAGGCATGCAACCAAATGTTCAAGTCAAAAGGATTGTCACGTTCTGAGTCACTGTGCCTCTATGATGGGTCTCAGCCATATGAAAAAACAGTGCTGTCAGTTTCCTCCTCCCCAGTGCTGCACATTACATCTCTGGCTCCATCCCAACCACAGAGGGTGCATACATACATTAAAGTAAACTTGAAACACAATTCAACAACAAAATAACAGCACAAGGAGCATAATTGTATAGATGACGTGCCATAAAGTTTCTATAAGCAGATAACCTCAATATAACGGCATGTCATCTACTAAGGTTTTCTGTTGCATGGGTGGTTAGTCTAGTGGGTCATTGGTGAGACCCACAGACGCAACCACATGCATATCCAGATCACATCTAGCGTGTATATTATTTGTCCAGATCACGCCACAGCGCATCATCTGTCTGCAACACGCCACAGCGCATCATCTGTCTGCAACACGCCACAGCGCATCATCTGTCTGCAACACGCCACAGCGCATCATCTGTCTGCAACACGCCACAGCGCATCATCTTTCTACATCACGCCACAGCTCATCATCTGCCCAAACCACAGCACATCATCAGCCCAGAACATAACATCTACCATGCACATCATATGCCCAGACCACAACACATGCACGTCATTAGCCCAGATCACAACAGCTACCATGCACATCATCTGTCCACGTCACGTCATCCATCACTGTACATAGGCCTACTCTCCAAGATTATCAACATCCATCACATCACGTTTACACATCATATGCACTGTTAACTAGACATAAAATGATTTCATGACACCACAACATGCATTCTATTCCAACCAATCATAATTAACGTCACTAGGAAAGTGACAACATTTGTAACTGAATGACATGTGCCCATAAAGACTCCCCATGCTGCACAAGTACTATTATCAATGGAACAATCGGTGGTGTTGTATGGAAGTGGTCCATTGCAAAGATCTGTCTCACAGGGTCGATAGCAGACAACCTTATCTGAAACTAGATCGCAAGTAGTAAAGTTGTTGGCTGGTATGCCTATGAATAGTTTACTGTAGAGCGATGTAGTAAAATAAAAACCATCATGACAGTCACGAATGTAGACTGAATATTTTCCTGTGAAAAAAAAGTATAAAATAAAATAATGTACACTGTACACATGTTTCTAATATACGGCAATGCCATTGATTAGAAAGTACAAGTTCACAAGGTAGTATGCTTATGTATAACTAATAACACACTAGTAAAAGATCTTGTATATCTATGCTACGGGTGGATACTTTTTTCGATTTGTTCCGTAGAATTACTATAACTTCGTATTTGTTAGTTTTACTTATTTTATATTTTAAAAAAATACTATACACGAGCCTAAAAATATTAGAACCCACACATTAAAAAAAATTAAAAAGCACTATAGAAAGCAATAACCCTGTTTTCATTAAAATATTACAAGATATTACATTATAATTTACATTATCCATTATTTACACCTGCCATATCAGATGTAGGCCTATTATCACTGTCTAGTGTGGAAGACCTTCAAGATTTAATTAATGTAGTAGTCACAGAAAGTAAAAAGAAAGTTTTCTTCCTAACTATCAAGAAAACAGAAGTAATGGTTATTTCAAAGAAACAAAATAACACATCTTGCAAGATCAAAGTGAATGATATAATATTAAAATGGGTCCACCAGTTCAAATATTTAGGTGCAACGATTACAGCAGGTGGAAGAAGTTCAACAGAAATATGATGCAGAATAGGACAGGCAAAAACAACATTCAGAAAAATGAAAAATATATTGTGTAATATGACCTTGTCATTAGAGGTGAGAAACAGAGTTCTACAGTGCTATGTAACCCTTATACTAACATATGGATGCGAGTCTTGGACAATAAATAAACTGGAAAGTGGGAAATTAGAGGCAACAGAGATGTGGTTCTACAGAAGAATGCTGAGAACATCATGGACAGCTAGAAAAACTAATGTAGAGGTGTTGAAAGAGCCAAATGCGAAACGGACCTTTATCAACAATATAAGAAAAAAGAAATCTTATTTTTTTGACCACTTAATGAGACAGGCAGGTTTGGAGAACATAGCCACAACAGGCGAAATTGAAGGCAACAGAGACAGAGGGCGACAACGTGAGAAAATATTAGACAGTTTGACAACCTGGCACGGCAAGGAAACAACAACGACTTTGATACATAATACTGTGGACAGAGAGCTTTGGAGAGCCATGACCTCCTACGTCAGCCGGCATGGCACCTGATGATGATGATGACATTTTAGTGTTCCTAAAAACTTTTACAATTTTTTTACAGAGCCAAACGCACCACGCACACACAAAACAAAAACCAAAAAAACGCAGCAATTATTTTGAGAAAAGCACTAAACTTGTGCTACAGCACTATTTCAATTTTTTTGGGTACCGGTAGTCCTAACTCGAAAAATTATCAGATCTGGTGCGAAAGCATCAAAATGGCAACTATTATGATAGTGCTCTCCAAGACATTAACTAATACAAAACTGTAACACGTATCAAAAATGTTAAGTAGAGGTAGATGTTAGGCAAATATGCCCTCATCATGTGATAATAGTCTAACTTTTGAAAATTCTGTAATGTTATGCTAGAAGTTGTGTTAGAAGACAGAATTGATGCCTTTGAGATGTGGGTATATAGAAGAATAGGAAGAACATCATGGAAAGAGAAGAAAACAAATAAAGAGGTGCTAAAGACACTTAATATGAAGAAAGAACTACTAAGAGAAATAAAGATCAGGCAAATAAAATATTTTGGTCACATTAAAAGACATGACACCTTATTGAAGACCTTACTTGAGGGCAAAGTCAAAGGGAGGCGAGCAAGAGATAGGCAGAGATACAAGTGGGAGAGTAACATCACATGATGGACAGGTTACAGTCTAGCAGAGTGCACCACCAAGACAAGAGACAGGGGATGTTGGAGGTCCGTTGCAGCGATACTTCGTTGCGGATACGGCACTTAATGATGATGAATATTATGCGCAAAACCATGTAATTCCTGTTACAGTTTGCGCATTTTCTGCATCGTCACAGAAATTTCACGTCATTAACAGACGACTTGACTAATGCAATCGCAGATTTCTGTTTACTGAGCTTGCCATCTACATAGAAAGATGCTGTACATGTGTTACATACTCTAGAACTGCTACATCGAGGAAAGATATTCGGTTGCGGTCACCCAATGACCTTATATTACTATAATTATGGATGCATCCAGTAGAAATGCAATAGATGTCGACACCGCCAGCGTACGCATGTAAATATCGAAACTAAAAATATAGCACCAATCCTAACCCCTTCCCCTTGATACCGCTCCACCCACTACTAATTAACCCTTCCCCTTCCTAAAAAACTAAAATACTCTGTCTCCCCTCCAAGCTATATTCGTCAACTGCGCTCGAATAAAGGGGCAATAAATGTAATGTTTTGTTAACACTGCTTATCTCCTCCTATAAAGGGACACAATAAATGTAATGTTTTTAACACTGCTTATCTTCTCCTATAAAGGGACACAATAAATGTAATGTTTTTTAACACTGCTTATATCCTCGTACTGAGTTTCATTTTGTACACTAATGCCGGTTACATTTTTTAAGAAACTATATATAGTTCCGTAAAAAAAAAAATAGGAAACAACTGTCTAACATGAACCAAATTATATTTCAAAGACCTACAACTTCATCCTTGTATTGCTATATATCATTGTTAAATAGGTTTAGAAAATAACAATTGGTATGTTTAAAAGGACTAACAAATTTTGGCACGCCGAACCAAAACGGGTGATCTCCTACGGTCTAATATAAAACGTCATCACACTCCAAACTCAAGGGCTGTAATAAAATTTGAGGTCGTGGTGACTAGATTACCGCGGTATCCGCTAATTTTGATGGTAAAAAGATCTGACATAGCCACTTTGGACTATTTGTCTAAGGTTGAAAAAAGTACATTTACTAAGCCAAACAAAAATAAAGGGTTGAAAAGGTATAAAGTTAGGGGCATATAGACCTGGTGGAGATAGACTACCAACGCAACTAAGGTCGTCTCCATCTTTAATTCTATTTTGAATTTTCCATGGCTGCATATGCAAGATCCTAGGTACTTGAAAGTATTCACTAATTCAAGATTATGCACATTTGTATTGGTCTGAACTTGTCTCTGCTGTTAACCAAGAACTTTTGATTTCCATTCTGTACTTAGTCGACGTATGCCACAACATCAACGACAGATGAAATAGAAATTGAAGATTTTTACGACCAGCTTCAATTCGCGCTCGACAAAATCAACAACAAAAAACCATCAAGATAGTTCTAGGAGACTTCATCGCTAAAGTAGATCAGGTCAGAGATCAATGTGACTTGAACCAAGGTACACACGGCCTTGGCAGTAGGGACAATAGAGGGGAACGTTTGTTAATCTTCTGCGCAGAAAACAACATGGCAGTAATGAGTACATTTTTCAATCATCATCCGAGAAGACTAAAGAACTGGAGGTCACCGGACGGAAAGACAAAAAAACAAACAACAACAACAAAATACACACACACACAAAACCAATTGATTATTTACTAATAGAACAAAGATGGAAAACAAACATCCTTCAGTGCAAGACACTACAAGGCCCGGACTGCGACACTGAACATGAGTTACTCATCGCAAAGTTTAAATCAAAGATAAAAAAAGACAACGACAAATTTCTATCATTTCCAGAATATGATGTATATACCGAAAGAATATGACATCGAAATTCAAAACAGATTCGAAAAACTACTTGAAGTACAAGAAAAATACATTCTAAATGAACTTGAAAACAAACAAAAAGTGACATTTTCAATAAATGCAAAAAACAAGCTACACTAAAATAGCAAGAAAAAGAAAGAGTACATATCAGAAGAAACTATAATCGGCACAGGGGACAGAGATATGTTTGCATGCATAATCAACTGCGTGATCACAATGACACAACAAATATGCTGAAATGAATGGTGTACTGAAAACGCCGACAAGAACAAATACACAAATACATTCGAATGATGCAGTTTGAGTTAAACTTACCGCCAACTTCAACTGTTAGTATCATGCATCTTGTCCAACTTGGATTAACGGCCGTACAGTCTTTGATGTAGGGTCCTCTAGTAGAGGAATTAGACATCCCATCTATGTCTGTCACACATGGCTCGTCAGGACTAGTAGCACTACACTGAAAGCATCTGAGATTTGCTGTGAAGAAATATGCAGGGAAGTATTTAACAGAAAAGGCTAAAAATAGCAGGGAAGTGATTGACATAACAAGTTACATAGAGCAGCGAAGTAATTGACATAACAAGTTACATAGAGCAGCGAAGTAATTGACATAACAGGTTACATATAGCAGCGAAGTAATTGACATAACAAGTTACATAGAGCAGCGAAGTAATTGACATAACAAGTTACATAGAGCAGCGAAGTAATTGACATAACAAGTTACATATAGCAGCGAAGTAATTGACATAACAAGTTACATAGAGCAGCGAAGTAATTGACATAACACGTTACATAGAGCAGCGAAGTAATTGACATAACAAGTTACATAGAGCAGCGAAGTAATTGACATAACAAGTTACATATAGCAGCGAAGTAATTGACATAACAAGTTACATAGAGCTGGGAAGTGATTGACAGAAAAGTTTAATTATAGAAGGAAAGTAATTGACAGAACAGAATAAATATAGCAGGGAAGTAATTAATAGAACATGTTACAGAGAGCAGGGAATTGATTGCCAGAACATGCTACATATAGCAGGGAATTGATTGAGATAACACACGCTACATACAGCAGGAAAGTGAGTGATATAACACGTTACATATAGCAGAGACGTGATTGACAGAACATGTTACAAATAGCAGGAAATCAGTTGAAATAATAGGTTACATATAATAGGTAAGTAGTTGAAATAGCTACATATAATAAGGAAGTAGTTGAAATAACAGTTACTTACAGCAGGGAAGTAATTGATAGAAAAATAAATTAACTATAGCAGGGAAGTAATTAACATTGCACATTACATATAGGAGGGAAGTGATTGACATAACAGGTTACTTATAGCAAGGGGGATTAACACGACACGTTACATATATCAAGGAAGTGATTTATAGAACAGGTACATATAGCAGGGACGTAATTGACATAACACTTTACATATAACAGGATAGTGATTGACAGACCAGGTTACATATAACAGGGAAGTAGTTGAAATAACAGGTTACATATAGCAGTGAGGTGATTGGCAGGACATGTCAGGGAAGTTACTAACATAACAATTTACTTATAGCAGGTAATTAGTTGAGATAACAGGGTACATATAATAGGGAAGTGATTGAGATAACACGTTACATATAGCAGTTCTTCTTCTTCTTTCGTTCACTTGAAACATGTCTATATCTGTAATTCTGTTTCCTTAATAAAACTCACTGTCTTTTGTAGTTCATACAGTGTCCCATAGAGTTTTGATTCCAGTGTTGTTTCCTCTAGCCAATATGTCTGCCTCAGCGTTTCATGCCCAGAACACTCTTGAAGTATATGTTTGACACTCTGTACTGCCTGTCCACATGTACACATGGCCGTGTTGCCAATCTTGAACTTTGTATACATGTGACTGCGGAGTCGGTTGTGTCCTGTTCTGAGACGTAGAATTATAACTTGTTCTGATCTGTTCATAATGTGATAATCATCTTGTGTTGGTGTTTGTGGCTTTCTTATTGACTTTATCATTTGTTTTTTTTCTGATGGTAGGTGATTGGTATATCTGGTTGGTCTTCGGCAGCACCTTCCTTAGTCAGTTGGTCTGCTTTTTCATTTCCTGGTATTCCACAGTGAGAGGGTATCCACTGCATGGTTACCCTATACTGGTAAGACAATTCGCTAAGTAGTTTTTTCAAGTCTGTTAGTTTTCCAGACTGGAGAGCTTGATGCACTGACCTTGCATCTGTCAGGAATACTACAGGCTGTAGGTCAGAGTTGGAGTTCAGCAGTTTTTTAGCTGCCACACTAATTGCCTGGATTTACATATAGCAGTGAAGTGATTGAGATAACACGTTACATATAGCGAGGAGTTGAAATAACAGGTTACATATACCTGTTATACACGCCCAGGCATGTTTTTTTTATTTGTATCAATTTATTTGATGCAATGGTCAAACTTCCGTCTGACCTCTTCATAGCAACCCCGTTGCTGCTTATAAGAGAACCAATGTATTCGAAAGTGGTAACTCAATCTAGTTATTATCTGTTATTGATCGAGATTGTAAACGTGTTAGTGGTTTTGCCTTGTCGTGTTCTATCCATGTGTGTCGCTAGGCGTCACTGAGAGCCGAAGTTGTCTTTCTTTAGCGAACTGTGATGCCGCTCATAGTGCAGCCTGATGCCCTCTATCCATCTACGTCTGGCACGTTTCTCTTTTCAGCTGATCTTTTATGGAAGGCTATCGATGGAATGTGATTGTGTGTCTATATATTCTTTGCACATTGTTCAAAAGTTATTTTGTCTCGTCATATTCATAATCTTTCTTTCGTTCAGAAATATATTTTATTATTCACGGTGTTCGTTGATGGAATTTGTGGAGTCTTTCGTTGTTGTGTTTTCCTGTGGAAAAGTAGTGTTGTATTCATAGGTATCTCTTTGTTCTGGTCATTTCTTTCATTCCTCGTTATGTTCTCTGCATAAACAGTGAAGAGATATGATGATATGACAAATCATTTTCTGAGTTGTTTTTCTACAACGAATCAATCTTCTACTGTTTCCCTATCTACTCTTACGGCCGCATTTGGTCTTGACACAAGATTTTCAAGAGGTGAGTTATGTGTATTCCTAGAGGAAAACTCCTGTCTCTCATAATGTTCCAAAGTTTCTGATGTACACAATCGAAGGCCTTATAATCAATGAAACATGTGTAGATGCCAATGTTAATCTCTCTACATTTCTCTGTGATGTTTCGCATGTAAAGAATGTGTTCTTCGGTGCATCTGTCTTGTCTAAATCCTGCTATATTTAATTCTTCTTCCAGTATATGATGTTAAAAAATTGGTAGCATATCCTTTACATGACTTAGCTTTCAACCCATCATTTTTTGGCTGTGGTGATTTTCTAGGCAATATAAATACGTTCAGTAGTTTGCCATTGCTTTCTAAATGCTCCGGATACACAATTGCCTGTGGCGGGGACCGAACTCGGTACCTTGGCCATCAAAGACGCCTCTGTACAACTATGCTGTTATCTTTTCCTAACGATGCTGAATAATATTTTGCTGGCATGTCTAATAAGATGGCGTATATATAATATATAATAATATAGATGGCGCTTATTGTTTAACTTTCCTTTCTTTTATAGTGGTATGTAAACTGATCTAATCCATTTCTTGGGAACACGTAACCTTACACCACAACACGTAATACACCACTGAAACAAGTAATCTTACACCACAACATGTAATACACCACTGAAACAAGTAATCTTACACCACAACATGTAATACACCACTGAAACAAGTAATCTTACACCACAACATGTAATACACCACTGAAATAAGTAATCTTACACCACAACATGTAATATACCACTGAAACAAGTAATCTTACACCACAACATGTAATACACCACTGAAATAAGTAATCTTACACCACAACATGTAATATACCACTGAAACAAGTAATCTTACACCAGGATATGGAATATAACACTAAAACAAGTAATTTGACATAGGATATGTAATTGTACACTATTACTTATGTCATGTACTGGCACTCTAGAATTGTACACTATTACTTATGACATGTACTGGCACTCTAGAATTGTACACTATTACTTATGACATGTACTGGCACTCTAGAATTGTACACTATTACTTATGACATGTACTGGCACTCTAGAATTGTACACTATTACTTATGACATGTACTGGCACTCTAGAATTGTACACTATTACTTATGACATGTACTGGCACTCTAGAATTGTACACTATTACTTATGACATGTACTGGCACTCTAGAATTGTACACTATTACTTATGACATGTACTGGCACTCTAGAATTGTACACTATTACTTATGTCATGTACTGGCACTCTAGAATTGTACACTATTACTTATGACATGTACTGGCACTCTAGAATTGTACACTATTACTTATGACATGTACTGGCACTCTAGAATTGTACACTATTACTTATGACATTTACTAGCATTTTTCTACTTAACGTATACACTTATAATAAAGAATATATATTATAGAATATATTTAACTTACGTCGCTTGGTAGTTGTAGTTTGGATTGTAGTCTGTAATGTGGTATCCGTTGATGTTGTGTTGCTTGAGCTAGTAGTACCTGCTGTACAAATGCCTAGAATTGCTGAAAAAAACATGTTGACAATATGTATTAGGGAAACATACATGTTAGGGGAATATAGAGAGCTTGTTCAACTGGAGACATGTAAGGGGAATATAAAGAGCTTGTTCAACTGGAGACATGTAAGGGGAATATATAGAGCTTGTTCAACTGGAGACATGTAAGGGGAATATAGAGAGCTTGTTAAGAAATATTGGAACAACGATAGTCAGATATAATTATAGACGTGGACTATGGTACAAGAACAAATTTGATCTTTCTATCAAGCAAGTTTATACAGGGTGATACCACAAGAATAAATTTGATCGTAATAAGCATGCATATACAAGGTGACACCACAAGAATAAATTAGAGCTTAGCAGAAGTTTAATACGACACAATAATTGGTTAGTTACTAAAATACTACGGAATTTGGAACGTCACGGCCACAGTTGGATCTTGAGAAACATTGATGGGAGTTTTCTAATATACAGCTTTACATTTTATAGACATACTTGTGGAAACTCACAAATGCTTGTATTATAAGTTGTATCATGTCTTCACAAGCATATAATTATATATAATTTATATATATAAAACTTGTTAAACTGGTTCTAACATCAGGGAGATCATTGTCACAACTTTAGCCCACATGGCAATTTATCTATTTTTAAGGACCCCTAAATATGAAAGTAACCCAAGTCACGACCGATCGGCAGTAGATGAACTGTTTTCTGAATCAATTAAGCTTTCATTAGTTCCTCTTCTTGATTATTCTCGTGTTTTTAGTTGCTCTATGTTTTTGTAGTTGGTATCGCATACCAAAATAGCCGATTGTACTCCAAGTATATAAAAAGTAATCAGTAGAAGCGATTACAATAATCAAAAACGTACCAAATAAAGACCTGTTTACTTTTTGCAGTTAGGTCTTTAATCCTAACCATCTACAGAACTATAAAACATAACTGCAAAAAAAGTAAACCGGCCTTCTTTTGGTACGTTTTTGATTATTCTCACACTTTCCAGTGGTTACTATTTAAATATTTGTAGTAGCTTTGGCTATTTTTAGAACTCGGAGTCTGAACATGTCATAGGTGGTCCACTTGTGAGTGTTATGGTTAAGATTCCTTCATCCGTCCTTCACTTTTAGACTATATTCCAATTTTCTAAAGTATAATTGATAATGGAGTCTTTAGCTGTTTCAACCTGCGCGTACGTTTTCCTATGCGTGAATACGTTTCAACCTGCGCGTACGTTTTCCTATGTGTGAATACGTTTCAGCATGCGTGTACACTCATCCCTTGCTACTTCGCGGTTCATCTATCGCGGCCTTAGTACATCGCGGATTGTTGAAAAATATTCATCAAAATTGAGGAATTGTGGTGCGAAAGTTGTCCGCACGCCAGCACAAGGCAGGGTGTGCCCACACAATTCTAGAATATTATAGAAACTAGAATAATACGAATGGTATGGTAGAATAGAAACTAGAATAACAAGAATCGTCTAGTAGAATAGAAACTAGAATAACACGAATAGTCTGGTGGAATAGAAACTTTAAAAACACGAATAGTCTGGTAGGATGGAAAATAGAATAATACAGATAGTCTGCTAGAATAGAAACTAGAATAACACGAATATTCTGGTAGAATAGAAACTAAAAAAAACACGAATAGTCTGGTAGAATAGAAACTATAAAAAAACACGAATAGTCTGGTAGAATAGAAACTAGAATAACACGAATAGTCTGGTAGAATAGAAACTACAATAACACGAGTAGTGTGGTAGAATAGAAACTACAATAACACGAATAGTCTGGTAGGATGGAAAATCGAATAATACAAATATTCTGGTAGAATAAAAACAAAAATAATAAAATAGTTTGGTAGTATAGAAAAAATAAAATAATCTGGCAATATAAGAAACAAGAATGATACAAAACTTTGGTAGAATAGAAACAGGGATGGTTGGGAAGTATGTACGAATCGCTCGATATTATTTATAAAAAACAAATACATATGTATATGCCTACAGTCAAATCCCATAATAGCAGGTTGGTCCTGACAGACGAAATATGTCTCTAATATGTCTGTAATATGTCTGAAATATGTCTGTAATATGTCTGTAATATGTCTGAATATGTCTGTAATAACAACGTTGCAAAAAATAAGAAATAAATAGAATTGGGGATTTTGAAAATCGTTATTAAATAGGTAAAATGTTATAAAAGGTTCGCTCTAGAGGAATTCACTGTATTATGACAATTTTAAATTAATAGATTTATTTGTAGTAAGAAACGAGATAATTGATAGCATAGAAATATGGTTAGTATGGTGGTATAGAAACGGGGATATTATGGTGGTGTAGAAACACGGATATTATTGTGGTGTAGAAACAGGGATATTATGGCGGTGTAGAAACACGGATAGTATGGTGGTATAGAAACAGGAATATTAGTATGGTAGTATATAAATAAGTATAGTATGGTAGAATACAATCAAGGATAGTATAGTAGTATAAAAACAAGGATAGTATGGCAGTATACAAATAGGGAGAGTATAGTGGTATACAAACAGGGATAGTATGGCAATATATAAACAGGGAGAGTATGGCGATATACAAACAAGGATAGTATGGTAATATACAAACAGGGAGAGTATGATGGTATACAAACAAGGATATTATGGTAATATACAAACAGGGAGAGTATGTCGGTATACAAACAAGGATAGTATGGTAGTATTGAAACAAGAATTGTATGATAGTATATAAATAATGGTGGTTTAGTAGTATACACACAATGATAGTATTATTGTGCTATAGAAATATATATAATTGGACCTCCAAATATATGCACTGTCCAGTTTTTTTATGATCACTAAAACAAAAATGTAATATGATCAGAAATGTAATCACATTGTTTACCTGCGAGATATAAGCAATAAAAGAGATGGTGTACCCATTTTGACAACATTTCTGCTGCCTTCAGTGATCTTGATGGATCTAAGTCCTGAATGATCTTGATGTGTCTGTCATGAATGATCTTGATGTGTCTAAGTCCGGAATGATCTTGATGTGTCTAAGTCCGGAATGATCTTGATGTGTCTAAGTCCTGTTATTAAAAAATATTAATAAAATATGAACTTATTGCTACATGTAACTACAAAAATAAGAATGTTAGGGCTTTATAATTATGTTGGTGCAGAATATGTAGTCCTGATATTATGATTGTTACAGCAGAGGTCATGGTGAGCCTGAAATGATGACACTATCAGAGTGCATGGTGAGTCTGAAATGATGATAATAGAGGTAGTGTTGGTAGGCCTGAAATGATGACACTAACATAGATCATGAGGGGGGGGGGAATCTTAAATATATATTATATATATCAGTTAGTGTCTTAATTACAGACATATCATTATCTCAGTTAATTCCTAATTGATGCCAGTATCACAGCTCATAGTTGGCCTGAATTGATGACACTATCGATGATCATTGTTCGCCTGAATTGATGAAACTATCGATGATCATTGTTCGCCTGAATTGATGAAACTATCGATGATCATTGTTCGCCTGAATTGATGAAACTATCGATGATCATTGTTCGCCAGAATTGATGACACTATCGATGATCATTATTGATCTGAATTGATGGAACTATCGATTATCATTATTGATCTGAATTGATGAAACTATCGATGATCATTATTGATCTGAATTGATGAAACTATCGATGATCATAGTTGGCATGAATTGATGACACTATCGATTATCATTATTGATCTGAATTGATGACACTATCGATTATCATTATTGATCTGAATTGATGAAACTATCGATGATCATTATTGATCTGAATTGATGAAACTATCGATGATCATTATTGATCTGAATTGATGAAACTATCGATGATCATAGTTGGCATGAATTGATGACACTATCGATTATCATTATTGATCTGAATTGATGACACTATCGATGAACATTGTTCGCCTGAATTGATGACACAATTAAATGTGTGCGCAACTGCGTTGTAGCCATTTAAAAAAAATTAAATTCCTTGCAGGTCTGGGTTCACTGAAGTCACAACCTCAATTATTTTTGATGGTTGGTATAACTCTGATATAACCAAATTAGACTCAAGTCCGCTGTTGAAAAAAACGTACCTTGTCGCAGGAATATTTATTCATTTATCTACCATCTTAAGTAACTACGCACGATCAAATTTCTAGAAGTATATAATCTCTATCATACACATAAACACTTCTATAGCGTGTTGGAATTCGTGTCACATGAACACGTTACTTACTGTGAGAGCAAAGTAACAAGTTTTCAGTTGAAAAGATTCCCTAAATGACAATAAACATACCTTACAACGTGTCGTTTCACAAGTCACATTAAATAGCTATTTAAGTTACCGATGATCACACACAATCAGTTATACATATCAGTGTCGCCCAGAAGAAGGTAAGGCACATATTTGCTTTATCAAAGTTGCTTTTCCTGCCGACCAGGATGTGAACTTACCATACCAGCCCTAAACACTAATATTCTGTACACATATCATAAACAACACAATAAAAGGTCACATTAACAATTATGGAACATTCACAAGACTGAAATGTATTCCCCTACATGAATTAATATGAGACTTATATCTATCTAGATACACATCAATATTACACATTAGGATATACACACATTAATATGACACGTTAATAGATACACACATCAATATTAAAAAACGTTAGTAGATACACACATCAATATGACACGTTAATAGATACACACATCAATATTAAAAAACGTTAGTAGATACACACATCAATATGACACGTTAGTAGATACACACATCAATATGACACGTTAGTAGATACACACATCAATATGACACGTTAGTAGATACACACATCAATATGACACGTTAGTAGATACACACATCAATATGACACGTTAGTAGATACACACATCAATATGACACGTTAGTAGATACACACATCAATATGACAGATGTAAGTAGATACACACATCAATATGACAGATGTAAGTAGATACACACATCAATATGACAGATGTAAGTAGATACACACATCAATATGACAGATGTAAGTAGATACACACATCAATATGACAGATGTATGTAAGTATGTAAATAAAAAAAGTCGTAGCGTATCCTATTCAGGACGTAGCCGCCAAAAACCCAGCATTTTTTGGCTGTAGTGATTTTCTAGGCAATATAAATACATTTAGTAGTTTGCTATTGCTTTCTGAACGGTCCGGATGTTCAAATGCCTGTAGTGGAGATCACACTCGGTACCTTGGCTGTAACAGACGATGCACCACTTCACCACAGAGCCGGACAGTGTATGTAGATACACACATAAATATGACACGATAAAAGTAGGTAAATACACTAATCGATATCATAAACGTATTTATATGCACATATAAATTTGACATACGTTTGGAGATAGACTTACTCCCTTCATAGCATACCTATGTAGATAAACATATTATGACAGACTTATGTTGGTACAAATATAAGTTTCATACACATATGCAGATTTACACATGACCATGAAATGTCAGACTTGTGTAGGTACACCTAGTACCCCTCGAGATTAATCCCTGCACGTCGCTGATTATGTGTACCCATGCCAGGATACCTGCCAATAATGTAACATGTCACCGCCCTTCATAATTTATTTATGTGTGTATATAAAATCTAGAAACTCTTCTGAGGTGTAGCTATATCAGAAATGTAATATAGTGGTACACAACGACAGCCCTCATACTTCCTTGTTAGCAGACTCGCTTGAGTGATTTCTGAAAGTTGAATAAGTTTGTCTTATACATAATAACATTTCTGTCACAATTTACAAATTCAGTCATACATGACTACAGTATAATCTCAACACTATATATATATATATATAGTGTTGACAGAAATATATATATATATGACAACGCATACAGTCATGTTGCAGTGATATAACATGCATATAACATATATATGTGTGTGTGTGTGTTTGTGTATATGTGTGTTAGCATAAGTAACTTAATTTTTAACATTCATCAAAGATAACAAAAAAAATTATTTCCGAAATTCTCATGTAGTCCTGCTTTTACTTTCTACGGGGTTCCTACATATTTATTTGTTTATTTTTCTCCCTTTAATTTCTCTCTCTCTCTCTCCGTTTCGCTGTTTGTGAAAATTTCACCATGTGGTTATTTTCTTTGCTAGTTTTATTAAAATCGTTATGATCTTCTATCTTTGTGCTTTCTCTACATTTCGTTGTGTTTACTTTCCTGTGAGCCGTGCATTTTCTTCCCTTCTTATTGGTGTTTTCGTTCCCTCATATAGTTTTTTTCCCATTTCTCCCATATGTTTATCCGTCGTATCATTGTGTTTTCTGTGTGCCGCGTGTTTTTCCGTCCTATCGTGTTTTCTTTCCTTTGTGCCGAGTGTTTTACGTTCATATCATTCTATTTCCTTTCCTCCATATCGTTGTGTTTTCTTTCTTTTGTGCTGTGAGTTTTCCATTAATATTGTTGTGGTTTATTTCCATTGAACAGTGAGTGCGTTTTCCATTTATATCGTTGATTTATTTCCTTTGTCGCGTGAATTTTCCGTTCACATCATTGTGTTTTCTGTCTTTCAATTTGTTGTGTTTTCTTTAATTCATGTCGTTGTGGTTTTTCCCCCATGTCGTTGTGTTTCCTTCGTGTCACTGTTTTCTTTCCTTTATGTTGTGTTTTATTTCCTTTGCGACGTTCTGTTTTCTTTCTCTTGTGTCGTGTGCTTTTTCCTTCATTTCCTTGTGTGGTTTTTTATTTTTTATCATGTCTTTCCTCCATGCCCTTTTTTTCTTTCTACACTGTTTCATGTGTTTTTCATTCATGCCGTTGTGTTTTCTTTCCTGTGTGTTCCATGTGTTTTTTCTTCATGCCATAGGTTTTTCTTTCCTGACCTGAGTCGTCGTTTGTTTATTCTTTCCTCGGTGTCTTTGCGTGTATTTCCTCACTCTCGTTATTTTTTTCAATCTTAGGTCTTCTGTGTGTTTTTCCTCTATGTCAATGTGTATTTCATAACTTTGGTGTCTAGGTTTTATTTTATCTTGTGTTCTCTGTCTTTGGTGTCTTGTGTAAATTTTCTCTATATCAACACATTTTTGTTATCATTTGTTTCATGTGCTATTTTCCTCCTTGCCGTTGTGTGGTTTCTATCTTTTGTTTCGTGTGTGTATTTGTTTTAACTGCGGTACAACTGTTTACCTCGTGGAAAATGCGAATTAGTAAAATAATACAAATCGGTTCAATATCAGTATTATAAATAGGACAAGTACACAGGCTAAAAGTTTCGACCACTAGACCTTTGTTAAGATAATGACAAACACACAAAATGGAATAAAATAGACAAAAAACTAGATTGGAAGAAAGTATGTAAGCATCTATGTTTGCTTATAAGAAATTGATGGAAATAAAGTAGAGCAAAGCTTTAATAATACATATATAGGGAAGAAAAAAAGCCTGCATATTCACTTCATTTAAAAAAAATTCCTTGCGCTGTTTTGATCACGCTGCGCTATCATAGTTTGACATTTATCAGAACAGAAAAGTGATTTTATATTTTAATTTTAAGTTTCGACTTTGATTTGCTAGTCCTTCTTCCCATTCCTGTCTGTATATTTATATGAACTACTTACCTATCTTAACATGTAGCTTATATTTATGCTTTTCATGTCTTACTCAGATTTATTCAATCAATTTCTCTCATGAAAACATTATACTTTCCTCCAACTTATTTTTTGGTCTATTCTATTCCAGTCTGTGTGTTTGTTTTTATCTTCGCATAGGTTTAGTGGTCGAAATATAGAACTTGTGTATTTGTTCTATTTGTAAAATTGATAGTGAACCATTTTTGTGTTAATTTACCAATTATCTGATAATTTGTTTTCAGTTTTATGTCAAGACTATAAGCCTACTTGGATCTCACAATCCCTACACTATTGTAGTCTACACACGATGACTGTTTGCAATAAGGCCCAGGTATAGCACATGTACCAAGTACCAGATGACTGCTTGTAATACGGCCCAGGTATAGCACATGTACCAAGTACCAGATGACTGCTTGTAATAAGGCCCAGGTATAGCACAAGTACCAGATGACTGCTTGTAATAAGGCCCAGGTATAGCACATGTACCAAGTACCAGATGACTGCTTGTAATACGGCCCAGGTATAGCACATGTACCAAGTACCAGATGACTGCTTGTAATAAGGCCCAGGTATAGCACATGTACCAAGTACCAGATGACTGCTTGTAATACGGCGCAGGTATAGCACATGTACCAAGTACCAGATGACTGCTTGTAATAAGGCCCAGGTATAGCACAAGTACCAAAAGAAACGATGTAGACTGCAGATGAGACTGTAAGACGAACATTTACTATTAGAAATTACAGCTCTTTAAAATGACTCATTAGAATATTCCCTTGGTTATCATTGGGTGTCACGCAAGGTAAATCACAGTAATGAATGAAAATGACGGGAATGGTAAATGAGTCATTAAGATGGTTTGATTTTCTATCAGCCAGTACGTCTTAGATTGTAGACTATCACGGTTGATTAGTTGTAGGGGATTGACTTCATTGTAGGGAATTGGCTTCATTCAAGTTATCGCATACGCGCCTCGTCCATCTCAACGAAGCGACAAGCCACCTGTCAGGAGTACCACTAATATATTTTATATTTATAATTTTCATAGTACGTATATTTAGCACGTATAAATAGCACGTAACTCCGTAGCTTCAGACGATAATTCCCCAGGAGTTTACGAAATTATGATAAATAGGACGTTGCAAAAACGTACTGACACAGCGAGCTCTTGAATGCATAGCGAACGGATTAACCAGGAACATTCAAACCTGGTGTATGATTCAGTCCAGGATACAACACAGATTTACTGCTTCAGATAACACTCGTCATCAACACTGACACCCCTCAGACATACATTTACGTCCGGTTCATTGTATAATAGGAATGTATATGAGAATATTCAGACATTGTCACTTGTAAAAATAGAAACAACGCCTATATGTTGAACGAAAAGGATATTGCAGGTTATTCGCTATGCAAATATATTATTGTTGTATCCACTAAAAATGGCTTCACATGTGTAGAAGAGTAAAACTTCAGTGTACTAGGGTTTTCCCTTTATTAAATTCGCCCCTCTCAACAAGCGGTACACTATAAGCGCCAACAAGCGATAACCGATAATGTGATAACCCACAAGGATCTTCGATAACATCAACTTTGTAAACAGGAAGTATCGAGCCGTATTTGAACTGAGCATACAGCGAACGTTTTAACCACTACACCACGGAGATACACTCACAACATCGTATCTGTCTTAGCATGGCACAAAAATATGACAGCACAACGACATGACGGGCAAAACATGGCACAAAAGAAAGAAAACATGACGACATGAAGGACACAACATGGCATAAACGTATGAAAACATGAGATGAAGGATAAAACATGGCACAAAAGTATAAAACCATGACAACATGAAGGACAAAACATGGCACAAAGGAAAAGAAGCATAACTACATGAAGACAAAACATGGCATAAATGAATGAAAGCACAACCAATTGAAGGAAATAAAACAGGAAATGGTCGAAGAAAATACAATGACATGAGTGTAAAAAAAAACAAGAAAATGAGGAAAGAAATACGATACAAAGGAAAAACAACAGAAAAGAAAGAAAACACACAAGCCAAGACGAAAGATCACGTGGCACAAATGAAAGAATACTTGATGACATGAAGGAAAGTAAACACACAAGCTATGAAGAAAAAAACACAGCACAAAGGAAAGAAAGTAGAAGGTCGTGATGGATATAAAACACGATATAAGCAAAGAAAACTCAACGACGAGAAGAAAAGAAAATCCAACGACGGGAAGGAAAGAAAACCCAACGATGAGAAGGTAAGAGATCACACAGCACAAAGGAAATAAAGCGCACGACACAAATGAAAGAAAGCACAACAATTTTAAGAATAGCACAAAGGATCGAAAACGTACGACAAAAAAGAGTTAAAACGGCACAAAGGAATTAAAACACACGACACAAAGGAATTAATACTTTTCAATCTCCAATTATATTTTTTCTATATTGTTTGTACTGTATATAGTGAATTTCTGTTATTACATACATATTTTGTAGGTTCGGACCAAGTTGTTATAATTGGATTCCACTGCATTTGTCCGGCAGCAAGTCAAAAAATTCTGGTTACCAAGAACCACTTTTGGCACTGGTAAATTGCATACATGTGTTTGGTTTGGACACGTAGAGAGACATAACTCACTTTCTACAATTATTTTGCAAGGAAAAGTTGAGGATGGAAGGAGAAGAAGCGGGCAAAGATAATTCTGGATTGATAACATCAACGAATTGTCTAGGTATGATTTTTCTACACTCCCCGAACGGCTGAGAGTTGTTTGGAGGGCTTTTTTGGTTAATGTCTCCTGTATGAGATCCCTACGACTCTGACAGGTTATGAGTCTAATAATAATAATAATAATAATAATATTAATAATAATATCTCAAGTACAGTATGTCTGACATGATCATCCTTGCACCTCAAGTAGATCTGACTTGATCATCATTGCACCTCAAATAGATCTGACTTGATCATCATTGCACCTCAAATAGATCTGACTTGATCATCATTGCACCTCAAGTAGATATGACTTGATCATCATTGCACCTCAAGTAGATCTGACATGAACATCCTTGTATCTCGAGTTACATGATCTGGTTCTGTAGCGACAACAGTTTTTATCACTTGTATGTATATAAACAATTATGTTTAATGGTAAATTTTATCTCATATTTTCATGATTATATCAAACTGAATTTGGTGTCAAAAAATGTAGTCAAAGAAACGGCTGTACAAATAAGAAGAGAATGTCGCTATTGACCTGCCACCAGGAAGATGCTGATAATAATGAAATAATCAGTTTAATTGTGAACAGGTAACTCTTGGCAGCCATGACCTTTCTGACAAACGCACAGATTCTTCTCACCTGTGGAACTGAGGCGGCACTCGTACTCATATAGCGTATCGAACGCATGGATGTGTTAGGTTTGTGTGTGTGTGTGTGGTGGGGGGTATTATGGATGCATGTTTTAGTCTTCGACGAAGGCATTCCAGTGCATCATTATTCCAAGATTACCAAGTTCTACCCGAGGCACAGCCCACACATGCCCCACCTACAAGCATGTATACATATGATTCAGTAACAGGAGAAACAAACAAGATGTGGATGCAGGTAAGTCTCCTACAGAAATGAAATAAAAGTTGTAGAGAGTTCTAATTCTTATCCAATGATAACATCCAGTATGAAAATCGAGACAGGGATGATGACATCGGCTGTCACTAACAGGCACGTTAAGTCTATTAGACTATAAGAGAATGCTGCTAAATATAAAAAAAAGTGGATAGGAAATCAGTGTGTTTCTCAAAAGCGAACACTTCTCAAAAGCGCAAAATATCACAAGAATCTACTGTCAAAATCATGCAGAAAATAAAGGCAACAAAAGTGTGGATGCAGTGTGTGGTAATGCTATAGTTAATGCTTAGTTAACGAGAACTAAGTTAGCCATGACAGTTATGGATGGAATTTTCGAAAACCATTGGAGGGTTACACTAACCGTCTAAACAACCACCTTCATAATCAAAGTTAATTTTCTGCATTCAACACTGCGATCGATGAGGAATACTAATATCGACCGTTCTATTATATGTCCCACTGCGATCGATGAGAGAGAACTAGTATGACCGTTGTTCTATGTGTCCCACTGCGATTGATGAGAGAGAACTAGTATGACCGTTGTTCTATATGTCCCACTGCGATCGATGAGAGAGAACTAGTATGACCGTTGTTCTATATGTCCCACTGCGATCGATGAGAGAGAACTAGTATGACCGTTGTTCTATATGTCCCACTGCGATTGATGAGAGAGAACTAGTATGACCGTTGTTCTATATGTCCCACTGCGATCGATGAGAGAGAACTAGTATGACCGTTGTTCTATATGTCCCACTGCGATCGATGAGAGAGAACTAGTATGACCGTTGTTCTATGTGTCCCACTGCGATTGATGAGTAATACTAATATCGACCGTTGTTCTGTGTCCCACTGCGATTGATGAGTAATACTACTATCGACCGTTGTTCTATGTGTCCCTCTGCGATTGATGAGTAATACTAATATCGACCGTTGTTCTGTGTCCCACTGAGATCGGGGATTGTTTTCATCTCCTGTCCCACTGTGATCGGTAATGTTTTCAGCTATATTCCCTCTGCGATGGTGGATAACATAGTACGAGTATTTCTTCATTCCTTCCTGTTGCACTGCAATCCGTCATTATTGTACTAGTATTAACCATAAATCCTCAGTCAGAATTCTGATCGTAATGGGCGGATCCATTTGTATTCACAATCATCCTGTGTTATCAGCTATCAGTTGATTAATGTTGATGTATGATTTTCAATCATAACGATTTATATATTCTCTTTGAAGCACAACTGTAATTATGGAGACTATAATAAACCGATCAAGTACAACTGTAAAGTCTGTGCTTAACCCATCAAGTACAACTGTAACTATCAAGTATGTCATTAACTCATCAAGTGCAACAGTAAAGTATGCCATTAACCCTCTATTACAACATTGAAGGTTTTCCATGATAAAGATATTTTTAATGAATAGCTCAAGTGTATTAAGTTCCGGTATGTATAATATGTAAACAAAAATTGGAAAAGGTGTGTCTTCATGTTTCTTTGATATGGTATCATTGTCTCTAGAATATGATTTTTAGAGGGAAACGAGTACATTTTTGCAAAAAACTGACTGCATGTACGAATATTTTATTTACACAATTATTTTGCAAAATTTTATTTTGTTTTAGATATTTAAATGTATATTGTCGATAGTGTTACTAGATGTGTTGGCACAGAGGTCTCCTAGATATTTCCTATCTATTTGCAAGCAATTCTCATTCCATCTGCATCCTACATATCAACAAACGCGAGCGTAAAAGTTTTGACTAGGAAACAGAGGGAGCAGCTGTATTTATGTTTCCAGTGTGCACCACGAGGAGGTACATATCATGAAAATAATGTATCATCTTGAAAGTTTTTAGGATCAATAGAAAGACATCTGTAATTAAAGGGAAATAACCGTTAAAACGTTAAACACAAAAATGACGAAAACATTTGAGTCGATTGCAAAAATCGTTTGTTGTAAAATATTTTTTTTAAAATACAAGACGGTGTCATTAACCCATCAAGTACAACAGTAACTATCAAATCTGGCATTAATCCAAGTACAACTATAAAATTTGTCATTAATCCATGAAGAGAGATTACTATTTTTGTTCCCATTTTGGTAAGATTGAGAATGCCATAAATTTGTCGTTCTATCCTGTTTTATCCATTCATGTGTAGTGATGTTTCTAGTCTAGGAAAACAAGAATTTATTTTTTGTGGCTTGGGTAATAACATGACTTGAGTGTATTGTAAGACGTACAAGCACATATGTCCAATTTGACGATGGGAGTATCCGTTGTGCAGTAGTAAACTAAACGCTTTTATTCAATCTGCATACGCTCACATTGGACCTGCGGTGGAAAATAATCTACAATGAGAACACATTTTATTTTCTTGCATTCGTTCCTTAATAATACACACGAAGATTCGTGCGAATTCCGCCGGAAACGTAGATAAGCTGTGTCAACGTTCCATGTGACCAACACATCCGATTTCGGCATGCCTTTTCATTTCAGGTGGGCTACCCTAGTCTGCGACAACCTTCCTATCTGTCGCCTGGCGGTAAATGTGTATTGACCCTACGCCGAGACGGTGTGTCAATGATGTCTCTCTCGCACGAGCCGTCCCGCAGCTAGTGAACTTCTATCGTGTAAATATACGTATTGTGCTTGTGCCCATCGAGCATTGAACCGTTTCTCATCCCCGAGAGAGCCTGGTTCCGGTTTAGGAATGAACTTGACAGAAGAGTTGGGCCCGTACTCTTTCACTTTCTTATCCGATGTGTCATTAATCGATGACGAGGGGTCCAAGTCTGAGTCTATACATATATTTAGGAGCACCGGGGATAAAGTTCGTTCTCAAGCTGAACAGAACATGCCTCTTGAAGTGTTGTGTTTGTGCCCATCGGGTGTTAAATCTTTTCTCTCTGCGAGCAAGATTCCAGTTTGGTAAAAACTCGACAGTAGAGTACGCCCGGGCTCGTTTGACTTGTGAGTTTCTGTGTGTTCTCTAGCATGAACAGCACTTCAACCAGTTGGTCTTGTGTTGGACAATTATAGTTTCGTTATTGTTATATGGTGGATTCACATACACAACGCTGCCCTCTAGGCGTGTTGCCTTTTCCAGATTCGATGTGTAATCTTAGGATCACCATATCTTAACGAGATCTACCCATATCTGGACATTGATACTGGCCTTCCCTCCAATGTTTCTGACTGAGACAAGATGCATTACGCCACTGTGTGTCGACAGTATTAATAGATGTGTTGGCATAGAGGTCTCCTAGATATTGCCTATCTATTTGCAAGGAATTCTCATTCCATCTACAGCCTACATATCAACAGACGCGAGCGTAAAAGTTTTGACTAGGAAACAGCCGTATTTATGTTTCCAGTGTGCACCACGAGAAGGTACATTTAAGATCTTGGTTATCTGTTAACCCTGGATCCGCACAAGAGCAACGCGAAGACCTTTTGTACCCAATAAAGTAAAGTAACCCATGGCATTTATTAATGCTGTCTTCAGTTTTACATTGTGAAATGACGTCAATAGAGTCTTCAGGTTTACACTGCGAAATGTTGTCAATAGAGACTTCAGTTTTATATTGTGAAATGTTGTCAATAGAGTCTTTAGTTGAAATAGAGAATGAGTTATGTTCCAGGAACTAGATGACAAATTCTTGGAATCAGAGGAAATGTTTCTTGGTCTGTAGTTTCTTATTTGACAATTATGAATGGCTGTGTTCTATGAAATAAGGTCTGATGTAATAAGTTATGATGCACCAAGTTATGCTGTACCACGTTATGATGGACCAAGTTCTGATGTACCAAGTTATGATGTACCAAGTTTTGAAATACCAAGTTCTGATGTACCAAGTTTTGATGTACTAAGTTGTGAAGTACTAAGTTGTGAAGTACTAAGTATTCCAATATCTTCGGACTTTCTGACTGAGCAGTACTTTCACAAGCCTGCTAATATCATTTTGAGTGGGGGGGGGGGGGAAGGAGCGTTGAAAGATTTTTCATATTGACATCAAGCATGAAATAGGCAGGATGTTGATTATGATGGGATATTGATGGCAAGAAATAGACAGAATGTTTACACATACACGAGCTGGTGGAAAGAAGTGGAATGTTGAGGCTGACATGAGTCTGAAGCCAATAGTTGAAGAATTTTATTTTTTTGGCTGACATGAGACTTTCTTAATAACGTCTTAATTAGAAAGCTGTATTTTTTGGTCATATAAAGAGACATAACAGCATGGAAAGATTAATAGTGGACGGCACAGTTAACGGTAACAAGAGAAGAGGGCGCTCTAGACGACGATGGTTCAGTGATATATCAGATTGCATAAACATGTCTCTATCTACGGCAGGTTAATTTGCCCAGAATCACGGAGTGTTCAGATAATCTATAAGGAAGACCACGTTCTGGAAAGAATATGTCACATGATGATAACATGAGACTGATGGCAAGATGCAGAAGGAATATTGAGATTGACTCGAGGCTGATAGGAAGAATGTTGAGGATGACGTGTTTATATGTGACCAAAATGTAGCAGAAGCGTTTGAAAGCCGGTTTAATATATATTTTAATAAACATTTAGTGCATTCAATATGAAATATGCATTTCTATACAATTTGGTGACACAAGTATTGATTATTTATACAAGGGGCCATAACTCTGAGAAGATCTAGAAACACTATGTCAAAGTTTTGTCGAAATAGCTTCTCCTGGTGTGTCTCTTTTATGTAATGACTCGTTGCTGCTATAGAACGATGTATTGACATATACGGACGGATCTTCTTGGCCATGTTTTTCTGGTACATCCGCAACTTTTATCTTTTCCTCGACTACCACAGCCCATGGTTCAAGTTCTCCGGAAGCAAAGAATCCAAATATGATAGTTCCCAGAATACACATACCTCCACATATATAAAATACAACCCTCCATTCCTCCTGTGAGTTCTGATGGAGAAACAAAGATAATGTATTAGTTCTATATAGTGCCAGAACTGGAATATAAAGGTACTAACTTTTAAGTAAGTTTTAATACTATCGTAATCGTAGCTGTTGCTAATATCTTCACAAATGCTATATTCTGAAATTTTCTGTGTTCGCATATATTATAATCTTAATTTTCACTATTATTTTCACCTGCTATAATCTTAAATCTTGCTATTATCTTCACATGTTGGGCCTACTATAATCTTTATACACACAATGAAAATAGGAAGAAGAAATGTTTTTGGGTCATTCCGTCGATCGTTAGATTAATCAACTAACATCGTAAAGTTCAGATGAATGTGTGCAACAGAACTCAGTTCATTCCCAGAATACGCCGCCAATCTCTTGAATGGATGGATACCTACAGGCAAAAGAGCCAGGAGTAGACCAAAAGAAACACTCAGAAAAATAATACTTAGAGAAAGTAAAACAATCAATATACATACTGTTTAAGAACTGCACAAAATAGCATTGAACGGACATAATTTGAAAGATCTGACCTCTGCCTTATGCGCTAACTTCAGCGTCAAAGGAAAATGAATGAATGAATGAACTATAATCTTGGCTATTGCTATTATCTTCACATGTGCTATATTCTGAAATCTTGCTATTATCTTCACATGTGCTATATTCTGAAATCCTGCTATTATCTTCACATGTGCTATATTCTGAAATCCTGCTATTATCTTCACATGTGCTATATTCTGAAATCCTGCTATTATCTTCACATGTGCTATATTCTGAAATCTTGCTATTATCTTCACATGTGCTATATTCTGAAATCTTGCTATTATCTTCACATGTGCTATATTCTGAAATCTTGCTATTATCTTCTCTAAATCTACTACTGAGATATGTATTGTGATAGATTAGTAAAGAAATGAAAAACCACGAGATCATACATTTGGTGTCAGCGCCCCAATAACTGTCGGTGCTAGGATCCCAGGTATGGTAGCTACCGTATTTGTGATGCCCATCAGTACACCTGCGTACCTGCAATCAGAAAATATTCTGTTAGATCAATGTTTCTGAAAAACTTTCCTACAACCGTCCATTTTCGAAAAATGGTATAGTCTAACCCCCCCCCCCATCAGGGCCGTAGATGAATACTCGCTGTGAGGGGATTTAGTTATAAAAAGTGTTATTGCCTTTTTTTCACAAATGCTCATTTAATCTCAATGGCGGCCTAGTTCACTTATTAAACAATGTTCACACATTGAGCACAATAGCAATCGTTTCTTTTATGAAGTACAACAAGGAATCCATAATTAAAGTATTTTACACTATACTTCTTCTTCAGCGTTCATTCTCAAAATCCCACTGGATTTATCCTGTAACAGGACAATGATCCTACAAGATTTCTAGTTGAATGTAGTCCAGAGAATGGAAATGCGGTGTGTTGCAGTTTTATTTGCGCCAATGACACAACACATCCGTCTTCTGCGGTTTACACTATACTGACGACACTTCTTTGGTGGTCAGTTTCTTCGGTAGGTCTTCTTCTGTTGTATTTATTGTTATAATCACTTCTCTTTCCGTTAAGTTTAACAGTTGAATGAAGTAATTTTTCCATCTTTCCATGATTTCTTGGGACCTATTTAATATGTTGCCATGTTCATCGTTGATTATTTCTGTTGGTTCGCCTTTGCCTTTTTTATTTCTCATGTTTTGTACTTTTTTTTACAACATCTTTGATGCGTTTTGTCTATCCTTGCTAAGCATTTCTCCATACTCTTGTCATGACTTAATTTTTGCAGATTTGATGATTTTCTTGGTATTATTCTATGCTGTCTTGTATACTAAGTAATCTTCATGCGTTGTGCTTATTGCACATTTCTTGTATTTTTGTTTTGTATCTTTCATTGCGTTCGTTACATATTCTGTCCACCAAGCTCTTATTTTTGGTTTCGGGCCTTATGATTTTATATCCGCATATGTTTCTTGTTGTTTGTATGATGGTATTTTTGAAATATTTTCATCCTTCTTCTATGTGCTGGTATTTTCTGGTAGCTATGTGAATTCGTCGTTAACTTCCTGGATATATTTTTCTCGGATGTTTAGTTATTCCAATTTCTGTATATCTAGTGGCCCTTGGTGCTTTTCTTGATTTTGTTATTTTCGCTCTGTTTATTTTGCCTGTTATTATTACTGCCTTATAGTCAGGGTGTGCACACATGTTAGTTATTACTCGTGTGTCTGTTAGTTTTCGTCTATTGTTTCTTTCTTTTTGTGGGTGACACAACGTGACCAATGAAAATCACGGGAAAAGTCAAATGCGTCAATTGAAGGATGACTCCTGATTAACCAAAAAGACTATAAAAGGTGAAATCAAGGTGAAATTTTTCAGGTTTTGTGAAAGGTGAAATCAGATATTTCAAAATGAGGCTGTCAACTGTCCATGCGGATCCACTATAAATTCATACCCTGATATCAATCTACAGTTTCCGGTTGTTTTCTGACACTAGCTTTATCTCTTAATCTAACGCCAGGGAGGAGACCGGTCAGTCTCGATCAGCATTCTGATTAAACATCAATAAATGCGATAAACATTTGAGTATTTCACGATTGTTATTTTTGTTTGTGCATGCATGAAAGTGTCTTTGGATTGAACAAAAACAGAACCATAGTAAGTAACAAATAAAACAGATGGATATTCGCAGTTATATGGGGTATACCCAGAAAGAAAAAGCACGGAGGATAGCAATTATGTATACAATAGTATAATTTATAAAAAACGACCCGCTAGACTGTCAGATTCGCTGAAAAAAATGTATTCAAATATAATCTTTTAAAACAAAAAAATCATAACAAACACCAGAAGAAAACAGAAAGGTTGGAACACTTTTTCTGGTTGATCGCTACATAGTTGTAATAGTGAATTTCCAGGTTTCACTGCGTCTGTAAGCCAATGATTGCAGTTGAAATGATTTGGATTATTTTACTTTTAATACACTTAAGCATTCAACAGAATCTTGTTACTGGATTCAATAATCCTAGTTGGGCTAAGTTTCTAATATCATCATCATCAAGTGCCGTGCAGAATGGCGTTGGCGATCATATTTTTCCATGTACATTGATCTCTCATATATCATCATCTCTGTTGGCATCGTCAGTCGAAGCCATTTAGTCAAACTATCCAATATCTTTTCTCCAGGTCTTCCCCTTGATATTTTCCCTTCTATCTTTCTTGTTGTCACTATATTCTCAATGCCTCCTCTTCGCATATGTGCCACATAAATGTTGACTGTCTTTTTCTCAATATTATCAATAATGCATATTTCACATCCATCTTCTAAGAATTCTTCATTAGTAATCTTTTCTGTCCAAGGAGTGCGTAATATTCTTCGAAAAAACGCCAGTTCCGCTGTATCCAATAATTTTTTTGATGTCTTATTTACTGTCTATGCTTCACTTCCATAGAGTAGCACTGGTTCAATGTAGCCTTTGAAGACACATTTTCTAGTATCCATGGATATGGACTTGTTGCATAGGATAGTTTTCATTTTATGGAATGCTGCATTTGCTTGTCCTATTCTGCTTATAATTTCGGTCTTGCATCTACTATCTGAAGTTAGTAATATACGTTTCTAATATACTTCAATTAATGTCAAAAGAGGTTTGTCATTGGATTCAATAATCCTTGTTGTGATCATTTTCACAAAAAGTTCAATTAATATAAAAAGACGTTTGTCACTGGTTTCAATAATCGTAGTTGGGCCAAGTTTCAGATATAATTCAAGGAATATCAACAAAATTACGAATTAAGAGAGTTGTCTGTGACGGCCAAGGTACCAAGTACGAATCTCCGCCACAGGCAATTGTGTGTCCGGGTCAGTCAGAATGCAATGTCAAACTGCTCAACGTAGTTATGTTACCTAGAAATTCGCTACATCCAACAAATGATGGGTTGATGGCTAGGTCCTGAACAGGATACGCTACCAATTAATTAAAAATTATCAACAGAACAGACGCTTGTTACTGGTTTCAATAAATTTAGTTGAGCCAAGTTTCTAATATACTTCAACTAATATTATTAAAAACTTGTTTTCATAAATCCTTATTGGGCCAATTTTCAGATATAATTCAATTAATTTCAACAGAATTCAAGGTGGTAGATAAGATTACAGTAAGGAGATGATTTTACCTAAAACAAAAAGAGATCATTCGTCTATTTTCGTGTGTAATTCTCTCTTTTTTAATGAATACTTTTATG
Source organism: Meghimatium bilineatum (assembly GCA_034231615.1). Classification (NCBI taxonomy): domain Eukaryota; kingdom Metazoa; phylum Mollusca; class Gastropoda; order Stylommatophora; family Philomycidae; genus Meghimatium; species Meghimatium bilineatum. The sequence continues at coordinate 21,810,331 of CM067300.1, forward strand.
ACATTTATGTGAACAATTGCTAAAAGAGTTGTTTGACTCATATGTTAATGACATTCTTATCACTAATTGTTTTATTCTGATTGACTAAGGAGGAGGGAAAGGTTTAACACCTCAAACTCCACCTCTTATCTACGATGTTGCACAGAATTGCACCTCGGGTCTTATTGTACACAAAAATGTAGTATTTTCATTTTTTGGGTGAAATTTGATGTGAGTTGTGTTTCTTAAACCCTAGTCTTTCCTTGTCCTCCCCCGAAACTTCATTGCCACCTATCACCTCTTTGACACTGTGTCACCACTTGAAGTCTGTAACCGTTTCCCAGGGGGCGTTTTCGCCCACTTTGAGAAACCATGTGTTAGAATATAGACTTTGTTCTCATGAATGGCAGCAGATTTTATCATTAATTTAATGTGGGATATCATTAATTCATTCATTTTACTTTTGCGCTGAAGTTAGCGCATAGGGCAGAGGTCAGATCTCTCCAATTCTGTCTGTTCAAAAGCTATTCTGTGCAGTTCTTGCATAGTATGAATATTGGTTGTTTTACTTTCTCTAAGTATTGTTCTTCTGAGTGTTTCTTTTTGTCTACCCCTTGATATTTTGCCTGTGGGTATCCATTCAAGAGATTGGTGGTGTATTCTGTTGGTGTCTGCGCGTAGTGTAATAGTATCGGTGGTGGCAGACGGTTTGTTTGTACTAATACTGGATGGCAGACGGTTTGTTGTACTAATACTAGCGTGGAAGACGGATTGTTTGTAATAACACCAGACGATATGGCTACAAGCAAAGAAGTATTGTTTGCACAGAAAGATCTGACACCAGCTAGTACGCTTTAGGTAAGGCAAATATTAGTATCACAAGTCTGCATCTCACTCGCTCAAATAAAAATGAAGACGACACAAAGTCTACATTGACGAAGCAGTCAAAAGAATAATTGGTCGCCACCGATGAATACATCCAGGCCCGTATTTGTTATTGACACGTCGATTACGCAATACCCGAGTGGTCAGAAGGAATGAAGTGATTAAAATATTTGGTGACACTCTGTTTTTCCGTGGGAACGAAATATGTTTAGCATAGAGGCGCAAGGGAAGTAGGAAGGTGGAGTTTGTATACGACAGAAGTAGGGGCGTATTGCTCACGCAGAGAATGGACAACGTGTGTCAACGTGGTCATACGACCAGAGGGATCAAGTCCTCATTGGTTAGAGATTTTCCTCCGGGGGAAACGGAAGAGGATAGGCGGAGACAGAAAACCATATGTTCTGATTGGTGGAATTTTTTAAGGGGAGCGAGATAAGTTAGAAAGACTTGGCTTGTCTCGGACAGTGAGTAGTCTCCGTAGGTCACCATCAGGCTTGTCTCGGACAGTCAAAGCTTGTCTCCCAGGAGAGACAAGTCCTAGTTTAGTCTCGCAGCTGAGATAGTCAGTCTTCGGTCTCCCAGGGATGACGAAGAATCAGAGCCAGATAGTCAGTCGGTGTATAATCTCTAAGACTTAGCTTATAACCAGAGTGAAACAATTCCTGGATGTGCTAGCGTAATTTGTAAACGGCGATTGTTATATTATTGCCCAGTTGTAGACAATTTATGATTAGTCTGAAGAGTTGAGGACGGACTCGAATAAGACTAGATTGGGACTTGTGACTAGTGTTTATTTGCCTCTCTTATGAGTATGATGCTATTAATTTATGTATATCAACTTGTGTAAATAAACCTCATATTCTTGTGAAGGAGTGCTTTGGTTAACTGATTGATGTCGAGCAGTATTGCACAGATTTAGACCTGGTCACAGCACTAGTATTCCAGTAAGTCCTAAAAGGCATTTTCTCCCGTCGCAAATTATTGTGACACTGCAGATCTTCTTTCTGTCACACTAGTCTGTCCAGGACAGTCAACTATATGTTTTCGGTAACAAGTTGTTTCTGTCACACCAAGTGCAGAGCTTGTTACTGTTACAGTAGGACATGCCCGATGTAGGACCAACGGCGTTTTCTTATAACACCTGTGATGAAATTTTGATGTGTTTCTTCTCTGATTTTGTCATTCGATTTGAATTCACTCCAATGGGTGTTAGTTATCCTACGAAGACATTTGTTCTCGAAACTCAGTAATTTCTTTTCTGAAGATAAAGAGCTTTTCCAGCTCTCACATCCATATGATAGCACCGGAATAGCGCAGGAATTAAATAAGCGCATTTTCGTGCGTGTGCTGATTGACTTTGACTTCCAGATATTAGACAGTCTATTAAATGCACTTGATGCTAGAGCAATGCAGAATATCATTACAGCAGATAATTTTGTGACATGTGTCAGCCGTAAACTGTCCCTCTTATCTCAAACACCTTGACAAGATCAAACTACAGGTAAACATTACTGATAATCTTCCTTTTTCTTTCTTTGCGTTCACGTGTGCAAAATATATCCCACATAATCTATCTGTCTGTTCTTACTCTCTGCTCCCCCTATCTCTCTCGTACTGTACAGATACTATGAGGGGGTCAAAGAAATCAAGAGAACTGTATAGAAAGATAACATATAATATATTGGGAGAGCTAACTGACTCGTCTCAGACAGAGATCAGATATAATGGTGGATAAACTAACTCATCTCAGAAAGAGATCAGATATAATGGTGGATGAACTAACTAACTCGTCTCAGAAAGAGATCAGATATAATGGTGGATAAACTAACTCATCTCAGAAAGAGATCAGATATAATGGTGGATAAACTAACTAACGTCTCAGAAAGAGATCAGATATAATGGTGGATAAACTAACTCATCTCAGAAAGAGATCAGATATAATGGTGGATAAACTAACTAACGTCTCAGAAAGAGATCAGATATAATGGTGGATGAACTAACTAACTCGTCTCAGAAAGAGATCAGATATAATGGTGGATAAACTAACTCATCTCAGAAAGAGATCAGATATAATGGTGGATAAACTAACTAACGTCTCAGAAAGAGATCAGATATAATGGTGGATGAACTAACTGACTCGTCTCAGAAAGAGATCAGATATAATGGTGGATAAACTAACTAACTAACGTCTCAGAAAGAGATCAGATATAATGGTGGATAAACTAACTAACTAACGTCTCAGAAAGAGATCAGATATAATGGTGGATAAACTAACTCATCTCAGAAAGAGATCAGATATAATGGTGGATAAACTAAACTAACGTCTCAGAAAGAGATCAGATATAATGGTGGATAAACTAACTAACTAACGTCTCAGAAAGAGATCAGATATAATGGTGGATAAACTAAACTAACGTCTCAGAAAGAGATCAGATATAATGGTGGATAAACTAACTAACTAACGTCTCAGAAAGAGATCAGATATAATGGTGGATGAACTAACTGACTCGTCTCAGAAAGAGATCAGATATAATGGTGGATAAACTAACTAACTAACGTCTCAGAAAGATATCAGATATAATGGTGGATGAACTAGCTAACTAACGTCTCAGAAAGAGATCAGATATAATGGTGGATGAACTAACTAACTAACGTCTCAGAAAGATATCAGATATAATGGTGGATGAACTAACTAACTAACGTCTCAGAAAGAGATCAGATATAATGGTGGATGAACTAACTGACTCGTCTCAGAAAGAGATCAGATATAATGGTGGATGAACTAACTGACTCGTCTCAGAAAGAGATCAGATATAATGGTGGATAAACTAACTAACTAACGTCTCAGAAAGATATCAGATATAATGGTGGATGAACTAGCTAACTAACGTCTCAGAAAGAGATCAGATATAATGGTGGATGAACTAACTAACTAACGTCTCAGAAAGATATCAGATATAATGGTGGATGAACTAACTAACTAACGTCTCAGAAAGAGATCAGATATAATGGTGGATGAACTAACTAACTAACGTCTCAGAAAGAGATCAGATATAATGGTGGATAAACTAACTAACTAACGTCTCAGAAAGATATCAGATATAATGGTGGATGAACTAACTAACTAACGTCTCAGAAAGAGATCAGATATAATGGTGGATAAACTAACTAACTAACGTCTCAGAAAGAGATCAGATATAATGGTGGATAAACTAACTCATCTCAGAAAGAGATCAGATATAATGGTGGATAAACTAACTAACGTCTCAGAAAGAGATCAGATATAATGGTGGATGAACTAACTGACTCGTCTCAGAAAGAGATCAGATATAATGGTGGATAAACTAACTAACTAACGTCTCAGAAAAAGATCAGATATAATGGTGGATAAACTAACTAACTAACGTCTCAGAAAAAGATCAGATATAATGGTGGATGAACTAGCTAACTCGTCTCAGAAAGAGATCAGATATAATGGTGGATAAACTAACTCATCTCAGAAAGAGATCAGATATAATGGTGGATAAACTAACTAACGTCTCAGAAAGAGATCAGATATAATGGTGGATAAACTAACTAACGTCTCAGAAAGAGATCAGATATAATGGTGGATAAACTAACTCACGTCTCAGAAAGAGATCAGATATAATGGTGGATGAACTAACTGACTCGTCTCAGAAAAAGATCAGATATAATGGTGGATAAACTAACTAACTAACTAACGTCTCAGAAAGAGATCAGATATAATGGTGGATAAACTAACTCATCTCAGAAAGAGATCAGATATAATGGTGGATAAACTAACTAACGTCTCAGAAAGAGATCAGATATAATGGTGGATAAACTAACTCACGTCTCAGAAAGAGATCAGATATAATGGTGGATGAACTAACTGACTCGTCTCAGAAAGAGATCAGATATAATGGTGGATGAACTAACTAACTAACGTCTCAGAAAGAGATCAGATATAATGGTGGATAAACTAACTAACGTCTCAGAAAGAGATCAGATATAATGGTGGATAAACTAACTCATCTCAGAAAGAGATCAGATATAATGGTGGATAAACTAACTAACGTCTCAGAAAGAGATCAGATATAATGGTGGATAAACTAACTAACGTCTCAGAAAGAGATCAGATATAATGGTGGATAAACTAACTAACGTCTCAGAAAGAGATCAGATATAATGGTGGATGAACTAACTGACTCGTCTCAGAAAAAGATCAGATATAATGGTGGATAAACTAACTCACATCTCAGAAAGAGATCAGATATAATGGTGGATAAACTAACTAACGTCTCAGAAAGAGATCAGATATAATGGTGGATAAACTAACTCACGTCTCAGAAAGAGATCAGATATAATGGTGGATGAACTAACTGACTCGTCTCAGAAAGAGATCAGATATAATGGTGGATGAACTAACTAACTAACGTCTCAGAAAGAGATCAGATATAATGGTGGATAAACTAACTAACGTCTCAGAAAGAGATCAGATATAATGGTGGATAAACTAACTCATCTCAGAAAGAGATCAGATATAATGGTGGATAAACTAACTAACGTCTCAGAAAGAGATCAGATATAATGGTGGATAAACTAACTAACGTCTCAGAAAGAGATCAGATATAATGGTGGATAAACTAACTAACGTCTCAGAAAGAGATCAGATATAATGGTGGATGAACTAACTGACTCGTCTCAGAAAAAGATCAGATATAATGGTGGATAAACTAACTAACTAACTAACGTCTCAGAAAGAGATCAGATATAATGGTGGATAAACTAACTCATCTCAGAAAGAGATCAGATATAATGGTGGATAAACTAACTAACGTCTCAGAAAGAGATCAGATATAATGGTGGATAAACTAACTAACGTCTCAGAAAGAGATCAGATATAATGGTGGATGAACTAACTGACTCGTCTCAGAAAAAGATCAGATATAATGGTGGATAAACTAACTAACTAACGTCTCAGAAAGAGATCAGATATAATGGTGGATGAACTAACTAACTAACGTCTCAGAAAGAGATCAGATATAATGGTGGATAAACTAACTAACTAACGTCTCAGAAAGAGATCAGATATAATGGTGGATGAACTAACTAACTAACGTCTCAGAAAGAGATCAGATATAATGGTGGATAAACTAACTAACTAACGTCTCAGAAAGAGATCAGATATAATGGTGGATGAACTAACTAACTCGTCTCAGAAAGAGATGTGTGTAGAATGAGATGAGATAAATTGTTGGGTAACTTGAAGACAAGATTCAGATAGAGGTTGTGACACATTATGCATGTTACATCCACGTGTTGTTTTACAGAATGTTACATTCACGTAGTGTTTTACAGAATGTTACATCGACGTGGTGTTTTACATAATATTGCATCCACGTGTTGTTTTACAGAATGTTACATCGACGTTGTGTTTTAGAGAATGTTATATCAACGTGTTATATTACATAAATTATAATTAACAAGTTGTAATACAGAATGCTACAGATGTTACATCCGCGTGTTGTATATCAGATTGTTACTTTTAGGTGTTGCATGTCAGATGTTACATCCGCGTGTTGTATATCAGATTGTTACTTTCAGGTGTTGCATGTCAGATGTTACATCCGCGTGTTGTATATCAGATTGTTACTTTCAGGTGTTGCATGTCAGATGTTACATCCGCGTGTTGTATATCAGATTGTTACTTTCAGTTGTTGTATTTCAGAATGTTACATCCGCGTGTTGTATATCAGATTGTTACTTTCAGTTGTTGTATATCAGAATGTTACATCCGCGTGTTGTATAAATTATTCTTACATTATACTGTTATGTCCATGTACGAACATTTCATGTTCTAATTCACTATCTGTCACTGTTTTCATCTCTCTTGAACTCTGTCACAGTCTTTCATTCACTCACTCTCCACCTCTTTACCATGTTCCTATTACATCTCGCACACATACTCTCTCTTTCTCTCTCTCTCTCACGATTATGCATACTGCACATTATATGTTTCTTGTTAGAACATTCTAGATCTCACCTGGGAGCAAAGTCGACCTGGTTCACATTGTAACCAGCAAAACACAGTCCCTCAATCCCGACAGACACTGCCAGAAGAACAACGGCGGTTGTCCTGTGTGTACAGTCCACAAACCCCACTGCTACAATACAGGCTCCAGAACCCAGAAAAGCTGGAATAAAATAGATATACCAATGTCCAATCTGAAATATCTGTATTTTTGTTGGCTAGTGTCTAATTGTGACATTTACTACTTAGTAAGACTGGCATTTTTAGAACAATTAGTTTTCTATATATAAGCTTAAATAAAACTAGATATTAACTTCACGATCTATAACTTGTGAATGATACAACAAATCAATTATTTATGTATTGACCAACAGGTAGGAAAATTTTACCAATAGCCAGTGTTCACAAACAAGTAGCAAGGTTGTATCAGTAATCTGTTGAACAACAGGTAAAAGATTATACCAGTAGCATGTATTGACCAACAAGTAGGAAGACTGTATCAGTCTGTATTGATCTTCCTGTTGATGAAATGGCTCACACTTGAGTTCTTTAGTCACATGATAACACACACTGCCCTTTACAAAATTATCCTACATGGAATAATTGGGGGGGGGGGGGAACACATTGATAATATTACATTGATAATATTAAATTGGTAATATTAAATTGGTAATATTAAATTTATAATATTAAAAACTGAACTGGATTGAGATTCTCTCTACACTAAAACAAGGTGCATGGTGCTTATATCAATACAATATAATTACCAATAGATTGGAAAAGTCGTCGGGTGTAGGTGGTACTTAGATAACGTGCACGGATGATGTCAGCGATGTAGCCACTACTTATGATGGTAACTAACATGACCATGTACGGTACAGCAGACAGAACACCGTTCTGAAATACATAACACGGGATTACTCATGTAACAATCTTACTACAATTTCAACGATTCAATAACAAAATATCCACTAGTACCATCTCTTCAAGAAAATCGTTACAAATAGTATACATTATCTGCAAATTTCTGAATGCTAAATTTATCCTCAAATAAATGTACTGATATACACACACACCCAAATATACACACACAGATACCAATATCATCATCGAATCGATAACACCTAACAGTTGCAAGGGTGCCACTCTGGAAACATCAAGAAAAAAAAACCCAGCCATGTCTCTCTGTTCACAGTATCTTGTTTGAAGAATCTTAATCATGTCCAGTCTTTGATGAATTCATATTTTTCGTTGTGCTCCCTTTCTTCTCCTGCCATAAACTTTTCCCACATGACATTTATGGAAATAGTAATCATGCCTCATTACGTACCCAAACCATGCAAGTGCATGATGTTTTATCACTCCTAGGCGATAAGAAGAAAAAGCGTAGATGACTGACTTAATTGTACCTGGGTTATCAAAAATATAATCAACGTAGTGACACGCTCTCAGCCTAGAGAGCATAATCACTCTCCCATAGCACATAACTCCGTAGCTTCAAGCGATAATCCCGAGGATTAAAAAAAATCAATTTTCTATACAAAACGTGCTAGTAAATGTTCTCTTTGACCTGCACAAACATTGATTTTGTTTTGTTCATTTACCGCGGTTTTATTTTCTGTACAGTTGATGCGGAACATTTGTCTAATTTATTCATGTAAAAAAAACCTGTATTCTTCTCTCTACATTTTCATTGGAATTATTTTACTCTAATATCCTTACAAAAGAATAGGCATTGTTAGAGATTTATAGAGGTTGATCTTTACTTCTGTACGTACAGAAGTCGGATACTCTGTCGGATACTCTTCCACATAATGTTCAGACAGGACTAAGCAGCCGAGGATATTTCAAGTATAGTTTTGATTTCTGTGTTAGTAATGACATCACTAAAATAATGCCGAAATCGGATGTGCTAGGCCTACAAGGCGCATAACGGTGGCACAACGTAATCACGCTCCCGGCGGAAATCGCACGGATATCCGTGATGATTATAATGGAGCAAACGCAAAACAAACAAATAAACTACTCATATAAAGATCCTAAGTATTTAAAGTTATTACAAATTAACTTCTGGTTTCTATCCATTCTTCCATATTATAACCGGAATCTAATTATTCTGTCTGTTTGCCATTGTCTACATTTTCTTGATATTTACGTCCATACCAGAAGTTACACAAGTTTTTTTTCTCGTTTAAAAGTACGTTATTTTGAAGTTCTTTCTCACCGACAGCCATAAGATCAATGTCATATGCAAACCGCAAGTTTCACAGTTAGCGACCACCAGTTAAAATTGTTGTTTAATGGTACTGTAGTGTCTCTTAAATTCTCCAATAATATATTAAACAACACTAGTGGCAATATGCATCCTTAGTGAACCACTACAGTTGTTTAAAAAAATTTATCCAACATCACCGTTAGTTAAAACAGCACTAGTTGCTAATTTGTATATTGCTTCAACAATTTCTATTATATTTATGTTAAAATTAAGGTTTCTCATAATTTTCCATAAACCTTGCTACATTCGATCAAATACCTTATTGAAATCGATGAAGTTATGACTTATCTCATACCGATCTTGTAGGTGTTAGTCAATAATTATTCTGATGTTGAAAATGTTTTCCATAGAACTTCTGTTTTTAAATAAATCTGCTTGTTCTCCGCCTAGTATTTCTTATGATTTGTGTTTAACAGTATACCTGACGCACTTGTCTTGCGTGAATCATATAAGACTAATAGTTCTTATACATTTTATATTCCCTTTCCTTGATAGTAGTATTACCAACGATTGTGTCCATTTTAGTTGCATTTTTTTGGGTTTCCCATATCTAAATGTGTCATACAACATTCTGTGCAAGCTGTCCACCCTCATGTAAGGCCACATTCAGAATGTTTTCAATTTGTCCATTGCAGTCTTTGTCTGCCTCTTGTTCTATTTCCTGGATATTTGTCCCATCATGATTAATATTTCTAAACCACATTGTCTTTTTATATGTTTGTTGAAAATACGTTAGCTTGCATTTCTGGGGGGGGGGGGGATAGTTTTGACATTCTGGTCTTTACAATCATATGTTGCCATTGGGAAAATATAGCCTCTTATAATTCCAGTTTTGTCTTTCTGTTTTCGACATTCAACAGTCTGTGATTGTTTTGTATATTCGTTTCTAATGTCTTTCTTATCTACGTTGTGCAGTGTCCGGTATTGTTCAATGGTTGACCGAGACATTTAAAGTTGCGAACATTTTCTAGTTCTTCTTTAACAATGACCATTGTGGGTGTGAATTAATCTCTGTTTATGTGAATTAATACTATATTCTTTGCATTGAGGAAACGTTTTTGTGCCTCGCTATGATATTTAATGTGTTTATTGACACAATCATGTGTTGTAAACCTGTTGGGCGTAATGGTATTAACGTGGTGTCATCTGCATACCTGATGTCTGGAATATCATTGTCTATTGTCTATTGTCTTTCCCCCGTTGGTTTGTGATCCACTCTTGTCGTTAAGCGTAGGGGTGATTGGAGCTCGAGCTTGCGCTCTAAAGCCAGATGTGTGGCCTCGGCTGTGCTATGACCGTGTCGGTTCAGGATGTCCCTGACGTTTTCTATCCATCTTTTCCGTGGTCTTCCTCTGGCTTTGTACCCTGATCTCATTTGATTATATGCTTGTACGGGCAACTTTTCGTGATGCATTCTCATAATGTGGCCAAACCGCTTGATCTATTCTCTCTCTATGTAATCTGTACAAGATATTATACCTATTCTTTCCCTGATATATTCATTCCGCAATCTGTCAAGCTTGGTGACCCCGGCAGCTTTTCTCAAGCATTTCATCTCACATGTCACTATCTTTCTGTAATGTGAAGATGAGAGAGACCAGGTTTGGCACTGGTAACAGGAGTGTTGGTAGGAATATACTGTAGATCATTTGTCTCTTAACTTCCATCTCGATCTTGTGGTGAAGAAGTAGTGGAATCATGTCCTCTGTTAATAAAAGATTGCAACTGTTCATAATGTGGGTCTTGTCGTACATTTCTCACGATGTTTTCTGCGTATATGTTGAACAGATGTGTTGAGAAGATGAATTCTTTTGTACCTTCTTTTTGGACCTGAGATTTTTTTTTTCGAGGCGACTAGAAGCTTGTTGTTCCTGATAACGCATTTAAAAAGTGATATGAGATGATGTGGGAAACCAATACGTTCCATTATACTCGATAAAGTTTGGTTTGTTACACAGTCAGAGGCCTTTGAATATTAGTCGATATACGTTGACAAATTGTTCTATTATAATGTACCGCATCAAAAGCTTTGGTGTTTAGATTTCTGCATAAATATTATCTATTCCTGTTGTATTTTAGTTGATAATGATTGTATAACATCTTCCACATCTTCTTTCAAGATTTAAGAATCAGCTTATTCTCTTGAATCACATAACTTGTGAAATATTTCACAGTCTTGAGATGTTGTACAGTTGTATACTTCTTTACAACATTCAGCCACCACTTATTAATTGTTTGTGTCTTTTCATTTAGCGTCTTGTCATTCTTATCTCATCTAATGAATATCTTAGTTTGCTTTCTGTGGTTGTGTTAATTGTTTTTAAAATACAAAATAGTGGGTCTATATGTCCTTACTATTTTCATGTCGTATAGTTGTGTTAATGGTTTCACATTAGTCATTAATCTATTTCTTGTTTGCTTGATTAATTCTGCTTTGTATAATTTTATACTTTTGTTCACTTTGCTATATTATGCTTTAACGGCTGTACTATCTTTCTTATACTTTTATATTTCCCTTCTGATATCGCATAATTACAATATATTATCTGTTGCCCGTGGTTTTTGTATAGTCTTATTTTTACAAAGTATTCCTGCTTTTGTATCCACAATTGTTTCGTTGATATTTTAGGTCATTATATTGATATCTTCCTGAATTAAATTTTAAGGGGTATATTTACCCCATACTGCTGTCTTAAATATTTCTGTGACTTCTGGGTCTTTTAGCTTTTCTAGATTAAATATTATTCTAGAATAATTCAATATACACAAACAAGAATGGAAATATATACTGACAAACATGCAGACAGTTGAATACACACTTAGAGGATAACTTGTAAAGTGAGTTAATAAAAATACCTCTAAGGCACAAATCAGAAATATTAAAAAAATAATAGAAACTGTCTAGTACATTACCTGTTTGACATCAAACTTCAAAACCTCCTTCATGAACATTGGTAGGCCAGTCAGAAGTGTGTAGCTTAGCCAGTTGTTGCAGATGTGAGCGGATAGGCAAACCCATAATGCACGCGACTTGGCCATAGATAACCAGGGTACGATGATATCCTGTTTAATTCAGTCCAGTAATTGAATTATTGAATGTATCTTTCATTAAAAGTGTCATTGATACAATATATACAGGCCATACATAATTTGTGTGTGTGTAACCCTATACAAATACACGATATACAGTATTACGACCATCGCCGCTGATTTATGAGTCTACCTAGTCTTAGAACACAGATACAAGAACAAATATGGAAACGTAAAGTATACCAGCCTGATGCTGACCATATCGCCCCTCACCGTTATGGATACAGAAAAATATATAGTATTCCAAGAAAGACACGTATCATTAAAATAAACTTAATTTATTAAAATTACATTGAAATAACATTTAAGTCAACTAAACGTTTATTTAAATAACTTTTCAGTAAATAATTGAAATAATTAATGTTTTAGTCAACCAACATTTTATTGAGATAATGTTTCAGTCAACCAATATTTCATTGAAATAGTGTTTCAGTCAATCAACATCTTATTAAAATAACTTCTCAGCCAATTACTATGACATTGAAAGAATATTTAAATAAAGTACTACGTCATTAAAATATCTCAATCAAATACCACTTCATTGAAATAACATTTCACAAGTAATTTCTCATTGAAGTAACACGTCGGCCAAATGTAACTAAATTGAATTAACATTTCAGTCATGTTACATTTCCTTCTAGAAATACGTAAATTATTATTTTCTAATAACTGATGGAACAATCGACTTTTTACGTCTACGGTATGTGTTGTCTCTTAATGCACATGTGAAAAACTTAACATTCTGATTAAATAGACAGTTCATTTGTAAACAAATATTGCTTTTTCTGTTCATCCCGCAGGTATCCAGTGCTAATTATAACAGTTAAATTTGAGATTCCTAACTCAATCTTAGATTTCTTATCAATGACAGTGTCCATATTTGACAGAAGGTCACTTAGTAACTTCAGAATATAATATGACCACGATATAATGAAGCACAGCTGTGGCTAAAGATTGATGTAATAATGTGCCAGAGATGGATAGGTATATTTCACAATATAGAGAACCCTTCACAAGCAGGGACCTTCACAGTAGGAACCCTTCACAGACAGCTAGAGATTGACGGCGTGAAATGTCACACATTGCGTGGTCATCCCGTAAGGGCTCATGTGTAAATTTTGTTGCTCTTCCTGCCTCAGGAGGCGACGATCAAATGCACACGTGTGTATATCTAAGAACGTGTCACACCTTTTTTGTGTATAATATACAGATAGGAGCGTGTCAGATGGTAGCATTCTGATTGGCCTGAAGTTGTTAGGATATTCAAAGAAAGTATGAATGTGCAACGTGTGCTTATTGAATGACCAGATGGGAACATGTGGGATTTTGAAGGATTTTGATTGGTGAAAAGTTTCTCAAAGTTAGAAGAACTTGGGAGTTGGCGAATTGAAGTGAATTCGGGGGATTCGAAGCTCGACCGCGGAAGAGGACGGTCGGAAAGCTGAGTTTCACTGGAAACCCATCGACGACTTGGACAGTCAGAGAATTGCAGTTTTGGTGGAGAGACCAGAGAGGTTGAGAAACTGAACACCCTGTTCAAGAAACTTTTGAGAAGGTCTCAGAAGTTGGAAGGAACTCGAGTAGTCAGATAGAATAGGACATAAGACACTAGTTGCAGACTAGGAACTCGAAAGGTTCGAGGAAGATAAACCTATCTCCGCATAGAGATCACAAGAGTTGGACGAGGACGCCGACTTGAAATAGAAAGAAAGTATTCAAGCAAAAAGTGAGATTAGTAGTTGAGGTATAAGATGGTCTATCATCTTATTAAGCTTATATTATAACATATGCTTCATTCATGGATGTGCTAGAGTTAGTTGGTGAAAACCTTGACATTGTATATTTTATATTAATGATCTATTGTACGTCACGGAGATAACAAATACTCCAGGAATTGATGCTGATTTGTACCATTGGCTTGATGTTCATATTAAACGGCATTTTATATCTATGACAAGAAGTGCTTTGTACTTATTGATGTCAAGAAAAGATCTACAAGGTTATACCTGGTCACATCATCAGAGGTTTCAGAGAGTCTTGTATAAGACGCTGACGCACGTCTAAACATAATCTGTCACACTTGGTGGGTTGGTCACACTATTGTGACGCAGCTACATTATTGTGACGCAGCTGACAGGCAACTTTACTATCCCACTACCAAGACTCTTGTTACTGTTACAGTAATGAGCTCTAAGACTCATTACTGTTACAGTAATGAGCTCTAAGACTCATTACTGTTACAGTAATGTGAAACTGTAGCAAGGGAGTGATACCGTAAAGTACAACTGTAGCTAGTAAGTGATGTTGTTAGTTAAGTACAACTGTAGCCAGTGAGTGATATAGTAAAATATAACTGCAGCTGGTGAGAGATATAGTAATATACACATGTAGCTATTGATTGATATAATAAAATACAACTATAGCTAGTAAGAGATATAGTAATATACAAATGTAGCTAGTTCGTAATATTGTAAAGCAAGTAAAATATTAGCCAGTGTGTGATTGGTAGCCAATGATAAAAAATGTTTACATTTAGTTATTTTGTGATGTAGTAAAATACAACTGTACCGATTGTGTACTGTACTAAAGTAAATTTGTAACCATTGCATCATGCATCATGTACAGCTGTAGCCAGCAGGGGAAGTAAAAAATAACAACTATACCCAAGGTGTGATATACAGAATTACAACTATACCGAGAGTGCGATGTACAAAATTGCAACTGTAGCCCCTGAGTGATGCAGAAAAGTACAGATGTAGCCCCTGAGTAATGCAGTGAAGTACAAATGCAATCACTGAGGAATGTTATAAAGTACAAATGTAGCCACTGAGATGTAAAGTACAAATGTAGAGTGAAGTAATGATTTACTTTGGTTGGCTGTGTTTTCTTCAGGAAAGAACTATATCGAGTATATAACTAGCCACTTTGATAGCATCTCTTTCATGCACACATCTAGTCCACACTGGCTACCTACTCTGTGCGATATGATACCCCTGCCCTTGATGATGTAATTCCTCTCCGCTTCTGTTATTGTTGGGTGTTGCTCAGGTGAGTCAGACACTAAGTAGAACCAGGCGACGACCCATAGAAAGCACATCCCACCTGAAAGTTGAAAACAGGTGGCAAAATCTGGCATTTATAATATCTAACCAGTATTGAGAGTAAAAAGATTCAGCAAGAAACTAAGATGGTAACAGTCATCAACGAAACAAGAGCTTCATTATGCTTCTTGTATCTTTGAATTATTCGCCTGTATCTGTTCTACTGACATATACTATTTCTACAGCAATGGGTTTCAAACGTGTGCGATATCAGCCACAAGGCAACAACACAATCCTGGTAGAGGACATGTCTAAATAGTTGGATATTCTGGTAGATGACATATCTATATAGTTAGATAGGTAGATGACATAAATATATATAGTTAGATAGGTAGATGACATATCTATATAGTTAGATATTGAATTGTATGACATACATATACAGTAAGATGTTCAGGTAGATGACATATCTATATAGTTAGATAGGTAGATTAACTGACCAATGCCCATGTCAAAAGGGTCCCCAGACTCCAGAACATATTCTACAGACATGCCCACTCTTTGATGACGTGAGAACCAAAATATGGCCCCAAGAGACAGATCTGAAGGTGAAGCTGTGGGGCAACCGTGAGGACCTCCTGCTGACGACTGAATTCATGGAGGCGGCCCACCTTCCTGTATAGACTTATGAGCATAGGAAACTGATCGCAGAAGAAGAAGAAGATAGGTATATGACATATCTATATAGTTAGAAAGGTAGATGACAAATCTATATATTTAGATAGGTAGATGACATATCTATATATTTAGATAGGTAGATGACATATCTATATAGTTAGATAGGTATATGACATATCTATATAGTTAGATAGGTATATGACATATCTATATAGTTAGATAGGTAGATGACATATCTATATAGTTAGATAGGTAGATGACATATCTATATAGTTAGATAGGTAGATGACATATCTATATAGTTAGATAGGTAGATGACATATCTATATAGTTAGATAGGTAGATGACATATATATAGTTAGATAGGTAGATGACATATATATATAGTTAGATAGGTAGATGACATATCTATAGTTAGATAGGTAGATGACATATATATATGACATATATATATAGTTGACATATATAGATGACATATATATATAGTTAGATAGGTAGATGACATATCTATATAGTTAGATAGGTAGATGACATATCTATATAGTTAGATAATTATATAATATATTTGTACATTTAGACACTCTGGTAGATGATATGCTGGTATCGGTTCGGCTATGTTCTTTTTGCTTCTCTATAATTCCTCCACGCCTCCTATTATATAATTTACTTGGATATTAAATGACACAATAATATGCTCAACAAAGTGGAGGAAGATAACAAGACGACACCCTTAGATGTCCATCTGGTGACAGCTTTCAATAATATCCTAAACCAAGTCAATGATAACAGAACACAAACATAAAATGTTCACCTGGTGAGTCTTAAATAATATCCTAAACAGAACAGGATTCTAAAATGTTGACCTGGTGACAGCCTTGAATAAACATGCCAGTAACACCAATTTTCAATGGTACTAACCCGTGACATAGAATATAGAGCCCCATCCGTTGTCAAATCCATGATCACACAATGCTCCTGATATCATGTATGTCACAATATTGCCCATATTCTGACCTACAGTAGAATAACATCGATATCAACAGATCATAGCAACAATTTATAAACTCATTTTCGTAGCACGAACTTAACTAATCATCAGGACCATATATATAAATATATCAATTACACTTTTCCAGACCAACCTATTGTTGTAGAAACCGAAGGTCATTAGCAAAATGTAAAAAAAAAAGAAAATTGATGGCGCCATTAGGCTCATTAGCTCGCTTGAGAGACATGAACAGTGTACACCGACATGCCTGTGTGTTAAATGACTTCCACACATGCTACATCTGCAGACTTCTCAAGAAAAGTGGCATGTACCTGATACTGAAGACCTCACTACAGTCAATATCCCAAGAATTTATATAATACCTTTGAATGTGCAACTACGACGGGGCGAAAATGTTCGCATGCACACAAATACATCGCAAAACATTTGATGTATGGAGAGCTCTTTAAGAAACAAGCGAACATATGCCATATTTCAAGGACTTCCATTGTGCCTCTTTTAAAGAACTTCAACACACTCCAGTGTGCCGGCTGTGCACTCATCCCTATGAAACTGTTGACCACCACCTTTTTGAATATCCAGCGCTGTATGACGTCAGGAAAATGTTTCTCCCCCCCCCCCCAGGCCAAGTGAATTGAACACCTTATATGAAACAAAGCAACAGCTCAAAAACACATAAATATATCACATAATGACAGTGGGTTAAAGGACATGAACACATGGCCCAATGAATCAGCAACCAACCAAATAACTTCAACATGTGTGTCACCTCTTGGAATCAGTTTCTCAGAAGTTTCTCAATGTGGAGTAGAAGCACCAGCAGAGGTAATCGCTTTACGGAGAACAATCAAATCTCAGAGGCACAGAGAAATTGTGCTGCCAGAAAGGATATAACAAACACACAGATTTTCAACTCTAATATACATGTCCCAAGTGAGACAGGAGATTGGTTATATACCAGATTGGGACTTGTCATTCATCACACACATCAGAGATGTTACCATGTAAGTCTGAAACTGTTGTCATTCATCTCCACACACATCAGAGATGTTACCATGTAAGTCTGAAACTGTTGTCATTCATCACACACATCAGAGATGTTACCATGTAAGTCTGAAACTGTTGTCATTCATCTCCACACACATCAGAGATGTTACCATGTAAGTCTGAAACTGTTGTCGTCAAAGCCTGCGATGAACGGCTATTATTATTGTTATATTGTTATTATTATTGTATTTGTTATTATTACTATTACTGTTATTATTACTAATATTTTTATTATTTTAGTATAAGAAGGAATGCAAGCTAGATTCCGGTGGTGGATGTGGCAAGCAAGAATTATCAGAGCCATAGAGATTCTGTCGTAAGTATTTACAAGGATTCTCAGTACCATTTCTGTCAATGTATTTACCTTCACAATTCTGCAGCCCTTGGACTATCTATCACTTTCTCCGACAATAGGCAATGACTGCAACAAAACTGTAATCACACAGGCAAAAACCTGGACAAGAGTAATGACGTTTTGCTAACCACTGATAACACACATAATAACACACACGTACAAATGGTCGAAACGTCGATCTGTGGTATTATGTGTGTTACCAGTGATTAGCAAAATTTCATTGCCATATTCCAATATTTCGCTTGTTTATCACTTTACTCCGTTGTTTTTATATCATTCCTGTTCTTTTCCCTCCATGCAACACGACCCATGGCAACTTGATCCCATTGATTCCATATCAATGTAATATCGTGCATATTACGTTTACACACATTTGTGGGTCGAAGTAGAGGTTCTTCTTCTTCTTCTTTTTCTCGAACCACACCAATTGAGAGTGATTAGCTCTTACTTCCTATGTGCAGTGGGGAGGTTTCTTCGTGCTTTATTTCATACCCTAGAGGATCCAGCTTTCGGTTTATTGCAATGCCTATTGAAGGGGCCTTCTACTTAGAGGGGGTATATGTCACGAGACGAGCTGATAGTTTGCCTAGGTCACCAATTGCTTGTTTTTCCTCCGTCGAGGTGCTTCTCAGTCAACGAGCCGTTTCTCGTGTAGGAAGACAAAATTCCATTACCACCCTTTGTGGCCCTAGGTACCAGACCTAATTTCATTCGTATGAGCCGTGTTTGGTAACTGAGACGGTCGAATTAGATTCAAAGTTCACACATCTTACTTAAGATGTGCTACTTTACCAAACACGTCATGTGTCTGGGATTTGACATATGCATTTCTCACGCACTCGCCTCGTCCACTTGAGATGGCCTTCCAATTCATCGCCAGGCGCGTTTAGCGCATTTGATCTTTTCGCCATTGCGCATAATACCCAAAGACATAGGTAAAATACCATTCTCGGACGAGGGGATTCACAGTGGTCCATTGGGTACTGAACCCGATTTTCTGTATGAGCCGTGTTGGGTATCGGCAGTCAGTCGAGTTGGGCTCGGTTTGCAGTATCGTTAGAGACTTTCGCCCCCCTCTACGTTTCCCACAGTGTTCAGAGTTCGAGTTTCAACATTGCTTCGGTCAGACAATTTAACAATGCACTCCTCGACATTTTTTCCATGCTTGCCAAGTGTACAATGGAGAAATGTATTTCAAATAGTTTTTGATACACAGGAGTGCATGATTAAGTTGGCGTATCCAATACTTGAGTGGTGACTCCTACATTGAATGAGGTCACTTGTGATGAGACATGTGGGATTCTGTGGGTTCTCGAGCATGAACAGCAATTCCGCCAGTCGGCATCATGCTGGAGTATTATCGCTTCGTTGCCACTGAATTAATTCACACACTCACACTACGCTGCCCTCTAGAGTGTGTTTCCTTTTCCAGATCCAGTGTGTACTCATAAGATCGCCGTATATTATTTTTTAAAGCCAGCCGAGATGGGATGCACAGATGCCTTGCATCACTGTGTGCCGACAGTGATGTTGGATATAATGTTTTGAGATATTTTGTGTCTCTCTGCAGGCAATCCGTATTCCATCTACAACATCCACATCCAGGGACACGAGCCTAAAAGTATAAGCAAAGAATCCATAAAGAGCAGTTGCATTTCTGTTTCCGGGGAGTTCCACGAGGAGGTACTTTTAGGATCTAGGTTGTCTGCTAACCTTAAGTCTGCACGAAAGCAGTTCGAGACCCTTTGCATACATACCGATGTAGAGGTTAGCTATGATAACTTTTCCCCTTCTGTAATACCTCATAAAGGATACCCATCGGTATTCTGCCATCTTCCATCTTTCAAATGACCTAAAATGTATTGACCATCTAGGTCTTCGTAGACTGACTACGGGAAAATATTTTTATAATGTTTCTTCTATCCAATTTATTAGTGTTAGCTACTAGTCCTGCAGCCTGCCATTTAATACAAAAAACTATACCCACAGACCGCATGTGAAAGTTGTTTAACCGTTCCTCTTGGTGCTTATACATTGACCATATTTAATGGCTATAGACGACGCACCGAGGACACAAGCATGAAGAACAAGGAGTTTAATTTTGATATTTTTTCCGTCTTCAAACCATTGTGTTTGTTCCTTGTTGTTAATGCTTCCCTATACTTCTTATTATTCAGAGTTCATTCTCAAACTCCCGCTGGATCTCTCATGTAGCAGGACAATGGCCCTACCAAAGTTCGAACAGATGAAAATAAATTGAGTCGCCGCTTTATTTGTGCCAATAGCTCGACACATCCACCTTCGGTTATTTCCTATACTACTTCGGATATTTTGGTGGTCTGTCATAATTGGTCTTCTTAGTACTGTAGTAGAAACATTCACAGCAGACGTAGGATAAGGCAACTGCTAGGCTTCTCGTTTCCTCCTCCGAATGATCGTAAACTCAACATCAGAGACAAAGAACATCTCTCTGATCACAGTAACCTTTATTCTGGTCTAAACTTTCAATCTTTGAGTCTGGCATTATATATATATATATATATATATATATATATATAAAATGATATGTACCATAATGGATCTCCAGGTTACGGAAAAGTTGTTACGAGAATAGTGATAAATGATACTCCAAAGAGAGCGAGGACAAGAATGAAGTCAATCTCGGTACCTTGGCCGTCACAGACGAACTCTGTACCACTCTTGATTAATGTGTGTGTGAAACGAGGCATCTATGAGTGTAGGTAGACAGCTGATCTTCTTGGGGGCTTTCAATAAACCAGCACAAACTGACGAAGTTGAATGCTTGTGTAAGATCAATGGAGGAAACACAAAAATAGCTACTTTTTATTTACTGTTTTTTTTTGTTGTAACTGTGGCAATGAAACACACTACTTAAATTCTTTGAATATGGAAAAACATATTTTAAGTAAAAACATGCAACAGAAATGTTATTTGTTTGTACTTTGTGTGCACAAATGTATTTAAGTAGGGGTAATTTTTTTTACATAATTAATCGGGGAGTGGGGAAAATTGAAATCGTGACCGTTGTTGACAAGAGGGGAAGGGGAGGGAGGAGGGTTAAAGTTGTGAAAAACATGTTGATATACTTAATAGACAGCCCCTTGCGTCTGTGTGCCGTGTTGGTCATATACTGGTCCACTTAAGTAAGTGACTGATAGATAATGTTCAACCTACCAGAGTAAGTAAACGATGTCAGCTTGGTTCTGTCAGAGAGAGGTGCCCATTTGCCCATCATTGTGTGTAGACTGGGAAAGGAGACACCCTGTCGAGATGTGAGAACACTTCATTAAGCAAGTATATTTGAATGATGACATTACTTGACTTCATGTTTACTCTTGTCAATCAACAGAATTGTTAATAGTTTTAAGTGTTGACATATCATAGTGTTAGTTTTAACTATCGTATTTCTGTTCGTGTCATCAGATAGATCGAGTATCATTGTAAACGTTTGACGGGCAGAACATTACTTCAAAAATTTTGATATATTTTTAAGAGCGTGGTTTTTAAGATATCTTGAAGTTACTGGGAAGCTTCATTTTATCTATGAATTACATCAACAGTATGATTAACAAGATTATCTGTAGGATTAATAGTAGGGTTTCTGGGTAGGATTAGTAGTATGATTAATAATAGGAGTAGCAGCATGATTAGTAGTAGGTCAGTACTAAGATTCATTGTCTGTTTAACAGTAGGATTAGGATTACTAGCAGGTCAGTAGTAGGATATTAGTAGGATTTTTTTATAGGATTAATAGTTGGCGCAGCAGTTTGATTATTATGTCATTTTCTGACAGTTTGTGTATGATTATTAGTAGTTTACTAGTAGGATTAGCAGCAAGAAGGTTTTCGTCTGTGGCTGTGATAATAGTAGGATTAGCAGTAAGAGGGTTGGCGTCTGTGACGATAGTAGGACTCAGCTGTGAAATTGTTGGTATGGAGACTTAGAAGGGTTCAGCTATGCAATTGTTAGTATAAAGACATTCAATAGTTCAGCTGTGAAATTGTTTTAATTGATGGTTACAAGGATTAAGATGTGAAAATATTGGTATATATAATTCTTACCTGAGTTTAGTGTTTGATTATTATAAGATCAATAACTAGGAAATTGTTTCAGATATTCCTTACCTGTGCCAAGACAATAATTAAGAGCAATAGTTAAACAGTTGATATAAAAGTTCGTACCTGTGCCAAGATAATGATTAAGAGCTATAGTTAGACAGTTGATATGCAAGTTCTTACCTGTGCGAGCCAAGGATCCTTGAAGAGTGATCATGACGAAATAATCCCTTTAGCTGTGAGCAGGTAACTCTTGACAGTCAATAGACCTTCCAACAAAATCGCAGACTCCTGTCAGTTGTGTTACCGAGACGACACCATAATTTACATAAGGTTATCTCAAAGGTATGGTTATGTAAAGTGGGAGGGGGGGGCGTGTTATTATTGATGCATATTTAGTCGCCACCAATGGATTTATTCCAGTGCGCTATTGTCCCAAGATTACCTTGTCATTTCATGAGCACAACACACGCGTTTGAGCCAACTATATCATCATTGTTCTGTCAGATTTTCTGAGACATTTAAAATTCTCTGCAGTGATGACACATTTATCATTCCTGTCGTCTAGGAGTCTGCCACACATGGAAAAATGTACACTGTCCACTAGGCTGCATCTCTATGTCCTCCACGCAGATTATAAAAGACAAAGTAAGAAATTGAGACAATATGCGAAAATTCTGATTTTTTTTCGCAGGTAACAGGTTGTCAGCCTATCCCATAACATTTTTTAGTCGCCCTCTACAACATGCATGGCCCTCCGTGAGCTAGAAGTTTAGACCCTTCTGCCATGCAGAGAAATAACTAGAACCGTTTTTATAGACAATTCTTGCCTCAGGCAAGCCATTGATTATTCTAATTTGACGACTAGGCAATTATTATAGACAATTATAACCTCAGATAAACTAGTAATTGTTATAAATACAGATCATTTGTACAAATAGTTTTTACCTGAGCCAAAACAAGGAGACGTGAGAGTGATCACTAGACACTTGCTATTCCAATTCTTACCTGAGCTAAACTCGTGAATACTCGAAAGGCGATAACTACACATTTGCTATAAACTTTCCTTACCTGAGCCAAACCCGTCAATACTCGAAGGGCGATAACTAGCTTGTAACTGAATCTGGCACTGACTGGCACTAGAACTGTGCAAAGAGCTGAAATGAACACACCTGTACCCCAGACCCTTCTGCCACCAAAGATTCCCGACAGCCATCCTCCAAGAATGTTTGTGCATATATATCCATAAAAGAAAGACGATAGAATGAGACCTTGCGTAGACTTATCCCAGTTAAATTCTGCCCTCTGTGGATGATACAATGTTTTGTTGTAGCGAAGTCATGAGTAACAACTGGGCGTCATTACAATATATGTTACATGACTGGCACACAAATGTCACACTGTGGATGATACGTTTTGTTACATTAGCGTTATATAAGTCACGAGTGAACGTTATTACAATATTTGTGACACATCTGTCACACGATTGTCACATTGGGGATGTGCATCGTTTGTTACATTAGCGATATAAGTCACTGCTGAGTGGCAATACAGTGATTCAGTGATCATATATTACTTCTGTTATCGTCGTCAGATCTCAATAAATAATCATCTATTCACATGTTTGCTTAATTAGGGATGACACAGTGTTTTGCTATATTAGTGCTACATTAGATCTGTCACACCATTGTCACACTGTGGGTGATACAGCGTTTTGTTACATTAGTGCTAAATTAGATCTGTCACACCATTGTCACACTGTGGGTGATATAGCGTTTTATTACATTAGCTCTATAAGTCACAACTGAACGTCATTACAATATATGTCACACGTTTCTGTCATGTTTCCGTCACACGTTTATGGATGTGGCCTGCTATTGCAATGATATAAGCCATGCTATGTTTTATTACAGTGATACATCTGAGAATGTCGCATTATGACGAAGACGGATGTTTCTCTGTGCTGATTAAAAAATATAAATTGTATAAATGCGCCCTGTTGCTATAGAGATATCAGTCGCATTGTGCCCTTGTAAGATAAATAGTCACTTGAAGACATGTCTACAAAGAGATAAACCGTATGTGAGCAGACTTACGTTATCACTGTTTGACTTAGATGAGTCATCAACACATTGTTCTAAGCTGCTGCTGTTGGTATTGTTGCCGCTGGATGTAGTATTGTCGTCAATGACCATGCAGACGATGCCGACGCTGAGATTCACTCTCATGGAGAATATGGCGAAACAACCCAAGAAGCCAATGTATGCAAGAATCCATCTCTTAGAGAATATCACAGGACCTGGATCAAAGAATATTTGGAAACAGATCACTCGTATGAAGGAAGATCGTGTTTACAAACCACATATGTTCACCTTTCTCCTAAACATAACATTTTCACTTATCTCTCAAGGACAAACGTCCAATATCTTTTTTTTTTCTGAATAACAGCACCTTTTCAATATTTCTCTTATGGACATAGATCCTACAGTCATCGTTCTCTGAAACATAAGATTTTCACTTTTCTCAAGGACATAAGTCCTATATTAATTTTTCTCTGAAACATAAGATTTCACTTTTCTCTCAACGACATAAGGTATATATTCATCTTTCTCTGAAACATAAGACTTTCACTTTTCTCTCAAGGACATAAGCTCTATATTCATCTTTCTCTCATATGCATAGACTTACCTTTGTCTTCTTTGATAGATTCTTTCTCAGACTGAACGTGGGTTGACATTGTTCTGTTGTAGACCTAGCTATTGTTTCAGTTAATTCATCAATGTTTACATTCGCATCTGTCAGACAAGAGGCAACAAATTGATACAAAGTTTATATTCACATCTGTCTGAAGAGTAAACATATTATTAGAAAGTTTATATTCACATCTGTCAGACAAGAGGAAACAAATTGATAGAAAGTTTATATTCATATCTGTCGGACAAGAGTAAACAAATTGATAGAAAGTTTATATTCACATCCGTCGGACAAGAGTAAACAAATTGATAGAAAGTTTATATTCACATCTGTCGGAAGAGTAAACAAATTATTAGAAAGTTTATATTCACATCTGTCAGACAAGAGGAAACAAATTGATAGATAATTGATCATCAAGTGTCGTCTCTGTAATGTATCAGATCTCCAACAGTTCCTCTCTCGTGTCTTGGTATTACACTCTGCTAGACTGTACCCTGTCCATCTCAGATGTTACTCTCCCACGTGTATTTCTTCTTACCTCTTGCACAACTTCCTCCGAATTTACCCTCAAATAAATCCTTCAGCAAGATTTTATGTTTTTTAATATGTTCAAAATAATTTATGTGAGTGATCTCTATTTCCTTCATACAAAGTGTTGTTAGAACCTCTTTATTTCCTTCATACAAAGTGTTGTTAGAACCTCTTTATTTCCTTCATACAAAGTGTTGTTAGAACCTCTTTATTTCCTTCATACAAAGTGTTGTTAGAACCTCTTTATTTTCTTCAATAATTCATTCTTCATACAAAGTGTTGTTAGAACCTCTTTATTTTCTTCAATAATTCATTCTTCATACAAAGTGTTGTTAGAACCTCTTTATGTTTTTCAATAATTCATCCTTCATACAAAGTGTTGTTAGAATCTCTTTATTTCCTTCAATAATTCATTCTTCATACAAAGTGTTGTTAGAACCTCTTAATTTTCTTCAATAATTCATCCTTCATACAAAGTGTTGTTAGAACCTCTTTATGTTTTTCAATAATTCATTCTTCATACAAAGTGTTGTTAGAACCTCTTTATTTCCTTCAATAATTCATTCTTCATACAAAGTGTTGTTAGAACCTCTTTATTTCCTTCAATAATTCATCCTTCATACAAAGTGTTGTTAGAATCTCTTTATTTCCTTCAATAATTCATCCTTCATACAAAGTGTTGTTAGAATCTCTTTATTTCCTTCAATAATTCATCCTTCATACAAAGTGTTGTTAGAATCTCTTTATTTCCTTCAATGATTCATTCTTCATACAAAGTGTTTGTTATAACCTCTTAATTTCCTTCAATAATTCATCCTTCATACAAAGTGTTGTTAGAATCTCTTTATTTTCTTCTCTTTCCAGGATGCTCTCCCTATTCTTCAATATATCCACATCTCAAAGGCATCAATTATGTCTTCTAATTGTGTGTTTATAGTCCATATTTATGAATTATACATTAATATATAATAGATGTAGAATTCTATAATTCTAATTTTTAGATTGTTTGTAATATGGTTAGATGTTAATACTTTCCTCATGTCATTGAGAGTAGCTCGGTATCCTAGTTGATGGTGAGCTTGCTTGCTATCACCGGGTTGCAGCGTGCCAGGTTCGAAGTCACTTTCAAACAAAACAAAAACAAGCAAAAAATCCACCAGGTGTGATTTATTGCTCGACACGACCACTCCTCCAGCCGACTCAGCTGTAAATGAGTATTCATCGCATGAGTTAGGGAAGGTAAAGACAAGGAAGGGAACTGGCCACCCCACCTAACAGTTGCTGTGATTTAGTACATGAAGAATTACCTTTATCTCCGACGACAAGTTGCTGCCATGGGACCTACCTTTCCATGTCATTGAAAGTACTTTCAGTCATTCCTATTATTCTTATAACTTCTGTTTCACATCTGCCATGATCTGTGATTATGTATCCGAAATATCGATAATATTTTACTTGTTGCATTTTTTTCCATGCAATTTTATGTGTAGCACCTGTTCTTCTGTGACTTTACTGATAATCATAATAACTGTTGCACTGAAATGATGATCCATGGACGAGAATTGTCAAAATGAGTTCTTGTATGTTTACATTATCTAGGGCTAGTTAACCAAACTCGATGCTCATTGTATCTGATTCCCACCAAAGATGCCTCTATTATTGATTGTTAGTCGTTTAGCGCCATAAATAATCATATATTACTTCTGTTATCGTCGTCAGATGTAAAAAATATAACTATCTATTACTTTTGTGATCATCGTCATATTCCACCAAACAATCATCTATTACTTTTTAATCGTTATCAGATCCCACCAATGAATCAACTATTACAGCTCTGATCTCGCAAACAATTAACTACTACTGCTGTGATCGTCATCAGATCCCACAAACAATTAACTATTACTGCTGTGATCGTCATCAGATCCCACAAACAATTAACTATTACTGCTGTGATCATCTGCTGAATACACAAGGTATTCCAGGTGTAGTCCGATGCCTTTATTGTAAACTTTATACTTTATTAAGCATATTCTCACTGGCTCCCGATGTGGTTTCACTTAGTTTTCTCAGCATAGCTACATTCCTTCTGGCTTTTATTGTTGCTTTGTTTATGTGTTGTTTCCATGTCAGCTTATCATCAAATTTAACTTCGAGGTATGTGGGTTGTTTGTCTTTTTTCAAAAGTACTCCATCTATCTTGTTAATACCAGCTTTTTGTAACTGTAACCATATCAACTATCACTTTGTGCTACTTACAAAACTACTGTAACCAAAGCAGCTATTACTTTGTTCCTCATACAGTATTACTGGAACCAGGTAGCTATTACTTTTTTCCTCCTACAGTAAAACCGGTCCCATTAGAGGGGTAACCAAGTGATAAAACTCCAGTGTCGGGAATTATTGGATACAGAAAATGCGAGGAACGGGTAATACAGAAGCAATGAAAAAAAATGAATGGAAATAGTAATGTGTTACTAATATTTATAAACAGTGTATACAAACAGCGAGACACAGCGATAAACGTTTTGACTAAAAAAAACTTTCATCAGGACAAACTAAAGCAGACAGAAAACATATTTTATTTAGAGACTCACATATGGTATGATGGTGATAGGACGAAGTGAAGCGAGGAGAATATGGGAGAAGCTCAAGTAGATAGGCATGCCATGAAATAAGGAAAAGAGGAAGACTGACTGACTGACTGACTGACTAACTAACTAACTAAAATGTACCACTAATGGTGAGCTACGCTGCTTTCAACCGCAAACTTTACTCTAAATTTGGTTATATCAGAGCTTTAAAACCATCAAAAAATAGTCGAGGTTGCAGTTTTCGTGTTACCACGACCTCCGGAATTAATAAGGAATGTGAAGGGCCAATGGTCAAGTTTTATATTGAAATGTGTACATGTGTCCAACGTCAGGAAGGTCAAGATGTAAAGTGGAAAAAAACAAAAGATATGAGCAGGCTGACAAGAAAACAACAAATAATAGGTACTCACTGCAGCAAAACTGAAATCCAACAGAGGCAACTTGGAACAAGATATTGACGTTTTGCTAATCACTGGAAATAAACATGATAACACACATAAATCGACGCCTCGACCGAAAAGGTTTGTCAAGAACACATTCACAACATCATATGGCTAGTAAGAACGGTACTATTGATGTTCATGTTCACATGGTAGAGCTAAATATAGATATAACCTCGGAAAAGTAAATACTAGAAGGTCAGAGGTGAAACAGCACGAACAGAAAATAGACAAAACACATCAAAATATCGACGAAATAAAATAAATCGAAATATGATAGAACAACTAGATAGCATCAGTAAAACTTCCAGGGTGATAAAATTTCTAACATGAGAGAGAGAGTGTGTTCTATGTCTTTCACACACACGCGCTATAGCACATTGATCACATTAAATCTCTGGAACACGCTCTAATAATCACAGTAAGACGTCGAGCTAGCATACATACCACTGCAGTAGATGACATATCACCTAAACCCCATGAAAGATACTGTTTAAATGATGTTTCAACAAAAACATGTTGATCTGTTTGAGGTAGATATCTCTACTGGCCCATGAACAGGGACAAATAACGAACTGATAAATGTTTACACATTTTAGTAGGATCATAGATCGTTGTCTTCTCCATGTCTCCCTTTCTCTCTCTCTCTCTCACAGTTTCTCTTTTTTATTCATATTTTTCTAACTTGTTCTTTCTGTATTTCTCCATATTTCTCTGTGTATCTCCTGTCAATTTCTTTCAATGTATGCCTGACTGCCTACTGATTTCATATCCAGTAACGATTGTCACCACTTTCTCATCACAGAGTGCTTCGTGTTTTTTCCTCTCTCATGTTAGACTGCCCTATTCTCTCTCTCTCTCATGTTAGACTTTCTCATTTTCTCTCCCTCATGCACGAGTGTCTCATTTTCTCTTCTTCAAGTTAGATTTATTTTTTCTATTTCATGTTAAACTGTCTCATTATTTTCTATTTCATATGTTAGACTGTGTCAGTTTCTCCCTTTCATGTTAAACTGTCTCATTTTCTCTATTGCATATGTTAGACTCGTATTTTCTGTTTTTCAAGTTGCGCTCATTTTCTTTCTTTCATTTTAGACTTTTCATTTTCTCTCTTTCATGTCAGACTGTCTCATTTTCTCTCTCATCCATATTAGAGTGCTAATTCGCATGTTACTGTTTCACTTTCTCTCTCAGGTCAGACTGTCTCATTTTCGCTCTTTCTTGTTAAGTTTTATTTTATCTTTCTCCATGTTAGAATGTCTCTTCGGGAGGGGGGGGGGCTACCGACCCCTACCAGGCGCGTCCACAGGTGGCGGATGGTGGAGGGCACTCCATGTATATCCATATATGGAGTGCTTGCTGCAATTATACAGCCGCGGACCAAACCGGTGTTGCTGTCTACCAGGACGGGGCGAGATATCAGTCGGTGCTGATATCCCCACTGAAATACCCCATGTGTCCAGTGACGGGCAGCTCCAAGCGAGTATGAGCCGCTATAACCTCAAGCTGTTGACATGGAGTTATTAACTCCAAGTCAGGAGCGTGCTAGGGGAGGGGGGATTTTTTTTAAAATTTTTAAATTGCTGCCTTGCAATCACCATCGGGAGATGGAAAGGCTAGGGGAGACAACCCAGACAGAAAAATCACAACCCAGCCTGCCGAAGACGGAGTGTGTTAGCCAGCGATGGCGCAGATACTGGGATAAATTAGGGCACACACGCTTTTACAGAAATGTGGTCATGCGACAATCAACCCTGTCACCATGGCGTCGCTCCTATCTGCGAAAATCGGGGAGGAGCGGAGCAGGGCCCCCTTGCCCCGAAAGGGCCCACCCAAGCGACCGATGCCTCTGCTAACCTGGAGGTCAGGGGCAAGCAGAGTAGTGCTACTGACCAAACCAAATGCCTCAGAGTTGCTCAGTGGAATGCGGAAGGAGTGCGAAACAAAAAGCCTGAGCTACAGGAATTCCTGAGGAAAAACCACATTGACATAATATGCATTCAAGAGACGCACCTAAAGGACACACAGAGATTCTTTGTTCGAGGTTATGAGTCCTCAAAGGAGGTATACTGAGTAAAAACATCAATACCAGCAGCAGAAGTTAAAAGATCCGGAGAAGGAGAACTGGCACATATAACAGTAAAATTGTTGTTAACTGTGGAGAAATATCAATAACAAACTGCTACAGCCCTCCTGCCACCAAAATGGAACTTTGTAAACTAAAGATAGAGGAATCGAGTCACCTAATAGTGGGTGACTTCAATGGCATTTCACCAAGCTGGGGCTACGAGGATATAGATCAAAGGGGTGAAGAGATTGAAGACTGGATGATGGAAAATAAACTAATTCTAATAAACCAGCAAGATGATACACCAACATTCTACTCCAGAGTCTGGAAAAAAACTAGCTCACCAGACCTTGCCATGGCAACAGATGACATAGATAGACACATTACAAGAACAGTAGAAAGTCAACTGGGAGGAAGTGACCATGTACCAGTCATCCTGCAAATCGCCAAGTCAGGAAGTACAGGACATCACAGCATGTCCCCAAGCTGGCACTTCAAAAAAGCAAATTGGACCCTCTTCAGTGAACAAACAGACCAGCTTTGCCAGAATATCACACTCACTAACAACATAAACCACAACATCTCACAAATAAACAAAGTGATACTACAATCCGCACAGAAGGCAATCCCAAGGGGCAGACGAAGAGAATACAAGTCTTATTGGAGTGAGACTATAGAAAAATTGCATAACGAGCTGAATGATGCAAGACCTACAATGGAGCAAAACACTACAGCAGAAAACACAAAGAAACACAATGAAATCAAACACATGTTCAATGAGCAGAAAAGAACAGAGATACAAAAGAGCTGGCATGAAAAGACCAGCAGTCTAAACATGACAAAAGACACAAGTAAACTATGGAACCTTACAAGAACTCTAAATGAAGAAACAAAGAATTCACACTACAAGACTGTCATCGAAGAAGATGGAAAATTCCACACAGGGAAAATGGCAGCAAACATTTTAGCTGACTTCTACAAGGAATAAAGCACAACAACACTCTCTCATACACGAATCAAAGAAGTCAAAAAAGAAATTAAAAGAAAACTGAAGAATAAAAATCCAGAGCCCTGCATGAAGACACCCTTCACCATCGCAGAACTAAATGTGCCATAGGAAAACTAAAAACCAAAAAGGCCCCAGGAAAAGACGGCATAACCAATGATATGATCAGGAACCTAGGGCCAATCAGCAGAAACAAGCTCCTTACCATCTTCAACCAATCATGGAAAACTGGTAAAATTCCAGACTTGTGGCGTGAAGCTGTCATCATCCCAATTTGGAAAAAACAAAAAGGAAAATCAAGCAAGTCAAGCTACCGATCAGTCAGCCTGTTGAGTTGCATAGGGAAAACAATGGAGAGAATGGTCAACTCTAGACTGATAAAATACCTAGAAGAAAACCAAAAGCTCACCAAGACACAGTCGGCCTATAGGAAAAATCGAAGCACTGAAGACCAGCTTACATACCTAGCACAGGAAATCAAAATTGCTTTCCAAAAGAAGGAAAAAGTGCTGGCTACTTTTATGGACTTAAGTAAGGCCTTCGATAAGCTGTGGAAAGAGGGAGTCCTCTTCAAGCTTCTCCAAAACAAAATTGAAGGCAGAATGTTTAGCTGGATAAAAGATTTCCTCTGCCACCGCACTGCAAGAGTAAAAGTAGATGGTAAACTAAGCAAACGTGTTACTCTCCAACAAGGAGTACCTCAAGGAGGAGTGATCTCTCCTACCCTCTTCCTAGTATTCATCAATGATATGGGAGAGAAACTGTCACATCATATTTCAAAGGCTCTTCATGCAGATGACTTTGCTGCCTGGAGTGCGGCAGGAAACCTATCCACTGCAAAATACAGATTGCAGACAGCACTTGACACTTTAAGTGAATGGGCATCTGACTGGGGAGTCCAGATCAACCTCTCCAAAACCGTGACAACCATCTTCTCACTTTCAAACCACCAAGAAAAAGCAAATCTTAAAATAAATGGAAGTGAGCTAGCACATGTGGAGAACCCTACATATCTATGGGTCACAACAGACAATTGACTAACCAGGAAATCACACCTAATAACCACCGAGCAAAAAGCAACCAGGAGGCTATCCTTGATGAAGAAACTTGCAGGAACAAACTGGGGATCAAATGGAAATATTCTCCGAAAAGTCTACATGGGTACAGTCAGACCTGTAGTAGAATATGGAATGACAGCCTGGGCATCAGCATCAAAAACAAATACTAATCGCCTATCTTAAGTACAAAATGCAGGAATTCGACTTATCTCTGGAGGGATGAAAACCACTCCAATCCATGCAATGGAAAATCATGCACACATCCGCCCACTGGATGACAGAAGAGAAGAAAGAGTGCTTGTTCAAAGGGAAAAAATTAAGCTCATGCCAAACCATCCGATGTATGCGCAAATTTCTAGATCAACCACAAGCAGGTTGAAGAGAACCAGCTTCTGTCACATCTCTAAAGATATCCATGAACAACATAAAGAAATCCTCACAAACCTCCCAAATGAAATTGAAACACTAACGGACTTTGAAGAGCCAGGCAATAGTCTCCAGAATGTCTCCATAATAACACAGGTTCCTGGAATAATTAATAAGGAATACCAAACTCCACCTCAACTAAAAGCATTGACACTGGAGATGATAGAAATAAAATACAATCCCAAGGATTGGACACATGTCTACACAGATGGATCGGCAGAAGGAGCAGTAAGGAATGGATGAGGTGGATTTTTATAAGACTCAAATATGGGAAGACAATATCAAAAGCTTTTCCAACCGGGAAATACTCCTCTAATTTTAGAGCAGAAGCATTTGCACTCCATCAAGCACTGAAAGCCTTCACTGAACCAGGACTGCCAAGACCAAAGAAGATAGCCATATTCACAGATTTCAGATCCCTACTGGAATCAATCCAGAGCAACAGAAACGAAAGCCTTCTGTACAACATCAGACATGAGCTAAGTAAGACAGATCCAAAAATCAACAGCTATTGCCCTTTAGTGGATACCATCACACTGTGGAATCATGGGAAATGAGAAAGCGGATGCTCTGCCAAAGGCAGGAAGTGAAATGGAGCAACACAGGCACACACTGTCTTACGGAGAAGTAAAAACAATAATCCGCAACACATACTTAGCAAAGTGGAAGAAAGAAATGGAAGGGGAATACGAACATGATGCAATACATCTCCTCCAGAGATATCAACAGACCACAATATTTCGCCTTAGAACAGGCCACTGCAGACTGGTGGGTCACCTTTATCGATTAAGGATCTCATACACAGATGAATGTCCATGTGGATCCGGAACCCAGACTCCAGAACACATACTTCAGGACTGCCCAACATACAAAAAGCAGAGACAGTAGACATGGCCAGAGGATACAGACTTGAGGTAGTTTGTACCCGTGAAACGTTTGTTTTGGGTCTTGCTGGTTGACGTGGTGCGTGGAATGTCTTTGACTTTATATTTATTTTACTGATGACAAGTGTATTACAGTCTGCACTATGCAGAGTTCGTGTGATTCTTACTGAGTTAAGATCATTCTTTCGAATGAGAATCAGGTCCAGCTGGTGTCAATGTCCTGATCTGGGATGATACCACCAGACTATATGAATGGGCTTGGTGGTAAAGAAACTGTTTGTTACGCACAGATTGTTTGAGGTGCAGAATTCGAGTAGTCTCTGCCCATTTTCGTTTGTTACCAGTCAGTACCATGATGACCAAATCAGGCCGGCATGCGCGATTGTCAGTATCCACTCAAGCGTTTAGATCGCTCATTATAAACATTCTTTAAGAGATTTGAGTCCACGTTCTTCTGTAGAGAGTCATTGAATTTCTCTTTATCTTCTGCAGTGACGACAAGAGTCGGTGCATAGGCACTGATAATATTGATATAGCCGCGTTTTGTACTCAGCTGTAGTTATATTGTGCACTTGGACACATCTGTTGGTGTAGGGTGAAATGTAGAAGACTATTTTTAACGGCGAGACTGACTCCGTACAGTCTAGGTTGATGTTTGTTTAAATCCTGCCGGAAAAATGTGTAGTTCCTTTCGTAATTGATCCCTGATCAGGAAAACGATGGCAGCTATGTCGATGTTCAGCCACATGAGTTCTCTTTCAATGAGTGTTGCTTTTCTAATGCCAGTTGTTGCTGTGAGGTCGATGTTCAGCCACAAGAGTTCTCTTTCAATGAGTGTTGCTTTTCTAATGTCACTTGTTGCTGTGAGATCTGTGATGTTGAGTCCATTGCACATTGCTCTTACATTAAATGTGCCAAATTTGATAAATACCAAAAATCAAACACAGTCTGGATGCAGTAGAACATAAATCTCAACAAATTAAACACAGAATACTAGTAATAGAACATACATCTCAATCAAGATATTTAGAGTATTACACAGGGGAAAGGTGGGGGACTTATCTAGTGTAGTTTTAATATCAAGATCTATAGAGCATTACATATGCCCTATAGTACCCACCTATAATCAACCGAAGTCTTGAACTCACATACGACGCAAATATGTCCATGTTTGCTACATGTTACCGTCTTCATAACACATTTTTCTGGAGACAAAAGCCACCCTGAATATAACAATTTCACTTAAGTTGGCCAGGCCCAACAACACACCTAGACTGAGTGTTCATGAGATAAGAGTTGACACTTAGTCCAGGCGTGTTTTTGTTTCCTTGACCTAGATCTTCCCACTTTGGTTGCTATCAATGTTTATCACCTGCGTGGTTGTCAGCTTTTGGGGTTTTGCCACCTGCGTGGACGTCAGCTCAATTCGGTGAGACCAAAGTTTATATCGCAGTACTTGAATGAACCAATTCTTGAACATAACTATTATTAATTGTGACAGCAATATAAGGTTAGCTATCAAAGCGACAGAATCAGATTAAAACATTGACCTTGCAATAGTGTCTTGTCATGGTGAAATAGAAAATGTTTGGGCGGCACTGGCTTGTGGTTCGACCGATGGAATCGACAATGCCCATTCAGCTTAACTGGGATGATAATGAAGATGATGATGTCTGCGGTGTACCTAACTGTGACTAATGCGTCCTATGCATGATTGGATTTGTCTACCACAGAGCATGTGTGACAGTAGTCTGTGGGACATTGAGCAGCTCTTGCTTTTCATCTAGCGCGTTTTTGTCGCGCAACTTGATGTCTCAGATTCTCTGCAGCTTCTGTACCACTCTTGATTCTGCGACGCCAATCAGACTGTCTTGTGCAAGATTCTCCAACGAATGTGTGTCTATTTTGAAGTGGATCAGTGATGTCTTAAGAGTGTCTTTAAAACGCTTCTTCTGTCCTCCGGCCTTGCGGGAGCCAGTCTTGAGTTACCCCAAAAAACAATGTTTTTTGGTAACGATGATCTTTTATGCAGACTTTTATTACGAATGCAGCTCAGGGGAAATGATTGAGTCTTCTATCATGTCTGGCATATACTGTCCATGATTCACAGGCATAAAGGAGAAATGATATTACTGCTGCTTTGTAAACTATGATTGCAGTGGTAGTTTTTATTTCCCTTCTTTACCATATGTTTTTTCGCAGTCTTTCAAATGTGGCACTGGCTTTCGTGATTCTGTTGTTTACCTCACACACTTGAATTTGTAGTTAAAGCGTTCACTTCTTAGTCTTCAATAGAAGAAGTGTTTGAACCAGGCATATTTCTGTCCCCCTCATCGCAATTGTTTATCCTTAGAATGTGATACTGCATTGTTTGTCTTGGTAGTGTGTTAGTTATTGACTCCCTTGAAATGAGCTCCAGACATGTGAATGGCAATAAAATTACCTGGTGTGTGAAAGAGGTTACGCCTCCTGTTACTCTCATTTCTGGATTTTGGACACCCAGTTTAAAACTAAAGCATCATAAAGTTTATGATGTGCTCAGCATCGATGTGTACATCTTGAGAGAAAGAGAGAGAGAGAGAGAGAGAGAGAGTGCTGCCCAGGTAGATGAAATTATTGACTGTTTGAAACTTTTCTTCTTTGTTCATTATGTGGGGAGTACAGTGTGGTTTGTTTGTTGTAGAATGAATCATGACTGTTTTCTTTATAATGATGGGGAAACCAAAGTTGTCGCAAGCTTCAGCAAGTTGGTTTAGGGTGAACTGCAAACTGTCTGCAGAATAGCACACATTGCGCAGTCATCTGCATATAGGTGTTCCCCGATCATTGTGTATCGCACCGTAGTTTTGGCTCTCAAACATCGAATATTGAAAAGTTTAACGTCTGTTCTGTATCTTATTGGTATTCCTGTTACGCCGCTTGATCGCGTCTGTCAGCATGGCAGAAAACATTAGGCTGAACAGTGTTGGAGCAAGAGCACATCCGTGTTTGACCCAATTTGTTATAGGAATGCCTGGTGATGAAGTTCCATCACTGGTAACAATGGCCTACATGCCGTCATGAAATTGTCGCACTATACTGAAACATTTTTTTGGGATGGGGGCGGGGGCCGCCAAATTTGGCGATTACTTTCCACAGGCTATTTCTGTTCACTGTGTCAAATGCCTTTGTAGGGTCTACAAATGTTGTGAAAAGTTCCCTTTGTTGTTCTTGAATTTTTTTTCTTGGAATTGACGGGCAACAAAGAACATGCCAACTGTCCCGCGACCTACACGACATCTGCACTGATTTTCAGACAGGAGATATTTTGTGAGTGTCTGTTAAGTCGGTTCAGCATTACACAAGCCAGTATTTTACCAAATATGGATAGCAACAATATCTCTCTGTGGTTGCCATATGACTGTTTATTTCCCTTGCCTTTAAATAGGTGGATATTTGATGCATCTTTCAGATTTTGAGGCAGGATTCCTGAGATCCAGTACGTAACAAAGATTTTGGTAAGCTTCTGGACAAGCACCTCTCCTCCTATCTTGTACATCTCTGCTGGGATGTCATCCATACCAGTATTATTGTGGATTCCATACAATACCATTGTGACATTTGTCCAAATGCAGTCTTTACTTCTTAATTTATTGGTGGTATGTCAGGTTCTTCTCTTATGTTGTATTGCGGCATGCAGAAACAGAAGAGACATGATTGGTGGCGTTCAGAGTAATCACGAACATGTGTAGCTCTGGTGCATTGACTACAAGGCAGTAATCAATCCCACCAAGGCAAAGATCGTCTGGTTCTCGCTGAACATGTGAACAATGTCAATCAGAAAGCTAAAAAGGAATCATGGCCTCTGCAGATGCCGCGACAAACTCTTTTTCAGATGATGCAGGCAGTAATCTGTATTAGCCTATAATCTAGGTTTATTTACTTTCACAAACACAGGTGGATATCATTGAGTTCAAAATGAAGCCATGAACACTGTCGAAGGATTGCACAAGAGATCGATGCCATGAGGTTTCTCTTAGACCTACAGAGAATCAAAGCAAGGTCGCCAATAATGATCATCACCTCTTACACCAATCTCTAGACAGCACAAAAGTACGACGTATCAAGTGAGGAAGGTCTTGTATGGTAGAAACAGAAGATACCATACTCAGTGTGAGCTGGAGGAAGTGGGAAGAGGCTGTGAATGGGTGAAACTTGGAAAAGATAGAAAGTTATTGACAAAAGTACTGATACAGCTGGGAAGAGAGTGCTGCCAATGGGATGTCAACAGAACAGAGGGAATGATCCAAGAACTCATCATGCACCACTAGAAGCCACACGAAATAATAATTTACACGGACTGGTCAGTAAAATAAGAAACAAACAGTTGTGTTTGGGGTTTAGTGGTCTACCAAAATGGCAAGCTATTAGCTGAGAGGTAAGTTCGTACCACACTACCAAATCATATTTGACAATGGAAATAGAGGCGATCACAGCAGCTCTCACTTGACTAGCTAAGCTATCACAAACAGAC
The DNA here is from genome assembly GCA_034231615.1 of Meghimatium bilineatum. Taxonomy (NCBI): domain Eukaryota; kingdom Metazoa; phylum Mollusca; class Gastropoda; order Stylommatophora; family Philomycidae; genus Meghimatium; species Meghimatium bilineatum. The sequence continues at coordinate 21,849,011 of CM067300.1, forward strand.
TCAGTGATTCTATCGGACTCTCAGAGTATGCTGCGCAAGAAAGAAAAGTGCATGGTCAGAACTGAGAGGTCCCTCTTCTTAACAATTCGCAGATTATTACATCGATCTACTATCTAGGTTATGCTAGGGTCAAGGGAAACGAAAGAGCCGATGCATTGGCTGGTAAAGCCTTAGTGAATGGCACTGAGATAAGAAGTAGAGACATGATTGAATTTATTTGAGCAGTCATGGATACCCTACGAGAAGACGAGGACAAGATCGAACAAGACAATGTACATATTCATAAAATGGTAGAAATATCAGAGAATAAAGGCGACGGGTTAAACTGAACCTTCTCCGGAAAGATTAGAAGAACGCTCAATCAGCAGCTGACTGGGAAACTGAGATTATACACTTTTAGATGACTGACGGAACAGCAAGCAGTGCATATATTGGAATGTCACCAGCGCTGTGACTTTTTTTTTACTAATCAAGAATCAAGAACCGATATTTTACACCTACATGTTGTCAACACTGATGTTCGCTTAGAACAGGAACCCAATAAATTCTATATACTCTTATTGCAACCCATAATGATGGCAGTGTGTACAGTTTCTGGATGCATTATCATCTCGACCGTGTAGCCAACAAGTACAAACACCTCACACTGCAATCAGTGAAGTTTGCAGTGTCTACACGACACTGTAGCGAACAAGTACAAAAACCTCACACTGCAATCGGTGACGTTTGCAGTGTCTACAGCTGCTGGTTACATCTTTATTCTATATTCATAATCTCGGAGGTAATGAAATTCCACAAATTAGATATGTAGATGATATCTAATAATCTCAAGAAACTTCACAGGTTTAGAACGCATGGGTATGTCAGTGAAACATCATAGCTAGGCTTAAAAACATTTACTCATGGTAAAGAAGACAATGCATATCAGCAGAAATTAACTCACAAATACAAGTCATTGAGAAAGAACAACTTTAACATGTCAGCAACATTGAATATATTGGATACGCCATCAAGACCACCGACGGTTCGCAGCTGAGATCAGAAAGAGATTAGCAATAACACTACAACATCGTCACAGACAGAAAACAAGTTACAGCTATTAAAAAGCATTGTTTTTCTAGTTGCAGCATATCGTTGCAATGAATGAGAAATACCCGCAATGGAAAAGAAAATATCGGAATTTCAAATGAAATGTTATAGAAATATCTTAAGAATATCATTGACAGAACGATTTTCTTCTTCTTCTTTCGTTCACTTGAAACATGTCTATATCTGCAATTCTGTCTCCTTAATAAAACTCACTGTCTTTTGTAGTTCATACAGTGTCCCATAGAGCTTTGATTCCAGTGTTGTTTCCTCTGGCCAATATGTCTGCCTCAGCGTTTCATGCTCAGAACACTCTTGAAGTATATGTTTGGCACTCTGTACTGCCTGTCCACATGTACACATGGCCGTGTTGCCAATCTTGAACTTTGTATACATGTGACTGCGGAGTCGGTTGTGTCCTGTTCTGAGACGTAGAATTATAACTTGTTCTGATCTGTTCATAATGTGATAGTCATCTTGTGTTGGAGTTTGTGGCTTTCTTATTGACTTGATCATCTGTTTTTTCTGATGGTAGGTGATTGGTATATCTGGTTGGTCTTCGGCAGCACCTTCCTTAGCCAGTTGGTCTGCTTTTTCATTTCCTGGTATTCCACAGTGAGAGGGTATCCACTGCATGGTTACCCTATACTGGTAAGACAATTCGCTAAGTAGTTTTTTCAAGTCTGTTAGTTTTCCAGACTGGAGAGCTTGAAGCACTGACCTTGCATCTGTCAGGAATACCACAGGCTGTAGGTCAGAGTTGGAGTTCAGCAGTTTTTTTAGCTGCCACACTAATTGCCTGGATTTCTGCATCATAATTATTGCAGAATTTTCCTGTCGGTGTTCTGATTGTATCTCTAGGCTTGTGTGGATATTCTATATATACACCTGCACCTCCATTCCTCACAGCATTCTGTGCTGACCCATCTGTGTATACTCTGACCCATATATCTTGTGGATATTCCTCGTCCAGGAAACTGAGGGTGACTGTCCTCCGCTGCACACTGTTCTGTTCGTCCTCGCTTAGTATTCCTTTCACATGGGTCTGAATGTATATTGGCATTCCATGCCTTTCACTCCATGGGGTTTGTTCTGGTACAGACCTTAAGGGGCTGTCAACTTCAGGTAGGTCTGTAAGTTGTCTACGGAGTCGTTTAGCTTGATGGATAAAACTGCTTCTTTTCAGTCGCCCCATTGCTAGGTTTTGGAATCTTTCCTTCATTGGATGACTTGGCATACACTGAAACTTTTCCGCTTGAATTAGTACTTTTGTGTCTCTGCGTTCGCCAAGTGTTTGCATTCTTCCCATTTTCTGCATCTCTGCTATGGGTGTTGATTTCATTGCTCCCAACATTATTCTAAGTGCCTGGTTTTGCACTTTATCTAGATCTTGTAATGTGGTGTTTGATGCAGGACACCACGCACTTGAACCATATTCCAGGTGTGGTCTTATGCCTTGCTGGTAAACTTTACTGAGTATATTCCCACTGGCTCCCAATGTGGTTCCACTTAGTTTTCTCAGGATAGCTAACTTCCTCCTGGATTTTGTTGTTGCTTTGTTTATGTGCTGCTTCCATGTCAGCTTATCATCAAAAGTAACTCCGAGGTATGTTGGTTGTTTGTCTTCTTTCAAGAGCTCTCCGTCTATCTTGATATGACCGGCTTTTTGTTTTGGTGAGAGGGTAAAGAGTGTAGTGCTGCACTTATCTGTGTTAATGCTGACACACCATCTATTTGCCCATAAGGTTAGGGCATCGATTGCTCTTTGTATTTGTTTAGTGGCCACTGTCGCATGTTCTTCCGTGCACCAGATCACCAGGTCGTCAGCATACATTGCCACTTTGATCCCGTGTGGTAGTCCACAACTAGGTCATTGATGTAAACCAAGAAAAGTGTGGGTGACAGGACTCCTCCCTGGGGGACTCCATGACGCAGTAGGACTTTCTTGCTTTTGCGACCATCTAATTGTACCCTGGCTCTTCTATTATGCAGGTATGCTTTTACCCATTTGTACATTCTTGAGCTAACCCTGCAATTTCGCAATTTCTTTAGGAGCCCTTCTTTCCAGACCTTATCAAATGCTTTCCTGAGGTCTATCCATGCTGCTAGTACCAGTTTCTTATCTTGGAAGGCATCCTCAATCTCTTGGGAGAGGTAGGTTGCCTGATCTTCAGTAGAGTAGCACTGTCTGAAACCTGCTTGCTGTGATACCAGAAGGTTTTCACTTTCAAGGTACCACTGCATCCTAAGATTGATAATGCGTTCCATTGTTTTGCATAGACAGCTTGTGAGGCTGATGGGCCTGTAGTTGGAGACGGTGTTGCCATCTTTTCCTGATTTGAGGAGAGGTATCATTATTGCTTCTCTCCATGCCTGTGGTACATTACCTGTGGACCAGCTTGTGTTAAAGATTTGCAGCAGCTTTGCTCTTGCTGCAATTCCCAGGTTTCTAATCATTTCATTGGACACTCCATCAGCTCCAGGGGACTTTTTCATTTTCAATTTGGATATTGCATGCTCCAGTTCTCTCATTGTGATTGGTGCCTCCATGACTTCAGGTATAGGTTCGTCTTGTCCAATGTTTTGCTGGTTCGCTCGAACCTCCTGTTGTTTGTCTGGGCTGACTTTGACGTTATTGTCTTCTGCAAAGGAATCTGCAAAGTAATCAGCTGCATGTTTACCTGTTAAAATGTTTTTATCTTTATAAAGTGTGATCCTGGTATTTCTCCCTGTACCTTCATCATTTAGTTGTTTTACAAGTTTCCATAATTTCCTAGTATCTCTTTCTAGGTTCAGCGACTCTGTTTTTTCTTTCCAGCTGTTCCGTCTGGCTTATAACTTGGCTCTTTGAAATTTAGCCTTTGTTTGCTGATATTTGTTGTGATGTTCTTGGCTAGGTCTGTTCTCAGCCTGCTTTCTAGATGTTTCCATCTCATTTTGCAGCTTTTCCAGTTCATCATTCCAGTAGGGTTTGTAGTTTTTGCGTGCCCCCCTGGGTATGGTTTTACTAGCAGCATGTAGTATACATCTATTAAATTCACTCACTGCTCTATTGATGTCTTTGTCCAAGTTCATGTCCTTAGCTAGAACACTGGTTAAATGCTGGTACATTTTCCAGTCTGCCCTCTTATAGTTCCACCTAGTGAGCGTGCTGCTGTCCTTGGTATATTCATTGTGAATTTCCAGAAATACTGGTCTGTGGTCACTACCCCCAAGCTGCTTTCCAACGACACGTGTGATGTTCCATTCCAGGCCTGGTGAGTAGAATGCCAGGTCTGGTGTAGAGGTGGTGTGCCATGCTCTCGAGTAGAAGGTTGGTGAGTCAGCTGGCTGGTTAATAAGAATGAGATTATTTTCATCCTGCCAGCTCTCAAGTTCCTCACCTCTCTTGTCGATATGATCGTAGCCCCAGCTCTGAGAGTGGCTGTTAAAGTCACCACACACCATAAGCCTTTCTTTGTCTGGAATTGTGTCTAGTGCCAATGGTTTATCATTTGGGCAGTAGTAGTTCAGGAGATGGAATTCTGCACTGTCTGTTTTTAGGTGGAGCATCTGGTATTCTGCCCCGTCCATGTATACTTCCAGCTGACATGCGCTGATATTGTTTTTAACTAGTATCAGAATTCCACCCTTTCGCCTGTCTTTTCGGTCAGATCGGTAGCACTGGTAGCCTCTGATTTTGAAGGCTATGTCGCAGCTGAGGTGTGTTTCTTGGATACAGCATATATTAACTTGTTCTTCACTGAGGACATTTTCAAGTTCCAATTTTTTGCTGTATCCATCTCTTTTACTGTTGACACCCTCAGCATTCCAGTGCATTATTTTTATTGGTCGTTTATTTGTTTTGCCAGTAGCTCTATTCCCTTGCATCCTGGCTCCTCGGGGCAATTGAGAAGGACTTCCAGTAACTGAGGTTGGGCCCTTTCGAGGTATAGGGCCCGGCACCGTCCCTGCCTGAACGTCCGCCACAGGGCAGGCACCATAACGTTTATTAGATGCAGACATGTTTCCATTGTGTTTTATGCATGGCAACCTGATTATCTGTGCGCCTTTTGGCTGGTTGCCTCCGTCTTCAGCACTCTGCTTACTTGGGCCGGACTATGGTCCTGCTCGAGTGGGAGTGCCCGACCAGTCTTAGTTTCCAGCCTCTGATGGCTGAACTAAGCCCCATCACCACTTCAAGGTTCTGGCCTCGATGGGGGACAGAACGATAATCAACGTAGACGTTCAAAAAGACATGAATGCAATGTGGCAATGCCGGAGAACAGAAGAATCATTTTAAAGACACTCTTAAGACAACGTTGACTTACTTTAACATAGCCACAAATTCATAAAAGAGATTTGCGCAAGACAGATCTGACTGGCAGCACAGAATAACGAGTGCTATGCAGCTGCAGACACCATGAGAAACAATTTTGCTAAAATAAATCACACTAGAAGAAATGCAAGAGCTGCACAATGTCTGACATGTTTCTCCCACACTCCTACGTGTGGTAGATAATTCAATTCCCGTGTATGACGCATTAATCGCAGTCGGGAGTACCACAGACATCTTCGCCATAATTATCAGTCCAGCTGTTTGCTCATCGTCGACTCCGAAGGACGAACAACATAATGGGTATAGCTTGCACAGACTAGCAACATAATGGGTATAGCTTGCACAGACTAGCAACATAATGGGTATAGCTTGCACAGACTAGCAACATAATGGGTATAGCTTGCACAGACTAGCAACATAATGGGTATAGCTTGCACAGACTAGCAACATAATGGGTATAGCTTGCACAGACTAGCAACATAATGGGTATAGCTTGCACAGACTAGCAACATAATGGGTATAGCTTGCACAGACTAGCAACATAATGGGTATAGCTTGCACAGACTAGCAACAGCTGTGGTAATATCCATACCTATATTGGATCATGTTACGTTCTCATACCGAGAATTCGCAGCCTGACTCACACAACAGACACTTGCTTGTATACAATACTCTAATGTCTCACAACAGACACCACATGCGTGTATACATTACCCTAATGTCTCACACAACAGACACTTGCGTGTATACACTACCCTAATATCTATTATGTGTTATATACTAAGAGTTATATATTAAGAATATATACACAAGACAGACACATGCGTGCATACAATACCCATATGTCTCACACAAAACAGAAACATGCGTGCATAAAGTACTCTAATGTCTCACACAAGACAGACACATGCGTGCATACAATACCCAAATGTCTCACACAAAACAGACACATGCGTGCATACAATACCCAAATGTCTCACACAAAACAGACACATGCGTGCATAAAGTACTCTAATGTCTCACACAAAACAGACACATGCGTGCATAAAGTACTCTAATGTCTCACACAAGACAGACTCATGCGTGCATACAGTACACTAATGATCTTATCGTTATCAGATAATGCTTGCTTTATGATTTACCAGTGCACCCAACACCTCCCACTTTCCGCATAGATGACTGTCATGTTGTTGAACATGTCACATGCTCTTTTGTCATTGCCTATTTTTAACTGTAAGTATAATAACTACAAAGATTATTTTACTCTTTGAAACAACTTATCAACTTGCGTCATCAATGATTTGTACTTTCTTCCCTTGCCCTATCTTCTGTATATTAGTCAAGTGTCAGTTCACGATGATAAGGTATGCCGGGTAGGAACTATCTTTTTCAGGTTTCCCGTGTTTATGATTGGAGAGCCAGGAGAACTTCTGTACAATTAGTTCAATGTAGAGCATTTACTGTGTTCACAATCAGATCTATGCTTGTTAGTAGGATATAGTATAGTCAACGGAATGTGTTGTGTTGTAGTTTATACATTTACTGCGGTATCTGCGTATTTTGGCATGGCAAATCTGACTTCAGCATAGCATTGAGTCCCTTGGAGTTTCTATGGGATGTATATGTATACATGCTCTTCCGTCCCGCACTGCATTTTGTTGTACTGAACGATTCATGTAAACTTTGGCATATATATATGGCCATATGGCCAGTGGCCACATTATGAGAATATACGTTTAAAACACAATATATAACAACAATCAAGTCTGGTGGAAAAGAAACGTATGTCTAAAGAAATAATGGATGAAAGATAGTGTGTAATTATATTTTTGAGAGATGAAAGATATTGTATGATTTTACTGTTTAAAGATACACGATATCCTGTGATTTTATTGTTGCAAGATTAAAGATATTGTGTGATTTTATTGTGGAGAGATAAAAGATATTGTGTGATTTTATTGTGGAGAGATGAAATATATTGTATAATGTTATTGTGAAGAGGTGAAAGAAAATGACGTTTCTCCAAGACCTACCGAGCATCAAAGAAAGACATAAAAAATTCAGGTTAAAGAATACCTCAAAGTCGCCAACAATGAACATAACCTCTTACATCAATCTCTAGACAACATAAAAGGAATGCGTATCAAGAAAGCAAGGTCTTCGATTGCAGAAGATACCCTACTCAGAGTTTGTGAGATGAAAGAAGTGGGAAGAGGTTGTGAATGGGTAGGGTTGCCAGACGTCCGGCAAAAGGAGGACCTGTCCTTCTTTTTTAGCTCAATAGTCTCCGTCCGGCAGGCAAAGCTAAAATCGATCCAAGTACTCATCCTGCAGCACTCGAAACCACACGATACTATGATTTACACAGACAGCTCAGTAGCACAAACGAGTATGGTTGGGGTTTCGTGGTCTACTAAAATGTCAATAAATTAGCTGAGAAGTCAGCTGCGAATGCTACTACAACATCGAGTATGAGAATGGAAATAGAGGCGGTGATAGCAGCTTTCACTTGACTGGCGACGCAGTAACCAATAGTGATTCTATCGGACTCATGCTGCGCAAGATTAAAAAATATATGATTAGAACTGAGTGGGTCACACTTCTCAACATCGCCCATGGTATTATATAGTTTTACTGTCCAGGTCATTATGGGGTCAGGGGAAACGAAAGAGCAGATGTGTTGGCTGGTAAAGCCTGAATGGCACTGAGATAAGACTAAGAGATATGATTGAATTGATTTGAGCAGTCATGGATACCCTACGAAAAGACGATGTCGAACGAGACTGTGTACATATTCAAAGATTGGTAGAAATGATGACTAGAGGTGACGGGAGAAAGTGTTCCCTTACCGGAAAGATCAGAAAAACACACAATCAGCAACTGCCTGGGAAACTAAGTTTATACACTTTTAGATGGCTGAAGGAACGGCAAGCGGAGCATATATGCGAATGCCCTCAGTGCTGAGACGTTTTTTGCTAATCAAGAATTAAGATGAATTATATTGAATTATTTTGTTGTGGAGAGATGAAAGATATTATGTGCTATTATTGTGGAGAGATGAGGCTATTATGTGATATTATTGTTCAGAGATACACGATATCATGTGATTTTATTGTTGTAAGATGAAAGATATTATATGATTCTATTGTGGAGAGATGAAAGATATTGTGTGATTTTATTGTGGAAAAATGAAAGATATTGTGTTATTTTCTTTTTTCAAAATGAAAAATAAATAAAATGCATACTTATCTATCTTCATAAATCCGTCGAAGACGGATGTGTTGGGCCATTGGCGCAAATAAAACCGCGACAAACGGATTTCCATTCTCTGGACTACATCCTGCTGGAAATCTAATAGAACCATGGTCCTGCTACAAGAGAGATCCAGTGGGAGTTTGAGAATGAATGCTGCAGAAGAACATATCTTGATAATAGAATATCTAGTTATTGGCTTCCATTTTACGTCTGTGTCAAAAAGATTTTAGTTGAACTCGGGTGACATGTTAAAATATATCTTGGACAGTTGTGAGCAAAATACAGCTCGCAGCACAAATCCTGCCATTTTTTAATGTCCCGCCTTAATAATCTAAAAGTGCTATTAACTCTGGCCCAGAGGCAAAAATATATGTATTGAATGTCTAAAAGACTAAAAAAAATATTTACCCCATACCACACGAACAACAAAAGCTTACTTCGGCTCATCGACTCTCACAGGTTGCACACCTCTGTTCTATGACTATCTGTGTCATGTGATGTCCAACTATCTAGTATCACATTAAATAAAATCACATTAAATTATGTATCTCTGAACAAAAATATCACACAATATTTTTCATGACTCCACAATAAAATCACACAATATCTTTCATGTCTCCACAATAAAATCACACAATATCTTTCATGTCTCCACAATAAAATCACACAATATCTTTCATGTCTCCACAATAAAATCACACAATATCTTTTATGTCTCCACAATAAAATCACACAATATCTTGTATGTCTCCACATTAAAATCACACAATATCTTTCATGTCTCCACAATAAAATCACACAATATCTTTCATGACTCCACAATAAAATCACACAATATCTTGTATGTCTCCACAATAAAATCACACAATATATTTCATGTCTCCACAATAAAATCACACAATATCTTTCATGACTCCACAATAAAATCACACAATATCTTTCATGTCTCCACAATAAAATCACACAATATCTTTCATGACTCCACAATAAAACCACACAATATCTTTCATGACTCCGCAATAAAATCACACAATATCTTGTATGTCTCCACAATATGACACAACATCTATCGACATGCAACAATAAATCACACAATATCTATTTGTCAACAATCTGGTTTGCTGCCTCACGATGTAGTCTTGACTTGAGATGGTCTTTACTTCTTTCCTGATATGTTCATTTCTCCCACAGTCTCTTCTCGTGACACTTATAGCTGTGCTCAAACATCTCATTTCGCAAACTATGATCTATTTTCTAGTTATCTTTCATCACTATGTAATAAATCATATAGCTTTCACCTTTCCATAATATAATCACAAAATATCGTTCATCTCTTCATATTATAATCACAATTTCTTTCATTTTGCAACAAGAAAATCTCATGATATTGTTCATCTCTCTACAATAGAATAACACAATATCGTTCATCTTGTTGCAATAAAATCATATGATATCGTGCATGTGTGAACAACAATATCTTTCATTGCACAAGATAACCTTCGCATGGGACAATAAATACTACGCTCATTGTTGTTCCTTACCACTGTGACTAATTTATATATTTGAAATTGTGCAATACATATGCGCTATTATTTGTTGCACAATTTGCGTGTGTTGTGAAGGTGGAGGAAAGGGGGTCTCCGCGCACCAGAAAGAGAATGACAAATGGACTAGCTATTTAATGTTATATTATCAACGTAACGTGTGTATGTGTGTATATCAAGACATGCAACCTGTATTGATATCATTAGCATGACAGAAACATGTCTTTCATGAATGGAGCTGGTTCATGGACATAACATGTGGTCTATACATGTAACATGTGGTCTATAAATGTAACATGTGATCTATAAATGTAACATGTGATCTATAAATGTAACATGTGATCTATAAATGTAACATGTGGTCTATCAATGTAACATGTGGTCTATATATGTAACATATGGTCTATAAATGTAACATGTGGTCTATAAATGTAACATGTGGTCTATCAATGTAACATGTGATCTATCAATGTAACATGTGATCTATCAATGTAACATGTGGTCTATATATGTAACATGTGGTCTATAAATGTAACATGTGGTCTATCAATGTAACATGTGATCTATCAATGTAACATGTGATCAATCAATGTAACATGTGGTCTATAAATGTAACATGTGATCTATCAATGTAACATGTGGTCTATATATGTAACATGTGATCTATAAATGTAACATGTGGTCTATAAATGTAACATGTGTTCTATCAATGTAACATGTGATCTATAAATGTAACATGTGTTCTATAAATGTAACATGTGTTCTATAAATGTAACATGTGGTCTATCAATGTAACATGTGGTCTATAAATGTAGCATGTGGTCTATCAATGTAACATGTCGTCTGTCAATGTAACATGTGATCTATCAATGTAACATGTGGTCTATATATGTAACATGTGATTTATAAATGTAACATGTGGTCTATCAATGTAACATGTAATCTATCAATGTAACATGTGGTCTATAAATGTAACATGTGATCTATCAATGTAACATGTGGTCTATATATGTAACATGTGGTCTATAAATGTAACATGTGGTCTATCAATGTAACATGTGATCTATCAATGTAACATGTGATCTATCAATGTAACATGTGATCTATAAATGTAACATGTGATCTATCAATGTAACATGTGGTCTATATATGTAACATGTGATCTATAAATGTAACATGTGATCTATCAATGTAACATGTGGTCTATCAATGTAACATGTGGTCTATAAATGTAACATGTGGTCTATCAATGTAACATGTCGTCTGTAAATGTAACATGTGATCTATCAATGTAACATGTGATCTATCAATGTAACATGTGGTCTATATATGTAACATGTGATTTATAAATGTAACATGTGGTCTATCAATGTAACATGTGATCTATAAATGTAACATGTGATCTATCAATGTAACATGTGATCTATCAATGTAACATGTGATCTATAAATGTAACATGTGGTCTATAAATGCAACATGTAGTCTATAAATGTAACATGTGGTCTATAAATGTAACATGTGGTCTATAAATGTAACGTGTCATCTATAAAAGATATGTTTGTACAATCAGTGAACACACAACGCTAGATACCATGTACAGTCTGGATGTTGATATTAATAATAATAATCTTCCGAGTCGAAAACAACAAACATACTGGAAGAATAAAAACATCGCCAAGAATTAATATTGACACTGGGATATTTTCAGGATGAAACAATTAGAACGAGATAACCTAGTTCATACTCCAATAAGCGATAAATATCTTATGTATCAATATATTATCTTGTCGGCAGATTTTTGTTGTTGAATGTAATCGGCTGCGTTGTCATGGCGACGATTAGATATGGCGAATAGTAGTAGTGAATATTGTTACAGAATTGACTGTACACAAAAATAATCTATCGGAAGAATGTTTGCGGAACAGGTGAGGAAATATGTAAAATGTGTGAGATAAAACTAGCTTGTTCATGATATGAACCTGTTCATCAGAGGAACCGATATGAATCAGAAGAAATATGTAGTACCAGTGAGGTGAAACGAACGTTTTCAGTAGAAGAATATGTTCATTAGAAGAGCTTGTTCATTACAAAAACGTGTTCATTAGAATAATTTTTTCACTAATAGACTAAATAGAGAGAATAAGAGAAATAGAGAAAGATAAAAAAAAAAAGAAATGAAGAAAGTGAAAAATAAAAATAAAGAGAAATGCAGAAATAAACAGTTATAGAATTAAAAGAAGAAAGAGAAAATGTGTGTGAGAGAGAGAGAGAGAGAGAGAGAGAGAGAAAGAGATATAAACGGAGACATGTCCGCATGGAGAGCACAACGATCTATGATCCTACTAAAATGTGTAAACATTTATCAGTTCGTTATTTGTCCCTGTTCATGGGCCAGTAGAGATATCCACATTTAACAGATCAAAATGTTTTTCTTGAACCTTATTTAAGCAGTATCTTTCATGGGGTTTAGGTGATATGTCATCTACTGCAGTGGTATGTATGCTAGCTCGACGTCTAACTCTTATTACACTAACATTTTCTTTTCCTTGTCTAACACGTCGAAGTTTTTCGTGTCAATTTTAATGCGCTGTTTTAAAATCTGCAAACCGTTTTCCGTATCAGGTCGGGATCTCTAGAAATACACAGTTGCTGTTTTTTAACAAAACATACAGTATTACAACATCATTCGTAAGAGAAGAAGAACAGTTATGTAGGCTTGAATTTCTTTCCAGTCGACTTTCGTCGGTAAATAACATGTGGTACATCGCGATGAATAATCCAACAGTAATTGGCAAGCATGGCCACACTCCACTTTCCTTGATAACGTGACTCCATCAGGGCGATATCTTGGTGGAATAGTTCTCCGTGTTCATTGCTGACTTCGCCAAGGTTGTCAGAGAAAAAAGTCAAGATGTGAATCGAGCATATGGTTTTTGAGGGACATGTCACAACACATAATTCTGTATGCATCTATGCACTGCTTGACAATATGCACATACTCGACAGATTTATGATTGCACAGAAAGTTAGCAACAATAGATTTGAACGCCATCCATGCGCGAAGTTCACAAACATGTAACAAGTTCTCACATTTTTTGTCTGCAATTATTTTCATAATCTGCGGTCCTACAAAGATACCTTCCTTTCTTTATCTTTGAATCGCCGACTTGAGAAAACTTTTCTCGAAGATAAGTGAAAGCTTTGCTCGTTTTATCTAACGCTTTTTTCGAAATTCTTCATGAGCCCCAACTTCATATGTAACGGTGGTAAAATGATGCTGTTTTTGTTACCTAATGGCTGGTAGATTACATTTTTATACCTCAGCTGCACATGATCTCTGATAGGCCACACCTTTCTTGTATAATGTTCTCTGTTGTGTCTGTCCCATTCACATAGGAAGCAACACAATTTAGTATATTCAGCCCGCATGTCCGTGAGAATTGCAAGGATTTTTAGGCCTCCACAAATCCGCCATTGGTAGTCATTGTACTTTATTTTTGCCAAAAGTCATACGTGTCTTTCATATGAACAGAGTAGGCGACTGGAATTGATGAAAATAAATCTCCGTTATGCAATAACACAGCTTTAGGACTAGTTTAGGAAGAGTCGATGAAAAGTCGCCATTCATTGACTGTGTGCTCATAATTGAGGAGTACCATTAGACCGTTTACATATTTGCAATAGCAAATATTATCATCCATCTCAAAGTATTTAACACGTTCTCTGTGATGTCTATGACGAAATTCAGATATCAGAGAATTGGGTGCTAAAAGATTCCATTCTTTGAATCGCGAATCAAGTAATTCCGTTTGTCCTTTGGTAAGAGCGAGATCACGTATTAGATCTGAAAGTTATGAACGGTTAATTAAGTGAACACTATTATTGACCAATATATAATCTGAATAAGAATGAGTTTCTAACGCAGATGGACTATCATTTTCTAATGGTTCACTCACGTCCGACGGCAACTGTTCTGCTGCGAAAGGTATAGGACACGTGATAGGATCACGAGGCACTGGTTTTGAAACAGATTTAATATTTAGGTAAACCATAGACTTTCTTGTTTTACAAATGAAAGCATGGATATTTGTGAAACAGAAGTAACAATCAGTAGCATGATTTTTTTGGTTCACACCATATTACTGGAACTCCAAAAGGGATCGACTGAAAGTTAGGCGATTTTCGCAACCAATCTGCCAATATATGTGCACAAGTCAAACTGCATTTGGCTTTAAAGATTTATTTGCATCATCAACTTTCGAATCGAAATAAAGTTCATATGCTTTCTTTAGTAATGGTGTAAAGTTTTTCTTGTGAATACGATCGACACAATATCTGCACATGTAACAGAACAAATCAGCAGAATTTCTACAACTTCTAGAAGCCATATTTCACTCAAAATTATTTCAAATACAGTAACTGTTTGAATAATACCGCAACATATGTCAGACATGTTTTAGCAGTATAAAAAGTAGAATTATTTTGCATTATATTAATTTTTAAAAAGTTATCAAGTATAAATTAAACGAAACATATAATTGTTTTCAAAAAAAAATTAATTAATTAACAAATATAGTAAGAACCCGATGTGATATAGATAAACGGATTTCAAATATGAAATCAGCGCTAGAAACTGACATAAGGACACTTATTCTTATATAAGAAAGAAAAAATGTTGTTGGACAGTTTATTGTCAGGGCGTGTTCCAGAGATTAAATGAGATCAATGTGCTCTCGCACGTGTGTGTGAGAAAGACATAAAATACTCTCGTGTGTGTGTGAACAAGTGTATTTGTGAAAGACATAAAACACATTCTCTCTTTCTCTCTCTCTCGTGTGTCTGAGCATGTGAGTTTGTGAGAAAGAAATAAAACACAAACACACAGTCTCTTACGTGTGTGTGAACGTGTGTGCTTGTGAGAGAAAGACATAAAACAAACTATCTCCCTCGTGTGTATGAGTTTGTGTATGAGAAATAGAAGACATAGAACTCTCTCTCTCATATGTGCAGTAAAATGTGAGGAAACGTGTGACTTTTGTGTCTTTGAGCATGGACAGATTTTCCATCGATTGGTCTTGAACTTTAATATTATGAATTCATTGCAATTTTATCGTTTTATATACAACGTTACCTTCTTGCGAATGTTGACGTTTCTAAATTCAATGTGTACTCTAAGCATAACCATATCGCGCTGACACCTACCTTTACTGGAATATCGACATTAGCCGTCCTCCAATGTTTCTACATTTTGGTCTTGCTTCTCTGTGTGTCGACAGTGCTGCTGGATGTGTTGGCGTAGTTGTGCTGGAGCTATTGCTGGTCTTTTGCAGTCAATTCTCAATTTCACATCCACGGACACGATCCTAAAATTGTTGGCCAAGAAGACACCAAGAGCAACTGTATTTCTGTTTTCAGGGGGCACCACGATGAGGTATTTTTAGGATCTTGGTTATCTGCTAGCCCTGGATCTGCAGAAGAACAATGCGGGACCCTTTGCGTTTGAGTAAAGAGCATGTCACATATTCGAAGCATCTTATCGATTTCAAAAAAATATCATATGTATCAAATTCATAATGAGTGTGAAGTGCAAATTTACATAAGGCAGAAGGCTACCGTTTTACTATGCTAGCATCTATACTAGCATATAATCTGATGTTCAACATAGCAGTAATAGTTGATTCTTTGGTGGAATCTGATGACGATCACACAAGTAATAGATGATTGTTTGGTGGAATATGATCAGATCATAAAAGTAATAGATGCTTTTTTGTGTGGGTCTGACGACAATAACAGAAATAATATATAATTATTTAGTGGGATCAGATGACGATCACAGAAGTAATATATGATTATCTGTGGCGTTAAACGGAGATCAAAGCAGTAATCGAGGCGTATTTGGTGGAATAAGACGCAATAAACATCGAGTTTAGTTAACTAGAGTCTTAGAAATTGTAAAAATACATGAACTCGTTTTGACAATTCTCGTCGATTGGATTATCGTTTTAGTTTAAACATTACAGTTATTATAATAATCAACAAAGTCACAGAAAAAAATGTGCTAAACATAAAAATACATGGACAAAAATGCAACAAGTAAAACCTTATCAATATTTCGAACACATAATCACAGATGTGATTCATAATCACAGATGTGATTCATAATCACACAATAGCAGATGTGAAACAGAAGTTAACAGGAAAACAGGAAGGACTAAAACTACTTTGAATGACATGTAAAGGTAGGTCCCATGGCAGCAATTTGCCGTCGGATATAAAAATAACTCTTCATGTACTAAGTCCCATAACTAGTAGGTGGGGTGGTCAGTTCCATTCCTTGCTGTCTCTACCTCCCATAACCTCCCATGAACAAATTACAAACAAGCTAAAAATGAGAATTATAAAATTCTACATCTATTATATATTAATGTATGGCTCAGAAACATGGACAAAAAAAAACAATTAGAAGATATAATATATGCTTTTGAGATGTGAATATATAGAAGAATATGGAGAACATCATGGAAAAAGAAGAAAATAAAGAGGCTATAACAACATTTCGTATGAAGAAAGAATTATTAAAGGAAATAAAGATCAATCAAATAAAATATTTGGAACATATTAAAAGAACGAGATCTTGTTGAAGACTTTACTTGAGGATAAAGCTGAAGGAAGGCGAGCAAGAGGTAGGAAGAAATACACGTGGGACAGTAACATTACGAGATGGAAGGGTACAGTCTAGCAGAGTGCAACACCAAGACAAGAGACAGAATGTTTGAGGTCTGTTGCAGCCAACTTTTGTTGCGGAGACGGCACTTAGTTATCAATTATCTATCATTGTGTTTAGCTCTTGTCTGACAGATGTGAATATAAACTTTGTATCAATTTGTTTCCTCTTGTCTGACAGATGCGAATGTAAACATTGATGAATAAACTAAAACAATAGCTAGGTCTACTATAGAACAATGTCATCAGAAGTTCAGTCTGAGAAAGAATCTATCAAAGAAGACAAAGGTAAGTCTATGCATATGAGAGAAAGATGAATATAGGGCCTATATCCTTCAGAAAAGTGAAAATCTTATATTTCAGAGAAAGATCAATATAAGGCCTACTTCCATAAGAGAAAACGTGAAGGTGTGTTTCAGATCAAATTGCATATTGGGCCTGTGTCCTTGAGAGAAAAATGCAAGTGTTATGTTTAGGAGAAAGATGAATATTTGTCTTTGTAAACACGATCTTCCTTCATACGAGTGATCTGTTTCCAAATATTCTTTGATTCAGGCCCTGTGATATTCTCCAAGAGATGGATTCTTGCATACATTGGCTTCTTGGGTTTTTTGGCCATCTACTCCATGAGAGTGAATCTCAGCGTCGGCATCGTCTGCATGGTCATTGACGACAAAAATACCACACCCAGCGGCAAGAATACCAACAGCAGCAGCTCAGAACAATGTGTTGATGACTCATCTAAGTCAAACAGTGATAACGTAAGTCTTTTCCCATAACGGTTTATCTCTTAGCAGATATGTTTTTATTTTTATATGACTATTTATCTTACAAGAGCACAATGCGACTGATATCTCTATAACAACAGGGCGCATACATTTATAGCTGACATCTCTATAATAACAGGGCGCAGTATGCAATGCAACTGATATCTTTTTTAATAAACAGGCACAGTATTACTGACATTTTTATAATAACAGAGCGCAGTATAACTGATATCTCTATAATAACAAGACGCAGAATAACTGATCACTATATAATAACAGGACGCAGAATAACTGATATCTCTATAATAACAGGACGCAGTACGACAAATATAGACATTATAAAATTAATATTTTTAAATGAACACAGAGAAACATCCGTCTTCGTCATAATGCGACATTCGCAGATGTATCAATGTAGTAAAACATAGCATGGCTTATATCATTGCAATAGCAGGGCACGTCCATAAACGTGACAGACTTGTGACAGAAACGTGACAGATGTGACATATATTGTAATGATACTCAGTTGTGACTTATATCGCTAATGTAACAAACGATGCACATCCCCAATGTGACAATCGTGTGACAGATGTGTCACAAATATTGTAATGACGTTCACTCGTGACTTATATAACGCTAATGTAACAAAACGTATCATCCACAGTGTGACATTTGTGTGACAGACATGTGACATATATTGTGATGACGCCCAGCTGTTACTCATGACTTCACTACAACAATACACTGTATCATCCACAGCGGGCAGAATTTAACTGGGATAAGTCTACGCAAGGTCTCATTCTATCGTCTTTCTTTTATGGATATATATGCACAAACATTCTTGGAGGATGGCTGTCAGGAATCTTTGGTGGCAGAAGGGTCTGGGGTACAGGTGTGTTCATTGCAGCGCTTTGCACAGTTCTAGTGCCAGTCAGTGCCAGATTCAGTTACAAGCTAGTTATCGCCCTTCGAATATTGACGGGTCTGGCTCAGGTAAGGAAAGTTCATGTCAAATATCGAGTTATCACTCTTTGAGTATTCACGAGTTTGGCGCAGGTAAGAATTGGTTACAGCAAGTGTCTAGTAATCACTATGACATATTCCTTGTTTTGGCTCAGGTAAAAACTTTTTGTAAAAATTGTCTAGTTATCGATTTAGAACAATTACTAGCTTGGATGAGGAATTTCGACAACTCTCTATAATTGTCTAGTTGTCAAGTTAGAATAATCAATGGCTTGACTGAGGTAAGAATTGTCTATAAGAATTGTTCTTGTTATTACTCTTAGGTGTCCGTATGGCAGAAGAGTCTGAAATTCTATTCCATGGTGCATAGAATAGGACCACTGTCCTGTAGGACCATACAAGTCATAGAAGACGACTAAAATGATTTGGGCTGACAACCTGTCACCTGCGAAAATAATCAGCATTGTCGCATTTTTTCTCAGTTTCTCACTTTGCCTTTTATAATCTGCGTGGAGGACAATGTGGTACAGTCTAGCGGACATTATAGATTTTTCCATGTGTGGCAGGTTCGTAGGCGACAGGAATGATAAATGTGTCATCACTGCAGAGACTGTTAAATGTCTCAGCAAATCTGACAGAAAAATGATGGTATAGTACGCTAAAAAATGTGTACTGTGCTCCTGAAATGACGAGGTAATATTGGGACAATAACGCAATGGAATGCATCCATTTGCAAATATGAACCCTTGTATCTATTAATATCAACAATTGCACAGCTTAATCATTGCATCTACCCATATCAACAATTGCACAGCTGAACCCTTGCATGTCTAAATATAAAAAACTGCACGGCTGAATCCGTGTTTGTCTTTATACTAACAATTGCTTAGCTGAACCCTTGTATGTCTTTATATTAACACCATATTGAACCCTTGAATGTCTAAATATCAACAATTTCACAGATGAACCCGGGTTTATCTTTTATACTAACAATAGCATAGCTGAACTCTTGCATGTCTCCGTATTAACTTTTGCATAGTTGAGCCCTTGTATGTCTCCATGCCAACAATTGCACATATTACCAATTACGTATTAACAATTGCACATATTACCAATTACGTATTAACAATTGCACAGCTGAACCCTTGTCTATATCAATATCAACAATTGCTGAAATGCGATAGTATAAACTGTCATTATGAGATGTCAACACTAAAAACGATTTAAAATTCTGCAAATCGACAAGAGTAAACATGAAGTCAAGTAATGTCATTATTCAAATATACTTGCTTCATGAAGTGTTATTCGCATGTGGTTGCGTCTGTGGGTCTCACCAATGGCTCACTAGACAAACCACCCATGCAATAGAAAACTTTAGTAGATGAAATGCCGTTATATTGAGGTTATTTTCTTATAGAAGCTTCATGGCACATCATCTATACAATTATGCTTATTATGCTGTCATTTTGTTGTTGAAATGTTTTTCATGTTTACTTGAATATATGTATGCACTCTCTGTGGTTGGGAGGGAGCTAGAGATGAACTGTACAGCACTGGGGAGGAGGAAACTGACAGCACTGTTTTTTCCTATTGCTGAGACCCATCATAGAGGCACAGTGACTTATGAAGTGACAATCCTTTTGACTTGAACATTTGGTTGCATGCCTGGAGCAATAGAGAAGTTCGACATAACCAGTAGTCAATTGGTGGCGGGGAATGAGCACAGTGAACCCTATCTAGGCTGCAGTGGCCCGGAGCAGTAAATAGGTTGAAACTTACCTTCCTGGAGGTGTGATAGTTATTTTCTGGCTCTGGCCCGGGGTGGGCCGAAAGTCAACAGCAAATACTTCCCAGCAATATAATGCCATTTAATGGCATTGGGTCAAAGGGCATGATCTCATGGACCGCTGGATCACCAACCAACCAACCAACCAACCAACCAACCAACAAACCAACCAACAATGAAGTGTTATAATATCTCGACAGGGTGTCTCCGTTCCAAGTATGCACACAATGTTGGGCAAATGGGCACCTCTCTCTGACAGAACCAAGCTGGCATCGTTTACTTACGCTGGTAGGTTGAACATTATCTATCAGTCACTTACTTAAGTGGACCAGTATATGATAAATACGACACACAGACGCAAGGGGGCTGTCTATTAAGTATGTCAACACGTTTTTCACAATCCCCCCTACCCTTCTTGTCAACAACGGTAAAAATTTCAATTCCCCCCCTCCGGTTAATTATGGAAAATAAATTACCCCTTCCCAAAATACATTTTTTTCACACAAAGTACAAGCAAATAACATGTTTCGATGCATGTTTTAAATTAAACATTTTTTTTTCATATTCAAAGATTTTAAGTATACTTTTTTATATCCATAGTTACTAGAAAAATAAGTAAATAAAAAATCAGCTCATTTGTGTTTCCTCCATTGATCTTACACAAGCATTCAACTTCGTCAGTTTGTGCTGGTTTATTGAAAGCCCCCAAGAAGATCAGCTGTCTACCTACACTCATAGATGCCTCGTTTCACACGCACATTAATCAAGAGTGGTACAGAGTTCGTCTGTGACGGCCAATGTACCGAGATGACCCCCACCCCTGGCAATTGTGCATCTTGGCCGTTCAGACAGCAATGGCAAACTACCGACATTTTATATTGCCTAGAAAATAACTACAACCAAACAATTCTGGATGTATGGCTGAACCATGAATAGGATACGCTATCAATTTATATTCATAGAAGCACGATCAGGAAAAGAACGAGATTTCATTCTTGTTCCCATTCTCTTTGGAGTATCATTATCCCTATTCTCGTAACAACTTTTCCGTTACCTGGAGAGCGGTGTATTCATCCATTACTGTACATATGACATATATATATACCAGATTCAAAGATTGAAAGTATAGACCAGGATAAAGATTGTCCTAATCAGAAAGATGCTCTTTGTCTCTGATGTTGATTTTAGGATCATTCGGAGGAGGAAACAGAATCCTGCCAGTTGCCTTATCCTACGCCTGCTGTGAATTAGTGCTAATATTCAGTACAAGGAACAAAAACGACAAATTATGATAGAATCATCAAAATATCCGAATTAGTATAGGAAATAACCGAAGGTTGATGTGTCGATACAACTCGATAAAGCGGCAATACAACTCATTTCCATCTGCTAAAACTTTGGTAGGGCGTTGTCCTGCTACAAGACAGATCCAGCGAGAGTTTGAGAATAAAAAGTTTAGGAGAGGCATTAACAACAATGAACAAATAAAATGGTTTGAGGAAAGAAAAAAAATTTCATAACCAAACTTCTCGTTTATCATCTTTGTGTCCTCAGTGCCTCGTCTACAGCCGTTGAATATGGTCAATGTATAGGCACAAGGAGGGACGGTTAAACAGCTTCACATGCAGTCAGTGTGTATAATTTTTGGTGTTAAATGGCAGGCTGCAGGACACGTAGCTAATACTGATATATTGGATACAAGAAACATTATCAGAATATTTTCCCGTAGTCAGTCTACGAAGATTGAGATGGTCAAGACATATTTGTGATTTGAAAGATGGAAGGACAGAATACCGATATATGTTCTTTATGAGATATTACAGATGGGTAAAATTATCACAGCTAACCTACTTCGGGGTGCAAAGGGTCTCGCAATGCTCTTGTGCGGACTCAGGGCTAGTAGACAACCCATATCCTAAATATACCTCCTCGTGGTACACCCCGGAAACAGAAATACAGCTGCTCTTGCTGTATTCTTGGCTAACACTTTCAGGCTCATGTCCGTGGATGTGGATGCTGTAGATGGAGTGAGAACTGCCTGCAGAGAGACAGGAAATATCACCGAAACATCTACGTAATTACATCCAACATCAACCTTCGGTACACACTGATGCAAGACATCTGTGTATTCCGTCTCGGCTTGCTTAAAACCAGAAACATTGGAGGGACGACCAATGTCAATGTCCCTAACATACAGTGACCTTATGAGTATACACCTAATCTGAAAAAGGAAACACACGATAGAGGGCAGCGTAGTGTGAGTGTATGAATCAATTCGGTGGCAACGAAGCGACAATAGTCTAGCACGAGACCGACTGGCGGAAGTGATGTTCATACTCGAGAACACACCGAACCTCATGTGTCCCATCACAATTTTCCCCATTCAAAGTAGGAGTCTCGACTCAAGTATTGGATACGCCAACTTGATCATGTACTCCCGGGTATGGAAAAAAGCTTTGAATACAGCTCCCCATTGTACACAGGACGAACATGGAACAAATGTCGGGGAGTGCATTGTTAAATTGTCTGACCAAAGCAGTTTTGAGAATCGAACTACGGACACTGCAGGCAACGTAGATGAGGCGAAAGTCTTTAACAACACTGTAAACAAAGCCCGCCTTGATTGTCGACTGTTGCCCAACACGACTCATACTGAGAGAATCGGGTTCCGTACCCAATGGGCCACTGCGAAGCCCGTCGTATGAGGTTGGTATTTTACCGACGTCTTTGGGTAATTTTCGCAAGGGAGAAGAGTCAAAATACGCAGACCGCGCCTGGCAAGGGATTGGAATGTCATCTCAAGTGGACGAGGTGAGTGCACAGGTCAAATCCCAGATCCCCGACGTGTTTGGTAAAGCAGAGCCTCGTCTAGGAAGGTGTATCAACCCTGAATCTAATTCGATCGTCCTCGTTACCCAACACAGCTCATGAGGAAGAAATTAGGTCTGCGACCTAGAGACACAAAGGATGATAATGAAATGGTTTTCCTACAGGAGGAAAACTCACTGGCTGCGAAGCACCTCGTCGGTGGAAAGACAAGCAATGGGTAACCAAGGCAAAATATCAGCTCGTTTCTCGACATATACCCTCGCTGAGTAGAAAGCTTTTTCAATAGGCATTGCACTAAGCTGAAGGCTAAAGCCAAATGTGTTGTGAAAGAAAGCTCGAGGTGCAAAGGGAACGCAATGCTCTAGGCGGACTCATGGTTAGCAGATAACCAAGATCCCAAATGTACCTCCTCGTGGTGCACTCTGGAAACAGAAAACAGCAGCCCGAGCTTTTTCTGGCCAAATCATTTGGGGCTCGTGTCCGAGACTGTGGAGGAAGAAGATGGAAAGGGATTTGACTGCAAAAGAGACAGACAATATCTACGACACCATTAGCACCACCACATACAGCGACACTGTCGACATACAGTGACGCCAGTTAGTCCAGTCAGAACATTGGATGGGAGGCCAATGTAAAAGGCACGTGTAGGTGGATGCGTGGCGAGAAACAAATTTATGTTATAATGAGTACAATGGAAAAAAAATGAAAGGGCAGAACAGCGCCAGAGGGCATCGCAAACCGCAAATAGAAAATAGAAAGTGAAAAGTTCCTAGGAAAGGGGACTACAAGCTCCGTTAGCTCGAGACGAGCTTCTACTTACCTGTGCTCCTTATAGGCAGAGACCCAGACCCAATAATGGGCGTTCTGAAAAGCAAGAAGACCTAACTCAACTCTAATGTCGAGTCTTCCTAAACCGGAAATATGCTCGCGAAGAGAAAGGGTTCCGTACCCGATTGGCGTACGCAAAAAGGGACAACGATGATAGTCCTGGACCAACTCTACTGTCAAGTTTTCCTATACCGGAAATACACGTGCAGAGAGAAATGGTTCAGTACCTGATGGGCTCAGGCGCTATTGGGACAAGGTCGCTCAGCTCGAGAACGCCTTGCTCTCAAACGCGTGATGTGAGACTCGAATCTGGGCGAGGCGTTCACGATGTCTGTGAACAACGCATCGGGTAGGAGGGCGAACGAGCCATTTCCAACTCTTCTTGCGAGTTCTTCCTCATACGGAACCAGGCTCGCGGATGATAAACGGTTCAGTACCCGATGGACACAGGCAGAGTAAGTCATATTGCACGAGATGGGTTCATAGACGGTGGAACACCTCGTACCAGATAGACGCGCTCGACAAGCGTCTTGGCGAAGAGCCACTACACACCAGCGTGCCCGGCGACAGATAGACAGTCTATCACGGACTAGGGAAGCCTACCCGAATGAAAGGCATGACGAAAACGGATGTGCTGGACCTCGGACGTCCTGACCACAAGTGGCCAACCGCTGTGCAAATAATCACAGTTCTATCTTGGAACTTGCAGCACAACGTACTTCACGCTCCCCGGCGGAAATCACACGAAATATTCGTTGTGGTTATATTAGAGCGAACGCTGAAGAAGAAGAAGAAAGAAAGCTCGGAACAAAAGATAATCGCTCTCAACTCCTGGGGTTCGAGAAGAAGAACCTCTGCTTTGGTGCACATAAGTGTGCAGACAGAATATGCATGCTACCTACATTGATATAGTATAACGGGATCAAGTTGCCTTGGGTCGTGTTGCATGTAGGGAAAAAATAGGAATGATATTTTTTTTTTAAAACGGAGAAAGTGATACAACAAGCGAAACTTGGAACAAGGTAATGAAGTTTTGCTAATTAGTAACACACATAATGCCGCAGATCAACGTTTCGACCATTTGTATGCGTGTGCTATCAGTGATTAACAAAACTTCATTACTATTGTCCAAGTTTTGCCTGTGGGATTACAGTTTTGCTGCAGTTACTGTCTATTATCTGAGAAAGTGATAGATAGTCCAAGGGCTGCAGGTTTTTGAAGGCACATACATTGACAGAAATGGTACTGAGAATCCTTGTAAATACTTACGACAGAATCTCTATGGCTCTGATAACTCTTGCTTGCCCCATCCACCACCGGATTCTAGCTTGTATACCTTCTTATACTACAATAATAATATTAATACTAATAATAATAACAATGATAATAATAACAATGATAATAATAACAATGATAATAATAACAATGATAATAATAACAATGATAATAATAACAATGATAATAATAGTAGTAATACGAGGATCGATGTGTCCCATTTGAAAGCTTATTTCTATCACTGGGTTACAACGTGCCAGGTTCGAAACCACGTCCGGACATAAAAAACATAAAAATCCGGGTTGTGATTTCTTGCTTGACACAACCACTCCTCCAGTCGACTCAGTTGTAAATGAGTATCTTATGCATGAGTTAGGGAAGGTAAAGACAACAAGGAAGGGAACTGGATACCTCACCTAATAGTTGCTGCGGCTTAGTACATGAAGAGTTATCTTCATTCCCAACGGCATGTTACTGCCATTTGGGACATACCTTTTTTTAAAAATAGCAGGCGATGAAGACAACAGTTTCAGACTTACATGGTAACATCTCTGATATGTGTGGAAATCAATAAAAGGTCCCAATCTGGTATATAACCAATCTCCTGTCTCACTTGGGACATATATATTAGAGTTGAAAATCTGTGTGATTATTATATTCTTTCTAACAACACAATTTCTCTGTGCCTCTGAGATTTGATTGTTCTCCGTGAAGCGATCACCTCTGCTGGTGTTTCTGCTCCACATTGAGCAACTTCTGAGAAACTGATTCCAAGTTATTTGGTTGGTTGCTGATGCATTGGGCCATGGGCTTATGTCCTTTAACCCAATGTCATTATGTGATATATGTATGTGTTTGTGAGCTGTTGTATTTCATATAAGGTGTTCAATTCACTTCGGGAGGAGCATTTTCCTGACGTCATTCAGCGCTGGACATTCAAAAAGATGATGGTAAACAGTTTCATAGGGATGAGTGCACAGCCGGCACACTGGAGTGTGTGTTGAAGTTCTTTAAAAGAGGCACAATGGAAGTCCTTGAAATATGTCATCTGTTCGCTTGTTTCTTAAAGAGCTCTCCATACATCAAATGTTTTGCGATGTATTTGTGTGCATGCGAACATTTTCGCCCCGTGGTAGTTGCACATTCAAAGGTATTATATAAATTCTTGGGATATTGACTGTAGTGAGGTCTTCAGTATCAGGTACATGCCACTTATCTTGAGAAGTCTACGGATGTAGCATGTGTGGAAGTCATTTAACACACAGACGTGTCGGTGTACACTGTTCATGTCTCTCAAGCGAGCTAATGAGCCTAATGGCGCAATCGATGTTTGTTTTCAATTTTGCTAATGACCTACGGTTTCTACAATAGGAAAATAGGAAAATAGGAAAGTCTGGAAAAGTGTAATTGATATATTTATATATATGGTCCTGATGTTTTAGTTAAGTTCGTGCTACGAAAATGAGTTTATAAATTGTTGCTATGATCTGTTGATATCGATGTTATTCTACTGTAGGTCAGAATATGGGCAATATTGTGACATACATGATATCAGGAGCATTGTGTTCTCATGGATTTGACAACGGATGGGGCTCTATATTCTATGTCACGGGTTAGTACCATTGAAAATTGGTGTTACTGACATGTTTATTTAAGGCTGTATCCAGATAAACATTTTAGGATCATGTTCTGTTATCCTCCACTTGTTTATGATATTATTGAAGACTCACCAAGCGAACATTTTATGAATGTGTTCTGTTATCATTGACTTGGTTTAGGATATTATTGAAGGCTGTCACCAGATGGACATCTTAGGATGTTGTCTTGCTATCTTCCTCCACTTTGTTTAGCATATTGTTGTGTCATTTAATATCCAAGTAAATTATATAATAGGAGGCGTGGGAGAATTATAGAGAAGCAATAAGAACATAGCCGAACCGATACCAGCATGTCATCTACCAGAGTGTCTAACTGTACAAATATATTATATAATTATCTAACTATATAGATATGTCATCTACCAGAATGTCTAACTATCAGTAAGTCATCTACCTATTTAACTATATAGATATGTCATCTACCTATATAGATATGGCATCTACCTGAATATCTAACTATACAGGTAAGTAATCTACCTGAATATCTTACTGTATATGTACGTCACACAAGTCAATATCTAACTATATAGATATGTCATCTACCAGAATGTCCAACTATATGGACATGTCCCCTACCAGGATTTTGTTGTTGTCTTGTGGCTGATATCGCTAACGTTTGAAACCCACTGCTGTAGAAATAGTATATGTCAGTAGAACAGATACAGGCGAATAATTCAAAGATTCAAGAAGCATAATGAAGCTCTTGTTTCGTTGATGACTCTTACCATCTTAGTTTCTTGCTGAATCAATTTACTCTAAATACTAGTTAGACTTTATAAATGCAAGAATTTGCCACTTATTGTCAACTTTCAGGATATACAAAAATAGGTTGGTGTGTTACCAAAATAAAATATAAACAACTTAACAACGAGATACAGGGATAGACGACGTTTCGACTATAAAGCCTTCATCAGGACAAACAAATGATCACAATAAAACAAATCTTACATGGAGACAAATATGATTATAATGAGGAGGACAATAGCAGATAGGTAATGGGAGAAGCAACGATGTGGAAGCATGACAGGTGAGGAAAACGTATGGGGAGAAGTTAGTAGTAAGTAGGGAGGAGAAAGTAGACTGAAGAAAGTGAGATGGACCAAGGAAAAGATATGGTAGCAAATAAATTAAAAGTACATTAAAAATACTTACCTCATAAGTGGCAACAGAGAATGAATGCTACAGACAAGCAATCATAATGTAAGGGAAGAGCAAAATGAGATGGTACGAGGGATCAGGTGGGAGAGAGAAAGGGTAGTGAGAAAGAGACCAAAAAAGGCAGGAACAGAAGAGAAAGAGCAAACAGCAGGAAGAGAATATGAGCAGATAATGGTGATATATGAGAATAAAATAGTGCAATAACTTAACTGATGCAGCGACGGCTCTTTCCCCTTTCTCTCTCTCCCACCTGCTCCATCGTACATCTCATTTGGCTCTTCTTTTACATTATGATTGCTTGTCTGTAGCATTCATTCTCTGTTGCCACTTTTGAGGTATCTATTTTTAATGTACTTTTAATTTACTTGCTACCATATCTTTTTTCTTTGTCCATCTCACTTTCTTCAGCCTACTTTCTCCTCCCTACTTACTACTAACTTCTCCCCATACATTTTTCTCACCTGTCATGCTTCCACATCGTTGCTTCTCCCATTACCTATCTGCTATTGTCCTCCTCATTATAATCCTATTTGTCTCCATGTAAGATTTGTTTTATTGTGGTCATTTGTTTGTCCTAATGAAGGCTTTATAGTCGAAACGTCGTCTGTCCCTGTATCTCGTTGTTAAGTTTTTTAATGTTTTATTTTGTTAATACACCTACATATTTTTGTATATCTTGACATTTTCCCCAGTTTTTCCCCAGCCATCTACTCCGTTTAGGGCTTTTACCCTACACTTGAAGATTTATCCCTTGATTGTCAACTTTCAGGTGGGATGTGCTTTCTATGGGTTGCCGCCTGGTTTTACTTAGTGTCTGACACACCTGAGCAACACCCAACAATAACAGAGGCGGAGAGGAATTACATCATCAAAGGCAGGGGTAACATATCGCACAGAGTAGGTAGCCAGTGTGTACTAGATGTGTGCATGAAAGAGATGCTATCAAAGTGGCTAGTTATATACTCGATATAGTTCTTTCCTGAAGAAAACACAACCAACCCCAGTACATCATTACTTCACTATACATTTGTACATTACTACATCACATAGTCGCTACATATGTATTGTACTACATCACGTAGTGGCTACATTTGTACTTTACAACATCTTTCTCTGGATAAATTTGTACATGACAGCATCCCTCAGTGGCTATATTTGTACTTCACTACACCCCTGGTTGGCATATTTGAACCTTACTACACCATTCAGTGGCAACATCTCTACTTTACTACACCACTCAGTGGCTAGAGTTGCAATTTTGTACATCACACTCTTCGTATAGTTGTAATTTTGTATCTCACACCCTGTGTATAGTTGTAATTTTTTACATCACCTGCTTGCTACAGATGTACATGGTACATACAATGGTTACAAATTTACTTTAGTACAGTACAGAATGGGTAGAGTTGTATTTTACTACATCCCCAAAAGCTACATTTTTTAAAATACATCACAAAATACCTAAATTTAAACTTTCATTAATCATTGGCTACAATTGTACTTTGCTACATCACACACTAGATACAGTATTACCTACTTTACAATATTACATATTGGCTACAGTTATATATTACTATATCTCTCACTAGCTATATTTGTATTTTACTATACCAATCAATAGCTTCAGTTGTCATTTACTATATCACGCATTCGCCACAGTTGTATATTACTATATCTCTCACTAGTTACAGTTGTATTTTACTATACCACTCACTGGCTAGAGTTGTACTTAACTAGCAACATCACATACTAGCTACAGTTGTACTTTACTGTATCATTTCCTTGCTACAGTTTCATGTTACTACATCAATCACTAGCCACAGCTGTACTTCACTATATCGTGATCATATTATATCCTGAATGTACCAAAACGGCCTCCTGTCAAATATGAACACTGTCATTGCTAAGAAATCTAAGATTGAGCAAGGAATCTGAAATTTAACTGTTATAATTAGCACATGTGCATTGGTAGACAACACATACCGTAGACGTGAAAGGTTGATTGTTCCATCGGTTCCTAGAAAATAATAATTTACGTATTTCTAGAATGAAATGTAAACACGAATGAAATGTTATATCAATTTAGTGATATTTGGCCAAAGCATTACTTCAATTAAAAATTATTTGTGAAATGTTATTTAAATGAAGTAACAATTAATATAATGTAATACTGAGTGAAACGTAACAACAATAGTACTTACGTAGAAAACAGGTTTAAGAAAGTTCCACTTAGACTTAGTGATAGTCCTTCGTGTCTAAGTGAAACTTTCTTAAACCTGTGTTCTACGTAGGTACTGTTATTTAAATGAAGTGGTATTTCAATGAGATATCATTTTAATGATGCGGTACTTTACGTAAATATTATTTCAGTGTTGTGGTATTTGACTGAGAAGTTATTTCAAGGAAATGTTAGCTGACTGAAATGTTATTTCAATGAAAAGTTAGATGACTAAAATGTTAATGTAAGTAAAATTATAGTTGACTGAAATGTTATTAAAGGATATATTAGTTGATTGATGGGTTATTTCCCTGAAATGTTAGTTGACTTAAATATTATTCAAATAAAATTTTAACAAATTAAGTATATTTTAAAATTAAGAGACTTAATTGGAATAGTACATATTTTTCTGTGTCCATAACGGTGAGGGGTGATATGGGCAGCTTCAGACTGACTTCTTTTACGTTTCTTGATTTGTTTTTGTACCTGTGTGGTAGACCCAGAAATCATTGGCGGTGTTCGTAGTCCCGTATATTTAATAGTTGTATATGCTTATATACACACATATTATGTATATATATATATATATTGTATCAATGACACTCTTAATAGGAGACACATTGCATATATTTCATGAATGACACTCTTAATGAAAGCCACATTAAATAATTCAATTACTGGACTGAATTAAACAGGATATCATCGTACCCTGGTTATCTATAGCCAAGTCACGTGCCTTATGGGTTTGCCTGTGCGCTCACATCTGCAACAACTGGCTAAGCTACACACTTCTGACTGGCCTACCAATGTTCATGAACGAGGTCTTGAAGTTTGATATCAAACAGGTAATGTACTAGACAGTTTCTACTATTTTAAAATATTTCTGATTTGTGCCTTAGAGGTATTTTTTATTAACTCACTTTACAAGTTATCCTCTAAGTGTGTATTCAACTGTCTGCATGTTTGTCAGTATATAGTTCCATTCTTGTTTGTGTATATTGAATTATTCTAGAATAAGATTTAATCTAGAAAAGCTAAAAGACCCAGAAGTCACAGAAATCTTTAAGGCACCAGTATGGTGTAAATATACCCGTTAAAATTTAATTCAGGAAGATATCAATATAATTAGGAACATATGAACGAAACAATTGTGGATACAAAGACAGAAATACTTTGTAAAAGTAAGACTATACAAAAACCACGGATAACAGATAATATATTGCAATTATGCGATATCAGAAGGGAAATATAAAAGTATAAGAAAGATAGTACAGCCGTTAAAACATAATATAGCAAAGTGAACACAAATATCAAATTATTCAAAGCAAAATTAATCAAGCAAACAAGAAATAGATTAATGACTAATGTGAGACCATTAACACAGCTATACGACATGAAAATAGCAAGGACATATAGACCCACTATTTTGTATTTTAAATAAAACAATTAACACAACCACAAAAAGCAAACTAAGATATTCATTAGATGAGATAAGAATGACAAGACGCTAAATGAAAAGACACAAACAATAAGTGGGAGCTGAATGTTGTAAAGAAGTATACAACTGTACAACATCTCAAGACTGAGAAATATTTCACAAGTTATGTGATTCAAGAGAATAAGCTGATTCTTAAATCTTGAAAGAAGATGTTAAAGATGATATACGGTCATTAACAAGTGAAAATACAACAGAAATAGATAATATTTCTGTAGAAATCTGGAAGCACCAAACCTTTTGATGCGGTACATTATAATGAGAACAATTTGTCAACGTATATCGGAAGCAAATATTCAAAGGCCTCTTTGATTGTGTAACAAACCAAACCTTATCGACTATAATGCAACGAATGTGTTTCCTACAACATCTCATATCACTTTTTAAATGTTTTATCAGGAACAACAACAAGCTTCTAGTCGCCTCGAAAAATAAATATTTGACTGGTATGATGTCCAAAAAGTAGTCAGACAAGAATTCATCTTCTCATCACATCTGTTCAACATGTACACAGAAATAATTGTGAGAAATGTACTACAAGACCCACATTATGAACAGTTGCAGTCCTTTATTATTGAAGGATATGATATTCCAGACATCAGGTATGCAGATGTCACCACGCTAATACCAAGACGCCCAGCTAGTTTACAATACATGATTATGTCATGTAATATATTACAAACATCATAGTAAGACACACAAAAAACAACGTGTCCTCAATGCAAAGAATATACGAATAATTCACGTAAACAGATGTGTATTCACGTCCACAATGGTCATTGATAAAGAACAACTAGAAATGTCTGCAACTTTAAATGTCTCGGTCCAACCATCAACAATATGAGACTACTCAGCAGAGATCAGAAAGAGATTAGCAATGACTATACAAAAAAATATCACAGATGTTCAATCTGTGGGAAGGGGCAAACACAAAAATAAAACTGGAAATATAAAGAGGCTATATTTTCCCAGTGACAATATATGATTGTGAAGACCAGAATCTCAAAACAGCCCACCGCCCCCACCAAATGCAAGCGAACATATTTTGAACAAACATATAAAAAGACAATATAGTTTAGAAATATTAATCATGGAGGGAAATATCTCCAGGAAAGAGAACAAGAGGCAGACAAAGACTACAATGAAAATATCGAAGACATTCTGAATATAACGCTAGATGGGGATGATCAGCTTGCACAGAGCCTATGAGCTTACAGCATTGCAACGAGGTGATGTAAAAGAGACGTTCCACATTTAGATATGGGAAACACCAAAATTCAACTAAAATGGACACAATCGTTGGTAATACTACCATCGAGGAAATAGAATATAAAATTGTACACAATTTATAGAACTACTAGTCCTGTGTGGCACATGAACGAGAGGTTAGAACGCTAGTCTCACACGAGTGAGGTCTAGAGTTCGATCCCTGGAAAGGAATTGTTTTTTTTCTTTAGGAGGGTAACTTAAAAAAAACTCACCCTGTATATGAACGACTGAAACAACTGAACTGGTAAATTGCAGTATTGACAGTTTTTAGCCTTATTGTGATGGAAGGAGGGGGGTATTCTTTAATACTGTCAAGCCCAACCTCCCTTGATAACTTGTACCAATTGTACTAAGTCAATGTGAGACATTCCCTTCTTGTGGCCGCTTTATTTCAATCTCAATTTTAGTCTTCAATTCCAATGGTCCCTTTCGTGTCCTTATTACGATATATTAGTCTTCCTCTCAATGTATACTTCGCCCTGTCTCATAGGTCTTTGTTCCTAAACTCATTCAGGACATAGAGATATGGTTGTACTTTATATAATTTAAGCCCTCCCAATTAACCCAACTCTGAGCTGTTATGTATTCGATGATGATATTGGTATCTGTGTGTGTATATTTAGGTGTGTGTGTATATCAGTACATTTATTTGAGGATAAATTTAGTATTCAAAAATTTGCAGATAATGTATACTATTTGTAAAGGTATTCTTGAAGAGTGGATATTTTGTTATTGAATCGTTGAAATTGTAGTAAGATTGTTACATGAGTAATCCCGTGTTATGTATTTCAGAACGGTGTTCTGTCTGCTGTACCGTACATTGTCATGATAGTTACAGTCATAAGTAGTGGCTACATCGCTGACATCGTCCGTTCACGCTATCTAAGTACCACCTACACTCGACGACTTTTCCAATCTATTGGTAATTATATTGTATTTGTATAGGTATCAGGCGCCTTGTTTGAATGTAGAGTATTCTTAAAATACTTCTCAGAGTCGCCATAAAGAGAGAGAGAGAGAGAGAGAGAGATAGAGAGAAACAAAATGAAAGTATAAATGTCCAGAACAATGCGACTTCGTAGAAGGGAAAGGTACCAATAATAATATATATAGATAACAATAAGACAGGTATATAGAGGTAAAATCAGACCTGTACCTCTATTTTTATAAATTTCACAAAAACATTTTATAAAGTTAAACATAGTGAAGTTATACACAGACAAATACAAAATTTGAACATCGACAGAAAGGATTTAAGAATCGTCAAGAACATGTACTGGTAACAAACAACAGAAATAAGAGTAGGGAATCAATTTGGTCCCTTTCAACAAGTAAAACAAGGAGTTAGAAAGGGATGCGTACTTTCATCAGACTTGCTCTCTTTATACAGTGAAAACATAATGCGTGCAATAGTTGATATCTCAGGAATATCAGTAGGATGACATAAGATAAATAATTTAAGATATGCGGATGAAACTGTTCTGATTTCTAAAAGTGAAGAAGACCTTCAAGAATTAATTAATATAATAGTTGCAGAAAGTAAAGAGAAAGGACTCTTCCTAAATATTAAGGAAACAGAAGTAACGATTATTTCAAAGATACAAAATACCACAACTTGCAAGGTCAAAGTAAATTGGAGACATGTGCGATTGTTGCACAGGGCGATAGTGTAATGGATCGAGCTGATGTTTTAAACTCCATAAGAGATAGCACGCAAGAGTGAGACTGGTGTGAATTATGATTCCTTTTCGATGACCAGGATTAAAGATCAGGGTTTGAAAAGCGGTGTTGCTAAAAGTGAACATTTTGGAGGGCACAGAAGAATGATGGTCAACCAGCATAGGACTGCTACTGTCAACAGAAGTGTAAAGGCGAATACACTCAGGGACAGATCGGAGCAACTATGGACGTGTTCAGTTTGTTGTGATGACGATCCAACGACTAGTATATTGATAAACTCTTTCTTTTTGTAGTTCAATCTTTTTCTTTCTTTCTTTTTGCTTTATACCCCTTTATACCTTGCTGCGTCAGGGGTAGAAGAGTTATCTGGAAGTCGCTTTTGTGTTTGTGTCACATGTATGTTTTTGTTGACTCTTTTATTTCTGTAATCCATCGTTTGCAAGGTCTGCCAATGGCTTTGTATTCATCGTTTCTGTATAGTAATGCTTTCTGAGGGAAACTGTCTGCTGGTAGTCTGGTAGCATACGAAAACCATTTAATCTGTTGTCTTCTAATGTAATCCAGGATTGACATTGTGTTTATTAGTCTTCTGATGTTTTCGTTTCTGATTCTCTTGTTTATTGTTTACTCCGAGGTTTCTACGTAGACAAGTCATTTCTATTGTAACAGGTTAACAATGTAAAATCTTCATCAAATCCATAGCCCCTCGGAGTCGTAGGGGTCCTACTTTGGAAACATCAGTACAAAACTGTCGTCCTGACTCACTGTTCTCAGTGCCTTCTACAGAATTTCAGTGTGAAGTGCAGTGTAGAGAATTCTTAGTGTGAAATGCAGTGTAGATAATCTCGGGGTGAAGTGCAGTGTCGATAATCTCGGGGTGAAGTGCAGTGTAGATAATCTCGGGGTGAAGTGCAGTGTAGATAATCTCAGTGGGAAAATCAGTGTGGAGAATATCAATCCTGTCCATTCTTTAATATTATCAATTTAATATTATCAATTTAATATTATCAATGCATACTTTCTTTACTTTCCACCCACCTCCCTCAATTGTTCCCTGTAATATAATTTTGGAAAGAGCATTGTGCGTTATCATATGACTAAACCACACAAGTGTGCATCATTTCACCAATAGTAGATCACTACAAACTAATGATACAGTCTTCCTACTTGTTGGTCAACACAAGCTTTTTGATAAGATCTTCCTACCTGTTGGTCAGTACAGATTATTGATACATTCTTGCTACCTGTTATTAAAATCAGACTATTGATACAGTCTTCCTACCTGTTAGTCAATACAGACTATGGATGCAGTCTTTCTACCTGTTGGTCAATACAGATTATTGATACATTCCTCCTACCTGTTGTT
The DNA here is from genome assembly GCA_034231615.1 of Meghimatium bilineatum. Classification (NCBI taxonomy): domain Eukaryota; kingdom Metazoa; phylum Mollusca; class Gastropoda; order Stylommatophora; family Philomycidae; genus Meghimatium; species Meghimatium bilineatum. The sequence goes on from CM067300.1 coordinate 21,885,229, forward strand.
AAAATCAGACTATTGATACAGTCTTCATACCTGTTGTTAAAATCAGACTATTGATACAGTTTTCCTACCTGTTGTTAAAATCAGACTATTGATACAGTCTTCATACCTGTTGTTAAAATCAGACTATTGATACAGTCTTTCTAGCTGTTGGTCAATACAGACTATTTATGATACAGTCTTTCTACCTGTTGTTAAAATCAGACTATTGATAGACTTCCTACCTTTTGATCAATACATACTATTGATACAGTCTTTCTGCTTGTTGGTCAATAGCAACTGACTGGTGTAATTTGTTTCCTGTTGTTCAACAGCTTACTGATACAACCCTCCAACCTGTTTGTCAACACTGGCTATTGATACAATATTACTTCATGTTGGTCAATAATAATTGATTTGTCACAAATGATTTATTTATTGTCTTAGTGACAAGTTATAGATCGTGAAGATAATATATAATTTGATTCAAGCTTATATTTAGAGAATTTTCTGTTATAAAAATACCATTCTTATCGAGTAATAATTGTCCCATTTAGACATGAATCAGCAATAACTGTCACATTTAGACACTAATCAGTCAGAATTATTGAGCAATAACTGTCACATTTAGACACTAATCAGTCATAATTATTGAGTAATAACTGTCACATTTAGACACTAATCAGTCAGAATTATTGAGTAATAACTGTCACATTTAGACACTAATCAGTCAGAACTATTGAGTAATAACTGTCACATTTAGACATTAATCAGAAAAATGACAGATACTTCAGATTGGACATTGTTATATCTATTTTATTCCAGCTTTTCTGGGTGCTGGAGCATGTATTGTTGCAGTTGCTTTTGTGAACTGTACTATTAGGATAGTCGCCGTTGTTCTCCTGGCAGTGTCTGTCGGGTTTTTGGGACTGGGATTTGCTGGTTACCATGTGATTCAGGTCGACTTTGCTCCCAGGTGAGTTCTAGAATATTCGAACACGAAGCATATAAGAGAATGTGTACCATTCATATTCGTGTGTGTGTGTGCGAGAGAGAGAGAGAGAGAGAGAGAGAGTATGCACGCGGGAGGTAATTAGAACATGGTAAAAGGTGGAGAGTGAATAAATGAAAGCATGTGTCAGAGTTCAAGACAGATAAAAACAGTGACAGTGAATTAGGACATGAAACAGAGAATGTAGGACAGAACAGTATAATGTAAGAATAATGTATGCAACACGCGGATGTAACATTCTGATATACAACACGCGGATGTAACATTCTGATATACAACACGCGGATGTAACATTCTGATATACAACACGCGGATGTAACATTCTGATATACAACACGCGGATGTAACATTCTGATATACAACACGCGGATGTAACATTATGATATACAACACGCGGATGTAATATTCTCTATTATAACACGTCAATCAAAATGTATGTAATTAATACGTTCATGTGACATTCGCTAAAACAACACACGGATATAACATTCTGTAAAGAAACACGTGGATGTAACATTCTGTAAAACAACACGTGGATGTAACATTCACAATGTGTCATAACCTCTATCTTGTCTTCTTTTACTGTGCCCTTCAGAAAGCTATTATTGAACATGTCCGCCAACTCTCCGAACTCCTCATCCGTTCTCCGACTAATGTCATCGTATCTAATGCCATCTGGCCCTAGTGCTATGTTTTTTTGTACTTTTCAGCGACTTCCTAATTTCTTCAACTGTGATTATCATATAGTTTTCCATGCTCAAGTTCTTACGCGTGTCTGTAATCGTTTTCCTGATTTCATGATATGCCTCCACATTTCTCTGACCAATTTGTGCGGTGTAGTGTGCCAGCAACGCCGCACCTATTGTCTCGTCCGTCTTCTGCCAGACGGTATCGTCGCTCTGAAAATCGGCAATAGTCACGCGTCTTGTCAGACCATTCATGGATTTGTGTAAACGTCAGAACAATTTTAGTGACTTTTCACGTGTAATCTCCTGGCAAAATGCGTCCCAATTTGTCGCCGTTGCAATATCTTTGAATGTTTGGACTAAGATATCTTTCTTCCGTTTCCATTCTGCGACCTCCATTGGCTGAGCCGCAACACGTTTCCTTGCCCTTTGCCATAGAACTACTGCTTTTCGTTTCTCGCTCCATGCCATTTGCACCTCTTCGTTCCAACGGGGGGGGGGGGGGGGGGCTTATCACACACCTGATTTCCCACTTCTTGAGCCTTACGTTTGTCTTGTCGAATTCTGATCACAACACCCACTCCTCTGCGATCATACATTTGCTTACTTTTGTCATTTTTCAAGAGAACACCACATGGGAGGTGGTCACTGCCATGATGCCCAAGCACATCCCATTTGCAGATAGCCATAGAAGCCGATGACACCAATGCCAAGGTCGATAGCGCTATCATCATCACCATCCCTGCTGCCACCCTTGTTATACGGCCATCGTTAAGGCACACCAGGTCCGTATCTGTCAGGGCCCCCTCAAGCAGTCTTCCCTGTTTGTTCGAAGCCCTATTGCCCCATGATGTACCTTTCGCATTGAAGTCACTACAGAAGATGATCTGCTTTTCCTGTTCCATTATCTCCCCAAGAATTAAGTCTTGTTAGTTAATCGGGAATCATTTTTCAAGTGACTCATTTGACTTTTCCCATGATTTTGATTGGTCAGTTTATGTCGTAAGCCAAAGAAAATCACCATAAAAGTCAAATGCTTCACGTTAGAAGGATGAATTCCAATGCAGTCCACAAGTCTTGTAATGTCCACGGTGACGAACAAAAGGATATCTCCGGTTGACCGGGCCGTAAAGTGATTTCCAGACATTTTCAAAAAAAGCAGTAGTTTAATTTTGATGTAGCCATTTAGAGGTCAATTTCCAGAATAATATTTTGCGCGAATCTCACACGTTATTCATCTGTACTGAGCCAACTTTCTTGTGCTTTTCATTGGCTATTGAATTAAAGTACATGCAAAATGACCATTGATGAGAAGCATCAACCAAGATAAGTCACGATGTGTGGATCAGTACACATGATTAGTAAGGAGACTGACTTGAGTAGGTATGTCTCACAATACTTTAACATTTACAATTGTTAAAGTATTGTCATTCTTAACAACGAGTTGTTCGGAAAATTGTACTAAATTTGACAACACAGATATAGAATCTGGATTCTAGATAATGCAATTCAGAACTTTGCGTCCACATATAAGAATTATTATAGTCAAATATTGAACTATTTCAAGGCACTTTTCTTATATCAACATTTTTATAAATATTTTCGAAGTTGTAAATTGCATGTGTGTGTGTTATATATATTCCGGGGGGAGGGGGTACAATTTTAATCGCAAGTAAGCTTATACGCACCTTTTTCCTCTAAATAAAAGGCAATGACTATCCTCAACCATTACCGACGAAACTGCCCCAAAAACAAGTATATGTGTATAGTATTTTATAATTTAATTATCGTTTCATTGTTTTACGCCATAAAAGAAATGATTGCCTTTGTACTGAATGTGCGATCATTGTTTTTCAGTGAATCTATTGAGATTTAATGACCATTTGTGAAAAAAAGATGAAAGGAACACATTTTTTTTTTAAAATAACTGAATACCCCACACCATATATGCATCTACAGCCCTGATGGGGTATAGCCCTGATAGTATAGGCGTCAGCCTATACTAGCTTCTCGAAAATGGCGGTTTTAGGAAATATTTTGAGAAGCAGTGGTTTAACTGAATTTTTTATGATTACAGGTACGCAGGTATATTGATGGGCATCACAAATACTGTAGCTACTGTGCCTGGGATCCTAGCACCGACAGTTATTGGGGCGCTGACACCAAATGTATGATCTCGTGGTTTTCCATTTCTTTACTAATCTATCACAATACATATCTCAGTAGTAGATTTAGAGAAGATAATAGCAAGATTTCAGAATATAGCACATGTGAAGATAATAGCAAAATTTCAGAATATAGCCCATGTGAAGATAATGGCAATAGCTAAGATTACAGCACATGTGAAGACAATAGCAATAATAAATACTATAGCAAATGAGAAGATAGCAATAATTAAGAATATGGAACATTTGAAGTTAATAGCAATATTAAGGATTACAGCACATGTGAAGATAATAGCAATAGTTAAGATTATAATATATATGAACGTAGAAAATTTCAAAATATAGCACATATAAAGATATTAGCTACAGTTACGATTAAGATAGTATTAAAACTTACTTCAAAGTTAGTACCTTTATATCACAGTTCTATCACTACATATCACTAATACTTTTTCTTTGTTTCTCCATCAGAAAACACAGGAGGAATGGAAGGTTGTATTTTATATATGTGGAGGTATGTGTATTCTGGGGACTATCATATTTGGATTTTTTGCTACCGCAGAACTGGAACCATGGGCTGTGGTAGTCGACGAAAAGATGAAAATTGTAGATAAACCCGAAAAACATGGCCAAGAAGGTCCGACGGTACACGTCAATACATCTTTCTATACCAGCAACGAGTCATTACATAAAAGAGACACACCAGGAGAAGCTATTTCGACAAAACTTTGATACCATGTTTCTAGAACTTCTCCAAGTTATGGCCCCTTGTATAAATAGTCAATACTTGTGTCACCAAATTGTATAGAAATGCATATTTTATATTGGATGCACTATTTATTTAAATGTTTATTAAACAGCTTTCAAACGCTGCTGCTGAATTGTTGTCACAGATAAACACGTCATCCTCAACATTATTCCTATCAGCTTCACGTCAATCTCAATATTCCATCTGCATCTTGTCATCAGTCTCATGTTATCATCATGTGACATATTCTTTCCAGAACGTGGTCTTCCTTATGGATTCTCTGAACACTCCGTGATTCTGGGCAAATTAACCTGCCGTAGATAGAGATATGTTTATGCAATCTGATATATCACTACAACACTAAACCATTCATCTAATTGGCTCCAGACTTATGCCATCCTTAACATTCAACTTCTTTTCACCAGCTCGTGCGGTGTAAACATTCTATTTCTTGTCATCAATAAAAAAAGGTATTGCAACCTGCCGTTGGGGATGAAGATAATTCTTCCTGTACTAAGCCGCAGCAACTATTAGGTGATGGCTACTTCCCTTTCTTGCTGTCTTTATCTCCCCTAACTCATGCGTCAGAACTATTTACAGCTGAGTTAACTGGAGGAGTGGTAGTGTCAAGCGAGAAATCACAACCCGGATTTTTTTGTCCGGACGTGGTTTCGAACCTTGCTCGTTGTAACCCAGTGATAGAAAGCAAGCTCACTATCAACTAGACTACCGCACTCCTCAATAGTCCGTCATAATCAACATCCAGCCTATTTTGTGCTTGATGTCAATATAATTAAATCTTTGAAAGTTCCTAACCCCCCCCCCCCCAACAACACTGAATATGATATGTGCAAACTTGTGAAAGTACAACTCAAGCAGAAAGTCAGATTATATTGGAATACTTAATACATCATAAGTTGGTACATCATAACTTGTTACATCATAAGTTAGTGCATCATAAGTTAGTACATCATAACTTAGTACATCATAAGTTAGTACATCAAAACTGGTATATCAGAGCTTGGTTTATCCTAACTTAGTACATCAAAACTTGGTACATCATAAGTTAGCAAATCAAAACTTAGTACATCAGAACTTATTACATCAGAACACAGCCATCAATAATTGTCAAATAAGAAACTACATACCAAGAAACATTTCCTCTGATCCAAGAATTTGTCATCTAGTTCCAGGAACATAACTCATTTCCAATTTCAACTGAAGACTCTGTTGACAACATTTCAGAGTGTAAAACTGAAGACTCTATTGACGTCATTTCACAATATAAAACTCTAGACTCTATTGACATCATTTCACAGTGTAAAATTGGAGACTATTGACATCATTTCACAATATAAAATTGGAAACTCTATTGACATCATTTCGCAGCGTACATTAAAGAAGGAAAGAATAACATGTATATTATAATCATGTCGTGAGAGAGTAACGTAATTGTAAAGTCTGATCAAAGAATCTAGTACACCTTGACAGAAGAAATACAAACGCCTCACTTTACACAAACTGATCACGTTGATCAAGGATGGTCAAGTAAATCATGCAATGAACGACACTTTGAAAAGCAAGTTCTTCAAATTATGAATTACCCAGCTTGGCTAGTTCCCAATCTCCACATTCTTACAGAATAAACACTAAACCTAATGTGGGTGATATGTCCTTGTTGATGTCTGGAATAAAACTCAGTTTGAAATGTGCCTAGCTTAGTAACCGAGAAACCATAGAAGAGATAGAAAGGATAAGTAACAAAAATGATCAGTATTATGATTAATAAGTATTACAATGTTACGAAAAAATGAGTTGGATTTTTTCAAGTAATTAAAACGTATAAATTGATTATATAACATATAACAGGAACACCTTATATAGTTGCAGTCAAAGGGTCTTTATCAAGAAACATAAACACAACACGAATATTTTTTAAAAAAGCTAGATCAACCTCAAAAAGCATCATTAATGGAAGCAAGTAGATGTAAGGACATGTGACGTAGGCAGAAAAAGACAACAGAGAATGGGAACTGGCATTCATTGTGTGATTGCGGATGTTTTCAAGGGAAGATCTGAGAAGCTATAAATATGCCATGTTTGCTCACTGTGCAGTGATGACAGTCTGATGATAGTCTGATCACTGTTCAGTGGTGATAGTCTGATCACTGTTCAGTGGTGATAGTCTGATGATAGTCTGATCACTGTTCAGTGGTGATAGTCTGATCACTGTTCAGTGGTGATAGTCTGATCACTGTTCAGTGATGATAGTCTGATCACTGTGCAGTGATGATAGTCTGATCACTGTGCAGTGGTGATAGTCTGATCACTGTGCAGTGATGATAGTCTAATGATAGTCTTATCACAATGCAGTGATGATATTCTGATCACAATGCAGTGATGATATTCTGATCACAATGCAGTGATGATATTCTGATCACAATGCAGTGACGATAGTCTCATTATTGTGCAGTGATGATATTTATGTTTGATATTCTTTATTTTTGCATTTTTAATCTTATACTTTGTGTTTCTATTTCATAATTTTTGCCATGCCCATTTCTGTCTGTCAATGTTGCGCTGATTTTGACTCACATATTTAACGCATTATTTTGCACCGATTTTAAAAGACGTACTAAAACCACCACTTAAGAAATGTTTTTTTCTGAGGAAGCCATTATCCAGAATTCGTTGCTGTTGTTTTTTAAAAGTTGTGATGTTTTAATTAGTTTTTGTTTCTTGATAAAGGTCTCAATAGGACCGACACGTCGATAATTGTCTTTGTTCTATATTTTATTGTTATTTCTTATTATTTTATATTGATAGTTATTAATCTACAATAACCTGTATACTAATTTTAGTATTGACCTCTTATTTGTCTGGTTACTGCGGCACTTTCTATTTTGTCGGACATCGATATTTTGGTTATTTATATTCTACTTTGACTAAATTTTTTTTACACCAAATTCAGTTTGATATAATCATGAAAACATGAGATCAGATTTACCATTAAACATAATTTGTTTATCTACATACAAGTGACAACTGTTGTCACTACAGAACCAGATCATGTAACTGGAGATGCAAGGATGTTCATATCAGATCTACTTAAGGTATAATGATGATCAAGTCAGATCTACTTTAGATGCAATGATGATCAAGTCAGATTTACTTGAGATGCAATGATGATCGAAAGACCTACTTGAGATATAATAATAGTAATAATAATAATAATAGTAATGGCCCATACCCACACGGGTTGTAGGGGTCTCACACTGGTTAATACAAAAATTCCTCTGAACAAATCTAAGCCGTTCGGGAGAGTGTAGAAAAATCATGCCCAGACAATTCGTAGATGTTATCATTCCATGAGTATCTTTTCCCGTCTCTTCTCCTTCCATCCTCAACTTTTCCTTGCAAAATAATTGTAGAAAGTGAGTTGTGTCTCGCTACGTGTCCAAACCAAACACATGTATGCAGCTTTACCACTGCCAAAAGTGGTTCTTGGTAACCTATAATATGTTTATTTGCTGACGGACAGATACAGTGGAATCCAATTATAACAACTTGGTCCGGACCTACACAATATGTTTGTCGTAACAGAAATTCACTATATACAGTACAAATAATATAGAAAAAATATAATTGGGTATTTCGAAAAGTATTGTTATATAGGGAAATTTGTTATAAAATATTGCACTGTTGTGGGATTCCACTGTATTTTTATCTTATTTTGGATATAACTGATTCCTAACAAACGTCTGTAGCATTTATTTTCAAAAATATGAACCCTTATTTGAGTGTCTGCATTGATGTCTTCACATATGTATAAAAATATACTTAGCTCTAGCGATAAGAATAGATTGATACTGATGATACTTGTTCTAAATCGTATTCAACCTTACCATTGCAGTCATTTCCATCTCGAGCATTAGTTTAATATATTGTCCCGACTTGTCATCAACACATATTTAGGACCCGCGATATTTGAAGAAAATAACCTCTTCAACTCTGTGACAGTTGACCGGATATTCGTGGGATCTTGCTTGATTTCACTAGAGACCAATGCCTTTAAGGAAGTCTACTACCAAAATAAAAGAATGACGAAAACGGATGTGCTGGGCCTCGGTTGTCCAGACCACAAAGTTAGCCAACCGAGGTGTAAATAACACAGTTTTACTGTGGAACATGTAGTAAAATGCACTTCACGCTTTCCGACGGAAATCACAAGGTTATTCGTTGTGGCTATAAGAGAGCGAACGTAGAAGAAGACCAATGTCTTGCTTTTATCAATGCTAATTTCCATGTCATATTTCTGGTTAACGTGTCATAACTTTGCGGTGAGTTCCTGGCGTTTAGATTCGGAACCGGCCAAGATATTGATATCATCGGCATAGAACAAGTTACAAAGTGATCTACCGCCAATAATTAGTGATGCCTGGAGATCGTGTAAAGTCCCGAACATTTAAACTCAAGATACATGTTAAAATGTACTTGGGAAGGTATGCAACCATGACACACTTCTATATCTGTTGTGAAAAATTCACCAATGTCATTATTTATGAAAATATAACTGCTTATATTATTATACAGTGCTTGAATAACTTCTATGTTTGTGTCAAAGTTATAATATCGCAGTATCTACCACAGACTTTGGTGCCACAGACGATCAAATATCTTTATGAAATTATGGTATAGTGTATGTTGATGTTGTATATATTTGTCAGATTAGAAGCATGTTCTGTGGTACTTCTGTGTTATATAGAAACCAACTGTGCTTCTGCTAACAATTCCTCTGATTTAGCTATATTATGTTAAGAATGATAGTTAGCATCACCTTGCTAGAATGGCTGATCAGGTCTGCAATTCCTACATTTTTAGGATGCCTTTCTTAGGCAGCGGTATCACTAACGATTGTGACAATTTTCTAGATCATGTTCTTTTAACTTTTAATCCATACTTTCAAGCAGATGGCTGTCATAGCAGTGATCAACTTCTGCATGTTTTATGAGTTCCGCGAGAATATTATCTACCCCTGATTTATTTTCTTCAAATAAATATAATGCCTTGGGAGTACTTGAGATCCTGGGGTTATTTCACACATATATAAATCTCTGCAATATTTCCTCCATCTTTATATTGTTTTATTTTTCGTTGAGCAACACCCCATAGTTATCATCAATAATAGTTCGTGGTCGATGTGATTGTGTTAACCTTTTCAAAGTGGCGAATGCTGTTTTGGTATTATCTTGCCTAATATCCTTATTGGTTGACTCGCATCGTTCAGAAATTCAGTTCTCTCTGACTTATCTCATCTTCTTTCTGACATAAGTTTTCATTTAATGTGTTATACTGCCACGCTGAGATAGGAGTTTACTTTTTTACTTTGTACTTTGATTTTACCTTGAGATATAAGTATGATCATGTCAGATCTACTTGGGATATAAGATGGTCACGTTATATCTAAATATATACGGCTGGTCATGTCAGATATAATTAATATATAATGATAGTCAAGTCAGATCTACTTGATAAATAAGGATGGTCTAGACATGATCGTATTATAATAAATAATTCGCTTCTCAGAAATTCTCACTGTAAATATGTTAGCTCTGGCTAGAAAAAATACAATAATACTGTGTCATAAATGTTTTGACATTTTGTTGGGGGTTTATATGTATGTCTGTTTATATATCTGTTTGTCAGTCTGCCTGCCTGTATTTCTTGCTGTGTGCCTTCATGTGTGTCTGCATATCTTTGGTGGTTGGTCGTGTGCCAGTCTGTCTATCTGATCGTTTTTATTTTTAAGTCTTGTTTCTGTCTATCCACCCGCATATCACACTGTAACAGTATTATAGTATTTCGACTATTTGTGCAAGCGTATGGGAGGGAGATAGGTCGAAGACAGCTTGAGCCGGACGCATGTCCTGGTGTTAGAAAGGGTCGTCGTGTTTTGTCTATGGTCAATTATGGCTTAGCTCCGTCAAAGACGTGTTGGAGTTGTGTTAATTATGTTGTAGAGATGTCGTAACAGTGTTATAAGGAATCCAATATCATCTATCATATCTTTGTTCTAGGTAATTCAATATCATCTATCATATCTGAGTTCTAGATAATTCAATTTCATCTATCATGTCTGAGTTCTAGATAATTCAATATCATCTATCATGTCTGTGTTCTAGATAATTCAATATCATCTATCATATCTGTGTTCTAGGTAACAGGAAAGAGTAATGTCAGTCGTACTTGAAATTAATAACAGTATTGAAATAGTATTGAATAGCTCTACATATGTCATTGGGAGACCTCCTGTAATGACAGTATAGCAGGCATTGGTGGAATAGAAAATGTTGAGGAGGGGCCTCCAGTGTAGATATTGATGGAAAAGGAGGAACATCACATGCGTAGACGGTATATTGCCGTCCAAATCAATCTTGAATGCATTAAGTACATATAGGATTACGATATGTCCTGAATTCTACAAGAGAGGAGAGAGCCGAATATTGCCTAATACTGAGACACACCGAACAGGTTGTGAGAGAATAACCGAATCTTGTCTAAGAGAACGCATGACATGCTGAGAGAGGAGAGTCAAGTCTTATTGAACCTGACCTAACATTGAGATCACCTAACAGTCTGTGAAAGTTGATATTGTTTATATCTACTTGATGCTGATATTGACCATGAGAAGTCGCACTAACTGGAGGCTGACCATAATCTAGTGATAGGCTTAAAACGAGCTTCTGTTGGGGTTGACTGTTTGATGCACTCTCTTTGTGGGCAAATATTTGAATTCCTAGAGGTGATATTCACTATCTACATTGCTAAATTTTTTTTACAAAGACTTGTAATAAACGTAAGAGTGGACATCTCTATTATCTAAACTCATTTCGGGAACCATGTTTATTACTAAGCCGAAAGCTGAAGTCTCCCTGGGTATGAAAGAACGCGCTGAGAAACCACGGCACTACACATAGGAAGTAAGAACAAGTTTGCTCACAATTCTTGGGATTAATGACAAACAAACAAAAAACAATATTCACAAAATTCAAGATGTGCCCTTACGTACTCTCGTCGTTGACTCGCGCTGACCGTGCCAACAACTTAACCCCACCTGTGTGTAGGCAAGATTCGAGCTGACTGTACCTGAGTGGATCAATATTCGAGCTAAGTATATTGATATAAATGAGCAGCTTAATTCGATTCTCTAGATTCAATGGGTAAATACGAATGATACAGTTAAAATGTTGTTTTCCATCTTCGTTTACGGTAAGCCATTGCAACATCGTTAGATGTAGGTTCATTAAAGCGACGTTGATCAGATTGACGATCGCGCTTGAAGATAATATTTACTATTGGGATTCCTCAATCAGTTTGTAACATTCTGAATCTCTCTTGTTTCGATATCACGCATTAACTGATAAAACTGGGCTAGTCTATTGTGTTGACGAAAATATCGATCGATTTTTATCAAGAATTTAGCATTTCCTATGTTTGCTTGGCGAACGTCTGTTGCTTGACTACTGTAAACATACAACTGAGCGAACTGTGGAACTTTGTTGTATGGGGTTATTAATGAGAAGTTCGATGATAAGTTTGTCCATGAACTTTTAAAACATATGGACCTCGACCTTGGAAATCCGTAATTTTTGCTGCCATTGACGCAAAAGAAATAGCGCTATTTTTCGAGCGAATATTCTCGAGAAAATGTGTGTATTTAAGGTGTGTATTATCAGAGAGCATCAAGCGCAGGAACTCCGATTACCCTAGCATATTACAATGGATGTTTTGTGACTTTGGGAGCATGATCTTTCCTTTTCTGCAACAAATTGTAAATTTAGCATCGTTAGGATGTATGTTTAAAAAAAAACGTTTAGCACCACAAAATTAATATATAATATCGAAAATTTCAGTTATGTGCAACAACACGATCCTCAGAAAAGCTTGCTGCTTCATTTGAAATTGCTTGACTTCGACATATTTGTGACAATGAATGAGCCTCGACACATGCAGCTCGATGTCTCTGAGTTTGCTCAACAGTTGGGTGCTGTCTGTGACGACGTTAGTATTCTTCTATTCATAGTTTATCGATTTTATCTTTGCGCTTTTGATACTAGCTTAGCTCGACGCCGATGCAAATCAACATCCTTGGAAAGTCATGTTTGTCTATGTTGAAGGGTTTCTTGTTCGATTCTTCGCATCTCTCTATCAATTCTATGTTTATGCACTGCAGTATTTGCGGGACGAATGCAAGCGAGTGACTCTTGACTGTGACGACTAAACGATCAAGCTTTTCGCTTTTTTGTTGTTTTTATAATGATTTATTGTGATTGGATCATCTTAATCTATCATTTAAAGAAAAATGAATATATTTTAAATATAAGATATTTTATATAACTTTAAACACAAGCCAATAAAGAAGTTAACCTGTTAGCGTATCAAGAACATTTGTATACAAAAATGTCGAACGATTTAAATAACATCACGACACTAATCGTTTTGATTGGATGTCACACGGAATTCCGTGACGTAAAAGCGCTATTTATAGAGGGTTCCGGAGAGACTGACAGAACATGGCTATTATATTATAGATGCATGTTCGTAAATAAAGTCGACATTGGTGTTGAGCGACCTATTATTCAATGAGATGCAATAATGATCAAATCAGATCTACTTGAGATGCAAGGATAATCGAAAGTCCTACTTGAGATATAATAATAATAATAATAATAATAATAATAATAATAATAATAATAATAATAATAATAATAATAATAATAATAATAATATCTAAAGTACGTCTTTCCATCATCTTTGCATCTCAAGTAGGTCTGACTTGATCATCATTTCATGTCATGTAGATTTGACATGACCATCCTTGTATCTACAGGTAAATGATCTGGTTCTGTAGAGACAACAGTTGTCACTTGTATGTAGATAAAAAATTATGTTTAATGGTAAATCTGATCTCATGTTTTCATGATTATATCAAACTGAATTTGGTGTGAATAAAAATGTAGTCAAAGTAACGGCTATGCAAATAGGAAGAGAATGTCGCTATTGACCTGCCATCAAGATGATGCTGATAATAATGAAATAATCCGTTTAACTGTGAACAGGTAACTCTTGGCAGCAATGCCTTTTCTTACAAAAGCACAGGTTCTTCTCACCTGTGGAACTGAGGCGACACGCGTACTCATATAACGTATCAAAAGCATGGATGTGTTAGATATGTGTGTGTGTGTGTGTATGTGGGGGGGGGGGTTATGGATGCATGTTTTAGTCTCCGCCGAAGGCATTCCAGTGCTTCATTATTCCAAGATTACCAAGTCTTACCTGAGTCAAAGCCGACACATGCCACGATTTACGTCGGTAGTGTAGATAAGTTGTGCCACCGTTCCATGTGGTCCAGCATAGCCGGTTTAGACATGCCTTGGTATTTCAGGTAGGCTAACCTACTCTGTGACAGCCCTCCTTTCTGTCGCCAGGCGGCAAATGTGTTTTGACTCTGTGCCGAGACGGTTTGTCAATGATGTCTCTCTCGCACGAACTGTTCCGCAGCTAGTGAACTTCTCTCGTGTAAATATACGTATGGTACATGTGACCATCGAGCATTTAACTTTTTCAAATCCACAAGCCTGGTTCCGGTTTAGGACAGGACTTGACAGAAGAGTTGGTCCCGGACTCGTTCGCCTTCTTATCCGAGGTGTTATTCATCGACGTCGTGAACGTCCAAGTCTGAGTGTATACACATATTTAGGAGCACCGGGGTCGAAATTAATTCTCAAGCTGAACAGAACATGTCCTCTTGAAGTATTGTGCCTGTTCCCATCGAGTGTTGAATCTTTTCTCTCCGCGATCAAGATTTCGGTATAGGAAAAATTCGACAGTAGAGTACGCCCGGGCTCGTTTGACTTGTGAGTTTCTGTGTGTTCTCTAGCATGAACAGCACTTCCCCCAGTTGATCTTGTGTTGGACAATTATAGTTTCGTTATTGTTATATGGTGAATTCACATACACAACGCTGCCCTCTTCCAGATTCGATGTGTAATCTTAGGATCACCATATCTTAACGAGATCTACCCATATCTGGACATTGATATTGGCCTTCCCTCCAATGTTTCTGCCTTTTTGGCTGACTGAGACAAGATGTATTACGTCACTGTGTGTCGACAGTTCTACTGTTGTGTGTTGACCTCGAAGAGATTGCCTCTTTGCAGGCAATTCTTATTGCATCTACGGCCTACACATCCACGGTAACGTGCCTAAACGTTTTGACCAGGAAACAGCATGAGCAGCTGTCTTTATGTTTCCGGAGTGTACCACAAGGAGGTACATTTAAGATCTTGGTTATCTGCTAACCCTGAATCCGCATAAGAGCAACGCGAAGACCCTTTGCACCCAATAAGAACACATACAACTAATTCGTGTACGATGTGTTTTAAGGTACTAAAAATGGGAAAACTTTATACATATGGGATCGGTATCCTGTAATCAGACTATCGTCACTGCATTGTGATCAGCCTATTATTATTTCACAGCGATCACACTATTATCACTACGCAGTGAGCACACATGGCATATTTTTAGCGGCTCTGATCATCCCTTCAAAACATCCGCAATTACACGACGAACGACAGTTCTCATTCTCTGTTGTTTCCACAGATGGAAACTTTCTTTCCTTAAAAAAATCAGATTGATGTTTTCGTAACATTGTAATATTTATTAATCATAATACTGTCCATTTTTGTTACTGGGTCTTTCTGTCTCATCTGTGGCTTCTCTGTTATTAGCTTAGACACATTTCAAACGGAGTGCTCCTACTCCGGACATCAACAATGACACATTACCCTCAATAGTTTCGTGTGTTTGTTCTATAAGAATGGGGAGAATGGGAACTAGCCAAGCTGGGTCAGTCATAATTTGAAGAACTTGCTTTTCAAATTGTCGTTCATTGCATGAATTACCTGACCATCCTTGATCAACATGATCAGCTTGTGTAAAATGAGGCGTTTGTATTTCTTCTGTCAAGGTGTACTAGGTTCTTTGATCAGACTTTACAATTACGTTACTCTCTCAAGACATTATTATAATATACATGTTATTCTTCCCTTCTTTAATGTACACTGTGAAATGATGTCAATAGAGTCTTCAATTTTATATTGTGAAATGATGTCAACAGAGTCTTCAGTTGAAATTGGAAATGAGTTATGTTCCAGGAACTAGATGACAAATTCTTGGATCAGAGGAAATGTTTCTTGGTATGTAGTTTCTTATTTGACAATTATTGATGGCTGTGTTCTGATGTAATAAGTTCTGATGTAATAAGTTCTGATGTAATAAGTTCTGATGCACCAAGTTATGATGTAATAGGTTCTGATGTACTAAGTTATGATGTACACGATTCTGATGTAGCAAATTCTGATGTACTAATGTATGATGTACCACATTCTGCTGTAATAAATTTTGATGTACTAAGTTGTGATGTACTAAGTATTCCAATATCTTCTGACTTTCTGCTTGAGTAGTACTTTCACAAGCCTGCTCATATAATTTTGAGGAGGGGGGGGGGGAGGGGGGTTTCAATGATTTTTCATATTATCATCAAGCATGAAATAGGTTGGATGTCGATTATGCTGGGATATTGATGGCAAGAAATATAATTTTTACACTGACACAAGCTGGTGGAAAGAAGTGGAATGTTGAGGCTGACATGAGTCTGGAGCCAATGCGTTTTTTTGTGGGGCTGACATAAGACTTCCTTAACAACACCTTAATAAAGTTGTGTTTCATTTGGTCGTATAAAGAGACATAACAACATGGAAAGATTAATAGCGGAAGGCAGAGTTAACGGCAACAGGGGAAGAGAGTGCACTAGACGACGATGGTGCCGTGATCAGATTGCATAAACATGTCTGTATCTACGGCAGGTTAAGTTGCCTAGAATCGCGGAGTGATCAGAGAATCATAAGGAAGACCACGTTCTGGAAAGAATATGTCACATGATGATAACATGAGTCTGATGACAAGATGCAGAAGGAATATTGAGATTGACTTGAGGCTGATAGGAAGAATGTTGAGGATGACGTGTTTATCTGTGACCAAAATGTAGCAGAAGCGTTTGAAAGCCGGTTTAATATACATTTTAATAAACATTTAGTGCATTCAATATGAAATATGCATTTCTATACAATTTGGTGACACAAGTATTGACTATTTATACAAGGGGCCATAACTCTGAGGGGTTCTATAAAAACTGTCAGAGTTTTGTCGAAATAGCTTCTCGTGGTATGTCTCTTTTATGTAATGACTCGTTGCTGGTATAGAAAGATGTGTTGACGTGTACGGACGGATCTTCTTGGCCATGTTTTTCTGGTATATCTGCAATTATTATCTTTTCATCGACTACCACAGCCCACGGTTCCAGTTCTGCGGTAGCAAAAAATCCAAATATGATAGTCCCCAGAATACACATACCTCCACATATATAAAATACAACCCTCCATTCCTCCTGTGAGTTCTGATGGAACAAACAAAGATAATGTATTAGTACTATATAGTGCTAGAACTGGAATATAAAGGTACTAACTTTTAAGTAAGTTTTAATACTATCGTAATCTTAACTGTTGTTAATATATTCACAAGTGCTATATTCTGAAATTTTTCTAATGTGTTCACGTATATTATAATCTTAACTATTACTATTATCTTCATATGTGCTATAATCCTAAATATAACTATTATCTTTATATATGTTATAATCCCAAATATAGCTATTATCTACGCATGTGCTATAATCCTAACTTCAGCAACCGTAACCGCACCAGCAACAGCAACCCCACCTCTGAAACAGCTTCAGCGTTTAAAAGCAGTGAAGGCGGTAAATGCGAGTTGTGTCCATAGCCTCTGATGTATTGGCCTATGTCCTTTCCAGCATGTAAAGTATGGATGCGGCGTACTGCGCAAAGGATCTCAACTAGCATGGGCCATTGGGCAGAAAAGCCGTCATTCAGCTAGCGTTGTAGAGCGTCAAAGAGCACGGTAAGACAGTAAGGCACCCTGGTTATCTACTGCACTCCGACAGACACTCAATCGTCTTGACTCGTCTTGCCACTGAGGCCATATGTGTAGGGGAGTCAGGCTGACGACATTGCACAATTCTCCCTCACTTTAATCCGTATTGCATCGCAAAAGTCATGGCTTTCATCATCTCATTAATCATTAAAAAAAACTATGTGGATACACTGACAGCCAAAGTCACAAATCTACACGTAGTCAGCTCAGGCTTATGTGGTCCTTCTTCAGTGACATTGAGGCACATTTGAAGTCAGGCAGCAGTCTGGGCGGCTGAACACCTCTTTTCTGGAAAGCACTGCTTACTTCAGTCAGAGAAAGGGACTAGAAAAAGTGCTCTAAACATTGTCTGCCTTACCATGACCCAGGCCAGCATACCGCGGCTGGCGGGGATCCCTACTCAACGGTAGAAACTTCAATAAAACAAGAAAAACTAATGTGAGTTCACTCACAATTGGCGCATGGAATGTGTGCACCGTACTGGACCGTGTAGAGGTCGCACGGCCAGAAAGACGTAGACGTACTGCACATGTAGCGGAAGAGCTAGCAAGGTACAAAATTGACATCACTGACCTCAGACAAATTCCGACAAACTCATCATCCTTGGTGAATTTAACGCCCGAGTGGGTTCGGACTGGGAGTATTGGGATAAGCTGGGGAAGCATGGCACTGGCAAATGTAATGGCAATGGACAGCTACAGCTCGAAACATACGCATCATTTAACCTACTCATCTCCAACACTGTCTTTCAACTCTTACACCGTTATAAGACTACATGAATGCACCCACGACCAAAACAGTGGCATCAAATTGATTATATCATCATGAGACAACGCGATAAGCAAGATGTGAGAGTCACTAAATCCAAGTTTGGCGTCTACAGCTAGACAGACCACATACTGCTAGTATCCGAAATGAAGCTCTATACATTGCATCTCCGGCGACCTCAAAATAGCAAACACTCAAAACGTTTCAACGTGTCCAAATTGAAAGATGAACTTTATAAACAGCTTCTGTGCAGCTAAATTCATACCAAAATTGTACCATTGATAGTCGATCGCATAGACATTTAAACAAACTGGGAAAACCTCCGAGGCACTATCTACAGAAGTAGTAGCCGTTACTGTTCGAAACATCAAGATTGGTTTGACCAAAACGATGTACAGATCAAAGCTCTCCTGGACAAAAAGCACAATCAGTACAAAGTTTATTTAAATGACCCCACACCAACCAGCAAAGTGACGTTGTAAGAAAACTCAAAGAAAAACTCGCAAAAAGAACTAAGGATGATGCAAGACTCATGGTTTAGCACCAAAGCTAAAGAGATACAACATTAAGCTGACAGCAATAATATGCAGAAATTTTATTCAGCGTTAAAAGCAATGTATGGACTCAGTACATCTTCTCTTCTAAGCGCAGATGGAAAGCACACCCTCACTGGAAATTCTCAAAGGCTGGACTGAACATTTTGAAAATGTACTATACAGCCCCTCCAACATCAACGACGAAGCGACTGCGCGCATCACGCAAATACCAATTAATCATTAATTATCGGAGCTCCCTTGCTTGAGGAGGTGCAGAAAGCAATCTCAGATTTGTACGTAGGAAAAGCGCCAGGTTCAGACTACATTCCAGCCAAAGTTTACGCCGTTAGTGGCCCTGTCATGACTGCTAAATTCACATAGCTCTTCCAGACGATGTGGAACCTGGAAGCAATACCACAAGACTTTAAGGATGCTTCCATCATACATATATACAAGAGAAAAGGAAATCTTCGAGCTTGCGACAACCACCTAGGCATATCCCTGCTCTCTATAGCAGGCAGATCTTGGCTAGCGTCCTGTTAAACAGACTGCAAACCCATCTTGAGACAGGTCTCCTCCTAGAGAGATAATGTGGTTTCTGACAGGGCAGAGAGACTGTTGACATGATATTCACTGCAAGACAACTACAGGAAAAGTTTCGCGAACAGAACATTGGTATATACACCAAATTTGTCGACCTAACTAAGGCATTCGACATTGTAAATCGCGAAGGACTATGAAAGATCATGGCCAAATTTGGATGTCAGAAAAGTTACCACCATGGTTCGCCAGTTCCATGGTGGTATGACAGCCTGTGTGCAAGATAATGGTGCACACTCAAACCCCTTTCCAGTGACTAACAGTTTCAAACAGGGTTGCTTCCTGGCTCCAACGCTCTTCAGCATTGTGTTCTCTGCCATGTTAAATGATGTCTTTTGGAATAACAGTGCAGGAATTAGTTTTCGCTATCGAGCTGATGGAGGGATATGCAGGACAGCATGGGCCTCTTTTATTTGGCCTGTGATACGTTCGGTCTCACCATCAGCACCGAGAAGACTTTAGTAATGTATCAACCAGCGCCAGGTGTCCCCCTACACAGAACCAGTAATCACAGTAAAGGGATAAAATCTTAATACTGTCAATAAGTTTGTATATCTCGGCAGCACCTTATTGCAAACTGCAACAATTTACGAGGATGTTGCCCTGGGTAGTGCTCGTGCCAGTGCGGTATTCGAGAGCCTTCGTGCCAACGTCTGGATAAGGCGTGGTCTCAGTTTGACAATTAAGTTGGACATTTACCGCGCAGTGGTTCTACCAACATTGCTTTATGCTACGTCTTGCTGGACTGTCCATGCGAGACACGCTCGACAACATAACTCTTTCCACCTTCGGTGCCTACGAAACCTCATGGGAGTACGTTAGCAGAATCTACTACCGGACACATAAATTCTTCAGAATTTCCGTATCCATGCCCTGCTGACTAAGTCCTAACTCCACTGGACTGGTCACATCGTCCGTATGCCAGACAAGCTCCTTCCACAGAGATTGTTCTATAGGGAGTTGTGCGAAGGTAAACGTTCTGGCGGAAGGAAGAAAAGGCACTTCAAGATCACGTAAAATAACTCTCTCAAGCACGGCAGCATCGATCCTAGCTCCTGGGAGACTACAACACTTGATCGCTCAGAGTGGCACACCCAAATCACTGCTGGCATCAGTAAATTTGAAAAAGAAAGAACACTGCTGGCAATTTACAAGCTCATGAAGCGGAGGGACAAAACCGCAAATTAGCCTACCCCGAACCTTCAGCACTCCTGCATGCACTGCAATAGAACTTTCCGAGCACGAATCGGACTCATCGTCATCTACGAACTCACAAACCAAATTAGACAATTACCCAATTTTTATTATTTTTTAATGTTTTAACTTGTTCATCGCATTTATCATGGAATTCTCATCTTCGTTTGCGAAGGAGGAACAGCATCATCAATCCTAACTATTGCTATTAATGTTACATGTGCTATAATCCTAACTATTGCTAGTAGCTTCACATGTTATATATATATTTTTATATATATATATTTTTATATATATATATATATATATAAAATCCTAACTATTGCTATCTTCAAATGTGCTATATTCTTAATTATTGCTATTATTATTGCTACATGTGCTATATTCTGAAATCTTGCTATTATCTTCTCTAAATCTACGACTGAGGTATGTATTGCGATAGATTAGTAAAGAAATGAAAAACTCGAGATAATACATTTGGTGTCAGCGCCCCAATAACTGTCGGTGCTAGGATTCCAGGTATGGTAGCTATCGTATTTGTGATACCCATCAGTACACCTGCGTACCTGTAATCAGAAAATATTTGATAGATCAGTGTTTCTGAACAACTTTCATACAACCGTCCATTTTCGAAAAGTTGATATAGACTAAAGTCAAAATCAGGGCCGTAGATGAATATTCGAGGTGGGGGACTTTCGTTATAAAATAAAAATGTTATTTCCATCATTTTTTTCTCCAAATGGCCATTTAATGTCAATGGCTTCACTAAAAAAAACAATGTTCACACATTCAGTACGAAGGCAATCGTTTCTTTTATGAAGTAAAACAAGGAATCCATAATTAAAATATTTTACACTCTAATGAAGACACTTCTTACTTTGGGCAGTTTTTTCGGTAACGATTGGAAAGTTAGTGCTTTTTTTCTAGAAAAAAAGGTGGGTATACGCTTATTTGCAAAAAATTGTGCTGCCCCCTCCCCCTAGATATAATACACACAAATAAAATGCAATATATCAAAAGTATTTATAAACATGTTGATATAAGAAAAGTACCTTTAAATAGTTCAATATTTGACTATAATCATCATTAAGTGCCGTCTCCGCAACGAAGTTTGGCTGCAACGGATCTCCAACATCCCCTGTCTCTTGTCTTGTGGTGCATTCTGCTAGACTGTAACCTGTCCATCGTGTGATGTTACTCTCCCACGTGTATCTCTGCCTACCTCTTGCTTGCCTCCCTTTGACCTTGCCCTCAAGTAAGGTCTTCAATAGGGTGTCATGTCTTTTAAAGTGTCCAAAGTACTTTATTTGCCTGATCTTTATTTCTCTTAGTAGTTCTTTCTTCATATTAAGTGCCTTTAGCACCTCCTTATTTGTTTTCTTCTCTTTTCATGACGCTCTCCCTATTCTTCTATCCACATATCAAAAGCATCAATTCTGTCTTCTAATTGTTTATTTAGTGTCCATGTTTCTGAGCCATACATTAGTATGGAATAGATGTAGCATTTTATAATCCTCATTTTTAACTTGTTTGTAATTTGTTTAGATATTAATAATTTCCCCATGTCATTGAAGGTACTTTTAGCCATTCCTATTCTCCTTTTAACTTCTGTTTCACATCTGCCATAATTTGTGACTATGTGTCCAAAATATTGATAATGCTTTACTTGTTGTAGTTTCTCTCCAAGTATGTTTATGTTTAGCTCTTGTTCTTCTGTGTCGTTGCTGATTATCATGTTTTGTTTTTGTTTTTTGGATATTTATATCCAGCCCATATTCATTACTTGATTTATTGACTTGGTCTATTAGTCTTCGTATTTCATGTTCACTTTCCGCCAAAAGAACAGTGTCATCTGCATATCTAAGGTTGTTTATTATTTTCCCATTGATCTTGAGTCCTGGCATTTCTTCGATATTTTTAAAGATATTCTCTGTGTAGATATTAAATAGGCTTGGTGATACAAATTTGACTATAGTAATTCATATATGTGGACACAAAGTTCTGAATTGCATTATCTAGAATCGAGATTTTATATCTTTGTTGTCAAATGTAATCCGATTTTCCGAACAACTCGTTGTTAACTCCTTTGTGTTTTCATCTAGTGTTTGTTATCATTCATTATGTTTGAATGACAATACTTTAACAATTGTGAATGTTAAATTATTGTGAAATGTGTGCAAACTCTATGTAGCGATCAACCGGAAAAAGTCTCCAGCCTTTGTGTTATCTTCCAGTGTTTATTGTCATCCTTTTTGTTTGAAAAGGTTATATTAGAAAGATTAATACAAGATCATGCTCAAGCCATGAAGAAAATTTGCCCAGCAATGATAAATAACATATGGGTTTCGGGCGAAACATTATTCTGAAAATTGACCTATAAATGGCTACGTCAAATTAAACTACTCGTTTTCTTTGAAAATGCACGGAAATCACTTTACAGCCCAGGTTAGCCGGAGATGTTACGTTTCATATCAAGATATACAAAAATAGGTAGGTGTGTTACCAAAATAAAACATAAAACAACTTAACAATGACATACAGGGACAGAGGAGAAAGTAGACTGAAGAAAGTGAGATGGACAAAGAAAAAAGATATGGTAGCAAGTAAATTAAAATTACATTAAAAATACTTACCTCAAAAGTGGCAACAGAGAATGAATGCTACAGACAAGCAATGATAATGTAAGGGAAGAGCAAAATGAGATGGTACGAGGGATCAGGTGGGAGAGAGAGAAGGGGGGCATATTTTGTGACATGTGTCAGCCATAGACTGTCCCTCTTATCTCTAACACCTTGACAAGATCAAGCTACTGGTAAACATTACTGATAATCTTTCTTTTGGTTTACGTGTGCAATATGTATCCAACAGAATATATCTTCATGTTCTTACTCTCTGTCCACCCCTTCTCTCTATCTCTCGTACTGTTAAGCTACTATGTGGGGGTCAAAGAAATTAGTTGAATGGTATAGAAAGATAACATATAAACTATTAGGTGAACTATAATGGTGGTGGATGAACTAACTAATACGTCTCAGAAAGAGATCAGATAAAATGATGGGTGAACTAACTGACAAGTCTCAGAAAGAGATAAGATAAAATGATGGGTGAACTAACTGACACATCTCAGAAAGAGTTCAGTGTAGAATGATATGAGATAAATTGTTAGGTAACTAGAAAAGACTCAGATAGAGGTTGTAACACATTATAAATGTTACATCCACGTGTTATTTTACAAAATGTTACATCGACGTGGTGCTTTAGAGAACTTTACATGAACGTGTTATATTACCAAAATTATGATTAACATGTTATAATACAGAATGTTACATCCACTTGCTGAATATCAGAATGTTACTTTCAAGTGTTGTGTATCAGAATGTTACTTTCAGTTGTTGTATTTCAGAATGTTACATCCACGTGTTGTATACATTATTCTTACATTATACTGTTATGTCCATGTACGAACATTTCATGTTCTAATTCACTATCTGTCACTGTTTTCATCTCTCTTGAACTCTGTCACAATCTTTCATTCACTCATTCTCCACCTTTTTACCATGTTCTAATTACCTCCCGCACACATACTCTCTCTCTGTCTCTCTCTCTCTCTTACACACACACACACACACACGAATATGCATTGTGCATATTCTCTTATATATTTATTGTTAGAAAATTCTAGAACTCACCTGGGAGCAAAGTCGACCTGGTTCACCATGTACCCAGCAAAACACAGTCCCTCAATCCCGACAGACACTGCCAGGAGAACAACGGCGATTGTTCTATTTGTACAGTCCACAAACCCCACGGCTACAATACAGGCTCCAGAACCCAGAAAAGCTGGAATAAAATAGATATACCAATGCCCAATCTGAAGTATATGTGATTTTTCTGATTAGTGTCTACACGTGATAGCTATTACTCAATAATTCTGACTGGTTAGTGTCTAAATGTGACAGTTATTACTCAATAATTCTGGCTGGTTAGTGTCTAAATGTGACAGTTATTACTCGATAAGACTGTCATTTTTATAACAATTAGTTTTGTGTTGTCTATTGTCTGTCCCCAGGTAAAAGATGGTTGGTCTTACTCACACTTGCAGGTAAGCGTAGGGGTGGGAGCTTAAGCTGTCGTTCCAAGGTCAGATGTGTCGCCGTTGTTTCATTTAATCCATGTTTGTTCAAGGTTATCTTGATGTTTTCTATCCACAGTTTTCTTGTTCTACCTTTGGCTATACGCAAGGATATTCATTTGTTATATGCTCTTATTGGTATTGATTTGGCTTCATTCGCATAAGGTGTCCGAACCATTTTACTTGCTGTCTCTCAATATCTTCGATACATGATATTATACCAACTCTTTTCCTAATTTCTTCATTTCTTATTTTATCTAGTTTGGTAACCATTGCAGCTTTTCTCAGACACTACATTTCACATGTGACGATTTTCCTTTGCCGCGAAGCTGTTAAAGACCATGTTTGACATTGGTAGCACAGTGTTGGTATAACAATTGTAGATATTATTTGTTTTTTAATTTCCATCTTCATCTTTGGATGAAGAAGTAATGGTGAAAGTTGGTAAGTCACTGTTTATTTTGTTCTCCCTATCGTTATGGGACTCTGAGAAGTATTTTAAGAATACTCTACATTAAAACAAGGCGCATGATACTTATATCAATACATTATAATTACCAATAGATTGAAAAAGTCGTCGGGTGTAGGTGGTACTTAGATAACGTGCACGGATGATGTCAGCGATGTAGCCACAACTTATCATGGTAACCATCATGACAATGTATGGTACAGCAGACAGAACACCGTTCTGAAATACATCAATACATCACAAGGGATTACTCATGCAACAATATATATATATCTACTTACCTAGTATCCACCTACCCATCCACCCATCCACTCATCTATCTATCTATCTATCTATCTATCTATCTATCTATCTATCTATCTATCTATCTATCTATCTATCTATCTATCTATCTATCTATCTATCTATCTATCTATCTATCTATCTGTCTATCTGTCTATCTGTCTGTCTGTCTGTCTGTCTGTCTGCCTGCCTGTCTGTCTGTCTGTCTGTCTGTCTGTCTGTCTGTCTGTCTGTCTGTCTGTCTTTCCGTCCGTCCGTCCATCTTTCTATCTATTCGCTAAACCCTTTGTTGTCTCTCGGCGTCAGGGGTTGAAGAGTTTTCTGTAGACTGCCTTCTTGTGGGCTGAGTATTTTGTAAAATTTGTCGCTTCTTTCATTTCGGTTTTCCATAGTTTGCGTGCCTTGCTATGATGTTTGTAATGTGTTTAGTGACATAATCATGTGTTTTAAACCTGCTGGGCGTCTTGGTATTAGCGTGGTGTCATCTGCATACCTGATGTCTGGAATATCATGTCCTCCGATAATAAGGGATTGCAACTGTTCCTAATGTGGTTCTTGTCGTACATTTCTCACGATATTTTCTGTGTACATGTTGAACAGATGTGATGAGAAGATGAATTCTTGTCTGACTTCTTTTTGAACCTCATACCAGTTAAATATTTTTTTTTTCGAGGCGACTAGAAGCTTGTTGTTGTTCCTGATAAAACATTTAAAAAGTGATATGAGATGTTGTAAGAAACACATACGTTCCATTATCCTTTGAATATTTGCTTCCGATATACGTTGACAAATTGTTCTCATTATAATGTACCGCATCAAAGCTTTGTTGCTTCCAGATTTCTGCAGAAATATTATCTATTTCTTTTGTATTTTCACTTGTTAATGACCGTATATCATCTTTAACATCTTCTTTCAAGATTTAAGAATCAGCTAATTCTCTTGAATCACATAACTTGAAATATTTCACAGTCTTGAGATGTTGTACAGTTGTATACTTCTTTACAACATTCAGCCCCCACTTATTAATTGTTTGTGTCTTTTCATTTAGCGTCTTGTCATTCTTATCTCATCTAATGAATATCCTAGTTTCCTTTCTGTGGTTGTGTTAATTGTTTTAAAACAAATCAAAATACTGGGTCTATATATCCTTGCTATTATCATGTCGTATAGCTGTGTTAATGGTCTCACATTAGTGATTTACCCTATTTCTTGTTTGCTTGATTCACTTTTCTTAGCATATTTTGATATTTGTGTTCACTTTTCTATATTATGCTTTAACGGCTGTACTATCTTTCTTATACTTTTATATTTCCCTTCTGATATCGCAAAATTGCAATATATTATCTGTTATCCGTGGTTTTGTATAGTCTTATTTTTACAAAGTATTCCTGCTTTTGTATCCACAATTTCATCGTTGATATTTTAGGTCATTATATTGATATCTTATTGAATTAAATTTTAACGGGTATATCTACCCCATACTGCTGCCTTAAAGATTTCTGTGACTTCTGGGTCTTTTAGCTTTTCTAGATTAAATATTATTCTAGAATAAATCAATATACACAAACAAGAATGGAAATATATACTGACAAACATGCAGACAGTTGAATACAAACTTAGAGGATAACTTGTAAACAAAGTGAATAAAAATACATCTAAGGCACAAATCAGAAATATATTTTTTTTAAAAATTTAAACTGTCTAGTACATTACCTGTTTGACATCAAACTTCAAAACCTCCTTCATGAACATTGGTAGGCCAGTCAGAAGTGTGTAGCTTAGCCAGTTGTTGCAGATGTGAGCGCCCAGGCAAACCCATAAGGCACGCGACTTGGCCATAGATAACCAGGGTACGATTATATCCTGTTTAATTCAGTCCAGCAATTGAATTATTGAATGTATCTTTCATTAAGAGTGTCATTCATGAAGTACATGTAATGTATTTCTTTTTAAGACTGCCATTTGCCATTGATACAATACACACACAGACACACACAAACACAGACACACACAGACACGCACGCACACGTACACACACACACACGTATATATATATATATCTTCATAATATGTGTGTGCTTCCAATAAATTGTATTGCTCCTTGTAGAACGAATACGGATGTTATATGTTTGTGTTACTGAGAATACTTCAATACGTGTATGGGATGGTCGTTGTTGATGTAATAGTCATTGTCGCAATTGGTCCGTTCTAAGTGACTTGAGTACAGAGTTTGAATGTTTTCACAAAATCGCATCTTTTTTTTTTTGAGATGCGGTTAGTCAAGCACGGAAAAACCCGTTTACTTTAGTTGCCATGCAATTTGGTGCCGTCAGAACGGACTAGTCCAGTTCCCGTTAGTCTCAAGAATTTTTAATTTGTCCTCTGGCTTTCTATTCGCTAAACCCTTTTTTTTTTTGCCTTTCAGCGTCTGCGGTAGAAGAGTTCTCTGGAGATGGCCCTTGTGTGTGTTGAGTATACTGTGGAATTGGTCTATCATTTTATTTCGGGGTCCATCGTTTTCGTGGTCGGCCTCTAGGTCTGCCTTCACTGTATCTGTGTAGCATAGCTTGCTGTGGTATGCTGTCTGGAAGTAGTCTACTGATATGTGCAAACCATTTGATCTGTTGGCTCTTAATATGTTACAAGATTGGAGTGGTGTCGGTTATTTGTCTAATGTCCTCATTTCTCACTCTGTCTTAGCGATATTCCTAAGATTCTGCGTAAGCATGACATTTCAGCTGTCACAAGTTTACGTTTGTCTTGTGCTGTCGTTGTCCAGGTTTAGCATTTGTAGCACAGCGTTGGCATAATAATCGTTTTGAATAGCGTTAATTTGGTGTTCAAATTTACATTTTTTTTTCTGAAGATTGGTGTCATTTGACCTAGGGCATAGTATGCTTTACTACATCTATTGTGTATTTCTTTGCTGTTCATGCCGTCTGTTGTTATATTGCTTTCTAGGTATGTGAATTCTGTCAATTGTTTAAGTATGTTAAAATGTATGCTGTTTTTTTTCTGTTCTTCGTATCTTCATTACTTCGTTTTTTTTCTATGTTGATCCTCATTTTGAATGTTTGATGTAATCTGTCTTTTTATCTGTGTAGTTGCTCTTCTGATGATGTTACTAGTGCTTGATCGTCTGCAAATAGCAATTCGTTTATTTGTCCGTCATATTGTTTTCTTCCGTTGGCTTTGCTACGTTACAGATGTGATCTATCTATGTT
This sequence comes from Meghimatium bilineatum, assembly GCA_034231615.1. Lineage (NCBI taxonomy): Eukaryota > Metazoa > Mollusca > Gastropoda > Stylommatophora > Philomycidae > Meghimatium > Meghimatium bilineatum. The sequence continues at coordinate 21,914,095 of CM067300.1, forward strand.
ATGAACAATAGGGGGAAATAGTACACATCCCTGTCTCACTCCAGAGTGAATTTGGATATTATCAGATGTACCTGAGCTCGTTCCTACTGGCTATTGGCGCATATGATCTGACATAGGCTTATTAGATGTTGTGGAACTCTATATGTCTGTAATGATATCCATAATTGTGCTCGATCCGCTCTGTCAAAAACTTTCTCCTGGTCCACGAAAGCGAAATATAAGTCTTGATTATATTATGTCTATATATTGATTATATATTGTTTGAGGGCGCAGATCGCACCTGTACAGCTTTTATTTTCTTCGAAATCTTATTTCTGTGTTGTTGAGCTGTAGTTCTATTTATGCGCGCATCCTTCTTTCTAGTATCTTGCTAAAGATTTGTCATGTATTGCTTAAGAGTGATATGCCTCTACACTTAGTGCAGTCCCTCCATACACAGAGTGTGATGTACACAAATGCAACTGTAGCCACTAAGTGATGTAGTAAAGTGCAGATGTAGCCATTAAGTAATGTAGTAAAGTACAAATGTAGTCCCTGAGGGATATTATAAAGTACAAATGTAGCCATTGAGTGATGTTGTAAAGTACTAATGTAGCCACTGAGTGATGTTATAAAGTACAAATGTAGCCACTGAGTGATGTCGTAACGTACGCATGTAGCCACTGAGGGATGTCATAACGTACAAATGTAGCCACTGAGGAATGTCGTAAAATATAAATGTAGCCACTTAGTAATGTTGTAATGTATGAATGTAAACACTGAGTGATGTAAAGTGCAAATGTAGCCACTTAGTGATGTAGTAAAGTAAAAATGTAGAGTGAAGTAATGATTTACTGGGGTTGGTTGTGTTGTATTCAGGAAAGAACTATATCGAGTATATAACTATCCACTTTGATAGCATCTCTTTCATGCACACATCTAGTCCACACTGGCTACCTACTCTGTGCGATATGTTACCCCTGCCCTTGATGATGTAATTCCTCTCCGCCTCTGTTATTGTTGGGTGTTGCTCAGGTGTGTCAGACACTAAAAGAAACCAGGCGGCGACCCATAGAAAGCACATCCCACCTGAAAGTTAACAACAGGTGGCAAATTCTTGCATTTATAATATCTAACCAGTAATGAGAGTAAACAGATTCAGCAAGAAACTAAGATGAAACAAGTCATCAACGAAACAAGAGCTTCATTATGCTTCTTGTATCTTTGAATTATTCGCCTGTATCTGCTCTACTGACATATACTATTTCTACAGCAATGGGTTTCAAACGTGTGCGATATCAGCCACAAGGCAACAACAAAATCCTGGTAGGGGACATGTCCATATAGTTAGACATTCTGGTAGATGACATATCTATATAGTTAGATATTGACTTGTGTGACGTACATATACAGTAAGCTATTCAGGTAGATGACATACCTGTACATTTAGATATTCAATTAGACGACATACCTATATAGCTAGATATTCAGTAGATGACATACTTGTATAGTTATATATTCAGTTAGATGACATACCTGTATAGTTAGATATTCAGGTAGATGACATACCTGTATAGTTAGATATTCAAGTAGACGACATACCTATGTAGCTAGATATTCAGTTAGATGACATACCTGTATAGTTAGATATTCAGTTAGATAACATACCTGTATAGTTAGATATTCAGGTAGATGCCATATCTGTATAGTTAGATATTCAGGTAGATGACATACCTGTATAATTAGATATTCATGTAGACGACATACCTATATAGCTAGATATTCAGTTAGATGACATACCTGTATAGTTAGATATTCAGGTAGATGACATACCTGTATAGTTAGATATTCAGGTAGATGCCATATCTGTATAGTTAGATATTCAGTTAGATGACATACCTATATAGTTATATTTTCGTCTCGTGGAAGCGCCAAAACACTTTTGTTATAGCAGTGATTTTCAAGTTGAAGATCATATCTGCCTGATTGTCAGTGCAAATTTTGTTCTTGTCGCGGGAACAGCTTGTTATAAGAACAGCTGCAGGCTACACAGAGGACTTTGTGATTAGCACAGGAGTAAAACAGGGATGTGTATTATCCCCACTACTTTTTATTACATACATGGACCATATAAACAAAACAGCAAATTCTAATGAAGCAAATGAACTGCTTCTTGCAGATGACCAGGTTTTATTCCACAACCGCATTAAAATACTGCGAGACCACCTAAGCATAATAGACACAGCAGGCAAGCAATTTGGAATGAAAATCAACATAGACAAAAAAGAAGTAATGAATATTGCAAGAGAAAAGGAGAACATCAACATACAGATAAACAATAAACCATTAAAACAAGTAGATGAATTCAAATATCTGGGCAGCACATTGAGATATGACAATAAGCAAGAAGCAGAAATAAACGCAAGATGTAATAAGGCCTGTCAGATCATTAGTCAATTAACACCTTTACTAAAAAACAAAGATAATACACTAGAAACAAAGAAAGCGCTTTTCAACACCATTTTCTTACCAACATTGTGTTATCAGTGTCAAACTTGGACACTAGATTCTAGAACAATACATAAGATTAACACCACTGAAATTAAATGTGTGAGACGTATGATTGGAGTTAGCGTGAGAGACAAAATCAGGAATGAAGCACTAAGGAAACAATTAGGGATCAAGTCAATAGAATACATACAGAAACAACAAGTTAAATGGTACGGCCACATAACCAGACAGAAAGAGCAAAGTATTATCAAAAAAACACTTAACAAACGATACGAAAAATGTCGACCTATTGGACGCCCTCGTAAAAGGTGGATAGATAGTGTATTAGAGACACTCGGAAATATAACAGCAGAAGAGGCAAATAGAAGGGCAAAAGACAGTACACTCACTCTCCTCTCAACACCGAAAGGTACATGAGGACAGAAAGAAGAAGAAGAAAGCGGGACAGTGGAAATGCTATTTGTTGCTCGTCATCTCCAAAACAATTTCAAGAAACGCCAAAGTGTTGTTTTCGCAACATTCGTAGACCTCACGATAGCATTTGACACAATAAACAGAGTTGGCTGTGGAAAGTGCTTGTTACACAATTTTCATGTTCGCATGATGACCATTGTTATTAGTTATGGAGTGTTATCACCAGCATTTTCTATCACACATGAGGTAAATAAGACAACCATGATTTGAGTCCCCAGTGCCTCTTCAAACTGAATTCGGTATATTTTGATGTTTTCTGGCATGTTGACATATGCATTTCTGTCAAGCTATGCAGCAGGCTTACAAATAAAATACAGAACACATGGGAAACTTTTTCATCGGTAGCGTTGCAAGCCAAAACTAAGGTGCAAGACAGAATGTTCAGGGAACTCCTCTGTGCATTGTATACTGGTTTTGCAAGCAGTGTACAGCTCACTGATAATCAATTTGCTGAAACTGAGAGAATTTAGAATTTATCGTCAACAAAGAAAACATAGGTCATGTCTCAACCCGCTACAAACAATCCACACCTCAATCTCCACATAAAAATCAAAGAGAAAGATCTTCAAGCAGACAACAACTTTACTTTTTTGATTAGCATGATATGGTTCATTATTAACATTATAGTAAAATGCAGCTTAGGTTCACAAGTTGTAAACATCGACACTGAGGTAAACAATAGAATAATGAAAGCTGGTGGCATAATTAAAAGACTGTGCAAAACGTATGAGGAAGTTGGCAAATAACAACTACCAACAAACTCATAGTTTACGAAGCAGCAGTAATATCAGCATTCTTTATTCCCGTGAAAAATGGACGTTTACGCCATACTCGCTAAGAGATAAAACTATTTCCACCTAAGCTACATCGTAAGATACTCAACATCCATTGGTGGAATAAAATACCAGACAGTGAGATACGGATAAAATCTAAATATCTAAGCATTTACACAGTGTTGAGGAAGATACAAACATGTCGAGCAGGTCACCTGATTCGCATGAAAGATCTTCATCTGCCAAACTAAACTGCTAAATGGAGACCTTCAGACACATCCCCATAAGGCCGGAGGACACAAGAAGCATTTAAAACACACTTAAGACATTACGAACTCATTTCAACAAAGATAGGCCTATTATTTCATGAGACATCTTCGACAAGACAGATTAGACTGGCGTTACAGAATCAAGAGTAGCACAGCTGCTGCAGAGAATCTGAAACACAATGCAACTCAACAAAGTGGCGCAATTGCTGCAGAGAATCTTATACACATTGCTGCTCCACAAAAACGTACGAGATGTAAGGCAAGAGCTGTTCAGTGTCCCACAGACTTCTCCCCCACATTCCATACCCACACATAAAACATGTGTCACACCCGGACACACCACAGACATCATCATCTACATTATCATTCAAGCTGGAGCTAAATAGTCATCATCAACTCCAATGGACGAACGACAATTCATTCAATTACCATAATGTTGCACCCACGGTGTATCTTTCAAACGTGTATACTGTGGTCAGTGCTGCAGGTAGAAACAGATGAGTGTCAGTACAGCAAGAGATATTATGTTCCAGGATCTTTTGCTACAGATAGAAACAGTTGATCGTAAGGACAGTAAAGAGTTTCTGTATCGGTTTTTCTGCAAAGGTTAGGAACAGCTGATTGTCAGGACGGCAAGAGGTTTCTGTAAACAGTTTTGTTATTATCATTATTTTTGAGCAGTGGTTCTTAAACGTGTATACCTGAAAACGTCACTGTGATCCTTCAAGAAGTCAACAACTTGTATTTAGGCACCAGGAGCCGCGAAATAAATGTCCCTAAAAGGATGCCACAGGAATAAAGAGTGCCATAGAAAGTATGGGTACCACAGGAATAGAGGGTGTCACATGAATAGGAGGTGTCACAGGAATAAAACGTTGAGAACCAATGATGAATACTTCTACAAAACGTTATTATTTCTGTTGTATAGTTGCCTCGTATCTGTATAGTTGTAACGTTTGTGTCATGTTGTCATATGTGTGTATTGTTCTTATGTGTGTGTATTTTTTATTACAAGTGTGTATACTTGTCACGTGTGTGTACTGTAGCCATGTGTATGTATAATTGGTAAGTGTGTGCATTGTTGTCTCATGTGTGTAAATAGCTATCACGTGTGTGTATTGTTTTCACATGTGTGTATAGTTGTCAGGTACGTGAAATGTTGTCATGTATATTTTGTTGTTCTGTGTCAACATATTGTTGTCAAGTGTGTATTTGTATCACGTGTGTATTGTTGTTACGTATTCATTGTCATGTGTGGAATAATTGACATGTTTATATTGCTGTTACATGTGTGTATTGTTGTTACTTGTGTTTATTATTCCCGCATGTGTGTAGTTGTGCGTGTATTGTTGTCACGTGTGTATTGTTATATCGTGTATGTCTTTGACAAGTGTGTATTATTATCAACAAGGTATGGAGTGCTCAAATTCCCACTGTTAGCAAATCTCACTGTTAGCAAATCCCACTGTTAACAAATCCCACTGTTAGCAAATCCCACTGTTAGCAAATCCCACTGTTAGCAAATCCCACTGTTAGCAAATCCCACTGTTAGCAAATCTGGACATGACTTTTAGTACTAGGAACTTAGCCAAATGGTCGTTTAAATGCCCCCACCACCACCACCACTCGGACTTCAGCAGGTTTACACAGAAAGTCATCAAATTATCCAAAAATTAAGAGAAATTTACGAACGAAAACACAGTCGAATTACTATTGTTCTTCTTCATTTTTTTAAGGTAACCATTAAAGTCAATGTATCTACGGACCTGGTTATCACGTGTGTAATGTTTCCCCGTGTGTTCATTGTCAGGAGTGTGCATTGTTGTGTTTGTTACTGCATTTTGTACAATACAATTTCCTGTCAGATTCAATGTCACTGGATTATATGCAAGGTAACAGACATGGTACAATTGGGTTCGTTCTATTCTTATTTGTTTCTCTATAATTCATCCATGCCTCCTATTATATTGTTTACTTGGATATTAAATGACAAAATAATATCCTAAACCAAGTGGAGGAGGATAGCAAGACATGATCCTAAGATGTCCATCTGGTGACAGCCTTGAATAAACATATCAGTAACACCAATTTTCAATGGTACTAACCCGTGATATAGAATATAGAACCCCATCCGTTGTCAAATCCATGAGCACACAAGACTCCTGATACCATGTATGTCACAATATAGCCCACATTCTGACCTACAGTAGAATAACATCGACATCAATAGAACCATGTATAAATTCATTTTCGTAAAACGATCTTAACTGTAAAACATCAGGACCATTTATATAAATATATAAATTACACTTTTCCAGACGATATTTTTGTTGTAGAAACTGAAGGGCATTAGCTAAGGTTTTTAAAAAATCGATTGCGACATAAGGCTCATTAGCTAACTATACGTTTGAGATACCTGAACAGTGTACACTGACACGCCTGTGTTAAACAGTGTACACTGACACGCCTGTGTTAAACAGTGTACACTGACACGCCTGTGTTAAACAGTGTACACTGACACGCCTGTGTTAAACAGTGTACACTGACACGCCTGTGTTAAACAGTGTACACTGACACGCCTGTGTGTTAAATGACGTCCACACATGCTACATCGCAGACTTCTCAGGATGAGTGGCCCGTATCTGATGCTGAAGTCCTCACTGGAGTAAATATAACAAGTATTTATATAATACCGTTGAATGTGCAACTACGACAAGCAAACCAACCGGTTCACAGATGAAACAATTCAAGGACTCTCATTGTTCCTCTTTGTTACTATTTTAAAGAACTTTAACACACACTCCATGGTGCCGGCTGTGCACTCATCCCTGTGAAACTGTTGACCACCGCCTTTTTGAATGCTCAGCGCTGGATGTCGTCAGGAAAATCCTTTTACCCCTGGGCCAAGTGAATGGAACACTTTATATGAAATAAAACAACAGCTCACAAACACATGCATATATCACATAATGACAAAGGGCGAGCGTCCGTGGATCCATAGATCAGAAACCGACCAAATAACTTCAACATGTATGTCATCTCGTGGAATCAGTTTCTCAGAAGTTGCTCAATGTGGAGCAGCAACACGAGCAGAGGTGATCGCATCGCGGAGAATAATCAAATCTCAGAGGCACAGAGAAATTGTGCTGCCAGAAAGTATATAACAAACACACAGATTTTCAACTCTACTATACATGTCCTAAGTGAGACAGGAAATTGGTTATATACCAGATTGGGACTACTTGTCCTACAGCCTGCTATTTAACACCAAACTTTATACTCTCAGACATCATGTGAAAGCTGTTCAACCGTCCTTCCGTGTATACATTGACCAAATTTAACGGCCATAAGACGAGACATTGAGGACACAAGCATAATAAACAAGGTGTTGTGTTTTGATAGTTTTTTTTCTGTCCTCAAACCATAGTGTTTGTTAATTGTTGGTAATGCTTTTCCTAAACTTCTTATTATTCAGAATTAATTCTCAAACTCCCGCTGGATCTCTCATGTAGCAGGACAATGGCGCTACTAAAGTTCGAACAGATGAAAATGAGTTGTGTCTCCGCTTTATTTGCGCTAATGGCTCTACACATTCATCTTCGGTTATTTCCTACAGTAATTCTGATATTTTGATAGTTCTGCTATAATTTGGCTTCTTTGTACTGAATATTAGCACTAATTCACAGCAGACGTAGGATACGGCAACTGGCAGGCGTAGGATACAGCAACTGGCAGGCGAATGATCGTCCTCCGAATGATCGTAAACTTAACATCATGGAGAAAGAGCATCTTTCTGATCAGGGCAATCTTTATCCTGGTCTATACTTTCAATCTTTGAAAATGGTATATATATATATATATATATATATATATATATATATATATATATATATATATATATATATATATATATATATATATATATATATATATATATATATATATATATCATGCTATGTACCGTAATGAATGAATACACCGCTCTCCTGGTTACGGAAAAGTTGTTACGTGAATAGTGATAATGATACTCCAAAGAGATTGGGTGAAAGAATGAAGTCTCGTTCTAGCTTTCTCTTGATCATGCTTCTCTGAATATAAATTGATAGCGTAGCCCATTTAGGACGCAGCCATAAATTCAGACATTTTTTGTTGTGGTGATTTTTTAGGCAATATAAATACGTTCAGCAGTTTGTCATTGCTTTCTGAATAGTCCAAATGCACAATTGCCTGTGGCTGGGATCAACTCGGTACCTTCGCCGTCACATACGCGCTCTGTACCACTCTTGACTAATGATCCTGTGAAACGAGGCATCTATGAGTGTAGGTAGACATCTGATCGTCTTGCGAACTTTCAATAAACCAGGACAAACTGACGAAGATGAATACTTGTGTAAGATCAATGGAGGAAACACAAATGAGCCGTTTTTTATTTACTCTTTTTTTGTGGTAATATGGCAATAAAACATATTACTGAAATTCTTTGAATATGAGAAAAAAATATTATTTAAGTAAAAACAAGCAACAAAACATGTATTTTTTGTACTTTGTGTGCAAAAATTGATTGGTTGAGCGGACAATTTTGTTACATAATTAACCGGGGGGGGGGGGGAGATATTTGAAATAGTGACCGTTGTTGACAATAGGGAAGAAGGGGAAATTGTGAAAAACTTGTTGACATACTTAATAGACAGTCTTTTGTGTCTGTGTGTCGTATTGGTCATATACTGGTCCACTTAAGTAAGTGACGGATAAATAATTTTCAACCTACCAGCGTAAGTAAACGATGCCAGCTTGGTTCTGTCAGAGAGAGGAGCCCATTTGCCCAACATTGTGTGCATACTTGGAAAGGAGACACCCTGTCAAGATATGATAACACTTCCTCAAGCAAGTATATTTGAGTCATGACATTATTTGACTTCATGTTTACTCTTGTCGATCAGTAGAATTGTTAATAGTTTTAGTGATTGACGTTTCATAATGTTAGTTTTAACTATCGCATTTCACTTCGTATCTTATCAGATAGATCGAGTATCATCGTAAACGTTTGACGGACAGAACATTACTTCCAAAATGGTGATCTATTTTTAAGAGCGTGGTTTGTGTATCTCTTAAAGTTACTTTGGTACTTCAGTTTATCTATTAATTACATCAACAGTATGATTAACAAGCTTAGCAGTAGGATTAATTGTAGGATTATAGTAGGATTTTCGATAGGATTAGTAGTGTCATTAATAGTAGGAGTAGTAGCATGATTAGCAGCAGGCCAGTACTAGGATTCAGTGTATATTTAGCAGTAGGATTTGGATAACTATTAGTTCAGTAGTAGGATTGTTAGTAGCATTATTTGTAGGATTAATAGTGAGATTAGCAGAATGATTATTATGTCAGTTAGTAGGTCTGTAGTAGGCTTGTGTATATTTTTTGTGTAGGATTAATAGTGGGTGTAATAGGATGATTATCATGTCATCCTCTGACAGTTTGTGAATGATTATTAGTAGGTTAATAGTAGGATTAACAACAATAGTGTTGACGTCTGTGACGATAGTAAGATTAACAGCAAGAGGGTTGACGTCTGTGACGATAGTAAGATTAACAGCAAGAGGGTTGACGTCTGTGACGATAGTAAGATTAACAGCAAGAGGGTTGACGTCTGTGACGATAGTAAGATTAACAGCAAGAGGGTTGGCATCTGTGATGATAGTAAGATTAACAGCAAGAGGGTTGGCATCTGTGACGATAGTAAGATTAACAGCAAGAGGGTTGACGTCTGTGACGATAGTAAGATTAACAGCAAGAGGGTTGGCATCTGTGGCTTTGACGATAGTAAGATTAACAGCAAGAGGGTTGGCATCTGTGGCTTTGACGATAGTAAGATTAACAGCAAGAGGGTTGGCATCTGTGGCTTTGACGATAGTAAGATTAACAGCAAGAGAGTTGACGTCTGTGACGATAGTGACATTAGCAGCAAAAGATGGTTGACGTCTGTGACGATAGTGACATTAGCAGCAAGATGGTTGACGTCTGTGACGATAGTGACATTAGCAGCAAGATGGTTGACATCTGTGGTTGTGACGATAGAGACGTAAGACAGCGGCAAAATGTCCAGTGTTTTTAATTTGGTGATCGGTGGATGATTACAAAACCAGTTCTCATGTAAAACTTCTGGACAAACGATATAGTTACATACATCCATCGTTCAATCGAAGTGGTAATAATAATGAATGTTTTAGTTATCAACGTCGAAGCCGGATATGTCGGGCTAATAGCGCAAATAAAAAGGTGACACATTGCATTTCAGCGTCTGATTTCATTCTGCTGAAAATATTGTAGGATCATTGTCCTGCTACAGGAGAGATCCGGTGAGAGTTTGAGAATGAGCGAAATATAATAACAAGAGAGAGAAAGAGATAACGAGAAAGAAATAGAGAGAGAATATTTACTATATGGAGAGATTTGATTAAGATATTTATCATTAAAACACACAATTTTTACCATATTTGTTAGAGAGAAGAGAATGGTAAATTTTAAATAATATTTATGCAGACACACATTGATTTAACTGTGCAATTGTTGGTATGAAGACATACACGGGTTCAGCTGAGCTGTGCAATTATTGATATGAGGACATACAAGGGTTCAGCTGAGCTGTCCAAATATTGTGCAATTATTGATGTAGACATACAGGTTCAACTGAGCAATTGTTATTATTGAGATAGACGGGTTCAGCTGCGCAATTGTTGTTATTAATAGATACAAGGGTTCAGCTGTGCAATTGTTGATATTGATAGATACAAGGGTTCATATATGCAAATGTTGGTATAAATAGTCCTTACCTGAGATTAGTTTATGATTATTCTAAGATCAAAAACTAGACAATTGTTTTATACAGTCATTATCTGTGCCAAGATAATGATTACTCTTAGAACGATAACTAGACAGTTGATATAAAAGTTCTTACCTGTGTCAAGATAATGATTAAGAGAGATAGTTAGACATTTAATATAAAAGTTCTTACCTGTGCCAAGATAATGATTAAGAGCGATAGTTAGACATTTGATACAAAAGTTCTTACCTGTGTCAAGATAATTATTAAGAGATAGTTAGACAGTTGATATAAAAGTTCTTACCTGTGCCGAGCCAAGGATCATTTAAGAGTGATGATGATGAAACAATCCCTTTAGCTGTGAGCAGGTAACTCTTGACAGTCAATAGACTTTCTGTCAAAAGCACAGGCTCCTGTCAGTTGTGTAGTGGAGATGACACCCGAATTATATAAGGTTATCACAGAGTTATGTTTATGTAAATTGGTGGCGGAAGGGGGTGGGGGCGTGTGGTTATTGATGCATATTTAGTCGCAATTATTGTTATACATAAATTATATTTAGTGAAACTTGCAATTACCTGAGTGATAGCTAGACAGCTGATTTAAAGTTCTTCTATCCATTTGCTGAAACCCTTTGTTGCCTTTCGGCGTCAGGGGTAGAAGAGTTTTCTGGAGACGGCGTTTGTCTCCGGGAAAGCCTCCATTTTCTACGAGCGACTTGAGTTCTCACTGTCGGATTGCTAATCCTGTCACAGTGTTGTATCGGAAAAACCTCACCTGGCTACTTATTATAGAAGTTCTTAAAAGATAAATTATATCTATAAAAAATATAAAAATTACCTGAACCAAACCCGTGAATTCTCGAAGGGCGATAACTAGATATTTGCTATGAACTTTCCTTACCTGAGCCAAACCCGTCAATACTCGAAGGGCGATAACTAGCTTGTAACTGAATCTGGCACTGACTGGCACTAGAACTGTGCAAAGAGCTGCAATGAACACACCTGTACCCCAGACCCTTCTGCCACCAAAGATTCCTGACAGCCATCCTCCAAGAATGTTTGTGCCCATATATCCAAAAAAGAAAGACGATAGAATGAGACCTTGCGTAGACTTATCCCAGTTAAATTCTGCCCGCTGTGGATGATACAATGTTTTGTTGTAGTGAAGTCATGAGTAACAACTGGGCGTCATCACATTATATGTCACATGTCTGTCACACAATTGTCACACTGTGGATGATATGTTTTGTTACATTAACGCTATATAAGTCACGAATTAACGTCATCACAATATTTGTGACACATGTCACACGATTGTCACATTGTGGATTGCATCGTTTGTTACATTAGCGATAGTAGTCACAACTGAGTGTCATTACAATATATGTCACACATCTGTCACAAGTCTGTCACGTTTATGGATGGGCCCTGCTATTAAAATGATATAAGCCATGCTATGTTTTATTACATTGATACATCTGCGAATGTTGCATTATGACGAAGACGGATGTTTCTCTGTGTTGATTTAAAATTATGAATTTTATATTGACTATATTTGTCGTAATGCGCCCTATTATTATAGAGTGATAAATTAGACTGCGCCCTGTTAGTATAGAGTGATCAATTGTACCACGCCCTGTTATTATAGATTGATCAATTATACTGCGCCCTGTTAATATGGAGAGATCAGTTGTACTGCGTCCTGTTATTATGGAGAGATCAGTTGTACTGCGCCCTGTTATTATGGAGAGATCAGTTGTACTGCGTCCTGTTTTTATGAATAGATCAATTGTACCACGCCCTGTTGTTATAGAGTGATCAATTGTACTGCGCCCTGTTATTATAGAGTGATCAATTGTACTGCGCCCTGTTATTATAGAGTGATCAATTGTACTGCGCCCTGTTATTATAGAGTGATCAATTGTACTGCGCGCTATTATTATGGAGAGATCAATGATATTACTTCTTATTATTATAGAGATGTCAGTTAGAATGCACCGTGTTGCTATAGAGATAACAGCCGCATTGAGCCCTTGTAAGAGATAAAACGTCATATGGAAACATGTCTGCTAATAGATAAACCGTCATGTGAGAAGACTTACGTTATCACTGTTTGATTTAGATGTATCATCCACACATTGGTCTGAGCTGCTGCTGTTAGTGGTGTTACCGCTGGATGTGGTATTTTTGTCGTCAATGACCATACAGACGATGCCGACGCTGAGATTCACTCTCAGGGAGTATATGGCAAAAAAACCCAAGAAGCCAATGTATGCAAGAATCCATCTCTTGGCGAATATCACAGGCCCTGAATGAAAGAATAGTTGCACACAGATCACTCGTATGCACGAAGGTCGTGTTTACAAAGTCAAGTATTCATCTTTCTAGTAAAAAAAAATCACTTTTTTTCTCAAGGACTAACACCAAATATTCATTTTTTTCTGAAAAACAAGACTCACTTTTCTCTCAAGGACATAAACCGTATATTCATCTTTCTCTCATATGCATAGACTTACCATTGTCTTCTTTGATAGATTCTTTCTCAGACTGAACTTGTGATGACATTGTTCTGTTGTAGACCTAGCTGTTGTTTCAGTATATTCATCAATGTTTACATTCGCATCTGTCAGACAAGAGTAATCAAATTTATGGGAAGCTTATATTCACATCTAGGGAAGGTAAAAAAAAACAGCAAGGAAGGGAACTGGCCACCCCACCTAATAGTTGCTGCGGCTTAGTACATGAAGAGTTATCTTCATCCCCGACGGCAGATGCCATGGGACCTACCTTTACCTTATATTCACATCTGTCAGACAAGAGTAAACAAATTTATGGGAAGCTTATATTCACATCTGTCAGACAAGAGTTAACAAATTTATGGGAAACTTATATTCACATCTGTCAGACAAGAGTAAACAAATTTATGGGAAACTTATATTCACATCTGTCAGATAAGAGTTAAACACAATGATAGATAATTCATCATCAAATTCCGTGTCCGCAACGAAAGTTGGCTTCAATAGACCTCAAACATTCCCTGTCTCTTGTCTTGGTGGTGCACTCTGCTTGACTGTACCCTGTCCATCTTGTGATGTTACTCTCCTACGTGTTAGATAGTTAGTTAGTCGTTGGATCATCTTCATTGCACTCCGGGCAAGTCCATAGCTGCTCAGATCTTTCCTTAAGTGTATCCGCCATTACACGCTGACTCACGGTCCTAGTCCTTCGTTAATTGACCGTCATTCTTTCTCGCCCACGAAACCGCTCCTTTCTAGCGACACCAAATTTCGAACCAATCTCCCTTATTCTATTCATGGAACAAGAGTCATCGTCATTTGTAAAGTCATTTGTTTGTGCGTTTTCCCGTAGGGCATTCAAAATGTCTGCTCGATCCATCGCTCAACCAACAGCCGGAGTAGCAGCGTGGGCGGCCAACCTATCCGCTCTCTCATTACCCCGGACTACCGCATTCCCGACACAAAAATAAATGTTACTATACGCACACAGGAATTATTCACTGCATTCAACCACTTTTCCCGAACGTACCCCTCCTGAACTTTTGCAATCATGCTCATCAATTTTGTTGTCGCATTTCACAGTGATTATCAACAATAGAAGACCTACCAGCAAAATCAAAACGCAGTAGAACTTTCTTGCTCTTGCGACCATCCAATTGTACCCTGGCTCTTCTATTTTTTTTCAATAGGACTTGTATCTTTTGCGTGCCCCCTGTATATGGTCTTATTAGAAGCATGTAGTATGCATCTATTAAATTCACGCACTACTCTATTGATGTCTTTGTTCACGTTTATGTACTTAGCTAGAACACTGGTTAAATGCTGGTACATTTTTCAGTCTTTCGTCTTATAGTTCTACCTAGTGAGTGTGCTGCTGACCTTGATAAGTTCACTGTGGATTTCTACAAATACTGGTATGTAGTTACTACCTCCAAGCTACTTTCCAACGGCTCGTGTGATGTTCAATTCAATGCCTGGTAAGTGGAATGCGAGGTATATTGTAGAGGTGGTGTGCCATGCTCTCGAGTAGAGGATTTGTGGGTCTGTTGGCTGGTTAATAAGTATGAGCTTATTTTTATAATGCCAGCTCTCACGTTCCTCACTTCTCTTGTTCATGTAATCGTAGCCCCAGCTCTGAGAGTGACTGTTAGTCACCACATACAATAAGTCTCACTTTTTATGAGATTGTGTCTAGTTCCAATGGTCTATCATTTGGGCAGTAGTAGTTCAGGAGATGAAATTCTGTACTGTCTGTTTTAGGTGGAGCATCTGGTATTCTGTCCCTCTATATACACTTCCAGCTCACATCCATTTATATTAGTTTTAACAAGTGTCAGAATTCCACCTTTTCGTGAATACAGCAAACATTAACTTATTCTTCACATAGAATATTTTCAAGCTCCTAGTTTTTCATGTATCCATCTCTTTTGCTTTTGACACCCCCAGCATTCTAGTGAATTATTTTACTGGTCGTTGGTTTGTTTGGACAGTAGCTCAGTCCCTTTGTCTCCTGGCTCCTCAGGACAATGGAGATAGACCTCCAGTAATTAGAGTTATTTTTTTTTTGAGGTATAGGGCCCGGCACCATCCCTGCCTGAACGTCAGTCTCAGGGCAGGCACCATAACTATTATTGGATATAGACATGTTGGCATTGTGTTTTACACGTGGCATCCTGATGAATTGTGCGCCTTTTGGCTGGTTGCCTTCGTCTTCAGCATCTTGCTTACTTTTGCAGGACTGTAGTCCTCCGCAAGTGGGACTGTTCGACCAGTCGTAGTTTCCAGCTCCTGATTGCTGAATTACGCCACACCACCCCTTCAAGGTGCTGGTCTCGATGGGGAAAACATAACGAATGAAGTCCTAATTGATTCTGTATATAGGTTTTCTATACTGCAGGCGGTCATGGCTTCGTGTTCACGGAGTCACGTATTCGAATCCTGCTCTTGACGTCTGGTTTATAAAGTGCATTTATTATGAATACCTGGGATATCATCACTTAAAACTATGAGTAACGTACTATATGTGGTACTCTCGGCAGGCGACGTGCCGTTTCGCTGAAGGGAACTGGATAAATATTGGGTAACCAGAATAGAATGAAGTCAATCCTTTACGATTTTGGATTTGTATTCCCTACTACAGTATAGCAGGCACCACGTCAATGATAATACATTAATTAATAATAGTTATTTCCTACTACAGTACTGCAAGAACAACGTCAATGGTCACTTTATTCCCTACTACAGTACAGCAGGAACCACATCAATGATTTCCTCACTACAGTACAGCAGGAATCACATCAATTATCACTGTATTTCCTACTACAGTACAGTACAGTAGTCTCTTGGCAATATTTAATATCGGATGGCAAGTGTTCAAATGAGATCAAGAACAGGATAGCACAGGCCAAATCAATATTTCTAAAAATATATTATATGCAATTGAGTAATATTAATGCATACACTAGTTCGAGTGCTAGGATATTATATTGAGCAAATCCTTCTTTATGAAATCAAAGCATGGACAGTAAGCACAAGTGTCCAAGATAAGCTGGACGCAACTGAGATGTTTTGTTTAAAAAGAATGATATAAATTCCATGGACAGCCAAGAAAACTAATCTGGAGGTTCTCAGAGATGATGGAGTAAAGCGACAAATTATAGCAAGAATTAGATACAGGCAATCAAGAATTTTAGGGCGTGTGATGAGAACATTAAAACTTGAACATTTAGTAACAACCAGAAAGGTCAAGGAGAGAAGATATAGAGGAAGACAAAAATAGAAATTTCTGGATGGATTGTCACTGTGGCACAAAAATAATTCACCAACTGAACATATTAACAACACAACAGACGGAGATTTGTGGAGAAGCATATGATCAACTAAGCCACTCTGCATAGCACTTGATTGATTGACAGTACAACAGGAATCACGTCAATGATCACTGTATTTTTATAATAATATAATTTGTATCCATATGAACTTTTTTTCAACAATACTAGAACTGGAACCAGGTAAACGTTCACAATCTTCCTACAATAGTAGAACTAGAACAATGTTAACTATAGTCCGTTCCATAATTCAAATTCTCAGTTGGAATAAACCAAAACTACTTGTTAAATCAATATATAAATAACCAAATGGTCAGAGGGTGTCCGACAAAGTGGATGGTGCCGCAGTAACCTAATGGTCAAGCAAAATTTTGTTTGACTATTTGTTAAATCAAAAAGCTCTTTTGGATC
Source organism: Meghimatium bilineatum (assembly GCA_034231615.1). Classification (NCBI taxonomy): domain Eukaryota; kingdom Metazoa; phylum Mollusca; class Gastropoda; order Stylommatophora; family Philomycidae; genus Meghimatium; species Meghimatium bilineatum. The sequence continues at coordinate 21,931,182 of CM067300.1, forward strand.
CAATTTAATATTCTCCGTGACCATATAAAAACTATTATTTACCCCTCAAAAATGTAACTATAGTAAAACATTTTCTCTATAAATTATACATTTATAAAGGTTTAGTGAATGTACGTATTGTACCGTTTTAAATTGTATTACACCCGAGTCTACCAATAGTCCATGTTGATAAATATAAGCCTTATTTGTTTCTTTTTTGTTTATTTCCAACTCTTCATATGCTGTGACGCATATGAATAATGAGTTTACCTTAGCTTGTGCATTAGGTATGTTGATTATCATCTTCGCACACCGGACACGTCCATAGGTGCTCCGATCTCAACTTCAGTAAATCTCTCAGGGTATAACGGATGAGGGTTCCGGTTCTATGTTGGTTCACTACTCTTTTGAAATCTTTGTTAAGGGTTCTCTTCGGGCCAAGCCCACCCTCACTCCCAATTCTTTTATTCTTGATATTGACTCATGCTTATTCATCTCAAAATCCTCTGATCGTGAGGACTCACGAAGAGCAGTGAGTATGTCTGCTCGGTTCATAGGCTGACCGTCTGTTGTGGGGACGAGACTAGCTCATTTGTCGGTACGTTCGTTTCCCTCCACGCCCGCATCATATGCATAAATATAAATATAATGACCAATTTAAAGCACGACAGAAATAGGAAGACGTAATGTTGACAGATTTTTATCTTGATGCCGATGAACTTTAATGAGATCAAGTCGACCTACTATTGTACGGAAACAACGATTTCCATTAGTGCGAATGTGTCGTTGTTTGTCGTTTATTTAGAGATTTCATTGTTATTTACAGACTTCGTGAATTTATGTGGCATGAATATCTTCGTACTTTTAATTGATCATTATAATGTGTTGTCAAGATTGTTGATAATGAAAAGCACAGAAATACAGTGGTATGCATATAGAAGAGACATTCTCAGGGCATTCAATATCAGCGTGTTGTATTTTTTGTTGGATGACATAAGTGTTTAATCTTAAAATAATAGCTAAACTTCAATTTACTCAAAGGCGTATCGCATGTTTAACGTGTTTCTATTGTTTTATAGTGTTCGATTGTGTGATGGCTAGCAGCGAAAGTGGAATGTGAATTTTGTTTAAGTAAAATGTACCACTAATGGTGAGCTACGCTCTTTTCAATCGACATACGTTACTCAAATTTGGTTATATCAGAGCTTTACAACCATAAAAAAATAGTAGAGCACGCAGTTTTGGTAATCCAGTCACCACGACGTCCGGAATTAATAAGGAATGGGAAAGGCCAATGGTCGAGTTTTATATTGTAATGTGGACATTTGTCTAATGTCAGGAAGGTCAAGGTATAAAGTAGAAAGAAATAAAAGATATGAGCAGGCTGACAAGAAAACAACAGATAATAGGTACTCACTGCAGCAAAACTCAAATTCATCAGGGGAAACTTGGAACAGGATAATGAAGCTGTGTTAATCACTGGAAACACACATAATAATACACATAAATCGACGCCTCGACCAAAAAAGTTTGTCAAGTACACATTCACAACATCATATGACAAGTAAGAACGGCACTACTGATGTTCATGTTCGCATGGCTGAGCTAAATATAGATATAACCCGAAAAATTAAACACTAGAACGTCAGCGGTGAAACGGCACGAACAGAAAATAGACAAAACACATCAAAATATCGACGAAATCAAACAAATCGAAACATGACAGAACAACGAGATATCGTCTGTAAGAATTTCTAGCATTTATATATATATATATATATATATATATATATAACCTTTCTTAAACTCGTGTTGGGTGCAGTATTTTAGAAACATGACTCAATTGCCGCAACATCAATATAATTGACACCCTGATAGCCAGTGGCATTGAAGGGATTAACACCAGGAATAGATGTCTGTTTGTTTTGAATCATTAAATTGTGCTTCTAAGAAAACCGGACTCGACATGCGCTTGATCGAGTTGTCCAAAGCGTTCTGTCTTAATTACTCCCACCTATCAGTGCTGTCCTTACACTCCCATACGAGTGTCCTATGTATTTATTTCTCTCTCTCTCACACACACACACACACTCACACACGAGAGAAAGTGTTCTTTGTCTTTCTCTCTATCTCTCTATTTCTCACACACACACGAGAGAAAGAGAGAGTTTTGTCTTTCTCTTTCTCACACACAAACTCACACAGACGAGAGAGTGTTTTTATGTCTTTCTTAGACACACACACGAGAGAGTATTCTAAGTCTTTCCTCTCTCAACACACGGGCGAGAGAGTTATATGTCTTTCTTTTTTCGCACAAAAACTCACACACACGAGAGAAATTGTTGTATTTATTTTCTCTCTCACACACACTCACACACGAGAGGGCGTTATTTGCCCTTTAGTCACAAATACGCCCACGAGAGAGAGAGAGAGAGAGAGAGAGAGAAAGAGTTCTATGTCTTCCTCGTTCTCTCACACGCACCCACACACATACACGAGAGAGAATTATATGTCGTTCTATTTCACACACACACCCATACGACGTGCGCGCGCGAGACAGAGAATGTTTTTCTATTTCTGATACACAAACTCATACACACGAGAAATAGTGTGTGTTTTATGTCTTTCTCTCACAAAAACACATGTTCACACACACACACACACACACACACGAGAGAAAGTTTGTTTGTGTTTTACGTCTTTCTCATACAAACACACATACGAGAGAGTGTTTTATGTCTTTCTCATACAAACACACATACGAGAGAGTGTTTTATGTCTTTCTCATACAAACACACATACGAGAGAGTGTTTTATGTCTTTCTCTCACACACACGCGCTATAGCACATTGATCACATTCAATCTCTGGAACACGCTCTAATAATCACAGTAAGACGTCGAGCTAGCATACATACCACTGCAGTAGGTGAAATATCACCTAAACCCCATGAAAGATACTGTTTAAATGATGTTTCAACAAAAACATGTTGATCTGTTTGAGGTAGATATCTCTACTGGCCCATGAACAGGGACAAATAACGAACTGATAAATGTTTTAGTAGGATCATAGATCGTTGTCTTCTCCATGTCTCCCTTTCTCTCTCTCTCTCAGTTTCTCTTTTTTCTTTCTAATTCTCGAACTTTCTTTTTCTGTATTTCTCTGTATTTTTCTTTTTTACTTTTTTTATTTACCTCTTTCTCTCTTTCTCTTATTATCTCTATTTTGTCGCTATTTTGTGTCAATTCCTTCCAATGTATGCGTGACTGTCTACTGATTTCACATCCATTAAGGATTGTCACAATTCTTCCCATGTCAGAGTGTCTCGTGTTTTTCCTCTCTCTTATGTTAGGCTGTCTCATTTTCTCTCTCTTGTGTTAGACTTTCACTTTCTCTCTATCTCATTTTAAACTGCCTCATTCTGTCTCTCTCATGATGTACTTTCTTATTTTCTCTATTTCATGTTAGTCTCCTTTTCTCGCTCTCTCATGTTGGACTTTCTCATTTTATCTATTTCATATAAGACTGTCTCATTTTCATTCTCTCATGATATACTTCTCATTTTCTCTCTCTATCTCATGCTTGAGTATCTCATTTGTTTTTGTTTCATGTGTTAGGCTGTCTTATTTTCTCTTCTTCAAGTTAGACTTTCATTTTCTCTCTTTCATGTTAGACTTTCATTTTCTTTCTCTCTCATGTTAGACTGTCTCATTTTCTTTCTCATCCATATGATACTGCTGATTTTATTTATCGCATGTTAGACTCACTTTCTCTCTCATGTCAGACTGATTTTCGCTCTTTCATGTAAAATTGTTTCATTTATCTTTCTCTATGTTAGAATTTCTCATTTTCTCTTCGTTATGTAAGAATGTCTTAACTCTTCTTTCTCATGTAAGATCGACTCTTTACTTTCTTATGTAAGACTGTCTTATCTTTACCTTCTCATGTACAATCGACTCTGTTGCATTTCTCATATAAGACTCCTGATCTTTAGTTTCTCATGTTAGACAGACTAAATTTCTCGTTCTATGTAAGATTGTCTGATCATCCCTTTCTTGTTTAATACCAACTCAATTTCTATTTCTCATGTAAGATTGTCTGATCATCCATTTCTTGTTTAATACCAACTCAATTTCTATTTCTCATGTAAGATTGTCTGATCATCCATTTCTTGTTTAATACCAACTCAATTTCTATTTCTCATGTAAGATTGTCTGATCATCCATTTCTTGTTTAATACCACCTCAATTTCTATTTCTAATGTAGAATTGATCATCACTGTTTTATTTAATTCAGACTCCGTTTCTCTTTCTCATGTAAGATTATCTAACCTATGTATGGCCTTTTGCAGACGGTCATTTAGCAATAAGAACAACTCTGGCCTACAGCCTGTTGTATTCCTGACAGATGCAAGATCAGTGCTTCAAGCTCTCCAGTCTGGAAAACTAACGAGACTTGCAAAAACTACTTAGTGAATTTTCTTACCAGTATAGTATAACCATACAGTTGATATCTCATTGTGAAATACCAGGAAATGAAAAAGCAGACCAGCTGGCTAAGGAAGGTGCTGCCGAAGACCAACCAGATATACATATCACCTACCATCAGAAAAAACAGATGATAAAATCAATAAGAAACCACAAACACCAACACAAGATGACTATCACATTATGAACAGATCAGAACAAGTTATAATTCTACGCCTCAGAACAGGACACAACCGACGCCGCAGTCGCATGTATACAAAGTTCAAGATTGGTCACACGGCCATCTGTACATGTGGACAGGCAGCACAGATTGTCAAACATATACTTCAAGAGTGTTCTGAGCATGAAACGTTGAGGCAGACATATTGGCCAGAGGAAACAACACTGGAATCAAAGCTCTATGAGACACTGTATGAACTACAAAAGACATAGAGTTTTATTCAGGAGACAGAATTGCAGATATAGACATGTTTCAAGTGAACGAAAGAAGAAGAAGAAGAAGCAATAAGAAGAAGCAATCCGTTTAATATTTGTTCAGGATGTGACCATATCATATCACAGCAACGGAAGATTTTTGTTTGCGCCTTTCTTTTTTTTTCTTCCATATCCTTAAACATATTATTTCTAGACAGTGCTGCTCTCGCCCGCAGGTTCTGCCTCCAGACATTCCGCGTTTCGGCAGTGTTTTCCCAATTTTTGGATTAGGCCTATATGTGGATAGCTGAGTGCGACCAACACTTCCATGTTGGTGATTTAGTCGTGCCATTTATTTTTTAAGATCTTACGGAGACATCTTAGATGAAAGATGTAAAGTCTTCTCTCATGTTTTATGTAGGTAGTCCATGTTTCAAATTCGTAGTATAGTGTACTCAGCATTTATGTTTGATAGATCTGTATCTCTGTTTTCAATTTTAGCTTTTAGTTTTCCAAGCTCGCTTTGACAGTCCGCCAAAAATGGTAGCCGCTTTTCCTGTACGTGCATTTATTTCATTTTCCAGGGAAACGGTTGATGTAATTATGGATCCTGGATAGAAAAAAAATTGTCGACTTACTTTATATGGGTGTTGCTTAAGGTGATGTTTATTGGTACTGCATATCCCCAACACATTGTCACAAATTTAGTAATGATTATTGTTATCAAAATTAACAACCAAATATGAGAATTTCATCCAATAATACAAGTAGTCAGAAAAGGGTGTATCCTATCACCTGATCTGCTTAACTTATAAAGTGAAATGATTTTTAGATCTATAGAAAATATGCCAGGAATAGCTGTTGGTGGATATAATGTGAACAACCTAAGATGTGCTAATTTGTTCTGGTAGCAAAGAGTGGAAAAGAACTACAATACTTGATTACAACTATAGAAGAAGAAAACGCAAACAAAAGTATCAGCTTGCGCACCAAGAAAACAGAAGTAATGGTTACATCTAAAACATCTAACCCTTCTAAATGCAACATCAAGGTCAACGGGAACATTCTTAAACAAGTAGACACATTTAAATATTTGGGCACAATTATTACTTCAGATGGTAGATGCGTCACTGAGATAATAACTCAGCACAGGCAAAAGCAGCATTCCAGAATATGAGGAACATCTTGTGTAATAATTAATTATCAATAGAAGTAAGAAAGAACATACTTAAATGTTACATAGAGCCCAAACTGTTATATGGTAGTGTATGGACAATTAGCAATATTGCAATAAAACATCTGGAGGCCACAGAGAAGTTGTTTTATACAAGAATATTGAAAATACGGACAGCTAAAAAGAGAAATATTATAAATCTACAACAGGTCAACTTAAATAGAGAACTTATTAACTGTATTAGAATACGACAGTCACAGTTCTGGGTCATGTGATGAAAAGATGTGGGTTGGAGAACATCATAACAACTGGAAAGATCGAGGGAACGAGAGACAGAAGAAGACAACGTGAGAAAATGGTGGATGGCTTGAAAGCCTGGCATGATGTAGAATCATCAGAAACTATGTTTAAATGTATAACAAACAGAAGACTGTTGAGAGACATGCTCGCCTACGCGGTCAGGCGTGGTATCAATGAATGGTCATAGAGAACAGCTCGCTAGCCTTTGCCATATTATCAATTTCAAGGTGAATTCCCTGTGTGCCACTATTGCAGCATCATCGGCGAAGAAATGTTCTCTGATGAGTATTTCTGATGTTGTCGTCTTCGCTCTGAGACTCGCTAAGTTAAAGATTGGTCCATCGTAACGGGAGCGGATGAAAACATCACCTGCTGCATCTGCAAGAGCATGTTTCAGAAGCACTGCGAATAAGATTCCGAAGAGAGTGGGGACTGGAACGCACTCCTGCTTTACTCCAGGTCTTTACTGCAAAACTATCAGACGTTTACCCCTCAATTTGTGCGCATGTCTTCATGACAGGGAACAACCAAGTCCAGTAATAGCTTTGGCGAACAACTAGTGTATTTTAGAATCCTACATAGAGTTGGTCTGCTAACAGTGTCAAAAACCTTACCTAGATCTACGAAAGCCATAAAGCCATAAAAAACCATTTCCCTGTTCACAACACTTTTCTTGTAGTTGAGGAAGGGTAAAGATCATAACGCTAGTGGATCTTGTGGCTCTGAAACTACACTGTGATTCTGGCAGGACACGCTGACAAGCAGTTGGAGTCGCTTTAGAAGGATACATGCAAAAAACTTCCCGGTGATGCTGAGAAGGGAAATGTCTCAGTAGTTGTTGCTGTCACCCTTGTTCTTGTAGAGAGTTACTATCTTTGCGTCCTGCATATCGTGGCGGAATTTCGCCTTCCTTCCAGCACGTTATAAGTAGTTGGTACAGGTGGGGGACCAGGACATCTCTGTTTTCCTTTAGGATTTCAGCGGGAATGTTATCTGCTCCTGTTTGCCGCTTGCTAGTTTATTTATAGCCTCAAAGAGGTCGGCCTCTGTAGGTTTATCATCCCAGCTCTGTCTTAACATGCTTATTCTCAAGTATGTTATCTAGTTGTGGGTTTGCAAGTCTGTCTTCGGAATACAGAGTTGAGTTGTGTTCGACCCATCTTTCAAGTTGTTTGGTTTTGTCTATTTTAGGATCCCCTGCTGTGAACTTTGGTTTGGCAATTTTTTTGAGATTTTTGGCCCCAGAGCTGCTTTGATGTTTTCGTACATAATTTTGGAGTTTCCCGTATAAGCAGCAGTTTGTATTTTAGTGCATAGATTCAATAAATATTTGTTTGCACATTTTCTTGATTCTTGCTGCAGTAGGTGTTTTGTGTGCTTGAGGTGGTCGTGTTCGCTTTTTGACGGGTACTTTCCGAATTCCCTTTTTCATTTCTTTAATGAAATGCTTCCTTTTTCATTTCTTTAATGGAATGCTTTCTTTTTCATTTCTATAAGTGTGAGGAAATAATAGTATGTAGCCTGTCAGACGGCTTGTTTGAACTAACACTAAACAGTATAGCTACGAACAAGTAGCAAGAACAAATACCTAGAAGAAGTTTGTTTGTACTAACACCAGACTGTGAACCCTCTGAAAATATGGACAAAAAGAGTAATGTTATAATTCTACAACTTGTCAATTGAGGCTACAGTGAGGCTACGAGGTAAAAAAATATATTAGATGCATATCATATTCAGGACGTAGCTATCAACCCAGCATTTTTTGGCTGTAATGATTATATATATATATATATATATATATATATATATATATATATATATATATATATATATATATATATATATATATATATATATATATATATATATATATATATATATATATGTGTTGTTTTACTATAGGTAGGCCCTATAGTACCTACCTATAATCAGCCGAAGTCTTGACCTGACATACGACACAAATATGTCCATGTTTGCTTTATGTTACTATCTCCTTAACACATTTGATTTTTCTGGTGACAAAAACCACCCAGAATATAACTATTTCAAACAAAGTTGGCCATGTTCAACAACATAGGCCTAATAGACTGAGTGTTTCATAAGATAAGAGTTGACACTTAGTCCATGCGTGTTTCTGTTTCCTTGACCTATGTCTTCCCACTTTGCTTGCTATCAATGTTTATCACCTGCGTGGATGTCATCTGGGTTTTTGTCACCTGTGTGGACGTCAGCTCAATTTGTGACAAGAAGTTCCCACCAAAGTGGATACCACAGTACTCGAATGAACCAATTTTTGAACAAACTATTCTTAACTGTGACAGGTGTTGAAAATGATGATATCTGCAGTGTGCTCGACTGTGACTAATGAGTTCTATGTGTGCTTGGAATTGTCTATCACACTCTGAGCATGTGTGGGAGGAGTCTGTGTCACATTGAGCAGCTCTTGCTTTTCTACTAGTGCGTTTTTGTTGCGCAATATTTTCTCAATTTCTTACTTTCATCTTCTATCAAATAATTTTCAATGAATTCCCAAAGAGATGTAGACCAGCAGATATTGCACCATTGTCCTTTTGTGACAGACCCCTAGGTGATGGGGAATGAAAGTTGTGCCATCATTGTGAATGGGTTAATAAGTAACAGAAGAAGGTGAGATAGTTGGCGCAGAAATTGGTGATGTGCCTATGGCAGGTCTTGGTAACCATGAAATACTAACGTACTGGAATGGCTTCTTGGTGAACTAAACATATATCTGTAAACCACCCTCATCCATTCATATCTTTACGGCCTTATATGAGTCCGGGAGTTGTATCCCTCAGTTTCACAGCTGAGAAGAACCTGTACTTTTGTCAGAAAGGCTGGGCTTGTCAAGAGCTACCTCTTTGTTTTCCGAAAGTCCTGATTAATATAGTATGAATGATGTCAAAACTAGAAGGATATAGTTTGTTTTGATTTGTTGTTTTTTTTTCAAAACAAACAGAAAATGAACAGAATACAAGATTTCTACAAAACAAAACAAAGAGAAAAATGAAAACACATGACTAGAGATCTGCAACTAAGAATAACCATTGTTTTTTACCAAAAAACTGTAGTGTACCAAATTTGTAGATTTGGTAAGTGGTAATTAAATGTTAATCATCACATTACTGTGAAAGTATTGTCTGTTGCTAAAAAATAATCGAGTCTTACATGCTATTTTTAGACGCCGGGGTTGTGTGAAAACAAATGTCTTAGCCTATCAATGTGTCCTCTCTACACGCAAGTCATTATTCATATGCTACTATAAATAATACACTCACTTCAGCCATCCCCGTTTTCCTCCATTACGATATCAAAACGATTCTTTTTTGTAACCTCATTTGGTGAGCAATATTGTGTTGTTGACAATTTTCTTTGAAAGCATGGTTCTTCTCATGAACGAGCTTTTCTCATAAACGAGCTCACTTCATGAACATACTCATCTAAAAAATGACCTATACTCATAAACGAGTTCTTCTAATGAATATGCTTTTCTAATGAAATTTGTCTTCTTATAAACGAGCTCTTTTCATGAATGAGCTATTTTGATGAATAGACTTAAAGAACATGTTCTTCTCATGAATACGTTTTTTCTAATGAACAAAGCCTTCTCACAAACATGTTCTAATGAGCATATTCTTCTAATGAACACGTTCTACTCATGAACAAATAATTCTAATCTACAAATTTTTGCAATGGACACAATTTTATTATAAACACGTTCTAATGAACATATTTTTCGTGTGCACGCATTCTTCTCATTATTGTGAACAATTTCTTCTAATGAACAAGTGTTTCTCATGAACAAGTTCTTCTAATGAACAAGTGTTTCTCATGAACAAGTTCTTCTAATGAACAAGTGTTTCTCATGAACAAGTTCTTCTAATGAACAAGTGTTTCTCATGAACAAGTTCTCCTAATAAACAAGTGTTTCTCATGAACAAGTTCTCCTAATGAACAAGTGTTTCTCATGAACAAGTTCTCCTAATGAACAAGTGTTTCTCATGAACAAGTTATCCTAATGAACAAGTGTTTCTCATGAACAAGTGTTTCTCATGAACAAGTTCTTCTAATAAACATATTCTTCTATTTAACAAGTTCTAATCACGAACAAGTTTTTAAAATGAACAAGTTTTTCTAGTGAACACATTCTTCTTATGCATAAGTTCTCATGAACAAGTTATTTTCATGAACAAGCTCTTCTTATGAAAAGATTCTTCTATTGAGAACGTTCTTCTCATGAACATGTTCATCTCATGAATACGTTTTTTTAATGAGCAGGTTCTTCTCATTAACAAGTTCTTCTCATTGAACATGTTTTTGTAATAAACAGGTTTTTTTAATGAACCCATTCTTCTCATTAATAAGTTTCTCATGAACAGTTCTTCTCATGAACAGGATATGCAATTAGACCAGTACTAGAATATGAATCAACAGCATGGACTTCTGCAGTCAACTCCCATCTACAAGCTCCGAATAAGGTACAAAATCAAGCACTTCGCCTTATCACAGATGCCATGAATACCTCTCCCATAAATGAAATGGAAAAAAATTACATCCATCACCCCCTTACTATACAGGCGAGACATTAAGACCATGGTCCATGCAGAAGATTACAAGAGCATGCCAGCATATGAAATGAGGGCCAGATACGGTGATCTAGCCAGTGGACGACTGAAGAGGAGCAGTTTTATACACCGATCCAAAAAACTAACCAGAGAATATAAGGAAGAACTATCAGACATAACAAGACAGATAACACCAACACTTTTTCCAGTTCCGTGGGAGCAATACCCAAATCTCACCATCAGAACTACTATAAACAACTACCACACTATGATGGAACTGAATAATCTCCAAAGGAAAACAATAGTAAGCATCATGATTGAAGATATGTACCCCAGAGAAGCAAGAATAAAAGGATATACCGACGGATCAGTAACCAGAGAAGTGAAGAATGGTGCTGGCATGTACATAAAATATCCAGAAAAAAAAATGAATCCACATGTTCACCAACTGTAATATTCTGCTTCAACTACTCTACAGAAGAATAGGCTTTAAACACGGCTGCAGAAATTATTAAAAACACAACAAGCCAATGTCAACAAGTGGTATTTCTTACTGATGATATGTCTGTCCTACAAGCCCTTGACAGCGATAAACTGCCAGACCTGAAGAAAGCCATGCGAGAAGTGAGCATCCAAAAAATGGTAATAACACAGTGTATACCATCCCACTGTGGCATACCAGGAAAAGAAGAGGCAGATAGGCTGGCAAAGGATGGAGCAGCACAGCAACAAAAAGACAAAGAAATCCCATACCAAGAAAAGAGGACCCTCATCAAAGCCATCAGGAAAGTTGACCACCCAAAAGACAGTTACCATTATCTCGACAGAGCAGGTTATTATCTTCCGCCTCAGAACACGTCACAACAGATTAAACAGCCACTTAAATAGACTAAGACTGTTTCTATCACCTCTACGCCCTTCTGGGCAGACAGCACATACCGCTGAACATATCCTGCAAGACTGCAATACACTAAACCAGTTAAGGAAGACTGGTCCACAGAGATGGATATCCACAGAAAGATGTATGGGAGCACTGAGAAGCTTTCAAATACAGCAGCATTAAGAAAACCGGACTTGCTGTGTAGACATGTCAAACTTCGAGCGAGAAGAAGAAAATGAACAAGCTCTTCTAATGAACAGGTTCTACTACTGAAAATGTTCGTTTCATCTCACTGGTACTACATAATTCTTCTGATTCATACCGGTTCCTCTCACGACCAGGTTCATATCATTAACAAGCTAGTTTTATCTCACACAGTTTACACATTTCCTCATGCTCCTACCTGTTCCGCAAACATTCTTCCGATAGATTATTTTTGTGAACAGTCAATTCTGTAACAATGTTCACTACTATTGGCCATATCTAATCGCCGCCATGACAACGCAACCGATTACATTCAACAACAAAAATCTGCCGACAAGATAATATATTGATACATGAGATATTTATCGCTTATTGGAGTATGAACTAGGTTATCTCGTTCTAATTGTTTCAAACTGAAAATATCCCAGTGTCAATATTAGTTCTTGGCGATGTTTTTATTCTTCCAGTGTGTTTGTTGTTTTCGACTTGGAAGATTATTATTATTAATATCAACATCCAGACTGTACATGGTATCTAGCGTTGTGTGTTCGCTGATTGCACAAACATATCTTTTATAGATGACACGTTACATTTATAGACCACATGTTACATTTATAGACCACATGTTACATTTATAGATCACATGTTACATTTATAGACCACATGTGATTGCTATGAACTAGTTCCATTCATGAAAGACACGTTTCTGTCATGCTAATGATATCAATACAGGTTCCATGTCTTGATATACACACATACACACGTTACATTGATAATATAAGATCAAATAACTAGTCCAGGGGTGGGCAAACTTTTTGTCCAGAGGGCCACATTGAAAATTGTACAGCTGTTGGAGGGTGCATATAATATTATGTATATTTTTGTTTACAATGCTCGGTTACAATTCTATCAATATTACTATTTAAATTATGTTAAATTGGGGTGAAAATAGTGTATATTTAATATATAAGAAAGTCGAATTAAAATTCCAATGGATTTCTGCGTAATATTAATGGAAAAAAATCATTTGTGACGATCGTTCATTTATTTAAAAATGTGTTTGCGGACCGCATAATATCAAATGGTGGGTCGCATGCGGCCCGCGGGCCGTAGATTTCCCACCCCTGATTACTAGTCCATTTGTCATTCTCTTTCTGCGTCTTTGCGTGGTCGCGGAGACCTCGTTTCCCCACCTTCACTACAGAAAACTATTGTGCAGCAAAGGAAAACGCCTAGGTATTGCAAAATTTCAAATATATAAATTAGTCACAGTGGCCAAGACTACAAGGACACATTGTATTGTCCCATGCAAACGTTTCTTTATATTCTAGAGATGAAAGATATTGTGTGATATTATTGTTCATAGATGTACGATATCAAGTGGTTTTATCGAAGCAAGATGAAAGATATTATGATTATAATGTGAAAAGATGAAAGATACTTTGTGATTTTATTGTGGAGAGATGAAAGATATTGTGTGATTTTATTGTGTAGAGATGAAAGATATTGTGTGATTTTATTGTGTAGAGATGAAAGATATTATGTGATTTTATTGTGTAGAGATGAAAGATATTATGTGATTTTATTGTGTAGAGATTAAAGATGTGTGATTTTATTGTGTAGAGATGAAAGATATTGTGTGATATTTTTGTTCAGAAATACAGTCATACAATATTTTGCATCTCTTCACAACAAAATCACACAAAATCTTTAATCTCTCCAAAATACAACCACATAAAATCTTTCATCTCTTTACAATACAATCACACACTTTCTTTCATTATGCAACAAGAAAGTCACATGATAAAGTTCATCGTACCACGAAACAATCACACAATATCTTTTAAATTGTCACGATACAATCACACAATACATTTCATCTTACAACAATAGGATCACACAATATCTTTTATCTCTTCACAATAAAATCATACAACATATTTAATTCGCCTGTGTGTTGACGGGGCCCGAGATGTTAGCAAAGAATGGCAACACAGATTACTTCAAACATGTCGTAAGAGGCGATTAAGGAGGTTATGGCGTGGCGTTGGCTGTCCCACGCCATATATGGTTAAATTAACCCAATGTCTTGCTGAAATCGGATGTGTCAGACCGAGGGACGTATATATCGTAGAATGCTGTAAACCATGACACAACGCATTACGTTCTCCAGACTATATCCTGCTACATTTGCAGGAGTTTGAAAACGAATGCAGAAGAGAAACTTTTTTCATCTCTACAATATAATCATACAACATCATTCATCTGTACACAATAAAATCACACAATATCTTCCATCTCTCCATAATAAAATCACACAATATCTTCCATCTCTCAATAATAAAATCATACCTTTCATCTTAATTCTTGATTAGGAACAAACTCCTCAGCACTGAGGACATTTACATATATGCTCTGTTTGCTGTTCTGTCAGCCATCTAAAAGTGTACAAGCTCAGTGCCCCAGTCAGTTGTTGATTGCGCGTTCTTCTGATCTCTCCGAAGAGGGAGCACTTTCTCACGTCGTCTCTAGCCTCTCTCATTTCTACCATTCTTATGTACCTTTTCTCGTTCGACCTCGTCCTCGTCTTTTCGTATGATATCCATGACTGCTCTAATCAATTGATATGTCTCTTTGTCTTATCTCAGTACTATTCATCAAGGCTTTATCAGCCAACACATCTGCTATTTCGTTTCCCCTGACCCCAGCATGACCTAGACAGTAGATCCATATAATAACCTGCGCGTAGTTGATAAGATTGACTCACTCAGTTCTAATCATATACTTTTTTTAATCTTTGCAGCATACTTTGAGTCCCATAGATTCACTGAGTCTGTTGGTAATTGCGTCGTCAGTCTAGTGAGAGCTACTGTCACAGTTGACACATGTCTACTTCTACCATTATCCGTCTTCAAGAACTCGTGTTTACTCTCAATTCCTTCGAGTTCGATGGGCACTTCTTTGACCAAATCAGTGGGGCCCAGCTATGCCTCCTTGTTCATGGGCCACTTTGAGCACCAGGTATGGGAATCCTATGGGGGGGGGGCCTTCCCATCGGTGTTACTTAGGTACATCTATGATGTGATCGGCATCACTGACATGTCTTAGGCTGACATGGCACGCTTCATACAATTCATTGACAATTTTCCCACCGGCCATCAAGCTTACATCGGAAATCTCCACCTCCCATGTGAAATTCTTGGACATATCCATCACTATTCATCCCCTCTGTCTTAGCACATCGGTACACTACAAACCGACTGATGCTCATAGCTTTCTTCTATACACCTCTTCTCATTCCTCTGCCTGTCACGATTCCTTTCCATTCTCCCAGCTTCTTCGTCTTCGTCGCTTGTGCAGTTGCGAGGACGACTTCATCGAGAAGGCCTACAAGATGATAGCTTTCTTCCGCTGTCACCTGTACTACGCCTTACTTCGTCACCTTCTCCATTCTGACCCTGAGACGCGGGAGGTGTTCTGTAACCCCCTCTTTTTGCTTACAGCCTGACACGAACCTCAGGGATCTACAGGTCCGGAGTCACCTCCAGCCTAACGTCCCTAATCATTTTGGCACCATCAGATGCAAACGCAGCAAATGCTACACTTGTGCCTATGTCACCCAGATCCGGTCTGTCACATTCCCTAATGCCACCTTCACCATTGAGGAGAGCTTCACATGCGTGTCCTGCAACGTCATATATGCCATCATATGCAAGCGTTGCGCCATGACATATATAGGTGAAACTGGAAGGAGGCTCGCAGACCGATTCTGCGAACATCTGTATAGCATAAAAAACCATTCGGGTTTGCATGTTGACGTCCATTTCAATGGCACGGGCCATCGGGGCGCCCAGGACATTCAGGTTACGGCCATAAGTCGTGCTTCTCTGACCACCCGGCCCGTCTGGCGCTTGAGAACCGCTACATTTACCAATATGGCACTCTTAAACCCGACTGCATTAATGAGCGCCTGTCTCATGTATGACTTTAGTCGATCCATAGTTTCTGTTTGTTTCGTGTCACATGTTTGTTCTCATTGTTATATTTTCCTTGTCCGGTGTCATTTCACCTCTTCCGGTCAATCCATACTACTCATACCATTATGACCGTCGATGTCATTACTTTTCTCTTTCTGTTATATGTTTTAATTTTGTTTCAATTGTTTGTCTTGATAAAGACTTTTTGGTCGAAACGTCGACTTGTGTGTGTCATTATGTGTGTTATATAGTAGTAGAAAAACTTTATTACCCTATTCCTGGATCTACCTGTTGGATTTCAGTTTTCCGCAGTAAGTACAAGTTATCGATTTTCCTTATTTAGAACACAGTTTTTATTCAAAATTGGACGGGATATGATAACAGATAACAAATTATTACCCAATACAACATGGATAGCAATACAATAAGGACCACACCATCACAAATTTAAACTATGAATATTCGAAGTTAAGTTAAAAAAGCTTGAGGGTACCAAACTCAAAAAAAAAATCAAGCGCGTACCTAGATCTGTCATTTGTCATAAAGGGGTAGAAGAGATCTGGAAACGGTCTTTCTGCCTCATTTATATTTGTTTCCGTGATTTCTTTTACTTCTATAATTCAAATATATGCATGATCGATCTCTGGTTTTGTATCCACTGTGTCTATATCATCATCAAGTGCTATGACAAATCACATAGACGAACATGGATCTCCGCAACTGTCTATTTGAAGTATCTTTTATCAGGATCGTTGTTAACTCTCTACCATGCTGTGCTGTCAGACATTTAGTATTTTCTTTTGCTGATATTCACAATTTTTCTTGCTTTTAATAAACCCATTGTTACTATGTTTTCCAGATCACCTTATCTCATTATGTGACCAAAAAATATAGAATATCTTCCATCACATCTGCGTTGCCTCTATCTTCCCACTATAATGTTTATTTTTTTTGTACAAGGCTTGCTTCTATATTACAAGATCGATGTTACGTAGCTTTGAATAACTCTCTTCCTCACATGTAAACAAAACTATCAATTTTTTCCCTAAATATGAAATGCGAAATCATTTAATCATCGTCTACACCTTACATCTGAACGATACAAAATGTAAACAGCGTCTACAAGACCATATATCTCAGACATACAAAATACAAGAATCGTCTACAGCTACACCATAGTAGGCATACACTGAGGCATACACATAAGTTTGGAGTTTTTCTAAGAAAATATTACCTATTTAGTAACTCTTAATATCTACCTGCCTCTAAGCCCTCCGAACAAAAGTGGAGGGATAGCCTCGCCATTGATACTATTGGCTACTGATTATTCAAAATTATGTATGCATACTAAATATCATTTTATCATGTGAATGTGTAGACATTGCGATATGAATTTAATCAAACTATACTGACTACACTGACAGCACTTGAAAATCCCCAAAACAAATTCAGGCTTCTTAAATTACAAAGATAATTTTCACTGGTTAAACCCAAATACCTAGTTTTGATCTTCTTATGGTTTGAGTAACAAAAAAATTACAATGTTTCCTTTTATTTGAATTACATGGCATAATAGTTGATACAAATACAATTCAGTTTTCCCAAAAATTGGATCTTCAGACAAAATTTCTAATCCAGATATTTCTAATCTCATCTGTAAATTATCCATGACTATATCTCATTTAACTTTTAATTTCTTCAATATCGTTATTTTTATCTATCTAAATCCCCATCAAGGTTAGCACCTTGAAGTGTAAATTTGTGGGAGGGGGGGGGCTTAGTCCAGGGAGCAGAGGTTGAAAACTATGGCTGTTCGAGCCATCCCTTACATTGAACAGGTCCACAGTCCTGTCCAAGCAGGCACATGTGCTTGCATGTCCGGATTCTGAATCTCTATAGAATCCACTCCTAGCTAATTGAGGTTCATCTAGTCTACCTTGTGGAGCCAGGAGGCAGACGAGAAAAGCGACTCACCGACGAGATAGAACGACAATTCCTCTAAGCATCATGCACTGGAATGCAGAGGAAGTTAGCAGCAACAACTTTAAAAAAAAACAGATTAAAAAACACATTGCACCCGAAAGAATTTAGTGTTTTCTGCATACTTACCTCAATGACAAATCAACTTTCAAGATACAAGGGTACAAACGTTTTAGAGTTCGCAGGAAAGATGGGGGAAAGGTGGCATACTAACACTGGTCAAGAATAACATCAATGGCACAGAAACCAAAACACACAATGAAGATGCTGAATACCAGATAATTTAAAAACAATATAACAACTCCCTTGAATTCCACATATTAAACTTCTACTGCCAGAAGACATCCCATTAAACATGGCCAGTATTAATGTCCCCAACAAACACTTCTTGGAAGTCGGAGACTTTAACAGCCACTCCCAAAAGCTGGGTACACAATAATTTAGTTAGAAATTTAGAGGAGATACACAATTGGCAAGATGACAACAACCCAATCCCTCTGAATAATCAAAAAAATTCACCAAACTCTAATCAAGAAGCCTTTGGGAGCCGCGTAAGCGCAGTGGTTAACATCTGAAATGTTTTTCAGATTACAACGGCTCCCGGGTCGACCCAGCCTTAAATGGGTACCGGATTAATCCGGGAAGTAAAGACTGCGAGGAAGAGGAGATGGCTACCGCCTTCATTTGCAGAGCCTCTGAAATGTGAGATCGCTAACATCTCACACCCCTGCGTCATTAATAAATGATATGGGTTACTTTACTTTACTCAAGAAGACGACATTGCACCTCCACACCAGACTAGGCATTTTGCACCCCAGAATTAGCTGGAATAATTTTTTTTTTTAAACAACTCAATGACAGGACTTATCGTCCAATAATCATACAAGTGAACAAAACAATAATTACAAGACCACTAAGCCAAGATGGAACTATAAGAAAGCAAACTTCATGTGCATAAACACAGAGAAAACCTACTCACAAGATACATACAAGTAACAGGCAGCGATATCAACACAACTGTCATGGAATTTAATACAGGAATATTTAGTCACTAAGGAAACAATATGGGCTTCCAAAAACATCTAATCAGCTTGCGTAGAAGTAGTTACGCGGGCAGTCAATGTGCAATTAGAACGAGTCTTGGGCTTTCAAGTAAATTCCACATACACTCTGACGTGCGGCAAGGATATGTTCTATCTCTCTTGTTGTTCATCACATATATCGATTGCATATGTAAAATTGCCAACACAAATGAATAAAACAACATCCTGAACAAATTTTTTAAAACGATCAAGCAATAATATCAACAACAACAAAACTGCAACAACATATAAAAAGACTTCACACAACATGTAGGGTCTTTAACATGAAGATAGACACACACAAAAACTGAGGTAATGTCAATCGCAAAAACAGAAAGAAACACCACCATTCTAATCGATATTCAACAACTTAAACAGGTGAAAGAATTCACCAATCTTGGAAGCATATCATCGAATTGGAAAAATACAATCCAAAATAGATGCAACATTTCATATCGGATCTGGGGCAGATGTCTCCTATTTTCAAAAACAAATATGTGAGCATGAACACCAAAACTGCACTATATAAAACGATAATTATACCACCACTATGCTATCAATGTAAAACGTGGACACTAACAACATAATCCAAAAGAAAACATGCTATAACAGCAATAACTTGTCGACGTAGGATCCTCGGAGTAACAATAAGAGACAGAATGAGGAACGAAAACATCAGAAGATTAACAAACACAATGCCAATTCTGGATTACACCAGAAGACAACAGCTTAAGTGATTTTCGCATGCTTTCAGACTACCATGAGACAGTGCCGCTCAAAAAGCATTACTATACAGATACGATATATACAAAGTCAGGAGCAGACCTTGCAAACGATGGATTACATAAATAAAATATCCGAGTCAACGCAAACAAATATATATGAAGAGTACAAAAGGCCATATTCGGAGAACTCTTCTACCCAAGACGCTGCACGGCATCAAGAGATATAAAGCAGGGGGGGGGGGAGAAAGGAAACAATACCAAGAGTAGCAAGGAAGAATTATGTAATAAATTGGACTAAGACACTCCAAAAACTATAGGAAGAACTGGTTGAAGCACGTAATAATTTGGCAGATACAACCATCCATCCCATCAGACTACCAAGGCGAAGTTCGCTTTTAAAAAAGATAGAAACAGAAGAAGCTGAAGGGAAATAACCCAAACAATAAATGGTTCTTGTATAGAACAGTCCCCCTATTTGATTTTTCCCTTGGCTATGTTTATCAGTATATATTTATCATTTATTAATTTAAAATAAATGTATTTAGGGTTAGGGTAAACACAATTAACCCGTAGCCTAACCATAAACCTAAAATATGAATATTTTAATTAATTATTGATTAATTGCACTGGTCAACACATCTTTACAAAAGTTATGTTACTGAAACGATATTAGTCATTTCTTATCAATTTTGAAGTGCTGAGCACAAATACGGCAGTCAAATATCAAAATTGGCTCTTTTTTTTAAATCTACAAAAATGAATGTTTGCACCACGAAAAGCTTGCCAATAGTAATAATGCAACGGTTAATACCTGTAAAAATTAAGTCATTGACCGCCCGGCGTTTGCCGGGGCCCGAAAGGGGAGCAAAGAATAGCAAAACTGTTTACCTTCCACGCATGTCGTAAAAGGCGACTAAGGAGGTTATGGAATAGAGTTAGCTGCCCCATCCCATATAGGGTCAGTGACCCAAAGCCACGCTGAAGTCGGATGTGTCAGGCCGAAAGGCGCAGATATCGCAGCAATGCTGTAAACTATGACACAACGCATCCCGTTCTTTGGACTACATCCTGCTAATCTGCAGGAGTTTGAGAACGAACGCAGAAGAAGAAGAAGAAGAAGTCATTGACTATTTCTTATATTTTTTCACCTGTCTCTTGTACAGCTGTTTAGGAGCATATCTGAAGAGTGTCCAGCAGTAGTCAGCCCACATTATAGGTGATTATTTTTCCTGGTATCTTTGTTCGTTGTTGAAATATCTTGATGAAAACGTTTGCCATGTTCATCACTAACCATGTCACAGTTCTCAGGAAAGAAATTCAGATGGGAATGAAGGATGTGGATCTTCAGAGACATATTGAAGCCAAGTATCTGATACTGTGTCAATTGTACTTACGTACGTTTCACGCAGTTATCTTGCATTGATACTTTATCAGCATGTTTTCTACTAGTTCCTTGTTGTTTTCTGACCTATAATTACCGAGAAAGTTTTGAAACTAGACGAAAAGCATCCCATGTTTGTTTCGCATCACCCTGCAGCAAATTGTCGAACATGCCATCTTTTAAGAGTTTCGAATATGACGACCCATAAAACCTCCCTCTTTAATGTTTGCTTCACTGTGTCAATGGAATTTTTCATTCAGATATATGAAAGCTGGTGAAATCTGGTCCATGGCTTTCACGAAATTCTTCATCAAACTTAGTTTGATATGAAGGGGTGGTAGTAGGATTTTGTGAGACTCGACCTGAGCTGGGTGCTGGATATTCTTCTCTCCAACTACTACATGTTGTCTGCAAATCTATTCCTTCCGCACGTAGTGCATTTCCCTTGCTAGTCTATCCGACTCACATAGAAAGCACATGCAATTTTTATATCCCTGCTGCAGCCCCATTAAAAGGGCAACTACCTTCAATCACCACATAGGTGTCAGCTGTACTTGTTATACTCAATATAATTCAGTATCTATTTTAAGTTATCGTATGTCTCTTCCATGTGGACGGCATGCGCTACTGGAATAGATGGGAAACGGTTTTTATTGTGCAACAGCACAGCCTTAAAACTCAGTTTCGACGAGTCTACAAATAGTCTCCTTTCCTGTGGGTCATGAGTTATTTTTAAGGCATTCATGAGGTCTACAATATCGGAACAGAATAGCAGATCACTTTCTTTTCTGAAGAAAGACTCCAACTGCTGGTGGCGCTTTTGGTATGAAATAAATGTGATATCTTTTTTTAAGAGATTCCATTGTTGAAGTCTTGAGCCGAATAATTCTGCATTGTTCTTGGATAAGTTCAAATTATGAAACAGGTCATTTAGTTCTTCCTGTGTTATTCTGTGTGGGGTTGATGATGCATAACAGTGAAAATCTGGATCACTGCATGCAGACGGACCAGGAGAAGAACAAGTCGGCTCACACTTCTTCTCTTCAGATGAATCAAGAGAATATTCTGCTGGAGCTTCTGGAATAGAAAGTCCCTCGCCATGTGGAACTGGTCTCAAAGCAGACGGAATGTTTGGTAGACTATTATCGACTTATTTTGCTTCGTTATTCCGCCGGAAAGAAGAGGAACCAAGCAGAAGTAACAGTCAATTATGTGGTTACGTGGTTCTCTTCACACCATGGATAATGCAAGCGATATTAATAGTCTTTTGTCATTCAACCACTGTGAAAGCTGAGTTGTACATGTAGAACAGTATATGTGCCCAAGGCTTGTCTTGGAGACCATCCTTGCACCTGAAGTAAAGATGATATGCCATCTTCACAAGAGAACTGAGACATTTCTTCTGTTTGGCAAATGTCGCTTCTCCACAGATATAACAGAAATGTTCAACGAAATTATCGCACTGTCGAGGTATTACTTCTTCTTCTGCGTTCAGCATCTGTGGTCATGCTATATTGCCAGGCCTGTCGTCAAGACGAAGTCCACAGTCTTATCCAGGTCAGAGCGGCTGCCCCTAGCTTTTGCTTCAAGTCTGTATCCTCTGGCCAGGTCTGCTGTCTCTGCTCTTTGTATGTTGGGCAGTCCTGAAGTATGTGTTCCGGGGTCTGGTTCCGGATCCACATGGACATTCATCTGTGTATGAGATCCTCAAGCGGTAAAGGTGATCCAACAGTCTGCAGTGGCCTGTTCTAAGGCGAAATATTGTGGTCTGTTGATATCTTTGGAGGAGATGTATTGCATCATGTTCGTATTCCCCTTCCATTTGTTTCTTCCACTTTGCTGTGTAAGTCTATCAATGCAGACCCGAATTCGGGTGCTGAGATGTTATATCGAACCGATTCTTTTTTATGGATGTGAAGCTTGGACTATAAACAAGAAAATTCAAAGTGAATTGGAGGCTACAGAAATGTGGTTTCTGAGAAGAGTGATGAAAATACCATGGACAGCAAAGAAAACTAATGCAGAGGTTCTCATTGATGCTGGCGTAAAAAGATCAATCATATCAAACATTAGAGGCAGACAGTCAAGGTTTCTAGGGCATGTGCTAAGAAGAACACAGCTTGAACACTTAATAACCACTGGAAAGATCAAAGGGAGAAGAGATAGAGGTCAACAAAGAGAAAAGTTACTATATGGGCTTGTATCGTGGCACGGTAGAAGCTCACCAACCGAGCTTATTGACAACACAAGAGACAGAGAGTCGTGGAGAAACATGATCGCCTACGCCAGTCGGCATGGCACTTGATTGACTTTGCTGTGTATGTGTTGTGGATTATTGTTTTTGCTTCTCCGTAAGACAGTGGGTGTCTGTGTTGCTCCATTTCGCTTCCTGCTTTTGACAGAGCATCCGCTTTCTCATTTCCCATTTTTCCACAGTGTGCTGGTATCCACTGAAGGGCAATAGCTGATTTTTTTTTTTATCTGTCTTAGCTCATGTCTGATGTTGTGCAGAAGACGTTCGTTTCTGTTACTTGGTTTTTTATTTTGGCCCATTTCTTATATTTTTGTTTCTTTTCTTTTGTGACTTTGTTTACTTTGTTCATGTGTGGTATATCGGAGCGGGGGAAGGAGGGTGGCTGTTGTAACTAATAATTAGGAAATATTTCGTAAACAGCGTATACCCACTTTTTTTCCCCTATAGATCTATGTATCATGTGACGTATCCTCTCCAAAATTGTGTCTTCCCAATGAACTCCCTGAACCCTTCTCTGTCTTGTGCGATGTGGCTTGCATTTTTCAATGACATATTCGTGTTATCTTTAATGTCATCAGTCCATCGTCTTCTTGGTCTGCCTTTCCTCCTCCGGCCAGGTGTTCTGCCCTCCATTATTTGTCTTTCTAAACAATTGTGTCTCAACAATGACCAAACATGTGTAGTTTTCTTTTTGCTATTGTGTTTAGTAACCAAAACTCAGGA
Source organism: Meghimatium bilineatum (assembly GCA_034231615.1). Classification (NCBI taxonomy): domain Eukaryota; kingdom Metazoa; phylum Mollusca; class Gastropoda; order Stylommatophora; family Philomycidae; genus Meghimatium; species Meghimatium bilineatum. Next base: position 21,955,324 of record CM067300.1, read on the forward strand.
ATCTTCAATGTGTTTATAATATCTGAGTTTCTCTTTTTTTCCTTCGATGATATTCTAAGTATCTTTCTGTAGCATTTCATCTCAAAGGCGTTGATCCTCTTTTCGCTGTTTTACTTAGGATCCATATTTCAAAGCTGTATGTTGCAATCTGAAAAATAAAAATGCTTACCATTAACAGTTATTTATTATAAAGGCCTATTAGCAGCCTATAAGTACTTGGAAATACGGGTTAGTGTGTCATAGATTTTTCCGCTGTGGTTATAAATATCTGTATATTTATAGACTGGGACCTTACCACGTACACTCCAAAGTCAAGCAACGGATAAACAACATCTAAAGTTTAGGAAACAACATATTAGAATAGGAACATGGAATGTTAGAACACCACACCAGTCAGGAAAGCTAGAAAATTTAATATTAGAGGCAGAAGCATTAGATGTAGATATTCTAGGAATAGCAGAGACAAGATGGAAAGATGCTGGGTACACAAGAAAAGAAAATTTTAGTTTTATACATTCAGGAGGAGATTACCATGAACGAGGGGTAGGAATACTGATCAGGAAAGAAATAGAAAAATATATCAGCGGGTACTGGACATATAATGATAGAATGATGTTGCTAAAGATCAAAGCAAAACCATTTGATCTGGCCATTATACAAACATATGCACCAACTACAGATTACACTGAAGAAGAAATAGAACAGTACTACGAAGATCTACAACAACTACTCAAACCAGTAAAATCAACAGACATTTTAATAGTCATGGGAGACATGAATGCAAAAATAGGGAAAGGAAGACATAAGAACATTGTAGGGCAATTCCGACTAGGGACAAGAAATGACAGAGGAGAAAGACTTATACAGTTCTGTGAGGAGAACAATATGATCATATGCAATACATTCTTTGAACATGAAAATAGAAGATTATATACATGGAAAAACCCTGGAGACAGAAAGAGGAACCAAATAGATTACATTATGATTAACAATAGATTTAGAAATAGTGTCAAAAACATCAAAACATACCCTGGTGCAGATATCAACTCTGACCATAATCCAGTGCTGTGCAAAATAAATGTCAAACTTAAAGAGATAGTAAATAGAGGAGTCCAAGAACCACAGATAGACGCATCAGCACTAAAACAACCAGACATACAACAAAAATACCTTGTAGATGTAAGGAATAGATATGAACATCTAATGATAGAGTGCATGGAACAATACAGAAGGGAAAATCCAGAAGAGAAAATAGACAATAAATGGGAAAGCCTAAAGAAAAGTATTCAAACATCAAGTGAAAATTTACCAACAAGAAATACCAAGAACAAACAAACATGGATGACAGATGAAATATTAGAGAAAATGACAGAAAGAAAGAAAGATAAAGATACGCCAAAATACTCAATTATAGACAAGGAGATACGTAACATGTGCAGAACAGCGAAAAAAATGGCTAGAAACAAAATGCAGTGAAATAGAGGAGATGTCCATACAACAGAAGACAACATTAATGCATAAGGAGATAAGGATGATCACAAATAAGAAAAATCCTATAAATGGGGGTGGCTGCATTAAAGATAAAAATGGAAAAAAATAATATTTGATAAAACAGTAGCACTCACAAGATGGCAGATTATGTAACAGAACTGTTTGACGACCAACGGAACAAAAAACCAACAATACACAACAATGATCGACCAGCAATACTGAAATCAGAAGTAGAACATGCAATAAATTCAATAAAATGTGGAAATGCTGCAGGCTGGTGTAGATACTATCACAGAAATTTGCAATGACATATACGAAACAGGCCATATACCTAAAGACCTAACATCCTCAATATTCATACCACTACCTAAGAACGATGGGATGTGGACTGTACAGAATATAGAACAATAAGTCTAATGAGCCATCTAACTAAAATACTTCTCAAGATAATACATGAAAGATTTAAGAACAAGATAGACATGGAGGTCGGTGAAGAACAATTCGCTTTTAGGAAAAACAAAGGAACCAGAGAAGCTATACTGAGTATCCGGCTAGTGATAGATAAATATATATAAGTCCAAAAAAGTATCTATATTTGCTTCATAGACTACAGCAAGGCCTTTGACAGAGTCCAACATGAAAAATTAATCAAATGTCTTCAAGAAATAGGCATAGATGGAAAATACATCAGGCTGATTAGAAATATATATTGGGAACAAACTGCATCAATAAGATGTGAAAACAGCTACTCTCCATACATAGAAATAAGAAGAGGAGTAAGATAAGGATGCATTTTATCACCAAGCCTATTTAATATCTACACAGAGAATATCTTTAAAAATATCGAAGAAATACCAGGACTCAAGATAAATGGGAAAATAATAAACAACATTAGATATGCAGATGACACTGTTCTTTTGGCAGAAAGTGAACATGAACTACAAAGACTAATAGATCAAGTCAATAAATCAAGTAATGAATATGGACTGGATATAAACATTCAAAAAACAAAAACCATGATAATCAGCAAAGACACAGAAGAACAGGAGGTAAACATAAACATACAGGGAGAGAAACTACAACAAGTAAAACAGTATCAATATCTTGGACACATAGTCACAAATGATGGCAGATGTGAAACAGAAGTTAAAAGGAGAATAGGAATGGCTTCAATGACATGAGGAAATTAGTAATGTCTAAACAAATTACAAACAAGTTAAAAATGAGAATTGTAAAATGCTACATCTATTCCATATTAATGTATGGCTCAGAAACATGGACACTAAATAAACAATTAGAAGACCAAATTGATACCTTTGAGATGTGGGTATATAGAAGAATAGGGAGAACATATTGGAAAGAGAAGAAAACAAATAAAGAGGTGCTAAAGACACTTAATATAAAGAAAGAACTACTAAGAGAAATAAAGATCAGGCAAATAAAATACTTTGGACACATTAAAAGACATGACACCTTATTGAAGACCTTACTTGAGGGTAAAGTCAAAGGGAAGCGAGCAAGAGGTAGGCAGAGATACAAGTGGGAGAGTACCATTACACGATGGACAGGTTACAGTCTAGCAGAGTGTACCACCAAGACAAGAGACAGGAGATGTTGGAGATACGTTGCAGCCAACCTTCGTTGCGGAGACGGCACTTCATGATGATGATGATGATATTTATGCATTTTATCACGGCAGCTTAGTCACTAAGTAACTTAGTCACTAACTTTCATGGCAGCTTAGTCACTAAGTAACTTAGTCACTAACTTTCGATGCTAATTTAGTATCGAAATTTCTGGAAAACCCCACTAAGCCTTAGTGGGGTTTTCCAGAATTTTCGATACTAAATTAGTTTTTACATAGAAAAGAGTGAATGATTCAGGAAATATTTGCCATGCATGGCATACATGGATGGTATCAGTATTATTTAACTACATTAAGTTAACGTCTCGTAAAAGAGATGTACTTAGGCTAATTAGCAAAACATCTTGCAATGACTTGTGACTATAATTGATGTTACTAAGAGCCGTGCCGTTAGAGGTTCCGGGACCGAGTTGTGGGACTAGCGGGTTTTCCCAGAATTACAGAATTACTTGGCAATATGCCAATATGAATTACTTGCCCAGAATTATTTGGCAATACTATTGCCAATATGTAGTGTATCAGTACTTGTATTAAATGATGCAGCAGAAGAACGACAGATCCATTGTTCATTATGATTATATATAACATAAGGTAAGTAATATCACTTTACCCTTGATTTGTCATGGTGAAATGTCCAAAACAACCTAATCTGAATTTCATGAAGCTTATCTGAGTGAACGCGTGTCTTATTTCACCATCTTCACTGTCTTCAGATTAACCTAGCCTAATAAAATATTATATAAATTATATTATAATTATTAATTACATGTCGGCCCACATTTCTTATACATTTTATATTCTGAGAAAAGTTAGACCAATGAATTTGAATTTCCTTGAAATCAGTCGTTCCCCAAAAACCCCTTTCTTATAAATTTTATATTCTGAGAAAAGTTAGACCAATGAATTTGAATTTCCTTGAAATCAGTCGTTCCCCAAAAACCCCTTTCTTATAAATTTTATATTCAGAGAAAAGTTAGACCAATGAATTTGAATTTCCTTGAAATCAGTCGTTCCCCAAAAACCCCTTTCTTGTCCTCAATCAGTAGACCTAATTGTTATGGCAATGTGATTATTACATAATAAATATGTAGGACCTAACTAGTCCTAATTATTGTTAAGGATTATTATGAGAAGAACAAGACAGAAAATTAAAGAGGAAATAGCTGATGAACAATTTGGATTTGTTGAGTTAAAGATGAAGGGAAAGGAACACAAAATGTCATCATTGATACAATCATACATTGATTTTGATAATGATTATCACTTTAATTGAAAGATCACTGTTTGCTTTATTCACCAAGGACCAAAGCATTGGATAAAGTAAAACATGACCAGATTATCCAAATGTTAGAAGATATTAATATGGACAGTAAAGATCTTAGAATTGTGCGCAATATAGGCCCTATACTGCCAACTAGAAGCAGCTATGAAAGTGAATACCCGGTAATATACTGGGAAGTAAACACAAATAAAACAAGATGTACGCCAGGGATGTGTATTGTCATCAGATTTATTTTCTTTTTGCAGCCAGAATATCATGAGATCAATTAAGAATATGCCAGGCATTAAAACAGAAGGACAATATCAATAATCTACAATATGCTGATGATACTGTATTGATAGCAGAAAGCCAAGACCATCTCCAAGATCTTTTAAACAGGACGGTGATAGAAAGTGAACAAAAAGGTCTTAATTTAAATATAAAAAGACAGATAGAAAGTGAACAAAAAGGTCTTAATTTAAATATAAAAAGACAGAACAATTATAAAATGAAAAAATAGTATCCCGCCAAATAGCAAAATAGTATTAAATGAGAAAAACTTAAAACAATTGAATAGTTTCAAATATTTAGTAAACATTAATAAGTTCAGATGGTAAATGCAAGACCAAAATTATAAGCAGAATAGGACAAGCAATAGCAGCATTCCATAAATTAAAAATATCCTATGCAACAAGTCCAAATCGATGGATATTAGAAAACATGACCTCAAATGCTACATTGAATCAGTGCTGTTCCTATGGAAGTGAAGAATTGACAATAAATAAGACATCACAAAAATCATTGGAGGCAACAGAGATGTGGTTTATCCGAAGAATGTCGTTTTAACTTCTGTTTCACATCTGCCATCATTTGTGATTATGTGTCCAAGATATTGATAATATTCTTCTTGTAGTTTCCTTCTATTTTTATGTTTAGCGCCTGTTCTTCAATAACTTTACTGATTATCATGGTTTTAAAAAAATGTTTATATCAAGTCCATATTATTTACTTAATGTATCAGCTTGATCTATTAGTCTTTGTCGTTCATGTTCACTTTCTGCTAAATGAACAGTGTTACCTGCAAATCTCAAGTTGTTTATTATTTTCCCACTGATCTTGAGTCCTGACATTCCTTTTATATGTCTAAAGATATTCTCTGTGTGGAAGGCCACTGTGTAGTGTTTTTTACACTATTGTTTACACTATTGCCACTGTAGATATTCTCTGTGTATTAAAAGACTGGATGATAAAATACATCCTTGTCTTACCCCTCTTTTCATTTCTATGTGTGGTGAGTAGCTGTTTTCACACTTTATTAATACAGTTTATTCCCAATATATATTTCTAATTAGTCTGATGTCATTTCTATATTTCCATATATGTCTTTTCCATGGCTATTTCTTTAAGACATTCAATTAAATTTTCATATTGGACTGTCAAAGGCCATGCTGTAGTGTAGTCTATGAAGCAAATATGGATACTTTTTTGGACTTCTATGCCTATATATTTATCTATCAATAGCCGGATACTAAGTATAGCTTCTCTGGTTCCATTGTTTTTCCTAAATCCAAATTGCTGTTCATTGACTTTAATGTCTATTTTTTTTTAATTCTTTCATGTATTATCAGGAGTAGTATTTTGGATAGGCCTATGCGGCTCATTAAATCTCTATGTCCACCGAGCCGCTAATATCTACTTCTTTGAGACCCGATATACCGGCAAGCCGCTCAAAACGACATTTTTGTACTTATTTACCATCATGAATTATAAACATCACTACGAACGTAAAATTAAACGAACAGTTAATATTTCCGGAACTTCCGACAGGAAATAGGTCTATTTTCGAAAACGTGCCAGAGTCGAAAGTCATACATTGTGATTTTGGAAGTTTTTGTGAATTAAAAGGTGTGTTTACATTTTCATTTTGTCTAAAATTTTGCTATTTTATTTGTAATAATGGAATCTACGCCCCTTCGATGTTTGACAGCTAATCAAGCTTTGGAAATGTTCCAAAATACGCAGAATTCCGATGTTAGCTTGGATGACGATAGTGATTTGAGTGATGAAGAAGAGTTGTTGTTACAGTATGATGTAAGTTCTGACTCAGAGTTGAGTGATGATGAAGCTAAGTGGGCGTTTCCTCAACCATCAACTACTAGCACTGCTAGTACTAGTAGTACAGGAGCATCTAGTTCTAAAAAAAGGAAATATACTGCAAGCAGTAGGAAGCCTAACATTAATGACTCTAGATCTCATAATTGGAAATGGAATGAAGTGGACCCATCACCAGATACAAAAACCATAAATAATTTTACATTTGATCCAACATCAGGATTGAAGGCCACTTTAGATGAGACATCTTCAGCACTAGATTGTCTTAGTCAGCTGTTGACAGCAGATATCATTGATAATTTAATCATTTATATCAATGAATATGCAGAGTTTAGAATCAGAGAAAGGGAAAAAAGGCTGCTTCATCGACTGACGTCAAGATCTATATTCAAATCTTGGAAGCCTGTAACCCGAGATGAAATTTCTCGATTTTTAGCATTGTTGATTATTGTTGGCTTGGATAAGCGTCCACGAATAAGGGATTACTGGACAAAAACACCAGCATTTTGGTACACTCCATATATTTTTCAAATCTTTCCTAGTAGGGAGATATTTGAAGCTATTTATCATTCAATGCTCCATGTAGGTGATGTCGGATCACAGTCAAAAGAACCATTTCTGAAAGCTTTGGTCGCGAGATTCCAATCTTCCTTCTATCCATTTCAAGATTTATCCATTGATGAAATGGTAATTGGATTCAAAGGAAGATGGAAGCATAAGCAATATAATGCTTCCAAGCCACATAAGCATCACATAAAATCTTTTGGTCTATGTGATAGCGCGACAGGCTATACATGGGATATACTCCTGTATTTTGGAAAACTAACATCATATGCTCCTGAAGCAGATAAAGATGGCCTTCAAGCAGTGAAAGTTTTTGAAACTCTGTTGAAGAATATACAGAAAGGGCATACTGTGTATGCAGACAGATACTACACCGCCATGCCAGTCATAAGTTTCTTACTGGAAAGAAATATAAATTTTACAGGCACTGTAAATTCCGCCCATAAGGATTTCCCACCAAATTTAAAGACATTGAAGCTACAGCATAAACAGGCAAAGTGGTTTCTTGATGAGACCAAAAAGGTTATGTGCGTGGCATGGCGTGATAAGAAGGTAAAGAAACCATGCATCTTGGCTTCTACGGCAACATCAGCAGAAAATGTCCCAGACAAGGATAAGCCACTTGTTGTACATATGTACAACCAATCAATGAATGGTTGTGACAAAGCTGACCAAAATATTGCCTACTATGGCAGTTTTGAGCGCCGTTCAAAGAAATGGTGGAAAAAGATCTTTCTGTGGCTGCTTGAAATTGCACAGCACAATGCTTTCATCCTGTACAAGCTGTCGCATTCTGATGATAAGAAACACACATTCCGCGATTTCAAGTGCGAACTTGTGAAGCAGCTCACAGAAGGCATAGCACAACATACTGCTGAACCAGCTCAGCCAGTTCCCAATGTGCGCGTTAGCAATGTTGCCAGTGCTATGCATTTAGTAAAATATGTTGATAAGGACCGCAACTGTGTGTATTGCAGTACACCAGCAAAGAGGCTCCGCGTCAAATACATATGCAATACATGTAGTGACCAGCCTTATCTACATCCAAAAACATGCTTTTTAGAATATCACATGCGGTTGTAAATATTCAGACTTGTATATAAAATTATAATAACTTGTATATATGTATATATATATATATCTCCAAGGATATGTACATAAGCCAGGGACACTAAAATTTAAATTGATTAAAATTGCATATTTTGTATGCATTCTTAAAAATCAAGACATGGTGACATTTATAAGAAACAATGTACATATCAATACTCATGTGTATTTCAAAATTATTCTGGATATACGTGGATGTGTTTTATTTCAAAATAAATGGATTATGAGTCGGTTTTCTGAGATACGAGATTGGGTAAGTACACATTTTTATAGTTTTTTCACATATTTTTTTTAATTAATTTTTTTCATAACTAAAACAATCTAACCAACTAACAAACTAACTCAACCTATTCTTACTACTTATCCATTTCTAAACATTTGGATATCAGAATTGTTCATGTGGACAGAATGATGAGGGATAAAATTGAAAATATACAAATACTATCAGAAATATACCAAAAATAAACAAATAATATCATATTTTGCTGATGTCAGGTCAAGGTGACATTTATAAGTAATTATGTATATATAAATATCCATGTGTATTTCAAAATGGTTCAGGGTGTTTGTGGATGTGTTTTATTTCAAAATAAATGGATTATGCGTCAGCTTTCTAGGTTAGAAGCTTGGGTATGTACACATTTTAATGGTTTTTTTCACACATTATATTGTTTTTTGTAAATAAAATTTTTCATAACTAACAAAATATTTTGTTTAAGTAAATAAATTCAACTGATTCTTATTACCTATCCATTTCTGAACATTTGGATGTCAGAATTGGTCATGTGAACAGAATAGTAAGGGAGAAAATGGAAAAATACAAACACTATCAAAATGTACTAAAAATATGAACAAAATTGCTCCGGCATAGCAGGAAAACCTTGGAAAATCTTACGGAGACAAAGAGTTAAACTTATTTTTCTGTAGACATATTCTGTATAATACACAGCCCTGAGCTTCTTAGATAGTGGTATGAATATTTTAGAACTTTAGGATAGTTTCCACATCAAATTCACCTAGAGTTTTTATTATGTCTACTGTCATGTTGTCGGAGCCTGCAACCTGTCCACATTTTATTGTTTTTATTGCATTTTTTACTTCTGATTTTAGCATTGCTGGTCCATCGTTTTTTTTGTATTGTATGTATTTTGTTCCATGGTCATGAAACAGGTCTGTCACATTATCTGCCTATCTTATAAGTACTCTGTTTTATCAAATACTTGTATTATTTTTCCACATTTATCTTTTATGCAGTGACCCACATTTAAAAGATTTTTCTTATTTGTGGTCTGTCTTATCTACTTATGAATTTCTTGTGTCTGCTGTTGTAGGGGACATCACTATTTCTCATCATTTTGTTTCTAGCCATTGCTCTTTTGCTACTCTACACATGTTATGTATCTCTTTGTCTTAAGTTAATATTTTTGATTATTTTTAGCATTTTTTCTTTCTGAAATTTTCTCTAATATTTCATCCATCATCCATGTTTGTTCGTTCTCGACTTTTCTTATTGATAAATTTTCATTTGATATTTGAATGCTGTCCCATTTATTGTCTATTTTATCTTCTGGATTCTCCCATCTGTATTGTTCCATGCATTCTATCATTATATGTTGATATCTGTTCCTTACATTTACAAGATATTTCTGCTGTATATCTGGTTGTTTTAGTGCTGATGTGTCTACCTGTGGATCTTGAATTCTTCTATGCTATATTTTTTATTTAAAGTTAAACATGTATTTTGCACAGCACTGGACTATGGTCAGAGTTGATATCAGCACCTGGATAAATTTTAGTGTTCTTGAGACTATTTCTAAATAGGACCTATGCTGTTGATCATAATATAATCTATTTGGTTCCTCTTTTTGTCTCCATGTCTTTTCCATGAATATAATCTTCTATTGTCATGTTCAAAGCATGTATTGCATATGGTCATGTTGTTCTCACAGAACTGTATAAATCTTTGTCGTTTCTTGTCCCTAGTCCAAATTGTCCTACAATGTTCTTGTGTCTTCCTTTTCCTCTTTTTACATTCATGTCTCCCATGATTATTAGAATATAAAGAAAAGTAAGTCTGTTGATCTTGCTGGTTTGAGTAGTTTTTGTAGGTCTTCATAGTAATTTTATATTAGTTCTTCAGTGTAGTCTGTAGTTGGTGCAAATGTTTGTACAATGGTTAGATCAAAAGGTTATGCTTTGCGCATTTTTCTATGTCTTTCTTGATCATTATTACTAGTATATATAGTATTACTCAGGTGAAATAAGATACTTCTAAACGAGAAACTAGGTTTGTGCTAAATTTTACTACCATGGGAAATGTGGGCAGGGTCCACTATAAATCCAACACCTGATATACCGGTATTTATCACTGGGATATCTTGTGTCCCTGTCCTTGCTTGTTTATGGTTTTGATTAAAAATAAATGAGATGACTATGTGAGTACTTCACAGTTGAAGTTTTGTTTTCATGGACATGTATGAAAGTTTCTTTAGGTTGTACATATTTCCATTCTCTGGACAATATCCTGCTGGAAATCTAATAGGACCATTGTTCTGCTACAAAGAGATCCAGTGGGAATTTGAGAATGAACACTTAAGAAGAAGAACCATAGTAAGAAGCACAAAAAATGTGGAGATACCGGATATTTTTGCATTTCCCCTGAAAAAAACACTGGTCATATGTATATGTATACATAGTCATTTGTATATTTATTACCAATGTCTGCAGTTTTTTCTTCATGTGTATTGAAAAAATGCCAGCTGAAGAAGAGGAATATGTTACATAAGTAGGTAGCATTGTCTCATTGATAAAACAGGAGAAAAAGAAAGAAGTATTAAATCAAGCAGAACTAAGACCAGACCACAATTTATACTTATGGGTGGCAAAGTCAAAACTAAGTTATCCGCACTGACAAAAACAATAGACACATTATCCCATTCAGAATCAGGATCTATGCCCTCAGGTGAACATTATCTTTACCTGTTTAATATAATTCACCAGACTCATCCAAGGTTTTCCTCTTCCAATCCTCTGAACCCTGACCATCTTGTCCTTATAATCTATTCCCTGGTATCCAGTGCAGAAAACATACAAACAGGACACATCAGCAAAACTACAGTAGTTAGATCTAGTGACACTAGTATGTTTCCATGGCCCGAAATGGGAACAAGGAATAATGACACTGTTACCTGCCATGCATGTCATAAAAGGCAACTATGGGAATTTGGGGGGTAGATTCACTTGTTCCATCTTATAGAGGGTAAAAGGACCCAAAAGCCATGCTGAAGTTAGATGTGTCTGGCCGAAAAACACAGATATCTTTAGTTGTAAATCATGACACAATGCATTCCGTTCTCCAGACTACATCCTGCTAATCTTCATGAGTTGATCACGGAAGAAGAACATCTATTGTGAAAAAAAAGCAGTATTGAATATTATTATTGTATAATTGATAGACTGTATCATCTCCAATATTTCTGCTTATTGTGTCAGTTCACTCAGTGAGGAAGTCCCATTCCTTTAGGCACAGATAAGTGCAGCAATATTTGCACCAGAATTTTGTCTTTATTATTTTAAAAAGTCTGTACTTGTATGCCATGGTTGAAAAGTAACTGTTAAATTTAATGGCACTGCAGAAATGTGTTCTAGAGAAACGTGTGAATGATGCAAGCCAACTCTGGTGCATGACATGCTTTCATTGTTGGTATTCTGTAATCACAGATAAGGAACAAACAAATTTCAAATACATATCAAATGTTCTGTAGTATATTCTGTAACTTTGTGAGGATTGCAAATATTCATTCGAAACTTAATAACCTCCAGTGGTACGGGAATGTGATGAGACATTCCTCAATAACAAGAGATTTTATTCAAGGCACTTGGAGGGTGGAAGAAGATAAGGAGGCCAGAAGAAGACATGGCTGGATAATATCAAAGAACTGGACAGGGTGTGAAGTTTCCAAACTAATCAGAATTGTAGAGGATAAAGATGTGTGGAGATCTTCCTGCACCAAATGTCTCAATGTGACACCCTCTACGACCCTGACAGGTTATGGGTTTTATTATTATTAAATATTCATTAGGATCTATGACTTACTGCATGAACATATGAAGAACTATACTAACAATCCTCAATGCCAGTGCTAATATCAATATATTTTATTGAGGTAACAAACATGGACATTTTCATCACAACTACTTATAACAAATATTTTAGTCAATGCATAATTCAGAAACTCCCCATTGCAGAAAAACATGCAAGAACTCTGTTGCTCGAAGTACTTAAGAATTTAATCAAATAATACCTAGTTTGAGAGTTGGAATGACTAGTTGTTCTATGCTTCTTTCTTCTTCCAGCAGTTCCAAATTATGTTGAAAATAAAAATAAACTGTAAAATATATTACTGATGATGCAGTTATCAACCTAGCATTTTTTACAGTCTTGTTTTTCTCTGCAATATTTACATTCAGTAGTGTGTCATTACTTTTTAAACAGTTCACATGTGCATGGCTGCTGGGTCACTTTGACCCTCTATGGGATAGAACAGCAAACTTCACCCCCAAACTCCTTACTCGCCTCATAGGACATGCAGGGCAGTTAAAAGTGTTGCTATTCTTTGCTCACCTTTCAGGCCCTGGCAACATATGGGGGTCATCATCCACTGGATTGTCAAGCACAAATTCAACAATTTGTTGTGCAATTAATATTCTAAAACAGTAATTACATCAACAGGTACAACATTTTGTAAAAATATATTCACACAATTCAATGTGTTCTTCTTAACATTAATAAAGAGTCATAAACCAGATCATTGGTATAAGATACGGTTTTGTCATATCAAAATAATGTAATTGTGATCAGTTGGTGGATGCAAAATTGTATATATTCGCCAAAATTTGCATAATGTTTGGATCAGAAGGTTACACTCATTTTCCTCGACTCTTCTATCACTTTGCAAAGGATGATGTATATCTGCACTGGTTTGAAGGAAAGCAATTGCTTGGCAAATTTTTGTTATATTTTCACAGTTTGAAATTAAGCAGGTAGAATATCTCTATATTCACTGTCCCTAGTGCATCCAAGTATGATGACAGAAGGCCTCATTCTATACCTTCTCCAGTGTCTCCATGCATGTATGACTGAGAGTCAGAACTGCTGGAGCGTGTTCAATAAATAAACTGACCAGATCCTGGTATGAGAGTATGGTGATTCTGCTCAAGTTTTCTACAGACGTTCTCCTTACTGCACTCTGACCCTTCCTGGCTTAATCACAGCTCAACCAAGGTACTTGGTTTCACAAGAAGAATACACTATTTTCTTGAGATGGTTGGTTGATTGCTGATCCAGTGGTCCATGGGCTCATGCCCTTTGACCCATTGCCATTGTGTGATTTATGCATGTAAGCTATTGTTTTGTTTCATATTGGGTGATCCATTTATCTCACCTTGGAAGGAGAAGCATTTTTCTATCATCCATTGGTGAAAAAACTCAAGAGATAAATATGCTGGGCTATGGAAAAAAAAGAAAAAGAAATTGTAACATATTGAAAGGTTGAAAAGGTATAGAGAAATTGACTTCATTGTACTCTGGTTACCCTATATATATTCTGTCCTCTAAACAAGCGACACATCAACTGCTGAGAGTAACACTCATAGCATGTAACTCTGTAGCATCACCGATAATCCCCAGGGATCTCTGAAAAAATCCACTTTATAAACAAGATGATGCAAGTGGGATTCAAACTTGTGACCTCTTGAGTACAAAGCGAATGGCTTAACCACCATGATAGGGAAATAGTCCAAATTGTAGCATATCTTACCCATGATTCAGTCATCAACCTAACATTTTTTACAGCCTTTGTTATTCAAGATTGCCAGAATAGTTACATAAATTCAATACTCTGTTTACTCAAGATTAATAAAACTATTAAGACAATGTTCTCAGTTAATAGCTCAAGACATGTTTGCTCAAGATTAATGCACCAATTACACAATAGTAGTCCAATTCTGACAAATTAATGCAATATTTACACAATGATACAAGCTTTTATCATATTCACAATGTTTAGCCACATTTGACCGAATGTTTTAAGATTATTGACTCAGCATTTAGGCAATAAAGTAGAAATTCTTATAGTGCATACATTTATAATACATTTCTCTATTTAACAACACTTTTCAATATCCCCAATTATAGTTATTTGTAGAAAATGTATGCTATTACGTGAAAATTTCATCTGTCAAAACGAAGGTGTTATAATGGAATTTCACTGAATTTTGAAACCAAAAAAGTATTTTGGCAAAGTATAATTTTCTGTAAGATTATTAAAATATTTTGACAAGATAAATTATTTTGAAAAAGGTAGGTCCCATGCTGTCCTTGTGAAGAAACTCTTCTTGTACTAATCTGTACTCTTCATGTACTAATATGTACTCTCCATATACTAATTTGTACTCATGTACTAATCTGTACTCTTAATGTACTAATTTTTACTCTTCATGTACGAATTAGTACTCTTCATGTACTAATTAGTACTCTTCATGTACTAATTAGTACTCTTTATGTACTAATTTGTACTTTCCATGTACTAATGTGTACTATTCATGTACTAATTTGTACTCTTCATGTACTAATTTGTACTCTTCATGTACTAATGTGTATTATTCATGTAATAATTTGTACTTTTCTTGTACTAATTTGTACTTTTGTACTCTTCATGTACTCATTTGTTTTCATGTACTAATTAGTACTCTTCATGTACTAATTTGTACTTTTCATGTACTAATGTACACTCTTCATATATTAATTAGTACTCTTCATGTACTAATGTGTACTCTTCATGTACTAATGTGTACTCTTCATGTACTAATGTGTACTCTTCATGTACTAAAGTGTACTTTTGTACTTTTCTTGTACTAATTTGTACTCTTCATGTACTAATTTGTACTTTTCATGTACTAATTTTGAGAAAAGAGTAATAATTTAAGAAGGTGACTATTACTCCTTAAGAAATAATGTGTATACTTTAAAAATAAATATATGGTTATTGTTCTTGCAGATCCCTGCCATTCTGCTGTTTAATTTACGGACACATGACAATTCTGTCTCTGCTGTCATTTACTATGGTTATGGTTGAAGCATTGGAATTTTGTCAGAGTGGTACTTATATGTCACGTCATGGTTCAGGTGAGGATATTTGTATTCCATGCGAAAAAGGACAGACATTTATTGCAGCCAGACAACACGAACATAGAGAGTGCTTAAACTGTAGTAAGATTGTTGAACCTCAACTGGAAGTTGTCATCGCAGAATGTACCATTGAAAAAGACACTGTTATCCAATGTCAGCAAGGATATTACAGGAAAAAAAGCAAAAATGTTCGTGATAAGGATGTTTGTGCTCCTTGTTTCAATTGCTCTCCAGTAACTCGGCCTTGTATAAACTACACCAATACTGTATGCTGTCTTCCCAACTATCAAGCCATTGAAATCTCTGAAGATATTTTTATCTGCAAGGAGCTACCAATTGTATGTCAAGCTGGTCAATATTATAGACATTCTTCAGAGCAGTGTGTGCCATGTCCAGCAAACACATACATGCCTGAAAGTAATCATAATCATGCTGACTGTTTACAATGTGCCAATCTATCACATGCTACAAAATATCATTCTGACATCCTGCACAAATGTAGTAACAGCTCACCCACACAGTTTGGTTGTAAACCAGGCTACTTCAGAAGTTTAATAAGAAAGTCCATATTAACCGAGGTCATGTGTAATGAATGTATCAAGTGCAAGGAAGGGAAGACCCTTGTCAACTGTTCTCTTTTCCAAGATGCTTTTTGTGAACAAAATCACAAGGATTATAATGAAATAAGTATGTGTTAACATCTGTAACAACATACATATGTTACTGCGGTATCACATGTACCTCTTGTAATTAGTATTGTGTCATTTACTTCATGTAATTAGTATTATCATTTACTTCATGTAATATAGTCGTCTGTGTGTTGCCAGGACCCAAGGGGAAAAGAATAGCAACATTGTTTAGCTTCCATGCATATCGTAAGAGGTAACTAAGAAGGTTATGGAGTGAAGTTGGCTGTCCCATCCCACATAAGGTCAAAGTGATCCAAATCCATGCTGAAGTCATGTGTGTCAGGCCAAAAGGCGCATATATGGCAGCAAAGCTGTAAACCATGACACAACACATTTCGTTCTCAGACTACATCCTGCTAATATGCAGGAGTTTAAGAACGTATATAGAAGAAGAAAATGTAATTAGTATTGTATCATTTACTTCATGTAATTAGTATTGTGTCATTTACTTCATGTAATTAGTATTGTATCATTTACTTCATGTAATTAGTATTGTGTTATTTACTTCATGTAAATTAGTATTGTGTTATTTACTTCATGTAAATTAGTATTGTATCATTTACTTCATGTAATTAGTATTGTGTTATTTACTTCATGTAATTAGTATTGTATCATTTACTTCATGTAATTAGTATTGTGTCATTTACTTCATGTAATTAGTATTGTGTTATTTACTTCATGTAATTAGTATTGTATCATTTACTTCATGTAATTAGTATTGTATCATTTACTTCATGTAATTAGTATTGTGTCATTTACTTCATGTAATTAGTATTGTATCATTTACTTCATGTAATTAGTATTGTGTCATTTACTTCATGTGATTAGTATTGTGTCATTTACTTCATGTAATTAGTATTGTGTCATTTACTTCATGTGATTAGTATTGTGTCATTTACTTCATGTAATTAGTATTGTGTCATTTACTTCATGTGATTAGTATTGAATCATTTACTTCATGTAATTAGTATTGAATCATTTACTTCATGTGATTAGTATTGCGTCATTTACTTCATGTGATTAGTATTGTGTCATTTACTTCATGTAATTAGTATTGTGTTATTTACTTCATGTGATTAGTATTGTGTTATTTACTTCATGTAATTAGTATTGTATCATTTACTTCATGTAATTAGTATTGAATCATTTACTTCATGTAATTAGTATTGAATCATTTACTTCATGTGATTAGTATTGCGTCATTTACTTCATGTGATTAGTATTGTGTCATTTACTTCATGTAATTAGTATTGTGTTATTTACTTCATGTAATTAGTATTGAATCATTTACTTCATGTAATTAGTATTGAATCATTTACTTCATGTGATTAGTATTGCGTCATTTACTTCATGTGATTAGTATTGTGTCATTTACTTCATGTAATTAGTATTGTGTTATTTACTTCATGTGATTAGTATTGTGTCATTTACTTCATGTAATTAGTATTGAATCATTTACTTCATGTGATTAGTATTGCGTCATTTACTTCATGTGATTAGTATTGTGTCATTTACTTCATGTAATTAGTATTGTGTTATTTACTTCATGTGATTAGTATTGTGTCATTTACTTCATGTAATTAGTATTGTATCATTTACTTCATGTAATTAGTATTGAATCATTTACTTCATGTAATTAGTATTGAATCATTTACTTCATGTGATTAGTATTGCGTCATTTACTTCATGTGATTAGTATTGTGTCATTTACTTCATGTAATTAGTATTGTGTTATTTACTTCATGTAATTAGTATTGAATCATTTACTTCATGTAATTAGTATTGAATCATTTACTTCATGTGATTAGTATTGCGTCATTTACTTCATGTGATTAGTATTGTGTCATTTACTTCATGTAATTAGTATTGTGTTATTTACTTCATGTGATTAGTATTGTGTCATTTACTTCATGTAATTAGTATTGTGTCATTTACTTCATGTGATTAGTATTGTGTCATTTACTTCATGTAATTAGTATTGTGTCATTTACTTCATGTGATTAGTATTGAATCATTTACTTCATGTAATTAGTATTGAATCATTTACTTCATGTGATTAGTATTGCGTCATTTACTTCATGTGATTAGTATTGTGTTATTTACTTCATGTGATTAGTATTGTGTCATTTACTTCATGTAATTAGTATTGTATCATTTACTTCATGTAATTAGTATTGTGTCATTTACTTCATGTAATTAGTATTGTGTCATTTACTTCATGTGATTAGTATTGTATCATTTACTTCATGTGATTAGTATTGTATCATTTACTTCATGTGATTAGTATTGTGTCATTTACTTCACAGGGGTGCAAAGAGTACCGCATTACTCTTGGCGGATCCAGGCTTAGCAGATAACAAGATCCCAAAAGCACCTCCCCGTGGTGCTCCCTGGAAACAAAAATACAGCTTTCGTGTTGTTTCTGGCTAAAACTTTTGGGGATCGTGTGCATGAATGTGGAGGTAACAGATGGAAAGAGATTTTACAGCAAAAAGACAGACAATATCTCCAACACCTCTGCACCACCACATGAAGCAGTACTGTCGACACACAGTGAAGCTAGTCAGTTCGGTGGAAGCATCGGAGGTGCGGCCAATGCAGATGTTTCAGAGTGGACAAATGTTATGAAAAATATTAAGAACCAGTGTGTCAGTCACCTAAGGATAGCATAATAGTATACTGAGAGGGAAGCACAGCATCATGTGCAAAGAGAATGGAAAACGTTTCATGGAAATCGAAACTAAAATAATGTTAGTACGAGACAAGCTGCTAGTTACCGGTGATCCCAGCCTGGTTCCAACTCTACTCTCATGTTTTTCTTGTACCGGAATCGTGTTCATGAAGAGAAAAGGTTCAGTACCCGATGGGGACAGGCACAACCATCCAAGAAGACAAGTTATGTTCAGCTCATAAAAAAAATGCTAGTTCTGAAGCTCCTAAATATGTGTATAAACTCTTGATAAAGACTTGAACGAGGGGTTCACGACGTTGATGAACAACACTTCAGCTAAGAGGACGAGAGTCTGAGCCAAACTCTTTTGTCGAGTTCTTTCTAATTTGGAACCAGGTTCGTGGATG
The DNA here is from genome assembly GCA_034231615.1 of Meghimatium bilineatum. Lineage (NCBI taxonomy): Eukaryota > Metazoa > Mollusca > Gastropoda > Stylommatophora > Philomycidae > Meghimatium > Meghimatium bilineatum. The sequence continues at coordinate 21,974,460 of CM067300.1, forward strand.
AGAAAAGGTTCAGTACCCGATGAGCACGGGTACAATACGTCTATTTACATAAGACATGTTCACTAGCTGCAATATAGACCTCGTGCAAGATTTACGTGAAGGACAAGCCGTCTCAGCATAGTGTCAGTACAAATTCGCCACCTAGTGACAGACAGGAAGGCTGTCACAGGCTAGGGTAGCCTACTGGAAATGTCAAGACATGCTGAAATCAGCTCTGCTGGACCTACAATTCACATAACTGCGCTCCTGGCAGAAATCGCACTAATGTCAGTGCTGATTATTATGGAGCGAACGCAAAGCACATAAACAAATAAACATTTACTTCATATAATTAGAATTGTGTCATTTACTTCATGTAATCCGTGCTGTTGCGTCTGTGGGTTGCACCAATGGGCCACTAGACAAACCACCAGTGCAACAGACAACCTTAGTAGATGACATGCCGTTATATTGAAGCTCTCTAATGGAAACTTTGTAGCATATATCCTCCATACAACTATGCTTTTCCTTTGTTGTTGCATTTTGTAGGTTTTTTTAATATGCTTTTTATTTTTTAAATTTGTTATTAGTATATATGCATGCTCCCTCTGAAGTTGGGTGGGAGCCAGAGATGTACTGTGCAGCGCTGGGAAGGGGGAAACTAATTGCACTGTTTTCTAATGGATGAGGCCCATCATAGAGGCACTGTGACTCAGGACGTGACAAGCCTTTTGTTGGGAATGAGCATAGTAAACCCTATCTTGACTGCAGTGGCTCTGAGCAGTGTATAGGTAGAAACATACCTTCCTGATGGGGTAATAGTTATTTTCTGACTTTGGCCCAGGGATGGTTAAAAAATTTACAGACTTCCAAGCACTGTAATATCATTACAATAAAAAGTATTTACAAACGAGATTGGGTTGCCTCAGTTATCAAGGTCTGTGGCATCCAGTGGGCAACCAACCAGACTGTAATGGCAGAAAAATTTACTACTTGAATGCATAAAAAAAACAACGCAAACACCGCTGACATACACAACACAACAACGTCAACAACTACACATGCATCAAAACATTAAACCAAGATAAACCTTGGAGAAACAACCGGCAGAGCCGAGTTTGTCGTAAAAACCAAATCTTAACTTAATATTTTACAATCATACATCTGTGGCATAAGAAACAAAAAACTAGAAATTGCTAGTTTTGTGGTCAAGATACATGTGACCCTCTTACAGGAGACTATACACAAAAACACTGAAACATATCTGTCAAGATATACCAGCATGCCTGTAAGTGCACCAACTTCTGTGGCATAAGTACTTACATCAGGAATGATATTCAGTAACAGCTACCAGCCCACCCCACAGATGTGCAGAAAGTGACCATCTGTCACACTGGAGGAAAATACACAATCTACAACATATACAACCCACCTCAGACAGCATACAACTTACCGGACATCCATGCAACACAATTTCTCAAAACAGTACTTGCTGATGACATTAATGGCCACTCACCCCATTGGGGTTACCAGAACCGCAATAAGACAGGAAAATATATAGTGGAGCTCTGTGAAACAACAAACCTGTCAGTCCTGCAGGGTACGAAGTATGTACCAACACTTCTGCATAGGAGCCATCTATCTCTCAGTTGACCCAACTTGCCTTCTGTTCATCTGATATAATACTCTTGCTCTCCAGAAATTCTTGATGATATCAGAAGTGACCATAGACCAATTCTCATCACCATAACTACACCCAGAAAAACATATTTCAAACAGAAAACAAGCTGGAATTTTGGCAAGGCAGACTGGAAACTTTTTCAAGAAACATCTGGTTTCCTGCTTTGTAATATCAACAAAAATGATGTCGAAAAATTTACTAATTATTTAATACATATACAAAACCTGAATCATCTGGTAGGCAGACAAGTGATAAATGAACTCAAAATCTGAATCATCTGGTAGGCAGACAAGTGATAAATGAACTCAAAACCTGAATCATCTGGTAGGAAGGCAAGTGATAAATGAACTCAAAATCTTAATCATCTGGTAAGCAGACAAGTAACAAGTGAGCTCAAAACCTGAATCATGGTAGGCAGACAAGTGATAAATGAACTCAAAATCTTAATCATCTGGTAAGCAGACAAGTAACAAGTGAGCTCAAAACCTGAATCATCTTGTAAGCAGGCAAGTGATAAATGAACTACCGTAAAAACCTGAATCACCCTGTAAGCAGGAAAGTAGCTTTGATACTATACTACTAAGACTCCCAAAGTCCACATTATAATACAGACAAAACATTTGTGAACATTTAAAAGATTGTTTCAAAATACATTGTCATCCCACTAGTTAAAATGTTAGTGCAATGCTTGCTTTTATAGATGCATCAGCTGCTACTGGTAAAGAGAAATATGGTTGATGTTTATAGTTAGTGTTCGTGGCAAGTTCATTGGTAAGTTTCACTTTTTATAACTTCCTTAGCATACCCCAAGCATGACTTTTCTGATCATAATTGATAATATGACTGGTGTTTATAGTATTTGATCTTAATCAAGTTCCTTTGGGGAGCATAAGGGAGTATAGAGTATGATTACATCCAGAATAAGAATGGAGGCTTATGATGTTACTGCCACATTCTTTTGAATCCATCTTCTAGAACAATTGTTGTGTCTGACTCACAGTCCATGTTTCAAAAAGATCAAACACAGTTGGTCTCAGTAGATGGTATGTACAGCTACTTCAAATGTTGTTCTAAACATGCTGGTGTTTATGGTTGGAAGATGGCAGACTATGGCTGGGAGACAACAGATAAGCTTATGTTTGTTATGTGTAGTTGGAGACTTGGAAATGTGCCAATCAATGATCACTGCAATTGATGATATATTTGCTATTATTTAGGGGATTCACCATATATATATATCACAGTGAAATGGACTATGAGTAGAATGGTGGCTGTATGGCAAAGTGAGAAATTTCTTTAACCAGCATGCCATGGGAATCTTTTGACATTTTCTGCAGCTGCTGAGCACCTATGTTCATGTTAAGATGTCTTTTTATAAACTAATAACCATTTTATTATCTCCACAGGTTGCAAAGAAAAGGAAAACTGTACTAATGCCTCATCAGAATCACATCCAGGGTGGAATTATGTACTATCAACTATACTACTAGCATCAATCCTTGTTGTCTGTCTTGCATTGAGTGTATTTTTATTGATAAGAATCCTTATAAATAATAGTAAAAGAAAAATTAGTCATGAAGTGCAAGAAACTTTTATACAAGATATATAATGTCATTTCTTGTAAGTGTTGCAATGCCTCTGAATTTCTGACATTTACATTTGTGTATGGTGTAGCCTGGCATTGATTGTTCTTTTTTTGCTAGTAGTGTTTCCTGCAGTAGTGTGATGTTGATGTGGGTATCATGTTTGTGTGGTTCTACTCAGCTATAGGGTCTTATTTCTGAGCAATATATGTTAAGTACGCCCCTCAAGGCAGATTTTTCACTCGCAGAAACTCAGGGGGTGGGAGAGCAACTTCCTGGCACAGACCTTTTATGAGGCAATGTCCAAGCTCATATGATATTTTCTGTTAAGCACTTTCGGGTTATTTTTCTGGAGCTTGCTTTCAGGACCAGTGGGTTGATCCAACAGAGTAGGGCCTAGGACCAGGAACACGATTGTCCAACTGGTACAATGCTGCATTGAGTTGTCTCTTCCCAGACTTCCATCTATGGGTAGTGGATCTACGGTGTACTTCATCACTTTTCATTCCCTGCCGGCACACAAGTTGTGTGCCATGTCTGTCAAATTTTGAAAGACTAGTAGGATCATCATATTCTGAATTGGATGGTTTCACCTCAGGTTTCCCCTTCCTCCAGCTGGTTTTGGGGTGCCAATTCAACATACAGCATCAAATCAATGAGAACTTGACAGTCCAGGTCAAGAACCTAGTTTCTATGATGGATTACAGTGCACAAGTTGGATTATCCTTTGAGGGATGGGGGGGGGGGAGAATGATTGACAACAGGACATGCAACATAAAACCAAATAACTGTAAAGATAGAATGCTGGTTGGGGTTTTCATTAAAAAAACACCTCACTATAAAGTCATATCATCTTCTAGAAATATAATATTACATGGTGGTTGCCACCCAAACTTCTGTATTTTTGTTGATGTGCCTAGCCAGTCTTAGTTTCCATCCTCTGGTAGCTGGACTAAGCTCCATCTCTACATCAAGGAGCTGGCCTCGATGGGGATCATTATAGCAATATATGTCTACGATGAAGCACATATTGGCTACTACTTTTCAATAATTTAATGGCATAAGCAGTGATGTATCATTAGTTTCTATTTATGTCGAAAATATAAAACAGCTTAACAGCGGAAAACTGTTGTAATGGGGGTGGTGTGGCACAGCATTACAACATTTATTTCTTGCAAAGTGTGCGGTGGCCCAAAAAAGAACTTATGGTTTAAATTATTCCATGTGCTTTAAATCACTGTTTTTGGATGAGAGATGTTTATCACATACTTATTTCTGATTTTATTTTGTTATAAAATACAGCCTATATTACATTATAATTTAAATATATTTATAAGTACTATTTTACGCATGCGGTTGTGTCTGTGGGTCTCACTAATGGCCCACTAGACAAACCGCCTATGCAACAGAAAACCTTAGTAGATGACATACTGTTATATTGAGGTTTCTTATAGACACTTCATGGTCCATCATATATACAATTATGCTTCTCATGCTTTTATTTTGCTGTTGCAATGTGTTTCATGTTTTGTTATTTGAATATATTCATGCACTCTCTGTGGTTGGGAGGGATCCCGAGATGTACTGTGCAACATTGGTGAGGAGGAAACTGACAGCACTGCTTTTTCTTATGGCAGAGGCCGATCATAGAGGCACAGTGACTCAGGACATGACAATCCTTTTGACTTCAACATTTGGTTGCATGCCTGGAGGAATAGAGAAGTTCGGCATAACCAGTAGTCAATAAGTGGCGGGGAATCAGTACAGTGAGCACTATCTTAGCTGCAGCGCATAGGTTGAAACTTTCCTTCCTGGTGGTATGATAGTTATTCTCTTGCCCGGGGTGGGCCAAAATTCCACAGAATTACCAGTAATATAATATTATTTTAATGACATTAGGTCAAAGAGTATGAGCCCATGGACCACTGGATCAGCAACCAACCAACTAACCAGAAGTACTATTTCTTGTTGCCATGTTGGATGTGCAACACCAAAAGGTATGATCGCATATAATCTGCATCAATTGTAATTTTTTAGTAGTTTGTGATGTCACCGCCGAATGCAATTGTTTAGTAGTTTGCGGCATCACTCTGCCGGTTCATTTTCTATTAGACATATGGCTACTCTATCAATGCTGATGCTGAGCTTGCCTTCAACTTATAAACATGCTTCGATCTGCTCGCTACACACAGAGAGGGCGGCCCTAGGATGACCCTGAGGGGAGGTCTCTCTCAGTGTGTAGTTCGCAGATCTGGCAGCAGTCCCTAACGTCTATGATCATCCCTTCTCCTCCAATGCGCATTCATGGCATAATTTAATTTCCGCTAAAATTAGTAATTGTGTTTTTCTGGCAACAGGGTCTGCTAGTGATGTGATTTCAGTGTTGACACAAAAACTACGTGCACTATAACAAATTTGGAATGAAGGTGTGCATAATTTCAAACTTCAACCACATTTCATATAGTAGGTAGGACTGTGATATGTGAACGCACCCAACAAAGTTCTTTAAAAAATTATTTGGTCAAAACCTTAAAAAAACCCTAGCAAATTAATAACTGTCAAGTTTAAAAAATCTTTATCATTTGGTTCAAGGAAGAGAATTAATGTCAAATTAAGTTCAATCTAAAATCTCTCTCAGCTAAGAAAGCTAAAGTCAAGTTTGTTCTAAATCTTACTCACCCGGTGCAAGGAAGAAAACTAAGATCAAAAATCTTTCTCATTTGATACCTATGGATGATATCATGTTCCGTAATTTTTCTATTTGTTTAGTTTCATCAATATTTGAGTACCGTATGTTTTGTGTATTTTCTGTTCATGTTGTTTCACTTCTGACCTTTTCATTTTTACTCTTCCTGGCTATATCTATATTTAGTTTTGCCATGTAAACTTCAATAATGGTGTTCTTACTCATCATATTATGTTGTGTATGTGTTTTTGATTAAGATCTTATTGTCAAAACATTGATTCATGTGTTCTTAGTGATTAGCAAAACTTCTTTATCCTGTTCTAAGTTTCATTGCTTAGAGATAGAGAATTAATATCAAGTTCATTCTAAAAGCTTTCTCACTTACTTCACGGACATAGTTATCTATTTTAAAAGCTGTATCCTGCTTTTTATCACACGAGTACACATTATCACATGCCAATGTTACATATTGGAGTCCCTCAATAGCACATCCTTTTATAACAAAATTCCCTATTTAAGAACACTTTAAAAAAAATTCCCTATCAAATTTATTGTTTGTTTGTACTGTATATAGTGAATTTCTGTTATACAATAATAAATATTCTGTCAGTCCAGCCCAAGTTGTTATAATGGGAATTGACTTTATTAACATTGTTAAACAGTATTAAAATTATTAGCATTTTTTTACTCATAGTTTAACTCCAAAATAAAGGTTCCGCATACCGCAGAAGACAGATGTGTCAGGTCATTGGCACAAATAAAACGGTGACATAACGTATTTCCATTCTCTGGACTACATCCTGCTGGAAATCTAATAGGACCATGGTCCTGCTACAAGAGAGATCCAGCGGGAGTTTGAGAATGAATGCTGAAGAAGAAGAAGGTTCAGCATTATTTTGCCACAAAAGTATTTTCTTTTCCCTTGCTACATTATATTTGTTTATAAGTGAACTGTCTTGAAGATAACTAACTTTGCATATACTTGCATGTATAATAAATCACACTAAATAATAGATGATTATATAATTAGAATTTGATATTGCTTTATTGGTATTATAGAATTTGCATGTAAATAATGTAATTTATGAATGAAGAATGGCCTACCAAGACGCGTTGGACAAAAGACATTCAAGAATGCCTGCGCATGTCACTGAAAGATGAGGGCAACTTGCTCAAGACTGCAGAGAATTCAAGAGATCCATAGGAAAGACTACGTTCTGGAAAGAATATGTCAATTGATGATGAATGAAGAAAACTACCCACCTAACAATTCAGAAAACGTTTTTCTCAGTGCTTTGATACACATTAGTATAATAGTAATCCATTTATAAATATGGCATTTATAAACTAGTATCAGATTCTTGTATTATTTTATGTACAACCACATTCAACGAATCATATTATAATTGTTAAAAACATGTTTTGACTACCACCCCCTCCCCCACCCCCATCTTGGGAGCTAGATTTTCCTGATCAAAATGGTTTTTTATCTCTTCAACTGATTAACTTACGAGTATACAACATTATATTCCCTACAAGTGCTTCAAGCTCTCCAGTCTGGAAAACTAACAGACTTGAAAAAACTACTTAGCGAATTGTCTTACCAGTATAGGGTAACCATGCAGTGGATACCCTCTCACTGTGGAATACCAGGAAATGAAAAAGCAGACCAACTGGCTAAGGAAGGTGCTGCCGAAGACCAACCAGATATACCAATCACCTACCATCAGAAAAAACAGATGATAAAGTCAATAAGAAAGCCACAAACACCAACACAAGATGACTATCACAATATGAACAGATCAGAACAAGTTATAATTATACGTCTCAGAACAGGACACAACCGACTCCGCAGTCACATGTATACAAAGTTCAAGATTGGCAACACGGCCATGTGTACATGTGGACAGGCAGCACAGAGTGCCAAACATATACTTCAAGAGTGTTCTGAGCATGAAACGCTGAGGCAGACATATTGGCCAGAGGAAACAACACTGGAATCAAAACTCTATGGGACACTGTATGAACTACAAAAGACAGTGAGTTTTATTAAGGAGACAGAATTACAGATATAGACATGTTTCAAGTGAACAAAAGAAGAAGAAGAAGAATATTCCCTACATAATATTCCTATTCTATGATTAATCAAGTATACAATATTATACATTAAATTCCAACCTGTTCTCTGATAAATTAAATGTCATTTTAAGAATCTGACTTCTTAGGTTCACTTGTAATGTTAGTACAAATATAAATGAGGGGTTGCTGTTAAGATTGACATATTTATTACCAACTTTTCACAGAGAAATAAGTAGGCCTATACTTCAATGTTCCTGAATTAAACAACAACAGCTTACTTTTAAATAACTCATTCAACAACATTGTCAGTAATCTATTCAATAACTCAGTCAGCACTATTGTGTATAATTATGATGCAGAAATCCAGGCAATTAGGGTGGGAACTGAAAAACTGCTGAACTCCAACCCTGGCCCATAACCCGTGATATTCCTGAAAGATGCAAGGCCAGTGCTTCAAGCTCTCCAGTCTTGAAAACTAACAGACTTGCAAAAACTACTTATTGAACTGTCTTACCAGTATAGGGTAACCATGCAGTGGATACCCTCTCAATATAGTATACCAGGAAATGAGAAAGCAGACCAACTGCCTAAGGAAGGTGCTGCCGAAGACCAACCAGATGTACTAATCACTTGCCATCCGAAAAAAAAACAGATGATCAAGTCAATAAGAAAGCCACAAACACCAGCACAAGATGACTCACATTGTGAACAGATCAGAACAAGCTGTAATTCTACGCCTCAGAACGGGACACACCCGACTTCGCAGTCACATGTACACGAAGTTCAAGATTGGCAACACGGCCATGTGCACATGTAGGCAGGCAGCACAGAGTGCCAAACATATACTTAAAGAGTGGTCTGAATATGAAATTCTGAGGTAGAAAATATATTGACCAGAATAAACAACACTGGAATCAAAGCTCTATGGGCCACTGTAAACTACAAAAGACAGTGAGTTTTATTAAGGAGACAGAATTACAGTTGTAGACATATTTCAAGTGAACGAAAGAAGAAGAAGCCACATTGTCAGTAGTCCCCAAAAAAAAGAATAACTTACTTTTAAATATATGCATTGCTAAATATATTTAAGTATAGGCTATGTATCATGGTTGTCTCCATGATGAAGACTTTTTAGTTGAAATGTAACGTAGTTGTTGTCACCTAGGGCTATATTTGTTCCTGAGAACCACAGCATTTTTTGTTGGAGGGGGGGGGGGCACACACACCAAAACTCGACGTTCTGAGGAGGTGTGGAGACAGAAAGCTAAATATTTAGACAATTTTAAATAATTTCAAGTAACAAGTCTTTAAGAAGAATGTTGAGTTTTGTGTTGGGGGGGGGGGGTGGTGGTGGTGAAAGAAAATATGTCTTGTCAGGGAGACACAAGACGCCATCAAAGCCAACTTCTTGAAGTAGAGATGAGGCTTAGTCCAGTCAACAGAGGCTACAAAATGGAAACTACAATTGGTCAGGCCATCCCCTATATCAAACAGGACCTCAGTCCTGCCCAAGCGAGCACAGGTGTTGATGTCAGAGATACCAGGCCGAAAGATGCACAAGCAACCATGGTATCATGCAATCCGCCTATTTAACATGTCTGCACAACAAATTACTTATTGTGTAGACTTGTTAAACTTCGAACGAGAAGAAGAAGGGAGCCACAGACAAGAAAATGTTTAAAACCCACAGATTTAAAGTTCTCTTTGTTCATAGTTATGCATGTGGTGGCCAAGGTACCGAGTTAGCTCCCCGCCACAGGCAACCATATATTCAGACCATTCAGAAAGCAATGGCAAAATACTGAACATATTTATATTGCCTAGAAAATCACTATCCAAAAAATGCTTGGTTGATGGTGATATCATCAATAAAATACACTATACTTTTTTTTCTATTCCGTTTTATTTTATTGCTTGGAGGTGGATTATCTCTTGATAATTGTTTTTTCATGTGCAATAAAGAACAATGTTGCGCAGCTTCTGGAATAATAATTGTGTTATAGAAGAGATTGTGTTGTTGTTGTTTTTTTTAATCTTCACCACACATTTGTTTTAATTTGAATACTGTGAAAACACAATGCCAACCCTGGATTACATCAGAAAACAAACAGATTAAGTGGTATTCACACGTTTCCAGACTACCATCAGACAGTGCCCCTAAAAAACATTACTATACAGACACGATGGATACAAAGACAGGAGCAGACCTTGCAAACGATGAACTACAGAAATAAAAGATACAACAAAAACAAACATATATAAAACGTGCTCCAACATAGCAGGAAAACCTTACGGAGACAAGAGTTAACTGAGGCCACCCGAAAGATTCCATTGATTCAGGAACTGCTGTGTCTTCAGACAGAAGATACTGAATTGAGTCTTCTAGTATTTACAATTATTTTGCAATTTTCGGTATTTATATCATAAAGATGGTTCCGATCAAAAGTGTAATATGTCCACATTACTTCTGGCATGACTTTGATGTGTTATGATAAGTTTTGAACATGGTGGTATATGACACCATTTTTCCTCATATTTGTGTAGGGCCTATATATATATATGTTTGGGCGCACTTATTTTCGTGATAGTATAATTATTTTACTTACTTTGGTCCCAAAAATTATTGAAATCCAACCTGACATTTACTGGCAGCTGCTCTTGAGCATTATGTTTGCAAATTTACGCCATTTTGATCAACGTTTTTACCATGGAAGGTGACATCTGGTGTGTCCGCATGTACTGTTAAGTTATTTAATGACCCCCCCCCCCCCAGATCAGGCTTGCGTTGCTTGGGTTAAAACCTGTGCACAAGTGTCATGATACCATCTAAAAATTGTCTATAATTTTTCATGGATACTATTGGTCATTTTCCTCCTATCAGAACCAATTTTGTATATTAAGACGTCATCATATATTGTCAAAGTACTACCCGAACCAAGGACAGTAGACCGCAAATCGGAACATGACTTTTAGTACAAGGAACTTGGTAATGCGGGCCAAATCCCCATTAGTGATTTTTAATTTAAAAAATATTCAAATTCATTATTAAAAGAAAGATCGGACACACCAAAATTAACGAATGAAATATTATTTAAAGGCCAATTCCCTCTTAAGGAGAACATATCTACCGCTCTGCCCGGCCCCATTAGTGAAATTCTTGCTAACTTCGTCATATAGACCCTCATGTACGATAAAGTCAAGCCATATGGAAGTCTAATGCATATTCATTGAGACTCTGATGTCCATGATCTCAATCGGATTGCGACAGTACTTTCTGTCAAATACAGAGACTACCCATCACTTGTCTCCTTCAAATTCGTGGCATCGTTTCCCAGCTATATGGAATATCCCAATGATATTTAGCCAGAATAAACGAAGCTTATACAACAAGCAGTCATGCTAATTGTCGAAACGTCAATTCTGTGTATTTTTATTTAACCAATTTGATATATTTGTATTACTTACTACAAGATACAGTTTTACTGCAGTATAACGCTCAGTCCATTTTTCCACACAATCTATCTATCAATTTGACGCAGGGCGTACGTACGTACGTGACGTCATCGTCATCAGTAAGTGCCGTGTCCGCAATGAAGGATGGCTGCAACGTATCTCCAACATCTCCTCTCTCTTGTCTTGGTGGTGCACTCTGCTAGACTGTAACCTATCCATCATGTGATGTTACTTTCCCACTTGTATCTCTGCCTACCTATTGCTCGCTTCCCTTTGACTTTACCCTCAAGTAAGGTCTTCAATATAGTGTCATGTCTTTTAATGTGTCCAAAGTATTTTATTTGCCTGATCTTTATTTCTCGTAGTAGTTCTTTCTTCATATTAAGTGTCTTTAGCACCTTTTTATTTGTTTTCTTCTCTTTCCATGATGTTCTCCCTATTCTTCTATATACCCACATCTCAAAGGCATCAATTTTGTCTTCTAATTGTTTATTTAGTGTCCATGTTTCTGAGCCATACATTAATATGGGATAGTAATAGCATTTTATCATTCTCATATTTAACCTTAATAAGCTTATATCATATGTACATACCGGTAAATTGATATCTATTGCGCACAAATTCTTCAATTGTAATTATCATATGTTTTTCCATGCTCAAATTCTTAAACATGTCGATAATCTTTTCCCTGATTTCTTAATATGTATCCACATTTTTCTGACCAATTTGTCCGGTATAGTGTGCCAGCAAATCCGCATCTTTTGTCTCGTCCGTCTTCTGCCAAGCCATATCAGCGCTCAGGAAATCGACAATAGTCGTGCTTCTTGTCAAACAATTCATGGATGTATGTAAACGTTAGAACAATTTTAGCGAATTTTACGTGTGATCTCCTGGCAAAATTCATGCTATTTTGTCGCATTTGCAATCTCTTTGAATATTTGAACTTTGTTATCTTTCCTCCCTTTTCTTTGTGCGACCTCCATGGGCTGAGCAGTCACACGTTTCCTTGCTCTCTGCCATAGTGCTGCTGCTTTCTCACTCCATTTTACCCTGTGCACCTCTTCATTCCACTAGGGAGGCTTATCCAAACCTGATTTCTCAGTTCTTGAATCTTACTTTTGTCTTGTCGAATTCTTCTCACAACATCCGCCCCTCTGCGATCATAGTTAAAAGATCTGACTCTTAGCCTGATCTTCTTACTGAAGTGCGTGCATCTGAGCTGAAGTCTTCGCGAGTCTAACCACTATTACAAAGTTTTGACAAAAATGGCGACCAAAATCAAGCATCCTAAACGAAATGGTTCAAAAAGGAAAGATCACCAAACGGGAGGGGGGGGGGGGGGTAGAAAAATTAGATAAAAACACGCTAGGCTAGGGATAAGAGACATGCATGTCCTCTTTTGGAATGTGGCCAGTGTACATACGCGTATACATGAGTTGGACAAACTGGTGTATTGCGCTGACATTGTGGCGTTGCAGAAAACAGCGTGGGGTGGAAGTGGTAACATCAGGATATCAAGTTTTCAGTGTTTTTACAGCAGGCGACACCTTGGACAGGCAATCTTGGTACGTGAGGGTATTAGTGTATGATAGGTCGATATGTCCACGTGTGGTAGTTACAATATCCAGTTACAGGCAGTATGCCTAAGGGTCCAGAACCCATTCGTGATTGTTAGCATATGCCTGCAACACGAGCGTTGATCTGCAGGGTTGGAAAATTATAGGGAGATAATGGAACAGGAGACTATTTTTTTTCAGTGACTTCAATGAGAAAGATACATCAATGTGCAACAATACTTCTAACAAACAGGGTAGAGATCTTGAGGAGCTCCTGACAGATACGGACTTGGTGTGCATTAATGATGGTCGTATAACAAAAATGGCGAGCAGAGATTGTGGTAGTTCTATCGATCTGGCATTGGTGTCATCGGCTTCTGTGGGTATCTGCAAATGGGATGATGTGGTGGGGCATCATGGCGATGATCACCTCCCATTAGTTGTGCTTGTGAAAAATGTACAAATGATTGGTAGTGTAGGCTTACAATAAATTTTATCGATATTTTTGTACATAGTCCTATCACTTCCAGCAGCTAATAATCGAAACTTAGGCTGGCTCGGCATTTCAAGATCTCAAAGCATTGGCATACGCCTATTTAAGTACAATTCGATTAGTTAGAATGATGCGAACATTACTGATGGATGCTCTTTCTCATGTGAATTTTGAACTATTCAACGTATCGCAAATTTATTTTTTATTTCTTTTTGGAGTCTTAATTGCTGTTTATTTACTTCGTTTGTTTAGTCATGGGTGAGTAGCTTCCTAGAGACGAACATCATCATGTCATGATCTCAGTCATAGTCATACTCATCCATACTACTAACTACACTCATACTCATAGTCATACATAGACACACACACTGTAACTTACTTGTAGCACACTTAAGTTATTATTCTTAGTTGCTTGGCAGAAGGGGTGATGAATATTTACCATGTATTTAAACTCAGATAGTGAGTTGTGGGACAATTTTATACACTGCAATACGGCACCAAACGGTAGGCCTAGGCTGCATGCTGGTACTACTACATTGATGACACGCACACACTCAGAATACTACATGATATTGATAGGCATTAGCACAAAATTTTACCACAACCAAGTCTGTACGTCAATTCTGAAAAAAGTTATGAATTTTTTTGAATTAATTTGCATCAAAAAAATTTACATGGAACTTATAAGGAAATATAAGCTGATTAGTGCACAAAGTTGTGACCAAGAATTTTAGTGGAGCCAATAATTCATGACATATCAGAGTTACTAATGATAAAAAATAGAACAAACTATACATTTTTGTGTTCGGGAAGAAAAGACGAATCTGGGGAGTACATTGTGCTAATTTTCAAATTCAATCAAAGCTAATTAATATTCAAAAATGGCGGTTAATTTACATAATTAAAATTGAATTGAATATCCTAATTATTAAACATTTCTATTATTTATGATAAAATATGTTGCAAACTATACATTTCTGTGTTCGGGAAGACAAGACGAATCTGCGGATCACATTGACATAATTTTCATATGCAGCCAAAGATTAATATTCAAAATGGCAGCTAATTTGCATAATTAAAATAATTATTCAATATATTTGTGAATTATAATAAAATATCCTACAGGGTTTTTGTGCTACAAATGTGATAAAACTTCCATGGATTATTCATGTACATAGTGATGTGTTAGTTTTTATGAACTGCTTGTGTAGGGAAATGTTCCTAGAGTGGTAAGAATAAAGTAGACATTTTAAATATTTTTCTTCATGTCATGTCTTCCCTCATCTAAATCCCATTGTATGTATAATTTGTATTATGTATAGATCATGTTCTAGCAAAGCTGCTACTTGTAGGCAATGCCAATAGTCCAAAGAGTGCACATTACAGCACATCAGTAGTGTATTCACAAACTAGTAAGTCTAAGTCAGACAGTGTAGTCATGACAACACACAACATCCTTTTGTAAGCATGGTAGCAAACTAATTTCCATTCATATGCTTTGGTGTAGTTTTTTAAAGATATTAACAATTTTGTAAATACATAAACACACAGAAGATTTAATATTCTAAAAAGATGGCAATTATATTTGTTTAACCTTTAGCAAGCCGGATTAAAAAATACAAAACCTCTTCCTGCCACCAGATTCTTTTTTGAGAATTTTCATCTTTTCTGGTTGGTGTTACGGAAATGCAATAACTTTTTTGTTATTCGTGATTTGAAAAAAATAATTTTCCGTGCAAATGCAGAATTGAATACCGCAAATGTATGTATATTTTTAAAATTTTTATGTAACATACCCGGGGTTTGCGCAGGAAGTGAACACATTTTTTGCGCAAAAAAACCGACAGAAACAAGACATGGGTGTTCGGAAAACTCAATAACATTATTGCTATTAGAGAATTTAAAATAATTTCAACAGATTTAAATGCAGAATTGAATACTGCAAATGGGTATGTAATTGGTTTTTTTTTATGTATCTTACCCGAGTTTTGCGCAAGAGGTGAAGACATTTTCTCGAAAAAACAAAATATATGCAAAAAAGACACGGGTGTTCGGAAAACTCAATAACATTTTTGTTATTAGAGCTTTTAAAATAATATAAACACATGTAAATGCAGAATTGAATACTACAAATGGGTGTGTAATTGGTTTTTTTTTATGTATCCTACCCGAGGTTTGCGCAAGAGGTGAAGACAATTTTTATTTTAAAATTACATAAAAACAAACAACACAAATGACTTACCCACTGGCCATGCAGCTCTGGAGTAAACCTACAGGCTATGCTGCTCTCCTACATGCTGTGCAGCTCAGAGGAACAATCAATTTTGAAATGTACCAATGTGTGGTATCTATGGAAGCAGGGGTAGGGGCACAGAGTGACCTGACATGCTGCGCACACGTACTGAGTCTGGTGACGCTTCTTTGACCGATCTGAACAGACTACACAGTCAGGAAGCGCAGGCTTGCCACTGGACAACCGTTTAGGATTTATAGCAATATGGTGTGTTGGTCCTATTGTCAATCATGCTTTCATCGATACTGATTTCTTTGGAGAGGCCATAATACTGTTCGAACAGAGGAATAAGTTTGTCAACAAACCCCTGTATCTTGACCCGGTTGCCCTCGTGCAACAGCTGTTGTGTTGTCTACAAGGTGCAGGAATGAAAGAATAGCTAAAAATCTATTCCTACTCATGATATTCCTGAACCCAGGCATCTTGATGAGACCATCATTAGACCAATACAATTCAAAGGAGGAACGTTTGGTCAGTCCCATCAAGAGCACCAAAGCAACAAAAGCTGTCATCTCATCAGCTGTGACTTCCTTCCACATCTTCACACGAGATGCATTGCCGGCGGCCTGTCCCTTCGAATCACTAACCTGCTTAGCATAACGATTAGTTTCAGTTACCAACATGTTCACAATATCATCTGTAATAAACAGACAAAACACGTCTACAGCACTAATGTCATCAGCTAAGCCTATAGGTCCAACAACTTCATCGAAGTTGCTAAGCCAATCATGGCTATACCCCGAAGGAACACTAGAATTTCCAACAATTTCTTCTTCCAATATGTCGTCATCGGCCACGCTGCGAACTGAATCAGTATCACTATTATCTCTATCTAACAACACATCATCTATTGGAGCGATATCTGCATCTGTTAACGGCACACTTACCTCCTCATCCGAATCGGGATCCATTACGAACGCAAAATAAATTGTATCCATTGTAGGCCTAGGTTGCTGTCGGAAAATGCGATGGAACAACGTCTGGACGCTACAGTAAATTATATCAAATAGACAGGGCGGACGTGAACTGGTACCGGCTTCGATTGCGCATGCCCTGAACTACATACATGCTGTGATTAGGCTGTTGTAGGCCTATTTGGCACAATGTCTCATTGAGCGAGTGCACTTGACAACGGTAAACAGCAGCCATCTTTTTTTTGTCAATCACACTTAACGATGGCGCGGTGAAGGTTAAATATATGTGATTGTGTCTTGTTACCAAGATGTCTGTAAAAACAAGATGGCGGACACATCATGGCCATGGTGTACACATTTTTAAAACGTCTTAGGAAAAAAGTGGATCATCATATGTCTTTCATACTTGGTATATAACTGTATAAATGGCTAACAAAACATTTAGACATAGAACCCATTTGAACCAAATAGTGCATTAAAAATGGATAATGAAAATACACAATATCTAGGGTTAAAATACAAGTTAAACAATATCCACTGTTTTTGTCAGATAGATGCCCAAATGTGTAGAGAAAAGACTTGATGTCACAAAAATTTCCACTTATATAAGCCAAATAGTATCAAGGACACTGGAAATCTAATTAAAACGTGATCACTGCTTTGCATGGTCAGAAAATAGACTAGTGGCCATTTTCTTCAAGGGGAAATTAAAAAATTTTTATGGACACCTAAGGACTCCTTTGTGCTAATTGGTTGATGTGTAACAGATAAAATATAATTTTCTGCCATTGGTTGACATGTAACAGATAAAACATAATTTCCTGTCATTGGTTCACATTTAACATTGAATTGTCATATTTTCTTGTCACAGTCTGAGAATGAAAAATGAATCAGCAGCTGTGCAACATATCAAACTGAATTGTTGGTTCTGTAATGTGAATGTGGATCTTCCATCTGCAGAGAAGGAATCTTGGATATGTCCAAATTGTCAGCAATATAATGGCTTCACAGAGGTAGATAAATAATCTTATTGTGGTCTAATGGGTTTGTCAATAAAAATTGCTTGACCGTAGCAGATGTGTTTGGCCGTAAGTAGCCTATTAATGACTGGTAGCAAAGACCAGGATAACCAGCATCATGATCATAGCGCTGCTCTTTGCAGATAATACTGCAATTACAACATACTCGAGCAGGAGCTGTAAAGTTTGCTAGCTGCCTTTTGGATACCTGTTGTGAGTTTGAACCAAAATTCAGCAGAAAGAAGACACAATTTATAATGCCTGGTGCTATCAAAAACTAGAAATTGTCATAGATGTGATGGGCTCGATGAGTTCCCAGTGTTTAGAGTCAATCCAGGATTTCATGGGATGCCAGAAACTGAATAAATATCTAACCAGCAACTGCCGTAAAGTTCATATCTCTGGATTTTTGCTGGATGTTGACCCCTCTACACACTAAAAAAAATTGCTGCCTCAATACAGGGGATTTTCTTTGTCAGGATTTTGTCCTTTATTCGTTGACTATACTCCATGCCACACAGCAGTGGTCGGGTTCATTTTGATAGTCATGACGCAAACCTGTTGAATTTATGCAACAAACAATGTTATAAATCTGTTTTGTGTTTGCTGAGTGGACATTTTGAATGTAGTACATTTCTGAGTGGACTGGTTGAATGTAAAAAATGTGTTTAATGTGTGATTAGTGCTGTGTGTTTGCTGAGTGAACATATTGAATGTAATAAATTTATTGTGTATTTGATGAGTGGATATGTTGAATGTACTACACTTGTTGTGTGGACATGTTGAATGTAATAAATCTGTTGTGTGTTTGCGGTGAATGTAATACATTTTTTGTTATTGCTGAGTTTACATGTAGAATGTAATCAATTTGTTTTGTGTGAGTTCTTCTTTGAAAACTCTAGGAATTGCGAACGATTAGCTCTTACTTCCTATGTGCAGTGGGGAGGTTTCTTTCATACCCAGGAGCTTTCAGCTTGATGCATGGCCTATTGAAGGAGCCTTCTACTCAGAGGGGGTACATGTCACAAGACGAGCTGATAGTTTGCTTGGGTCACGCATGTATGTCTTTCCTCATGTGTCTTTGCAGCCAGCGAGCTATTCCTCATGTAGAATGACCATTCCATTACCACTCTGTGTCCCTAGGTTCCTGACCTAATTTCTTCTGTATGAGCTGTGTTGGACAATAACAACAGTCGAATTAGGCTCAAGGTTGATACACTGTCATAGACGAGGTGCTTCTTTGCCATAAATGTCGTGAGTCTGGGATTAGACCATTGCATTTATCACGCACTCATCTTGTGTGTTTGTGATGGCCTTCCAATCCATGCCATGGTGGGCCTGTTTTTTTAAACTCTGCGTCATTGCGCATGTCACAAAACACCGTATGCAGATTGCACAGATCTCAGACGAGGAGCTTTGCAGTGGGTACTTGGGTACTAAACCCAATTCTCTCTGTATGAGCCATGTTGGGCAATGGTGACAGTCGTGTTGGGCTAGGTTTGCTGTGTCGTCAATGACAAGGACTTGCTCCCTCCTCTACATTGCTCATAGAGTCCAATTCTTAACACTGCTTCAGTCAGAAATTTGAACAATATGCTCCCCGACATTTGTTCAGTGGTTGTCTTGTGTGCACTGAGGAGCTGTATTAAATGCTTTTTTCATACCTAGGGGTGCATGTTCAAGTTGGCATATACAATTCCTGAGTCATGACTCCTACTTTGAATGCGGTCAATTGTGGTGGGACATGTTGGCTTCTGTGTATTCTCAAGCATTAACAGCACTTCCACCAGTTGGTCTGGTGATAGACAATTGCTGCTTTGTTGCCACTATATCGTTCTACATACACAACACTGCCCTCTAGCATGTGTTGCAGTTTCCAATTTCAATGTATACTCATAGGACCACCATATCTTAACAGGATATACCCTTATCTGGACATTGAAATTGGCAGCCCCTACAATGTTTCTGCTTTCTTAGCTGACCAAGATGGAATGTGTAGATGCCATACATTACTGTGTGCAGACAGTGATGCTGGGTGTGTTGGCATAGAGGTCTCAGATATACTGCTTGTGTCTTTGCAGGCAATTCTCATTCCATCTACAGCTTCCACATCACAAGCCTAAAAGTGTTGGCCAGGAAGACAGTAAGAGCAACTGTATCTGTTTCCAGGGTGCACCACGGGAAAGAATTTTTAGGATCTTGGTTATCTGCTATCCCTGGGTTTGCACAAGAGCAATGCAAGACCCTTTGCACCCCTGTTGAGTTGACATGTTGTATGTAATAAATTTGTCTTATGATCATGTTGAAATTAATATATTTGTTGTGTGAACATATTTGGTGTAAAATATCTGTAGTGTGTTTGCTGAGTAGATATGTTCAATGCAATACAGTTGTTGCATAACTCCCTTGTAATGTTCCGTTGAATCAAACTTTGTGCATGCTCATGTTAATTAACCTGATGTCAATCAATCAAGTGCCATGCCAAATGGCATAGGCAATCATGTTTCTTCACGACTCTCTGTCTCTTGTGTTGTTATTAAGCTTGGTTGGTGAACTTCTACTGTGCCATAATACTGATTCACCTGATGTAACATTCTATTATCAGGACGGAGACTATAGTCAGCCTATTAAAGAACAGTTTGATGTCAAGGACCATAAGACTCAGACAGTGTGTTCCCCATCAGAGTTCATTACTTCCAAGTCTGTTCTGTGTGAAACCTGTAGCCAGAACCAGGTGTTGAAAGTTAGTCAGCTTGCTGCTTTCACACCATTCTGTGATGTGAGTATTTCCATCTTGGTACAAGAACATTACATACAACTGAGATAGATCTCTTTACTGCCATGTTGTATCATATTTAATGTCTTGTAACATACAACTGAGATAGATCTCTTTACTGCCATGTTGTATCATATTTAATGTCTTGTAACATACAACTGAGATAGATCTCTTTACTGCCATGTTTTATCATATTTAATGTCTTGTAACATACAACTGAGATAGATCTCTTTACTGCCATGTTGTATCATATTTAATGTCTTGTAACATACAACTGAGATAGATCTCTTTACTGCCATGTTGTATCATATTTAATGTCTTGTAACATACAACTGAGATAGATCTCTTTACTGCCATGTTGTATCATATTTAATGTCTTATAACATACAACTGAGATAGATCTCTTTACTGCCATGTTGTATCATATTTAATGTCTTGTAACATACAACTGAGATAGATCTCTTTACTGCCATGTTTTATCATATTTAATGTCTTGTAACATACAACTGAGATAGATCTCTTTACTGCCATGTGATGTCATATTCCATTTCTTGTCACATACAACTGAGATAGATCTCATTACTGCCATGTCATATGATGTCATATTTCATTTTTCTGATGAAGACAGATGTGTATGGCCATTGGCACAAATAAAATGGTGACACAGTGCATTTCTGTTCTCTTGACTACATTCTGTGAGAAATCTAGTATGCCCATTGTCCTGCAACAAGAGAGATCCAGCGGGAGTTTCAGAGTGAAGGTTGAAGTATAATATTTTTCATTTCTTGTCACAAACAACTCATTCTGGTGTCTCCCTGGCATAGCCATTAAGCCATTTGCATTGTGCTCAAGAGGTTGCAGTTTTAAATTCTGGTTGTGTCGTCTTTTTTATATAGTTTATTTATTTCCAGAGATCCCTTGAGGGGGGGAGGTTGTTGCTTGAAGTTATGGAATTACATGCTATGAGTGGTACTTTCGGCAGGCAACATGCCACTTCGTTGAGAGGGATGGAGTAACCTGAGTACAGTGGAGTTAATCCTCTACACTTTTCAATCTTTTAGATCTCATTACTGCCAGGTGATGTCATATTTCATATCTTGCCATAAAGTCTTGAGATATTTAGTGTTATTTTCTTACTGAGAAATATGTTTTTCTTACTAAAACATTCTTTTTACTAAGAAATAAAAAGTCTTTTTCTACTGATAAATATGGTCTTCTTACTGAGAAATATGTTCTTTCTGAGAAATGTGGTTTTTTTTCTACTGAAAATAAGGCTTTTTCTACTGAGAAATGTGTTTTTTTTTACTGAGAAATAAAAGTTCTTTTTCTACAGAGAAATATGGTGATCTTACTCAGAAATATTTTCTTCTTACTGTGAAATATGCTTTTTATACAAAGAAATATGTTCTTCTTACTGAGAAATATTTTTCTACTGAGAAATAGGCTTTTTCTACTGAGAAATATGTTCTTGCCGAGAAATAGGCTTTTTATACTATGAAATATGTACATCTTACCGAGAAATATGTTCTTCTTACTGAGAAATATGCTGTTTCAGTTCTTTCCTAGCAGTAGAGCCTACATATTATGTGGAATGAAGGATAGAGAAACAGAATATAATTGGGAGAATAATATTGTGGTCTTTGTGTTTTTATTGATTGAATTTCCCTGTTATAAACTAAACACAGTCCTACATTTATTATTTACCCACCAGCTCAATCTGCTTTTTAACAGTGCAGTACCCACAAATGTTTACCATAGTATAGTAGGTTAACACAATAGTATATTTCCTATGTACATCTTTGCATCTGTGAACACACCTTTTTTCTGTAATAATTAATTTATCAATTGAAGCTCAATTACGTCAGCCATTTTGTAACTAGTAATACTGTGATAGAGTGGTGTCACAATTCCAACAAAAATTTGGGGCCAGTGCAGAATTTTAAAAATGTTTTAAATATAGGCCTGGCGCCTAGAAAATTATCGCTTTTTCTACTAAGAAATATGTTCTTAACACAACCCTGATGGGCTCATGGATGTGATTTGATGTTTAAAAATGAGTGTGATCATAATTTATGTAGGTGACTTTTAAAATTCTGGTCTTTATATTTCTGTCAATTCTTCTGTCATCTGTAAAAAATGCTCCCAAGATATTTAAATTTTTGCACTTGTTTCAGTAGTTGATCATTTATCTTTATTATGATTGTATTGGGCTTTCTGCCTACAAATATTATTTCTGTTTTTTCTATATTGATCTTCATGTTGTGATTAAGACAGCTTTTGTTGAGTAGGTTTATGTGATCTTGTGGTGTAGAGTGACCTCACAAATCACTAAAAAAAATCATCTTGTTGACTGAAGCAGGCAATGATCATCAGCAAAAAGTAGTTCAGTTTAGTTCATGTGGCTGGTAAGCATCTGATGGTGTTTTGGTAATATTATCTGTGATCGCCGAAGAAGTAACATTATCCATATAAATAAGGAACAGTGATAGTTATAAGACACATGCTTGTCTAACACCTGATGTTACTGAAAACCACTAAGTCTTGCACTTGGTCTAATCGCACTTTCACTATCTTTGTATGTGACTCTTACACAGAGTCTAATAATGGCCCTTTTATTCCATACTTTTCTAGAATACTCCAGAGTAGTCCTCTATTTATTCAATCGAAAGCTTTCTCCTGATCTATAAAAGCAATATTAATTTAGTATTTGTATTCTAATGTCTTTTCACTAATCTGTCATGGAGAAAATATTGTATCCATAACATTTATCTGTCAAAACACAAGTTGATCTGGACTTAGCACTGTATTCATAATAGGTCTTATCTGTTTTTCCTGAATTTAAAAAAATGAGAATTATAAATGCTACATCTATTCTAATACAGCGAATCACAAAACTTATATTTAAACGCACAAAAAATAAATAAATCATGTCAACAGATATTGCAACACAACAACCAAAAATCAGAATAGACAATACAGAGATAGAATGTGTGAATAAATTTGAATACTTAGGAGCAAACATCAATGGTGCAGGAGACTGCATGGCAAAGATAAGGAAGAGATTGACAATGGCATATTGTAAAATAAAATGGTTGAAAAACATATGGAAAAACAACAAAATAGAAATGAAGCTGCTAATGCTACGAACTTTTATTTTTCTGGTGGAAACATAAACATGGACCCTAAGTAAAACAGCATAAAAATGGAAGATAATTTTGTGTGACACAATCTTGCTTGTTTCCATTTTTCTTCCATGTTGGTACCATTATGGCTCTTTGCCAATCTATTGGGACAGCTTTGTTTTTCCAAGCCTTTCTGAAGATATTAAATAACCAGGATACTCAAGTTTCTCCACAGGCTTGTATTGATTTGGTTGTTGTTACATTAATTCTCACTGATTTATAAATTTGTTTGCTCTTGATAACTTCACTGACTTCTTGTTCCAGGATTTCAGGTTCTCAACAGTCCTTGTCTGACCTATATTATTCTACTTATGGTTTTCAGGCCAGCTATGATGATGAGATAGATGCATACAGAGATTATCTAGAGACGAGGTACCACCTGTGTGACAGTTGCAACTGCAAGGTAGCTGAGTATCTGACCACACAAGATCAGAAGTTGACCAGTACAATGAAAGAAGAGCATTTGAGTCTCTTACACCAGCTCAAGAACAAGTGTCAACAAAGTGTTAGTTACCATGTAAGTAGATGATAGTCTCTGCCATCATGTAAGTAGATGATAGTTTCTGCCATCATGTAAGTAGATGATAGTCTCTGCCATCATGTAAGTAGATGATAGTCTCTGCCATCATGTAAGTAGATGATAGTTTCTGCCATCATGTAAGTAGATGATAGTTTCTGCCATCATGTAAGTAGATGATAGTCTCTGCCATCATGTAAGTAGATGATAGTCTCTGCCATCATGTAAGTAGATGATAGTTTCTGCCATCATGTAAGTAGATGATAGTCTCTGCCACAATGTAAGTAGATGATAGTTTCTGCCATCATGTAAGTAGATGATAGTCTCTGCCACAATGTAAGTAGATGATAGTCTCTGCCATCATGTAAGTAGATGATAGTCTCTGCCACAATGTAAGTAGATGATAGTCTCTGCCATCATGTAAGTAGATGATAGTCTCTGCCATCATGTAAGTAGATGATAGTCTCTGCCACAATGTAAGTAGATGATAGTCTCTGCCATCATGTAAGTAGATGATAGTCTCTGCCATCATGTAAGTAGATGATAGTTTCTGCCATCATGTAAGTAGATGATAGTCTCTGCCACAATGTAAGTAGATGATAGTCTCTGCCACAATGTAAGTAGATGATAGTCTCTGCCATCATGTAAGTAGATGATAGTCTCTGCCACAATGTAAGTAGATGATAGTTTCTGCCATCATGTAAGTAGATGATAGTCTCTGCCATCATGTAAGTAGATGATAGTTTCTGCCATCATGTAAGTAGATGATAGTCTCTGCCATCATGTAAGTAGATGATAGTCTCTGCCATCATGTAAGTAGATGATAGTTTCTGCCATCATGTAAGTAGATGATAGTCTCTGCCACAATGTAAGTAGATGATAGTCTCTGCCATCATGTAAGTAGATGATAGTCTCTGCCATCATGTAAGTAGATGATAGTCTCTGCCATCATGTAAGTAGATGATAGTCTCTGCCATCATGTAAGTAGATGATAGTTTCTGCCATCATGTAAGTAGATGATAGTCTCTGCCACAATGTAAGTAGATGATAGTCTCTGCCATCATGTAAGTAGATGATAGTCTCTGCCATCATGTAAGTAGATGATAGTCTCTGCCACAATGTAAGTAGATGATAGTTTCTGCCATCATGTAAGTAGATGATAGTTTCTGTTGTCATGTAATTAGATGATAGTTTCTGTTGTCATGTAATTAGATGATAGTTTCTGTTGTCATGTAATTAGATGATAGTTTCTGCCATCATGTAAGTAGATGATAGTTTCTGTTGTCATGTAATTAGATGATAGTTTCTGTTGTCATGTAATTAGATGATAGTCTCTGCCATCATGTAAGTAGGTGATTTACAATCCCTATCGCCATGTAAGTAGATGATACAGTCTCTGTCACCATGTAAATAGGTGATACAGACTATGTGACCATGTAATTAGATGATACACATATTGTTGTTTGTCCGTTGTAGCAGACAATGACCATTCAGCTCAACTGGGATGAAGATGAAAATGATGATGTCTGCAGTGTGTCTAGTTATGACTAATGAATCCTATGCATGTATAGAATGTTATACCACACTCTGAAACTGTGTGGGAGGAGTCTGTGGGGCATTGACCCACTTTTGTCTTTCTTCAGACATGTTTCTGTTGTGAAAAATCGTGTCTAAGGTTCTCTGCAGCTTCTACATGAGTCTTGATTCTGCGATTCCAGTCAGACCTGTCTTATGCAAGACTCTCCCATGAATTGGTGTCTATGTTGGAGTAAGTTAGTGATGTCTTAAGAGTTTCTTTAAAATGTTTCTTCTGTTCTTGCGGGAGCCACTCTGTAGTTCTTCATATAGCAACTTTTGTTCAGCAGATGATGATCTTTCATTTGTTCTGCCCAGTGTGTCTGTGCCTTTATTAACATTGTATGCAGGCTTACAGATTTAGATTTCATCAGTGCCTCACTGTCCTGTATTTTATCCCACCAATGGGATCAAACGAAGACAGCTTAGGTGGAAAGAGTTTTGTCATCTAGTGTGTCTGGCATATACTGTCCATGTTTGACAGGCATAAAGAAGTGGTGATATTACTGCTGCTTAGTAAACTATTAGTTTGGTGGTAGTCGTTGTTCCCCTTGTGTCCCATATATTTTTGCAGTCCTCCAAATGTGCTACTCATCATCATGTGACATATTCTTTCCAGAATGTGGTCTTCCTTATGGATTCTCTGAACACTCTGCGATTCTGGGCGAGTTGACCTGCTGCAGCTAGAAACAGTTTAAGCAATCTAATATATCACTGCACCATCTTCGTCTTGGGCGTCCTCTTCCCCTGTTGCCGTTAACTCTCCCTTCAGCTATCAGTCTTTCCTTGATGTTATTTCTCTTTATATGACCAAAGAAATACATCTTTCTTGTTAGGATATTGTTAAGGAGCCAGTCCTCTTCAACATTTATTGATCTTAACACTTCTTCATTTGTCTTTTTAGCTGCCCATGGTATACATAAAATTGTTCTGTAGCATCTCATTTTGAAAGCAGTGATACTATTTGCTATTGTTTTATTTAATGTCCATGCCTCACAACCGTATATTGCCACTGGAAATATGCATGTTCTGATCATACATAGTTTTGCTATGCTGCTGGTACCTTGCCAAAGATTTTGTATTTGTGCAAGTTTCAGTGTCGCCATTGAAAGTTTTTTCTTGACTTCGACAGCACAGTTTTCTGAGTTATTTATGTTTGTACCCAAATACTGTTAATATGCTATGTCCTTTTTCCGACCAACGATGCTCTGCTATTCCTAATATATCTAATTCTAGATGTCCCATTTCTTTCACTACAATGTATATATTCTCTTGATATAAAGTTCTAATGTTCCATGTGCCAAACATAACACTTTGTTTTACACTTTTCTTAAGTTTACTACTCACATGAGTGTTACATTTGTCGACAACAATGGCGGTAGTGGCATGATGACTCTCTCTCGCCTTAATTTTCATTATTGATGGCTATTTTTAAGTATGTGTTAAATTCACGTGTGTTCAGAATATTGAAAATATAATTACTAGGCACATTACTCCTGTAGTTTGCCCTTGCTTTCAGGAGCAAATCCATTTATCGAATAGCACACAGAGAAAGAACATTAATTTACTACACCATTTTTTAGCAGAAGGTGGTACTAGCTTTTGTAATTCTGTGGTTGACCTCAGTGTCAATGTTTACAGCTTGTGAGAGATAACTCTTGGTTGGTTGATGTGCTGGTGATTTGAACCCAATAATGTGAGTCAACACTTGAAGAAGAAATTGAAGGTGTTATAGATATCCTATATGAAGTTGACTGTAGTTAGCAAATAATTTCTTGTGTCTCATGTTTGCAACAATTTTCTATGCAATTAAAGATCTGTTAGAACTAACCCTGTGTATGTGTCTATTTTTTCAGATGAAACTCAGAGCTAGACGGCCATTTATGCCTCGTCTGATGCTCATTTTAAGCACCAGTTCTGGTTTTGTTTATGTCATCTTGGGTTGGATGCTCCATCCAATATTTGTGTCACAGAACATGTCCTACTTCAGCCAGGTATTCACAACCCGCCTTTCTGTTCTGCCTGATTGGCTTGTTCCATTAACAGAACAGACAAGCCTATGTCTTGGAACATTTTTTTGCATCACAGGACTTCTACTGGCTGGCAAGTGCAGGTATATTTAAGACTATTTATATATAATATATTCCTTATATGATCCCAGCAGTTGAATTTAAAATATATTTCTGCATCCACAAACAATTCTGAATATTTTTTGGCAAAGTGCAGCCTTGCCTAAACAAACTAAATTATTATCACTATCTATTTTAGTTTTCTATTTCCAAGAATCAGATGACCCAAGCATGCAACATCAAAGTAAATGCCTAGGGTAAAAAGGTTCTGGATCCTCTCGTGCAAGTAACCAAGATCCTAAAAACACTTCCTTGTGGTGCACCACAAGATGAAAACATTGCATCGAAGCTCATACTAAGCAATTTGGCTACTGCTTTATGGATTGTGTCCAGGCTGTGTTGATTGAAAGCGGAATGAGAATAATTTGCTCACGACTAACAAGATCTCTGAATTACACTTTTCAGTCTCCATAGTAAAAAAAACTAGCGCAGCACATTGTAAGACAACATGTGTTGTAGACTGCTGGGCTTCCATGTCCCAAATCTCATGGCTGAAAGTAGTCTCCAGAGAAGTAAGGCTAGTCTATTGAGTTCAATGTGAAGGTAGCAACTGCTAGAGGGCAGCATCATTTGCAAGCAGTACAATGTGAAGGTAGCACACTGCTAGAGGGCAGCATTATGTGCACGTAGTACAATGTGAATGTGTAGTATAATATATGGTGTTGGTTGCTAATGAAGACAAAATATTGCCAATAGGATGAGAGAGCTAATGGGCAGCGTCATATACAAGTACAATTTGGAGATCAAAATATGAAATGGCTGAAGATGTGTTCATGCTTGAGAACATGCTTATAGTTATCTTCTGTAGTCATGTCCATGAAAAAAATAGGAAACTATCTAGTACTTTGCCAAGAACCCTGATAACATCAGATAGAAAAAAGTACATTGAAAATACAAAACAGAATAGGACAGGTAAACGCAGCTTTTTTAAAAATGAAAAATATCCTGCGCAACAGGTTTCTATCAGTAGTACTAGGCACCTTTCCGTCTTTCCAGATGATAGTATAATTGTTGTGCTATAATAAATATATCAACGATCTATGATAATGATAGATGTGACTCACAAGATCAATCTGAGCTACAAATAATCTTCCATAGTTTGTATAAGAAATCATTTGTACCATCGTTGTTTTTGTATGTATTTAGACGTTCAACCCTTGAACTACCGGTAACAGTTAACTCTGAGATCTTTTCCCACAGTGTAATTCCCTGTAATTTACATCCGTCTGTTATCTTCCATCCTCCTAGTGTGTCTTAGCCATCTGAGTCTTCACATACTTGTCGTGTCTTGTCTTATCCATGTGTGCTGCTAGGCATCATGGGGAGCCGAAGTCTTCTTTCTTTAACTGAGTGTGATGCCACTGTTATAGTGCAGCCTTCATGTTGTAGTATTTCTCTGATGTCATCTTTCCATCTGCGTCTGGGTCTTCCCCTGTTTCTCTTTTCAGATGATCTTTTATTGAAGGTTTTTCAATGGAATTTAATCTGGTTCCATTCTGATTAGGTGGATGAACCATTTGATCTTTTTTATGTCTATATATTCTTTGCACAATATTGTTTTCATCAGATTTCTTATAGTGTCATAGTTTATTCAATCTCTTTTTGTTACCCCCAGTGCTGTTCTCAAGGCACTTCATTTCACATACAGCGAGTTTTTGTTCTAGTTTCTCTGTCAGGGTCCAGGTCTGGCATTCGTAACACAGTGTCAGCTTAACACTGTGTTTATTAATGTTCTTTTGGAGATCATGTTGATTTTCTGGTGTTTCAACAGTGGTGCTAATTGATATAAAACTGCGTTTCCTTTCTGACATCTTGTCTCTATTTCTCTATCTAGTCTTCCATGAAAACGCTGCCTAGGTACTTACATTCCATTACTTGGTTGAGTTTTGTGCCATCTGTGTATATCTGCACATACTGAACATAGAAAATATTGTGGTATTGACTGTTCTTTCCAATACATCAGTGCTAGTGACTTTGTCCTGCCACACTCTACATAGGCACAACATGTGAACGCTGTTTACTCAACCATTGGTCAAAACATCTGGCATAATACAGACCATATAGTACTTATTCCACCTATTTACTTATTCAACCATTGGTCAAAACCTCTGACAATATAGATCATATAGTACATACTCAACCATTGACCAAAACATCTGGCATAATACAGACCATATAGTACATACTGAACCATTGATCAAATCATCTGGCATAATACAGGCTGTATAAAACATACTGAATCATTGGTCAAAATAATAGGGCTGTTCACTAAGTTCAAGGAACCCATTTTCTATAAAATTTTAATATGTGGCAAAGTGTTATTAACCTAGTTCACATGAGAATTATGTGTCAATGTATATACCAGAAGTTGGAAACTTTCTGCATGCACTATGTAGAATCCTATAGAAGGTGAGGGTGACCTATTAGTACTTGTCACTTTTCAAAACTGGACTCTCAATATGTGTGTATTGATGTCTGTTTTTGTCTTGGAACAACTGGTTCTGAAAATTACAAAATTATGCAATACGCTTTCCAGGAGTCCTATATAAGACGATTTCTGTTATTTTTGTGATATTTTTGTTTGAGAAGTGGATAATTACGTCTTGTTTTTTATGTGTTATTTGAAAAGTGAATGTAGATCAAATAAATATAATCACTGTCAAGGCAGAACGTTCACCTCTCCATATGCATATGATTGTGGCAAGTTGGTTAAAAATTGTATGCTCTGTTAGACATCTGTTTATTAGTAAGGTTGTTGAGAGTATTGCAATATCAATCAATGGAATTTTACAGAATAGAATTACAACACTTCCACAGAACTGTGTGCAGTACACACCCTGAGAAAAGACTTGAAGTAAATATGATCGTGTATCATGACAATGCCCCAACCATCACTTCTTGCACACAGGTCTGTCACCGCAAATGTATTTTTAACCCAAAAAGAAACAGAACAGTCCATTGCTCCAACAACCCCCATATGTTGTTACTTTTTATTGTTCCTTGAACCTTATAGGACAATGACAGGTCGCTGATTCAATGAAATTGAGGTATTTCAAGTCAGCATGATGAGACAACTTAGTGCTATTCTGAAAATTGTCTTCCAGAGTAGTTTCCTTCAGTGACAGGAGCACATTAATAAGTGTATACAATCATAAGTGAACTACTTTGAAGGAGATATAACCAACTAACATGCGTCTACTTTTTCACACGCACTCACTCACACACACACTCTCTCTCTCTCTCTCTCTCTCTCTCTCTCTCCCTCTCTCTCCCTTCCCTAAAAATGAGTCTTAGAATTGAGTAAACATCCCTCATGTTAGCCTGATACAATAATCCGTTAAAATTTTGAATTGTTGAAGATGTGACAACCGTAACTTAGTGTCAGTTAATCATATTTTCCATGCAGGAAAGTTTGTCCTTGCTGACAGAGACTATGATGATGTGTGAACATATTGAGGATAAGTTTGACTTTTGTTTTATTGTACAGCTTGTACCCAGAAGATGCAGTTCACTTATTGCTGTGGCTGCTATTGATTGTGATGTCATGTGATCTTCCTGCCATGTCCTGGTTGAATCTGAGAAAGGATAGATGTGTCTGGGTTAGAACGCTAACACTTGCAGTGTCTTTCATATGCTGCTTCAGAAATCGGCTGCCCAGACACTTGACAGCCTTCACCATGCACAAGTAGGTGTTTTCTGATATTTTGAAACTGAGGGTTCCAAACTTGGTTTCAATTGTGTTATTGGATATTCTGGTACAGTTATGGAATGGTAAATCACACTATTTATCTGGAGAAAGGTGGAGAACATCATCATTAGAGAAAGGTGATCACACTAATTATCTGGAGAAAGGTACACACCATCATTACAGAAAGGTGATCACTTGTGCTCTTTAATCCAGATGCTGACCACATCATGTGTAAGTGCGCTGTTGGTCATCAAAAACCGAATTAACTAAAAAAACATTGATAACCCAATAATTAGTTATTGAAGGTAGATAACTCATTAATTAGCTTGAGAAGGTAGATAACCCTTTAATTAGAGGAATGTAGATAACCCATTAATTAGCAAGGGAAGGGAGATAACCCGTTAATTAGCTAGAGGAAGATGATAAGGAGGGTCATTAGAGAAGATGGAGAACACTCATTAGTGTAAGAATTAACAAATAGTCTAACGCTAGAGTTATTTGCTGTAACAAGCACTAAACTGCTATTTAAATGCTTGCACACTGGATAACTCAAATGAGTATGATTCAGAAAGTCAAAAAAAGTGATGGGTGAAGTCATTGGAGAGGTGAAGGCTGAAAAGTGAGCCTTGCTGTAAAAAAATCACTTTCATCTTTGTCCCCAGATAGGCTGGTGTGGGGAGAATCAAATGAGCTGATATATTGGCTGGTCTTGTCACCATAACAGATGGTCTTTAAGGACTGAGAGACATACTCAATACTCTTCATGAGCTTACACAATCAGATGATTTTGATGTGCATAAGTTAATATTGAGAATGTGTGAATTGGGAGTGATGATTATTATAGCCTAGAAAAAATACTCAACCAACATAAAACCATAGTAGTTATAGTTTCACGAAGAAACAGAAAGTTAAATGGTTCAGTCAGTTAGCAAATGGAAACCATAGCAGTTATATGTTTCATGTAGAAACAGAAAGTTGAATGGTTCAGTCAAGTAGCAAGACAACCTCCAAGTAGCCAATGGCAAAGAATAATGACACTGGAACATAGTGGGAAAACACTATTTTTTAGAAAAGGCAATTAAAAAAAACACTGATTGTGTTATAGCGAGATCATTCTACTATATGGCACATAACAGATCCTTGTCAAGAAAACTCCTACCCTGAAGCTGGTAAAACAACACAACGAAATGTTCAGTAAAATATGTTGACTGCTGCAAGAATGACACAGGGTAAAATTTTCAAACTATCACTGAGAAAAAGATAAAGGAATACTCACTAAATGAGGAGTTTCAACAGAGATGGGAGAGCAGTCTTATATATCTTTGCATGTGTAAATAATTATTTCCCTGCCTTGATGACACCAGTTGCTATGTAATATATTGACAATGGTACTGATCTTTTTAGTGGTCAATTATTATTCTCGGTCAGGAAACAGATTATGCAGCTTGACCTGCCAGTGAGAGAAAGTGTATCCACAATGTGTAAGCTTGCCAATAAAGCTGACACAATAGATGCCTCGCTGTCCTCATCATGTCTGCAGTCTCTGTCACCCATCAGCAGTGAGAGCAGTTTGCAGTTTGAAAATGTTCAACAAAATCTGGAATGTCTATCTCTTGGATTAACTAAAAAATCTGGTACGTCTCAAGTTGAGATTATATTAAGATTTAATCCAGATATCTCTTATTCATAGTTCATCATCATCATGGCACTCCAGATACATCCATAGGTGCTCCGATCTCATATTCAGTATATCCTTCAGCATGTGGTAAATTAGTTTTCCACTACTGTGTTAGTTAAACTTTAGCACGAGGCCATAGAGTGCGTTCGGCATCAGTTTACACTATCTAAAATATCCGCGGCCGAGTGTACGAGCCCCTCAAAGGCCCCTTGCAAGGTCCCCTGTAATCAATAAAAGAAGCCCCATTTTTTAAATTTTGATTATGAGATTAATTGAAATCTGGCAAGTTATTCAATTTATGACCAGTAAAATTACCTTTATATTTGTGCCAGGATGTGCGGATGTTGAATATAAGGAGCAAGTTGATTCACTGATGAGCACAACTGCAGTGTGAATATGTGTATCTATGGATTGATCTGACATAATTATTACATTTAAAGACCTTGACCTTGTAGATTATCAAAAGTGTGAATCTTGGTCACTCTCAAGACTTTGTGAGATTGGTGTTAAGATCGAAAAGAGAAAAATAATAGATATACGAAGAAACTGATAAATCAGCATCGAACTGGAAATATTGGCTGCTACACTGATGAGTGTATTAGTTATCCCCTTTCAGGCCCAGGGAACAGATATGTTGAGAGTGCAAAAGATGGGTGATATGTTGAGTAAGTGCAAAAGATGGTTGATATGTTGAGTAAGTGCAAAAGATGAGTGATATGTTGAGAGTGCAAAAGATGGTTGATATGTTGAGTAAGTGCAAAAGATGAGTGATATGTTGAGAGTGCAAAAGATGGTTGATATGTTGAGTAAGTGCAAAAGAAAGAACAGAATGTGTCAATAGAGCAGCAAGATTGTTCATTGATCCAGCTATCTACCTTGTTTTATTTGACTCAAGATTGTTCATTGATCCAGCTATCTACCTTGTTTTATTTGACTCAAGATTGTTCATTGATCCAGCTATCTACCTTGTTTTATTTGACTCAAGATTGTTCATTGATCCAGCTATCTACCTTGTTTTATTTGTCTCAATTCCCTCCAGGGCCAGATGAATGGAACATGGCAACGGCTCACAGGCGCATGCATATATCACACAATGGCATTGGGTCAAAGGGCATGAGCCCATGGACTGCTGGATCAGCAACCAACCATTTGTCTCAAGATTGTTCATTGATCCAGCTATCTACCTTGTTTTATTTGTCTCAAGATTGTTCATTGATCCAGCTATCTACCTTGTTTTATTTGTCTCAAGATTGTTCATTGATCCAGCTATCTACCTTGTTTTATTTGTCTCAAGATTGTTCATTGATCCAGCTATCTACCTTGTTTTATTTGTCTCAAGATTGTTCATTGATCCAGCTATCTACCTTGTTTTATTTGTCTCAAGATTGTTCAATGATCCAGCTATCTACCTTGTTTTATTTGTCTCAAGATTGTTCATTGATCCAGCTATCTACCTTGTTTTATTTGTCTCAAGATTGTTCATTGATCCAACTATCTACCTTGTTTTATTTGTCTCAAGATTTTTTATTATAACACTTGTACACTCTATTATACTTGAACAGGGTCAAATTCCAGTATATGGTCAATTCCTGCAATAGTCTCAGGAGCATCCTCTAGCACATCTCCTGACTCAACAACAGAGAGTTCATCTCAGTTTTACCAGCAGTCAAACGGTGTTCTCTCACCTAGCAGACTCAGTTTTCTGAATTTAGATTCTGCTTTGAAAGGTTAGTAATACAATAAATCTCAAGGTAGGTCATGGCAGTTTTGGGTTATTGTAAAGATCAACATTTTGAGTTTGCAAAACTTGCATGGTCAGTGATGAAGTTATAAAAAATAGTTTAAGGGTCTGTGATGAAGTTATAGAAAATAGTTGCACAGTAGGTGATGAAGTTATCGAAAATAGAACAATTGATAAGTGTTCAAAGTTATTGCGAACATCTGTGGAAGTTTGTATTTTGGTAGCATATCTTCTTCTGCGATAAGTTTCCTATGCTCATAAGTCTATACAGGAAAAAGGTGGGCTGCCTCCATGAGCTCAGTCATCAGTAGGAGGTCCTCACAGTAACTCCACAACTTTTCTTTCAGATCTGTCTCTTGTGACCATATTTTAGTTCTCAAGTCATCGAAGAGTGGGCATGTCTGCAAAATGTGTTCTGGAGTCTGGAGACTCTTTTGCCATGGACATTGGTCAGTTTGGAGGTAGCATATCTCATATGTTAAGTTTGTGTTTTGGTATCACAAGTCTTGTCTGTCAAGTTTGTGTTGTGGTATACAAATATAGTATGTCAAGTAAGCATTTTGGTATCACAGGTTTCTGTTAAGCTTGTTTTTTGGTAGCACATATGAAATTTGTTTTAATATTACAGATTGTTTCCAAGTTTATGTTTATCATTTAAGTTTATGTTTGTCTGCATGTCAAGTTTGTATTTTGGTATCACTTATCTTATTCATCAAGTTTGTTTGGTACCACAAATCTTGCCTGTGTAGTTTGTGTTTTGGTATTACAAGACTGGTATGTCAAGTTTGTTAGTAACACAAGACTTACCTGTCAAGTTTGTGCTTTGGTATTACAAGTCTGATATGTCAAGTTTAATAGCACAAGATTTACCTGCCAAGTTTGTATTTTTAGTAGCACATGTTTTTGTCAATTTTGTGTTTTAATGTAATGACTTTCCTGTCAGATTTGTGTTATAATATTACAAATCCAATTTGTTAACCTTCACCGAGCCAATATCATATCCAGCCGCCGAAAAACAAAATGGCCGCGCGCGCTGATGGCGGGCCGTCCCACCCAGCGAGATTATCGTGAGATTTACACGTACCACAGTCCGTGCACATAGCTGGGGACATGCGCAATCGAAGCCGGTACATCCACCACTTTCGACATGATCGTTTTTAAGAATGGCTAGCTATTCGTAAAAGTTTAAGAGCAATTAATCTGACCACATCTGTACACCGGTACGATGCCATGATGATGGATCGGTTTTACAGACCTTTATTTCATCGTATTTCGAATAAAATAATATTGAATCATGGATTATTAGGTTATTTAGTTTCACAGCAGTGAATATACATAATGCCGTGCTGGTTTGGGGACTTGTACGTTTGATATCGAATATTTTGAAGTGGCAGCTAAAATAACTCTAGGCCTAAGCTCAAAGAACGATTTCGCAGTGAAATAACATAAATACAACAGATTTGCGTGATTTAGTTGACAGTGTTGCCAAGGAATTCGATATGTAAGGTAAGTTATTTTTTTTTCTTATTTTTTCCCTCTTTATTTGTTATAAAATATATGTTTTTTGTGAAAAACGTCTTTACCACTTTCTCATACGTCTGGTATCACACACACACGTACATAAATTACACAAATATATGCACAATTCAATTCTTTATTTATATGTGCAAATATTATTTAAATATCTCTAACAACCAAAAAATTATCACATTTTCAAAACAGTCACCATCAATAACGCAAATTTTCAAAAAAGAATCCGGTGGCAGGGAGACGTTTCATATTTTTTAATCTGGCTTGCTAAAGGTTAAGTTTGTAGCACAATTCTTAGCTGTCAATCTTGTGTTTATTATTAAGTTAAAAATTGAGTTTTATAGGAAATATAGCAATTGTATATGTTCAGTGTTAAATTGATACTTGTATTCCCTTTCACAGATGGTCAGTGTCATCCCTCAAATTGTTTCTCAAGTACACGCGTTGCCAGCAATTTGTACTCTCACAGTAGCAAGACTCATGTCCAGCATTCTGCACTAGTATCTAACTCTCACAGTCCTGTCCAGCCAGAGCTGCAAAGATTGTCTTCAGATAATGTAGACAGCCTTTCTGTCAATGATTATGGCCTATGCCTATCTGCACATAGATCTGTTGCGCCCTCTACCTCAGCACTGTCTGACGTGGGACCATGTGACTCACAAACTACAGATAACTCAAACATTCAACTTTTTTATTCCAATAGACCCAGGAAACATCAAAGTAAACATATACAAGGGAGTGAAACAAGTAGTTGGAGAAGTCCTACCAGACAAAACAAAACATCTAGCTTCAGGAATCACTCTAAAAAGTTGGAAGCACAGCCAGCAGCAGGACATCCAATGGACTCCGGATTTCAAAATACTGGCCATAGACGTTCACAGAGAATAGCTATGATTGGCAAGTCTCCCAAACCATGGTCTTTGAAGAAGTCACTAAGTTGTAACAGCATTGGTAATTGGCAGAGCCTACAAGCATCAAAGTCTTGGGGAGATGCAGGTTTTGCAGCATCCAATCACACTCAGGACGGACATGTTGGAAGTGACAAATTAAGTTCTGTTATGAGGTCAAATATATCATCTGTCCCAGGAATCATCAATTCTCAAGTCTTTCAAAAAATCACAAAAAGCGATAGATCTAATCGTATAAACTCTTTACCTGGTGGTCACAGTTGTAAACACCGAGATATGCATCGTCAATCGTTGTCTGAATTTTCTGATGATGAGTATGATGTCTGTGAGAACATTAGAAACAATGACAAGATTACTCAGAGACAAGAAAGAAATGGTAAGAATAATATTTGTTGAACACTGTCAAGAGTTCTTGTGATTTCATTCATGATATATACAAGTAGAAATAGACATTACTGATTAAGTTCTGCTGTGGTAGGTCAAAGGGCAATTCAAATGGATACACAATCAATCTCCTCCATTCCCTGGACTACATCCTGCTGGAAATCTATTAAGTCTATTATCCCTCTAGAGATCGAGCAAGAATGTGAGAATGAGTACTTGACACATAAAGCTAGCTCCCCTTGTTACATAATTGGAGCATTATTGGTAAAAGTATTTGACCAGATTTCTATGTGATCAGGAGCAAGCATTTGTTCCAGTACTATTTTCTGAGTATCAACTTAGGAACTATTTGTGAGAAAAAGCTTTTCTCAAAATCAGCATGAGTACAACACATAGTTACAGCGAGAACATCTCAATGGGGGAAATCTTGCCTTGAACAAAATGTCTACCTGAACTGAGATAGAGATATTCATTCCCTCTGAACTGCTAAAACAGCTTCTCCATACATTTTCCAGTGTAGAAACTGTTACGATCAAAACTCAAGTGCAATTAATACTAAAAATACTGCAACAATATTATCATTTATATACATGGCTCTGCTATTTGTCACCAATTAAGCTTTTGGAATTCAGTGGTGGTGATGATGAAGTCATTCCTTTAGCTGTGAGACAGCTATCAGGTCACCTGTTTTGTTACTTTCTGATTAACTCTTTGTCTCCGTACGGTTTTCCTGCTATGCCGAACATGATAGTAAATTCATATTAAAATGTAGATTTGAGCGGCTTTTCGGCATAGTGGGTCTCCAAAATGTAGATATTAGCGGCTCAGTGGACATGAAGAGTTAATGGGCTGAGATATGTGTTAGGTCACATGTGAGGTTATCTGACTGTTGTGATGATAACATTCTTTAACAGCTCAAGGTTAGATCTTTCCTAAATTGAAATCCAAGCTTAGACCGTGCTAATAGATCTTCTTTTCTGTTGTAACAAGTTAGAAATCCAAGCTTAGGCTGTATTAACCTTTAGCAAGCTGTGTTTACAAATCAAAAAACTTCCCCCTGCCACTGAATTCTTTTTTGAGAATTTGTGTTATTGATTATGGCTGTTTTAAAAATTCAATAACGTTTTTGTTGTTAGAGATAATTAATTAATATTTGTACATATAAATAAAGAATTGAATACTGCATATATTAGTGTAATTTTTTTACGTGTGTGTGTGATACCAGACGTATTAGAATAGTAGTAAAGATGATTTTTCACCAAAAAATAAAGAAATTATAACAGATAAAAGGAACAAAAATTATTATAAAATTACTTATCTATGGTTTTTATATTTTCTGAAGTGGGAAACCCGTAAAATAAACCTAATTCAAATAGTATTTATGTGATTTCATTGTCAAATCATCATAATGTCACTGGTAAGAATGAATGAACCTCATAGATTTGCCATAAATCGTTATCTGAAAGATATACCTAGTCATTTTTTATCGCTCCAACACCGTCGATATTCACCATCTAAATCATGAAAGCAGCGTGATCAATACTATATTCTATTATAAAAATCAACTTACCTCTCAAAACACGTCTAACACACTAACGTTATCAGCTAGGCCTATATGTCCAACAATTTCATCGAAGTCGCTATGCCAATCATGGCTATATGCCGAAGGGACATGCAAATTTTCAACTTTTCCATCTTTCAAAATGTCCATATCCATGCTTCCGAAAGACTCAGTGTCACTAAAATTACCTCTATCTAAAGTGGAAATGAATAGGCTTCATCTGCGCTTGTCCCAGTTTATGTGCATTACCAAATAAGGCTGTGCTACGTCATATAAACACGCCTTGTTTATAGGTGGCCCTGGACACCTTTCGTCAAAACTAAGCTAGTACTGGAGGGGATCCATACCACCCGTAGCTTGCTAAAGGTTAATATATGAATAACAATAATATGTAATAACTGCAGCAAAACTGTAATCTGATAAGTGAAACTTGGAAAAAGAGATCATGAAGTTTTCCTAATCACTAGTAACACACGCAATAAATAAAAATAGCCAATGTTTTGACCACAAGATCTTTATTAAGAGCACAATATAACATATTCTCCTGATAAAGGTCTTTTTTTATGGTCCTTCAATAGTACTTACATGGAACACAGGACAGAATAGTGGTACTTCCAGTGCTGTTATACGCAGGTGAAACATAGACTATGTATAGATGACATGTGAGCAAGCTTAATCACTTTCACACAATTTGTCTAAGAAAAGTTATGAACATCAGATGGCAAGACAAGATTCCGGATACCACCATCATTGGCAGAGCTGGTATCCTTAGCATTGACACTATTCTGATGCATACACAGATTTATTGGACAGGTCACCTGGTATGTATGCCAGATCGTCACCTGCCAAAGATACGTCTCTATGGGGAATTGCAGACAGGCATACCTTCTCAAGGTGGCCAAAAGAAGTACTACAAGGACGACTTGTTAAAGATCTCACTGAATGCGTTTGAAATAGATCAAGATACATGTGAAGAACTTATAGAAAATATAGCTACATGGCTCTCTACAGTAAAAAAAAAGGCACACCATCTTGTGAAAAAAAGAAATGTTGCAACTCAACAGCGGAGAGTAGCTAGAAAGTCACAGCTAGATTGAACACCATCTACATTAGTCATCCCATGCCCAAACCATTCAAGGAGACTTCTGCCAGAATAGGACTTATTTGCCATCTACGAATTAATGGTCAAGGACATAGCTCAAACTGAATTTCAAAAGTGGATGTAACAAATGGTTATCATTACTTGTGATGGATGAACAACAGTCTATGTCAACATAGACTGTTCTTCATATTCTAGAGACTGTATTCTATCTTCTGTGTGCTGACTGTTCTTATCTTCATATGCTAGAGACTATGTTTCCTCTGTGTGTACTGTCCCCTGACCTGATCTATATACTGAG
Organism: Meghimatium bilineatum; assembly: GCA_034231615.1. Classification (NCBI taxonomy): domain Eukaryota; kingdom Metazoa; phylum Mollusca; class Gastropoda; order Stylommatophora; family Philomycidae; genus Meghimatium; species Meghimatium bilineatum. Next base: position 22,015,265 of record CM067300.1, read on the forward strand.
ATTGAAACCAGTTACTAAGATCTGTTTTCTGATTTCACAGATCTCTCCTGGACTTGGATGTTTGTGGGCATTGTCATGGGAGCCAGCATTACTACAAATATCTTTCTACTTTGTCAAGGATGGTGGGACCATGCAAGCTGATGTTGACCTGGCTTTAATGTTGATAGTTTCCACATTCTCTTTCTAGATTGATGAAGAAGGATAACTTAGCTGATGAGTCAATCAGTAACTTGGTTGATTCAAAGACATAGCATAGTTGAAGAAGGATAACTTAAGTGATGAGTCAATCAGTAGCTTGGTTGATTCAGAGACATAGCATAGTTGAAGAAGCATAACTTAGGTGATGAGTCAATCAGTAGCTTGGTTGATGAGTTAATCAATAACTTAATTGAGGAATCAATCAGTAACTTGGTTGTTGAGTCAATCAGTAAATTGGTTGAGTAGCCAAACAGTAATTTGGTTGATTAGCCAATCAGTAACTTGATTGTTGAGTCAATCAATAACTCAGTTGATGAGTTCATCAGTAACTTGGTTGATGAGTCAATCAGTAACTTGGTGTCAATCAGTAACTTGGTTGATGAGTCAATCAGTAACTTGGTTGATGAGTCAATCAGTAACTTGGTTGATGAGTCAATCAGTAACTTGGTTGATGAGTCAATCAGTAACTTGGTTGATGAGTCAATCAGTAACTTGGTTGATGAGTCAATCAGTAACTTGGTTGATGAGTCAATCAGTAACTTGGTTGATGAGTCAATCAGTAACTTGGTTGATGAGTCAATCAATAACTTGGTTGATGAGTCAATCAGTAACTTGGTTGATGAGTAAATCAGTAACTTGGTGTCAATCAGTAACTTGGCTGATGAGTCAATCAGTAACTTGGTTGATAAGTCATTCAGTAACTTGGTTGATGAGTTAATCAGTAACTTGGTTGATTCAGAGAATTTTAAATAGTTGAAGAAGGTAACTTAGGTGATGAGTCAATCAATAACTTGGTTTATGAGTAAGTCATAAACTTGGGAGATTCTCTGAAGGAATTCATTGTTGGTATGTATCCTCAAATCACCTCAGGATGCTAACTCAACTGGGGGAGATCCTCTGAACAAATTTAATGATGGTATAAATTGGAAACAAGTCTAGGAATTTATTTGTACAGGAGAGTATAAAGATCCATGGGTAGAAAATTTTAAAAGTAAGCCTTTGTTATTGGTCCGACCTGATTTAGAAATGGGATAACAGACCAGAAAAATGAGATTGTGGAGGGCAAACAATTGCCAAAGCATAAATTTTGTTATTCCTGATCAATCAAGTATCATGATTGTAACACGGGGCATGTGCTTAATGAGAAAACAACAATGAATTGAAAAGAACTTTTTGGGGACACATGCAGACAAGACAGCAGGATAGTTGAGTAGGCGCACAGACAAGACAGCAGGATAGTTAAGTAAATACTCACACATGCAGACAAGACAGCAGGATAGTTGAGTAGGCACACAGACAAGACAGCAGGATAGTTGAGTAGGCACACAGACAAGACAGCAGGATAGCTGAGTAGGCACACAGACAAGACAGTAGGATAGTTGAGTAGGCACACAGACAAGACAGCAGGATAGCTGAGTAGGCACACACACACAGACAAGACAGCAGGATAGTTGAGTAGACACACACACACAGACAAGACAGCAGGATAGCTGAGTAGGCACACAGACAAGACAGCAGGATAGTTGAGTAGACACACACACATACAGACAAAACAGCTGGATAGTTAAGTAGACACACTGGCAATACAGCAGGATAGTTGACTCAACTAGACACAGGCACTCGCACACAAACAAGACAGGATAGTTGAGTAGAACCCTAGGATAGGCCTTTTTAAGAAAGTTTACGATGAGAATTATAAATGGCTACATTTAAATGCATTAATTTATCGATCAGAAACAGGGATTATAAACAAATATTTAAAAGATAGAATTGATGCAGTTGAGATGTGGATATGTAAAATAATATGAAAACTTCATTGGGCAAAAGATCATGTCTGAAAAGTGTACAGAGGAATCCCTCTATAGCACATTCTGTTATAACACATTTCCCCATATAACAACACTTTACAAAATCCCTAATTCTATTTATCTTTTATTATTTGTACTGTATATACACAATTTCTGTAATTATAGGATTTCTCTGTAATGTCCCCAATCAACACTTCATTGGAGAAATTTGAAATTAAGTGTGGTGTGCATATACTGGAGATCTGCTGGGCACTGTGAAATGGTTAACCAGAGAGCTATAGAAATCTTTGACATTCGTAACCTTCTATGTATGCTTGACATATGTACCCGTCTATGTATGTTTGACATATTAACGCTTCTATGTATGCTTGACATATGTACGCTTCTATGTGTGCTTGACATATGTAACCTTCTATGTATGCTTGACATATGTACCATTCTATGTATGCTTGACATATGTACCCTTCTATGTATGCTTGACATATGTACCCTTCTATGTATGCTTGACATATGTACCCTTCTATGTATGCTTGACATATGTACCCTTCTATGTATGCTTGACATATATCCACTTCTATGTATGCTTGACATATATCCACTTCTATGTATGCTTGACATATATCCACTTCTATGTATGCTTGACATATGTACGCTTCTATGTATGCTTGACATATATCCACTTCTATGTATGCTTGACATATGTACCCTTCTATGTATGCTTGACATATGTACACTTCTATGTATGCTTGACATATGTACGCTTCTATGTATGCTTGACATATGTACCCTTCTATGTATGCTTGACATATGTACGCTTCTATGTATGCTTGACATATGTACCCTTCTATGTATGCTTGACATATGTACGTTTCTATGTATGCTTGACATATGTACCCTTCTATGTATGCTTGACATATGTACGCTTCTATGTATGCTTGACATATGTACGCTTCTATGTATGCTTGACATATGTACGCTTCTATGTATGCTTGACATATGTACCCTTCTATGTATGCTTGACATATGTACGCTTCTATGTATGCTTGACATATGTACCCTTTTATGTATGCTTGACATATGTACCCTTCTATGTATGCTTGACATATGTACGCTTCTATGTATGCTTGACATATGTACGCTTCTATGTATGCTTGACATATGTACGCTTCTATGTATGCTTGACATATGTACGCTTCTATGTATGCTTGACATATGTACCCTTTTATGTATGCTTGACATATGTACGCTTCTATGTATGCTTGACATATGTACCCTTTTATGTATGCTTGACATATGTACCCTTCTATGTATGCTTGACATATATCCACTTCTATGTATGCTTGACATATGTACCCTTCTATGTATGCTTGACATATATCCACTTCTATGTATGCTTGACATATGTACCCTTCTATGTATGCTTGACATATATCCACTTCTATGTATGCTTGACATATGTACCCTTCTATGTATGCTTGACATATGTACGCTTCTATGTATGCTTGACATATATCCACTTCTATGTATGCTTGACATATATCCACTTCTATGTATGCTTGACATATGTACCCTTCTATGTATGCTTGACATATGTACCCTTCTATGTATGCTTGACATATATCCACTTCTATGTATGCTTGACATATGTACGCTTCTATGTATGCTTGACATATGTACCCTTCTATGTATGCTTGACATATGTACCCTTCTATGTATGCTTGACATATATCCACTTCTATGTATGCTTGACATATATCCACTTCTATGTATGCTTGACATATGTACCCTTCTATGTATGCTTGACATATATCCACTTCTATGTATGCTTGACATATATCCACTTCTATGTATGCTTGACATATATCCACTTCTATGTATGCTTGACATATATCCACTTCTATGTATGCTTGACATATATCCACTTCTATGTATGCTTGACATATATCCACTTCTATGTATGCTTGGCATGCATACCCTTCTATTTATGTCTGGCATGCATACCTTTTTGTGTATGCTGGGACAGATTGAGCAACTGTTGTGTGCTTGGAGAGAAGTGATGCAGATTCATAATCAATAGCTTTAATGTCAAATTAATAGTGGATTGGTTATCAAGTGCTGTAGCCACAAGCTAGGTTGGCTGCAAAAAGGGTTTTAAAAAAATACCTTTTTTAGGTTGACTGCATTAGATCTTCAACATGACTCATTAAGCTAAATGTGCAATGTTCTTCACAATCTATGGCACTAAAAATGGGTTGCTTTTGTAGAACTATGAAGATATGTTTCAGGGGATCTTCAGGTATATCCCCTGTTGTAGATGTCATTCAGCAACTTATCACTTCTTTATCCAATTTGTGTTCAGCTTTAATTTCTTCAGCAGTGATATTATTTGGTCCTGGGGGATTTATATTTTCCTGGCATGTTCTATGGCCTCTTTGACATCCATCATTAAACATCACTTGAAGTAATTGAGGCATATTTGAACGTGTCTAATTGCTGCTACTATATTTGGGTTCACTTTCCTCAAAGATTCGCATGCCATTCCTTGCCAGGATTTTGCCTTCTGGTTCACAACTAGCGTAAAAGTATCATCAGCATGCCACATCCATGATTTTACTCTCTTAAACCTGCTCCTCTTTGCATGAGAGAGAGAGTAGTATATGATGAATGCTCTTTGTTGGAACTCACTATGAGGAATGAATGAGCATTCAACATGTCAATTTTGTCAGAAATGCTTGAAAAGTCAAGTATGAACCTCACAGCCCCACACAGTCTCTGGTGCAACCCAGGATGATGGGCATCGCATTGTTCTGAATTATTTCCAATCTCTATTTCGAATCAACTTTCATGTTTACTATTATCAGATGTGATCTCACTTGGTGACATGTTTAAGTAAGCTAAACAATCTTCTCAGGTCTGATCTGACTTCGTGACAGGTTTGATCTAAACACTCAAATCTGATCTCACTTTGTCACATGTTTAAGCTAAACAACCTCAAGTCTGATCTCACTTTGTCACATGTTTAAGCTAAACAACCTCAAGTCTGATCTCACTTTGTGACATGTTTAGCTAAGCAATCTCAAGTCTGATCTCCATTCGTGATGCTAGCTAAACAATATCGGGTTTGATCTCATTTCGTGACATGTTTGAACTAATCAATCACAAGTCTGATCTCCCTTTGTAATGTTAGCTAAACAATCTCAAGTCTGATCTCCCTTCGTAATGTTAGCTAAACAATCTCATGTCTGATCTCATTTCGTGACATGATTTAGCAAAACAATCTGCCACTATAAATAGCTGTAGGGCTCCAGCCACATTTCTTACCATGACTGTCATCACCAGTACCAGGTGATTAATTTCGAGGTCTACTTTGTCATTAACTAAATTTTTATATTCTTTGCAAAAATTCTTTATTGAGTTTTTAATTTTGAGATTTTGTCTTTGAAGTTTTCAACAACCAGAAGTTATGAATAACTTACGACTGTCGTAGCCCTCGCCCGTTCCCTTGTCTTCCCATCCCCGACATGACAAGATTGTTTACAGATTGTTAAACAATCTGATCTCACGTTTGTCTAAACAATCTCCAGTCTGATCTCACTTTCTGACATGTTTGAGATAAACAATCTTATATCGCGTTTAGGAGCAGTTTACGTACATTTTGAAATATCTATAATAACAGCAACACGATCAGTAAACAAAACTTTACCCCAGGCACAGTCGTTTCTTTGTGACATAGAATGAAATCTGTGTACTATCAAGTAAACATGTGCAACTGATAAGATCTGAATAAACAGTTGGTATAGTCATTGTTGGTTGTGCTGGACATCAGATTGACTCCAGAACAGATGACGTCACACCCACACTTCTGGTAGCAGATGGAATGTTTGCTAGTTTAAACTTGACTCTACAAAATCCCGGTGCATTCCTCTCATATGTACCCAGATTGTATATATTAGTTACGTACGTGGGAGCTTAATCCCCCTTCCCTATTCATTACATGACGTTTAGTATTAGGGGGCATGCCAAATGCTGGGTAACACCCCAACCTCCTACTGGTTTTCCAAGACAAGGTCCTGAAAAATCTCACGGCGTTGATCTACCAACGGAAACGAGGAAGTGACTACTGTTTCAAGTAACCTCCTCTTTCCTGTCCTACTGAAGACGTATGTACGCCACTGCGCATATATCAAACATATTTTATGGGTTAGGTCAGACAACGCTGATGGCCACTTACAATGTAGGTTTCGCCTGTTTGTCAATAGGCGTACCATTTTTACAAAGAAGTAACTGTTTTTGCGTGCAATTGTGACAGTTGAAGCATGCACTTTAACCTAAGACATGATTATCGTGGGTTGTACTGTACGCATACACTATATCAGAGTAGGTGTATGTTCTGTCACTATCAATAGTTGTACGGCTGCAGCCAAATTTCTCACCATGACTGTCCTGTGTCCTCACTAGCGACTATTTTATTTTTTTGGAAGTCTCCTTTGTCATTAACTTGTTCTTCTTCAGCTTTCATTCTCAAACTCCCGCTGAATATCTCGTGTAGCAGCACAATGGTCCTACTAGATTTCCAGCAGGATGTAGTCTAGGGAATGGAAATGCGTTGTGTCGCCGTTTCATTTGCGACAATGACCCACACATCCGTCTTCAGCGGTGTCATTAACTAAATTTTGATATTCTCCGCAAAAATATTGAGTACAATGTCGTTGGAGTTTCTAACAACTAGACATTATTCGTGTCCTTATGAATAGCTTACGACTGTCGTAGTCTCGCCTCTTCCCTTGTCTGCCCCCGACATGGCAAGATTTATTATCTCGCTCTAGGATTGTGTTATAGGGCACATCGTGTGTTTCCGGTAACACGTGTGTACGTATATAGGAAATGTTTAGCACGAGATCACAGATTTACATACATGTTACCGAGGCAGTCAGCAGCAAGGACCTCTGTACAGATACTAAACAAGCCTTCATTCGTTATGTGTTTTAATTGTTGTGGTGATTTTCTTTGGTTACTATTTACATACTTGGAGTCTCATGCCAAAAATACCCAACGAAATGTACGGAAATAATCAATAGATTTCCAGAAGTGGAGATCTGAGCACCTATGGACATGTCAGATGTGCGAATAGGATAATCAATAGACCAAATACCTAATCAAAATATAGTATTTCAGGTCATGTTTACTACCTGTGTACAGTTCTTTGCTGGAGTCAGGTCATGTTTACTACCTGTGTACAGTTCTTTGCTGGAGTCAGGTCATGTTTACTACATGTGTACAGTTCTCGGGAGCCGCGTTAGCGCAGTTGTTAGCGCACTGGCTTCGCATAGGAGTGGTCCTGGGTTCATTTCCCAGCTGAGGCGGAAATGTTTTCAGATCGCAACGGCTCCCAGGTCGACCCAGCCTTAAATGGGTACTGGATTAATCCGGGAAGTAAAGACTGCGATGGAGAAGAGATTGCTACCGCACACATTTGCAGAGCCTGTGAAATGTGAGATCGCTAACATCTCACACCACTACGGCATTAGTAAATGCTATGGATTATATATATACTTACAGTTCTTTGTGTTTACTACCTGTGTACAGTTCTTTGTGTTTACTACCTGTGTACAGTTCTTTGTGTTTACTACCTGTGTACAGTTCTTTGTGTTTACTACCTGTGTACAGTTCTTTGCTGGAGTCAGGTCATGTTTACTACCTTTGTACAGTTCTTTGCTGGAGTCAGGTCATGTTTACTACCTTTGTACAGTTCTTTGCTGGAGGTTCTTTGCTGGAGTCAGGTCATGTTTACTACCTGTGTACAGTTCTTTGCTGGAGTCAGGTCATGTTTACTACCTGTGTACAGTTCTTTGCTGGAGTCAGGTCATGTTTACTACCTGTGTACAGTTCTTTGCTGGAGTCAGGTCATGTTTACTACCTTTGTACAGTTCTTTGCTGGAGTCAGGTCATGTTTACTACCTGTGTACAGTTCTTTGCTGGAGTCAGGTCATGTTTACTACCTTTGTACAGTTCTTTGCTGGAGTCAGGTCATGTTTACTACCTGTGTACAGTTCTTTGCTGGAGTCAGGTCATGTTTACTACCTGTGTACAGTTCTTTGCTGGAGTCAGGTCATGTTTACTACCTTTGTACAGTTCTTTGCTGGAGTCAGGTCATGTTTACTACCTTTGTACAGTTCTTTGCTGGAGTCAGGTCATGTTTACTACCTTTGTACAGTTCTTTGCTGGAGTCAGGTCATGTTTACTACCTGTGTACAGTTCTTTGCTGGAGTCAGGTCATGTTTACTACATGTGTACAGTTCTTTGCTGGAGTCAGGTCATGTTTTCTACCTGTGTACAGTTCTTTGCTGGAGTCAGGTCATGTTTACTACCTTTGTACAGTTCTTTGCTGGAGTCAGGTCATGTTTACTACCTTTGTACAGTTCTTTGCTGGAGTCAGGTCATGTTTACTACCTTTGTACAGTTCTTTGCTGGAGTCAGGTCATGTTTACTACCTTTGTACAGTTCTTTGCTGGAGTCAGGTCATGTTTACTACCTGTGTACAGTTCTTTGCTGGAGTCAGGTCATGTTTACTACCTTTGTACAGTTCTTTGCTGGAGTCAGGTCATGTTTACTACCTTTGTACAGTTCTTTGCTGGAGTCAGGTCATGTTTACTACCTTTGTACAGTTCTTTGCTGGAGTCAGGTCATGTTTACTACCTGTGTACAGTTCTTTGCTGGAGTCAGGTCATGTTTACTACCTTTGTACAGTTCTTTGCTGGAGTCAGGTCATGTTTACTACCTGTGTACAGTTCTTTGCTGGAGTCAGGTCATGTTTACTACCTGTGTACAGTTCTTTGCTGGAGTCAGGTCATGTTTACTACCTTTGTACAGTTCTTTGCTGGAGTCAGGTCATGTTTACTACCTTTGTACAGTTCTTTGCTGGAGTCAGGTCATGTTTACTACCCGTGTACAGTTCTTTGCTGGAGTCAGGTCATGTTTACTACATGTGTACAGTTCTTTGCTGGAGTCAGGTCATGTTTTCTACCTGTGTACAGTTCTTTGCTGGAGTCAGGTCATGTTTACTACCTTTGTACAGTTCTTTGCTGGAGTCAGGTCATGTTTACTACCTTTGTACAGTTCTTTGCTGGAGTCAGGTCATGTTTACTACCTTTGTACAGTTCTTTGCTGGAGTCAGGTCATGTTTACTACCTGTGTACAGTTCTTTGCTGGAGTCAGGTCATGTTTACTACCTGTGTACAGTTCTTTGCTGGAGTCAGGTCATGTTTACTACCTTTGTACAGTTCTTTGCTGGAGTCAGGTCATGTTTACTACCTTTGTACAGTTCTTTGCTGGAGTCAGGTCATGTCTACTACCTGTGTACAGTTCTTTGCTGGAGTCAGGTCATGTTTACTACCTTTGTACAGTTCTTTGCTGGAGTCAGGTCATGTTTACTACCTGTGTACAGTTCTTTGCTGGAGTCAGGTCATGTTTACTACCTTTGTACAGTTCTTTGCTGGAGTCAGGTCATGTTTACTACCTGTGTACAGTTCTTTGCTGGAGTCAGGTCATGTTTACTACCTGTGTACAGTTCTTTGCTGGAGTCAGGTCATGTTTACTACCTGTGCACAGTTCTTTGCTGGAGTCAGGTCATGTTTACTTCCTGTGCACAGTTCTTTGCTGGAGTCAGGTCATGTTTACTACCTGTGCACACTTCTTTGCTGGAGTCAGGTCATGTTTACTACCTGTGTACAGTTCTTTGCTGGAGTCAGGTCATGTTTACTACCTGTGCACAGTTCTTTGCTGGAGTCAGGTCATGTTTACTACCTGTGCACAGTTCTTTGCTGGAGTCAGTCATGGATGATACACAACATCTATGCTGGAAGTCTCATGATATACAACATCTATGCTGGAAGTATGATACACAACATCGATGCTAGAAGCATCATGATACACAACATATATGCTGGAAGTATCCAATCTAGTAGATAAGAAATCAGAACATGAATTTTAGTCATTTGAATTTAACCAAAAGTTGGGGGGGGGAAGACCTCCGCCTAAACCCCTGACGATTTTCTTGAAAAAACAACGTCATCAACTTTAATGAAGAAAAAAGGGAATTACAAACTACAGTGTACGAATACTTATTTTCTTGAGTAAACCATTTCCCCTCTTTAATGACGAGGTATCTACGGCGATGGGGAGTATGCCTAGTGTAGCCACAGTTTATACCATGGGAATATGCTTAGTGTAGCTACAGTTTTTACCATGGGTGTATGCTTAGTGTAGCCGAAGTTTATTCCATGGGCATCTTAATACGCAAATGTATTTAGGAGATAGACCTATTAGGGGAGTTATTTGTGAAGATAATAGACGAATTGATCGTATAGATAATAGTGTTGATGTTTTTTTTTTAAACGTGATTGTTCGTGGGTATAAGCCCGTGAACATAGAGGAATTGTTTGTGGAGATAATAGAGAAGTTGTTTGTGGAGATAAATAGAGGAGTTGTCTATGGGGATAGAGGAATTGTTTGTAGACATACTAGGAGTTGTTCGTGGAGATAATAGGGGAGTTGCTTGTGGAGATAAATTGGGAAATTATGTAGATATAGGAATTCTTTCTGGGGACGTTAGAGGAATTGTTCGTTATAGAAGAGACTGATAAATGAGCGATAGCACAAGGAAGACAAACAATCCGGGGCTATGGCAACTATCAGTATATATATATATTGTGCCATCTACTGTCTACAGGAATGCCCAAAATTTTCCAAAATTAGTTCAGAAAATCATTACTGACTCATCGATGGCAGATGGACCGGTGAGTGGCCACTTAAGGGAATGTCCACAGATCCATGATACAGGTTCCTACCATAGAATTCAAACGGCAACTATTCTAGAACGAAATAGTAATGTACCACGTGACGAATGATCCTGTATAAACGAATAGAGGAAAAATCTAGCATTGTTTAATATAAATATATGCATACTTGTCACAGACAGGCGACATGGAGAAGTGATAAGATAATCGATTTCTTGAGAACTATAAAAGTCATATAATTGTGGACGGGAAATAGAGAGAGAAAACTTACTTATGCCATCAACTTTTAATAGACTCCGGTTATATCCAACACTGGCTGTTGGTTATATTGAAGTTAGCATTTGTTCTTCCCGCTTGCTATTGAGCTGTTTTTTTTCTCTTTATAACGTCAAATTATGCATTACTTTTGCATTACTTATTGTCAAGTATCTGATAGTAAGGCCTGTGTCATTCACTTTAATATAATTGTAGTATACATGTATTTAGTTTGTTACAGTGGTGTTATGTTGAATTTGTTATAGTGGTGTTATGTTCAATTTGTTATAGTGATGTTATGGTACGTCTGTTACAGTGGTATTATGTTGAGGTTGTATAGTGTTATTATGTTGAGTTTTTACAGTGGCATTACGTTTAGTTTTTATATAGTGGTGTTATGTTGAGTTTGTTACAGTGGTATTATGGTCAGATATGCGAGGCTACGTGGGTTCACCAGTCAGCGTAAAGCACGGAGTAGCCTCGCGCAATGACGAGCTTTGATGTAGTCATAATGCCTGGTATTGTCGATTGGTCACAAACCAGCCTCTGAGAAAGAGGAGATAAGTTACAGCAACCCACAGCCCTATATATATTTACCTTTGTAATTTCGGTTTTTCAGTGGACCAAAATTAATGGTATACCATACAGGGGATAAGACACAATTAAGAAGTGTTGCGTGTGAATGGTGACTATCCAATCATGTAGATAGCTACGGTTAAAGGACACTGAAACAAGGGCAGTATTATAATGTAAAACTGTATCCCACAATAGAAGACACGATGGTGATGATACAACATCGGGATAGTACAAGTAAAGCACTCGTGTGCCCTACGCCAGGCTGTTTAGTTTACTTTAGCTTCGTGTTGGTGTTTCACTGATAGTCATTTCGGATTGGCAATGTTTTTATCACAGCCTTAAGTAAATCTTAGATGATTGATTTACAAGATGCAGCTATATGTTACACAATGAGCTGGTCAGTCTTATACTTCGTGACTTTCACACAATCTCGATACATGTCGCAGATAAACTGCTGATTCTTTACCAGCATTGGTCTTCATCAAGTTTTATCACAACGGAGATCATGCCAACACAGTATCTACGTTTCTTAGCTGTCTATTATAACAGGCGCGTTTAACCCACCCATATCACAGAGACCATGGCAACTAGAGTAAATGGGTTTTTCCATAATTGACTAATCGCATCTTTGGAGATGCGGTTAGTCAAGTACGGAAAAACCCATGTACTCTAGTTGCCATGCGATTCAGTGCCGTTGAAACGAACTGGTTCAATGCCCGTTGGTCTCACACGTTTTTAATTTATTCTCTTGAGTCCTACTTGAATTTACCAGTGAGCATGGCCTAGTAATGGATTGCTATGGACATTTTTACCTAGAATGGGGGGGGGGTGGCTGTGTCTCACGATTTCAACTCTGCATGTTGAGGAAATTAAAAACAACAACCGACAAGCCCCTCCATTTTAGAGTGTCCCTCCCCTCTGAGTAGTACTTACCTAAAACACAAAGTCGATCAGCTTTACAATGAACACACAGACCATGGAGTAGGTTGATATCAGATGGGCCAGATTGTGTGAAAGCTTTACAATGAACACACAGACCATACAGTAGGTTGATATCAGATGGGCCAGATTGTGTGAAAGCTTTACAATGAACACACAGACCATGCAGTAGGTTGATATCAGATGGGCCAGATTGTGTGAAAGCTTTACAATGAACACACAGACCATGCAGTAGGTTGATATCAGATGGGCCAGATCGTGTGAAAGCTTTACAATGAACACACATGATAATATTTATTATAGTTGTGCGTTCATTGTAGAGCTGATCGACTTTCTGTTTTACGTAAGTACTATTGTTATAGTTTTACAGCAGTCACACTTGTTATCGAGAGTAGGAAACTTCTTAAGGAATTGTACACCGGTGAGATCTGGAATCTTCTGTGTATGAAATAAAACTCTTGGGAAACCACATCATATTGTACATAGGAAGTATTTAAATTAATTATTAATTAGAGCAGTCAGGTTTTAGACCAGGTCGTTCCTGCTTCGACCATATATTCACTCTTAGAACAATAATGGAAGAATGTCTAGATTTTAGATATAATCTCATAATAAACATCGTTCATTTTCAAAAAGTCTTCGACAGCATCCATCGCTTTGGGAAATTTAAAAAATATACGGATTCCAAAACAAATATATAAATGTGATAAAATCATTCTGTACCAACTCAAAATGCTGTGTTAGAACAGAAGAAGGTAGTTCAAAATGGTTCCCTGTGATTACTTGTGTTAAACAAGGCTGCCCGATGTCACCATTACTATTCAATATCACAATTGACTGGGCAATGAGAAAAAGCACATCCAACACAAATTTAGGAATCAAATGGATAAATAAAACAACACTAGAAAACCTAAATTTTACCGATGATCTTGCACTATTGAGTGAAAACCATCAAGATGCACAAACAAAAACTGATAGATTAAAAATCATCGCAGGACAAATAGGTCTCCAAATCAATTCATCAAAAACAAAAATTATGGACTTCGCCAATTCACCTAACACAATTACTTTAAATGGACACCAACTTGAAAAAGTACACACATTTTCCTATCTAGGAATCAAATTAACACTCGACGGTGATGTCATGCCAGAAATGACAACTCGCATTGCACTATCATCTAGTGCCTTTAACAGACTGTTTAATATCTGGAGGTCAAAGTCAATCAGCACACGCACAAAAATAAGCTTATTTAATTCCTGCGTTATTCCGGTGCTATCATATGGATGTGAGAGCTGGAAAAGCTCTTTATCTTCAGAAATTTTTTTATTGAGTTTCGAGAACAAATATCTTCGTTGGATAACTAACACCCATTGGAGTGAATTCAAATCGAATGATAAAATAAGAGCAGAGACACATCAAAATTTCATAACAGAAGTTATCAGAAAACGCCGTTGGTCCTACATCGGGCATATCCTACGCGAAGAAACCAACAGAATACACCACCAATCTCTTGAATGGATACCTACAGGCAAAAGAGCAAGGGCTAGACCACACACAAAAAAACACTCAAAAGAACAATACTTAGAGAAAGTAAAACAACCAATATTCATACTATTCAAGAATTGCATAGAATAGCTTTGAACAGACATAATTGGAGAGATCTGCCCTATGCGCTAACTTCAGCGCAAATGAATGAATGGAGTTAAACGTCCAGTACAATATTGGTCATGTATAGAGTTAAACGTGCAGTACAATATTGGTCATGTATAGAGTTAAACGTGCAGTACAATATTGGTCATGTATAGAGTTAAACGTGCAGTACAATATTGGTCATGTATAGAGTTAAACGTGCAGTACAATATTGGTCATGTATAGAGTTAAACGTGCAGTACAATATTGGTCATGTATAGAGTTAAACGTGCAGTACAATATTGGTCATGTATAGAGTTAAACATCCAAGACAATATTGATCATGTATAGAGCGGTTGGTTATCATCTTGAGTTCCCAGAACTTGTTTTGCTGAGAAGCTCATGTGGGCGCTACAGAGTAGAATTGCCATCAGGCACGACCGGACTGTCCATATATTATGTCAACAACTGTTGGAGAGGGGCATCAAAAAGTTTGACAAGGGGGAGTTTGACAAAGGTTAACGTTAACAATACTGTTTTTATACCCAAAAAATCATTTTAATTTTTAGAAATATTCACGTAGGCCTAAATCAAAGCAAGTATTTTTCCCCTGACTTGTAGGTAGAGGGGGGCAATATGTATTGACACAATTAAGCAGGGCGGGTCCCTGAATTCTTGACAATTGTTGACACTGGGGGAAGGTATAAAAAATTGGCACAAAATTGTTGGCGTAATTTATAGATTTTGGTTCCAGTCTGACGTCTTATGAATAGTCAGGTTGTCATACCCTCACACAACCTAATCCAATGTTAATGTTATGTTCAGTGAGGGAGATTATAAACTCTGTTGTTTGAATGTTGCTATAAAGTGTTGTCATCTTGTTGACTGTAGCAACTAGATCAGTCACCCGCGGTTTATATCTCTCAAACTGAATGCCATACCTGGGACGTCACACACACAATAGCAGTCACTTGAAGAGTACAAGTTTGGCAACTCTTAAATAAACTACCTGATATCGAACCCTTGTTATGTTTTGATTCAAAAATGACAATCCGTCATATCGGTCCACATTGTAATGTAGGCTTACTTGTTGAAATTGCATTTAGTTTGCTAAGGTTAGTTTTTCTTTCATAACAATACCTTCTTTTATTCGAATGTTTAGTTCATTCATGTAATGTTTTATTTTACTTGGACTGCTATAATTCAATTAACTAATGTTTTTTTAATTTTTATTCGAATGTTTAGTTCATTCATGTAATGTTTTATTTTACTTGGACTGCTATAATTCAATTAACTAATGTTTTTTTATCAACTTTTAAATTTTTTTTCTTTAGCTCGACAGTTTTAATTCATTGAAATAGTGTTTAAAAAAAATTATCTTAATTGATTGAATCGGTTCTGCTAATTCTTTATTCTACGAGTAGCTTACATTATGAATATAACAGTACATTATGAATATAATAGTACATTATGAATATAACAGTACATTATGAATATAATAGTACATTATGAATATAACAGTACATTATGAATATAACAGTACATTATGAATATAATAGTACATTATGAATATAACAGTACATTATGAATATAATAGTACATTATGAATATAACAGTACATTATGAATATAACAGTACATTATGAATATAACAGTACATTATGAATATAACAGTACATTATGAATATAACAGTACATTATGAATATAACAGTACATTATGAATATAACAGTACATTATGAATATAATAGTACATTATGAATATAACAGTAAATTATGAATATAATAGTACATTATGAATATAATAGTACATTATGAATATAACAGTACATTATGAATATAATAGTACATTATGAATATAACAGTACATTATGAATATAATAGTACATTATGAATATAACAGTACATTATGAATATAACAGTACATTATGAATATAACAGTGCATTATGAATATAACAGTACATTATGAATATAACAGTACATTATGAATATAACAGTACATTATGAATATAACAGTACATTATGAATATAACAGTACATTATGAATATAACAGTACATTATGAATATAACAGTACATTATGAATATAACAGTACATTATGAATATAACAGTACATTATGAATATAACAGTACATTATGAATATAACAGTACATTATGAATATAACAGTACATTATGAATATAACAGTACATTATGAATATAACAGTACATTATGAATATAACAGTACATTATGAATATAACAGTACATTATGAATATAACAGTACATTATGAATATAATAGTACAATAGCTTATGAGTATTATTATTATCAAGTGAAGTATTCTTTCGAAAATGTCTTCATCGTGGCTATTCTGAACGCTTCTCTATCACAGAAACCAGGCCTGCATTGTTCAGACATATTCATACATTCTTCGATATCGATAGTCCATCGTCTTGGTTTCCCTCTTCTCCTCCTCCCTGGTTCTCTATCCTCAAGAATATGCCTTTCCATGCAATCATCTCTTAAGTGTCCAAAAATATGTAGCTTCCTCCTTATGATAGTATTTAAAAGCCGACCTTCATTTAATTTCAAAGTATTTTTAGAAAAAAAGAGTCAGCATAAACAAACACATATGAAGCACACAGAAAGGCCGTCTACAGAGAACTCATCTACCCTGACGCTGCAAAGTATAAAGGAGTATAAAGCGGCAAGTATTTTTAAAACTTCGATGTTTTTCTTTTGTCTGTCCATGATATTCGTAGACTCTGTAACACTTCGTTTCAAATACATTTATTCTTCTTGATACTGTTATATTTCAAATACAAGTCTTGCAGCCGTACGTGCCACTGGGAAAACACATGATATTAAAAGGATTATTTTAGTGTGATTATTACTAATTTGCGACAGCTTTCTTATTTGTGTTAGTGTGTGAGTTGCATTTGCGAGTCTTCTTTTATCTCAACCGCATAATCCCTGGAACTGTTCATATTTGCTCCCAGATATTCGAATTATGAGCTAGCGGTACACTATAAGTATACCAACTACAACAGTACAATGTGACATCAACAGTACACTATTCGTTTTGTCTCTTAACATAGTACTAACAAGTTTGAAGCGTTGGACATCGTAAATAATGCCCACGCCGGATGTAAGAGTGACAAGAGATGACACAAATGATACATTCCCCTACTCCGGCACACGAGTCCTTGGTGCTGTACAGATCAACATTGGAATCTTGGTGTTTGTGCTTGGCATAGTCGATCTTATTCTGACCATGTCCACTCACACTAGTGACCGCCAGAAGTATGGCTCGCGTTACGAGACTGTTGTTTCTATGACAGTGGTGTCTTCGCCGCTGTGGTGTGGATTGTGGGTAAGCTACTTTTGTTTAATTAAATGTTTGTGAGTGTAATGTATGTACCATGTGAGTGTCATGCGAGAGGTAAGTCAAAGATCATATAATGTTAGTTGTAAATGAATTATTTGTTATGTAATAAAGTTAAACAATGTCATTTGGAATGTCGATTAGTGTACTAGTCATATGAACTAGTCAGTGGCGAGACGTCCATATATAAACAATGAAAGACAATGCTTATAATTTACATTTGGGTATATTTCTTACAAAATATAGTACAAAATTATATCGGTCTACAATCATTTCAGATAGCGTAAAAGCCTGACAATACATGACCAGTACTTAACTAACATGGCCAGTATTTTAATTCACATGACCAGTATTTAACTCACATGACAAGTACTTTAACTCACATGACCAGTATTTAACTCACATGACCAGTATTTAACTCACATGACCAGTATTTAACTCACATGACAAGTACTTTAACTAACATGAACAGTATATAAATTATATGACCAGCATTTTAACTAATATGACCCGTATTTAACACACATGATGTTCGTCTGTCGAAGTCAATGATGACAATTCAGCTCAACTGGGATGATGATGAGAATGATGATTTCTACGGTGTGTCCGACTGTGACTAATGAGTCCTAAGCGTGCTTGGAATTGTCTACTACACTCTGGACATGTGTGGCAGGAGTTTGTGGGCCATTGTACAGCTCTTGCCTTTCTCCTATCGCGTTTTTGTTGCACATCATTGTGTCTGAGGTTCTCTGCAGCTGCTGCACCACTCTTGATTCTGCTAAGCCAGTCGGATCTGTCTTGTGCAAGATTCTCCCACGAATTTGAGTCTATTTTGTTATTATTCAATGGTGTCTTAAAAGTGTCTTTAAAACGTTTCTTCTATCCTCCTGCCTTGCGGAGTCCAGTCTGTGGAGTTCTCTATATAGCAATTACCTTGGTAGACGATGATCGTTCATGCGCCCTGCTCAAACATGAGTATTACTCTTATATTATTGAGATATATTAAAGTCGTATTAGTGGGAAATTAATATTAGTATTACTAGTTGGACTTTGTAATACATGTTTATTGGTTGTAGTTTACTGCAATGTTAGTCTGTGTATAATATATGCGTATTAGTTGTAGTTTACTGGAGTGTTAGTCTGTGTATAATATATGCGTATTGATTGTAGTTTACTGGAGTGTTAGTCTGTGTATAATATATGCGTATTGGTTGTAGTTTACTGGAGTGTTAGTCTGTGTATAATATATGCGTATTAGTTGTAGTTTACTGGGGGTTAATCTGTGTAATAAATGCTTATTGGTTGTAGTTTATTGGGGTGTTAGTCTGTGTAATACATACATATTGATTGTAGTTTATTGGGGCGGTGATCTTTGTATAACTAAGCGTATTCTAAATAAAATGGATGTAGCAATAAATAAGCGATAACTCAGTGTTGTCATATGTCTCTTGTCAGTATTCTATAGCTGGTGGACTGGGTTCCTGCCTGACACGTGATAGGGCCAGCACTGTTGTGTACTGTGTAAGTAAGAATTAATATTGGTATTTGAATTTTTTACTATTTTTATGTTTTAAATTACCTCTTATGGTGAGATACGCCGCTTTCAACAACAGACGTTAGTCAAATTTGGCTAAATCAACTATATTTACTATTAAAACGTCAAGCTGGAACATGTACACTGTAAGTCTGCAGAAGAAATAGAGACACTGGAATTGTAAATATGAGACATAGGCGAAGTTTTGCGCCGGAACTTCTGTCACTGCGTTCCAGTAATGTTCTCATTCGAACTAAAGTACGAGATATGTTGACGAGATGTATCCACAAAAACATTATAGATCTTTAGGACGCCAGAATCAACAGCAAGACTTCTCATGAATGGAATTAGCTGGGAAGATGAAGGTGAGGCGAGAACAGCCTTGATTTTCCCAAAGCAAAGGACTGTGACGATAACTACAATTTTGTCCAAGTGTTTGATCAATATTGTAGAGTTTGTGATAATGCAAATGTAGAAATCGACATTAATCAACTCTTAGCCGATAATGTCGGATATAATGATGCTGGATTTACAGATGCTATCCTTCAGAGACTAGTCAATACTATGAAAGTTAATAGGCATATACATTGGAACGATTTTAATGCATCCATATATTGCTAATTTCAAAGTGATATCATTATCTATAATAATACTCAAAAGTAAAAATGTATGTTATAAAATAAAACAAATTAGAAATGTATGTTATAAAATAAAACAAATGAGAAATGTATGTTATAAAATAAAACAAATGAGAAATTATGTTATAAAATAAAACAAATTAGAAATGTATGTTATAAAATAAAACAAATGAGAAATGTATGTTATAAAATAAAACAAATTAGAAATGTATGTTATAAAATAAAACAAATTAGAAATGTATGTTATAAAATAAAACAGAAATAACTTACAATAAGATAAGAATGATTATGTGTGTACAGGCAAAACTTGGAACTGGGTAATGAAGTTTTGATAATCACTGGTAACACACATAATAACACACACAAATCGACGTTTCCACTTTTTCTATGACATCGCTGACTGTTCTATAAAGTTCACACGTTGCTCGTCGATTTTTGTTATGTATGTAGTCTTAATAAAGGCCTTTTGGTCGAAAAGTTGGTTTATGTGTGTTATTATGTGTTGTCAGTGATTAGCAAAACTTCATGAATCTGTTTCAAGCTTTGTCTGTTGGATTTCAGATTTTCTAGAGTGAGTTGCCTACATATTATTTGTGTATACTCTTTATATTTCGCACGTTATCGTCTATATTTTCCAATCAATCACAGATGGAGTTTCTCATGTTCCGTCACTTACAGAATGAAGATTCTTCAATATGTCCGTATTTTCTTTATGTTTTCGTTTTTGTTTACTGTTTAGGGATGTCTTATTTCTGTCCACGTTCACAAAGCTCTCTGTATCTCGAGTAAACACATTGTTAATCGATATTTTTATTTTCAAATCTCTCAGATGTTAATTTTCTGTCCAAAATAAAACATTTCATATCTTCTTGTTCCAGAATATAAAATCACTTACCGAATGAATATGAATATGTGCATATGATTTTACGTTTTATATGACCCTAGGATTTTTTAATTGAAATTTATACAAACGGTGCCTGCTCCTTAAACGGCACATTTATTGATGTTAGTCTCAGAATAGACGTATTCTTCCTTTTATGGTTCGTGGCGTTGGTTATCATGTCTTTCCACATCCTTCTGTTTCGTGTGCTGCCTGTTATTTCTTATAGTTCATGCCGTGTGGCGTTGATTATGTATTTTCACAGCCTTATATTTCGTGTGCTCTCAATCACTTCCGATACCGATGTTCTCCATGCTACATTGCTTGTCAATCATCTTCTCTCTTGGTCTTCCCCTAACCATCTTGCTCTTCAACTTGCCTGTTATTACAATGTGTTCCATCTATCTTTTTCTAATGTGTCCAAAAAATGTGGACTGTCTCTTTCTGATGCGGGTAACCAGCTCTCTTTTTGAATTAACTTTTTTCAAGATATCTTCATTACGTTTTGTATCTGTCAATGGAGCTCTTAATATTCTTCTCTAAAACGACATCTCTGGTGCCTCAATATTATTTTTCACTATTCTGCTGATTGGATAACATTCACTTCCATACATCAGATTGGTTCTACATAACTCCTAAGAGCTCTCTTACCGTAATTCACAAGAAATGTTATGAAACAAAAAACCATCGACATATCAACACTATGGCCTGCCTGTAAAAAAGACCCATGCGGTATTGGCTGGTGGAGTTGGCTTCTCCATCCTATAGAAGGTCAAACTGATCTAGAAATCATGCTGAATATAGAAAAGTTGATGAATAAATTCAATAAATACAAAATACTGTCCAACAATGAATCTAGACAACATAAAACCCTAAAACTCAATAAACATTTTTTTTACATTAAAATTAAACAACATATTTTCCATATGTCTTCTATGAGTTATGGACGTAAACATTGATGAGATCCATTCTTAAGAATATATTTTTACAGTTCACGCATTGTAGCCTGTAAATAAGAAAAATATATCAAGCTAGTTTGTACAAAGTTGAAAGAGACATCACACATTATTTGAGATTGACGTGGTTTTATATGATCAGTGTTATAGCTGGAAAACTGTTTATTGATGAATATTATTGCAACAGTAAGGTTAGATGAATTTTAAAATTCAATGTATAACACATTAAAATATTGCAATCAAGTATTTATGTCGGAAGGCTGATCAAGATACAATTTATTAATTCAATTTTATATCATCCAAAAATAACACTGCACATTTTGAATTTAAGTCGACAGTTATGTAGTAGATGGATCAAAGACAGTAGTCACATGTTATGTAGTCGATGGATCAAAGACAGTAGTCACATGGTATGTAAGAAAGCAAGGAAAACAACTATAGATAATTTTGGTAAAACGTCTTACCCGATGAGAAATTAGAAGAATGATCTGAATGAAAATGTAACATTGAAAAATTAAAACTGAAGATGTGGCTAAAATAGAATGACGTCAGTGATGTCTCCAAATGGACACTGTGAAGATCTGTGAGACAAGATTCACTTTCTAAAAATACGAGGAAGAAACATCATTTGTGAGCAGTCACGTATAGTAGCCATTAGAAGCAATCATTTACGTGCAGCCACATACATGCGTACATATGACTATGATATTGTGTATTTGGAGGAAACTTGTATCAGTGAATTTCACACAAGCGAAACAGTATGGCATTCTTCAGATGGAACAAGATTTGTACCTAGCAGAAAATGACAGATAATAATTGCACACACGATGGCAGTAGAAACAATGGACAGTTGACAAATACGGAACTCGTTCTGCTTCAAGTTCATTGACAATAGAGACTATCACACAGAAATCAACGACCATGTATTTGGAGAATGGATTGAGACTACCACACAGAAATCAACGGCCATGTATTTGGAGAATATACTGAGATAACTGTTCTTTCTTTATTGGATAAACTGTATTGTTTCGTTATGGACAATGTATCTTATTATAATGCAGTAGCACAATAAAGTACAATTGCCAGCAATCACTAAAGGCGAAATTAAAACATAGCTCACAAAAATACACATTACATGTAATAAAATATATATGAAGCCAGAGTCACTATCACTTTTGAAACAGACACAGAGTGACAAAACACATCATATTAACCTAGCTATTACACATACACAGTCACAAGTGTTTGAGATTGCCTCCATCGAACGATGTATAGCATTTAAATCAAATAAAACTTATTTGGGCACAAGTCATAGGACAGGTGGATGATAAAAATATAACTTTCAAGAGATGTTCAAGAAATTGTGCATGTTGTCATGTTATATAGACATATAGATAACGTTTTATTGTATTATATGTAAGGATTATTTTTTTACAAGAAGAAGAGGCGTGTTGAAAGAAAGGATGGTTTGTCATTCTTTCATCCACGAACAGTGATACAAATTTCACAGTTTTCTGTCTGGGAATATGAAATCACTTCTGCATCTAACAAAACCACATTTATTTGCCGAACAGGTGAGCAGTTAGGTAATCTTTGCTTTGTCAAGAGTTCGAATCCGGCGTCTTGTTTGCAAATGATTTTTTTTTGGTGAGATTCCTGTGAAGCTACAGAATTACGTGCTGCAAGTGGTACTCTCGGCGGGTAACGTGCCGCTTCGTTGAAAGGCATCGAGTATTTATGAGAAAACCGAGTACAGTGAAATCAACCTTTTACCCCTTTTGGGTCCTTTTTTTAAATTTTGCCAAGGAGCGATAACATCATTGAGAACTTACACACGTTAAACCTAAGTGATGAGAGCGTGTTCTTCTTGGCTTGTCAAGGAGAGTTACCATCATCATTCAATGAATATAAAAAAATCTATCATTTGTCAGATTTTGTCATCAACAAAAATCTCAAAAGGAAGAAAGCGTTGACTTCACTGTACTCTGGTTTCCAATATACTCCATCCTTCTCAACGAAACGGCACGCTGTCTGATGAGAGTATCACTTATAGCACGTAACTCCGCAGCTCCAAAATAAGTTCAAGATAAGTCCAAGGCATCTCTGAAACAATATTTATTTAGTCATCACGAGACGGATTTGAATCCACACTTTTCGAGCACAAAGCTTAACCTCATCGCCATGGAGATCACATCAACTAGAATAGAGGAACTCACAATTATATGAACTAAATCACGATTGATAAAATATGAAGACAAATCACCCTCGAAGATCAATCATCATCATGTGTATTTGACATAAGGTCTATTGAGAAACCTACTTCATTATTATCATCATCATCCTATTGGATGCATCTATTTAAGAAATCTATAATTGTTCTGCAACAGAAAATTGCTTGCCTATTGATAAACATTTTATGCTGTGCTTTGTTTGGGCCAGTATGTGCTGTCATCACTGGATACATATCATATACCGTGAGTATTAACATCTTAGTAATGAACACTGACATCTAAGTAATGTGCACACTACTGACATCTGACATTAGTCAACAAATTTTCAAAAAGTTTTTGTACCAGACTTTAAATACATCATTTCTGATTAATTTTGGCTTCCTAATTTCAAATATCATAATGAAATAATTCCCCAATTGGCTCTGGTTTTTTTTAAAATGATGAATTTAAATTCCAGCAATACAAATTTCATGTATACTTGTTTAATCTCTTTGGTGAGCAGTTATGCTTTAACTTTAACAAAAATATTGTTAATTCAAATTAAATTAAGTGCTATTCCACCATAACATGTTAGAACAAATAAAAACACCAAAGTTCACATAAAAGGCACATTTGAACACCTACCGTCATTATTCAGTCTTGGAAATTTTCTGAAGTGGTATTTTAAAGCATTATCCGTTTTATCCATTGCCGTGACAAAGTTTTTCATGTGCAATATGAATTTAATGTGCAGGTGTGGAAACAAAATCTTGCTACTGTCAACAAGTTCTGGGTTCTCCGCGTTCTTAATGTCACGCTGTAATGACTGCCTGATTGGCCAATGTCTTCTGATATAATGGTCACTTCGTGCACGACTACCCCACTCACAGAGAAAGCAGCAGTACTTAGTGTATCCACTCTGTAGTCCAAACAAAAGAGCTACCACTTTCGCTAGAATATTCCACTGTTGTAATCTGGAACCCAGAAGCTCCGTCTTGTTCTTGTGTTTAAGTGTGGTTTTGTAGATATAGTTTGTTCAAATTGTGGGTCTTTTAAGGTTGATGGCTCAGAAGTGACCTCTTCTTCATCATTGAAAGCAGCAGAAAATGATTCTGGCACTATGGGAACTGGTAGGGCATGGTCGTGGGGTACCGGACGTATTGCAGAGGGGATGCTTGGATATTGTAGAGTCCATTAAAAAAATATTCCTTTCCCAATTGGAGGCACCATGAAAAAGTAACAATTGTTAATATGATAAGAGGGCTCTCTCCAAATCATTGTAACTGAAAATGGCACAGCTTGCCTTTTGCCAGGCAACCAGTTTAAGTTGTGCAGTACATGTATTTCAGCATATGTGTGGTGCCCAACTCTTATCTTGATCTCATATCCTGCAGCCACAATACAAGCTGTACGCTTTCTTAATCACTTTAGACATGTTCTGTCTTTGTGATAGAAAAGTAACCTCGCAACGTATATAACAGAAAGTATTCACACTGTTGACACATGTCCTGGGAGTTTCTAACAAAGACACGTTTGAGAAGGAAAAATGCAATACTAATAACGAAATTTAATCAGAGTTAATATATTCATACACAAAAGTGATGTATTACCAGGTAGGATTGCATCATATGCTTCTAGTTATAGTTTTATTGATCAGAATCAATCATTCAGTCTACCACGTTGCGTCATATATATATATATATATATATATATATATATATATATATATATATATATATATATATATATATATAGACGGTAATTAAAAACAAGCAAAAGTTGCATAAATCTAAAATAAAAAAATACAAAATAGGGCAAATGCACATTTTAAAATATTATTTTCGTTTTCAGCACCCCAAAATTAGTTAAGATCAACTTGTTTCATTATTGGTACACTTTTGATGCTGACTAGTGTTATTAATGAATATTGAAATATTAATTAGTACTGACATATTATTAATGAGTACTTGCATTTTATTGATGAGTACTGACATATTGTTAATGTAAATTCGTACTTACGTATTACACAGGTTAATATAATCGCTTCAATCAGATACGACAGACTATATCCAAAACTAGTGGGAAATGATGTGCACACAAGAAAACATACAAATTACAATATACAAATCATATTCAACGT
The DNA here is from genome assembly GCA_034231615.1 of Meghimatium bilineatum. Classification (NCBI taxonomy): domain Eukaryota; kingdom Metazoa; phylum Mollusca; class Gastropoda; order Stylommatophora; family Philomycidae; genus Meghimatium; species Meghimatium bilineatum. The sequence continues at coordinate 22,041,189 of CM067300.1, forward strand.
TTGTATTGATTAATGTAAATTCGCATATTAATTAGTACTGAAATCTTATTAATGAGTACTTGCATTTTATTGATGAGTACTGACATATTTTTAATGTAAATTCACATATTAATTAGTACTGACATCGTATTAATGAATATTGACATATTAATGAGTACTGACATCTTATTAATGAGCACTCACAAATTAAAGATTACTGACATCTTAATAATGAGTACTGACATCTTAATAATGAGCACTGACAGTTTATTAACGAGTACTGCCTCCTTATTCATTACTAATATTTATAAACGAGTACTGACATCTCGTTAATGAGAACATATATTTTATTAATGAGCACTATAACTTTTATTTCAGCGACATAATCTAGCCAGGGGCGACTACCAATGGTTGATCTCACTCATGGTCTGTTTCCTGGCTGTCATTCAAGTTATTTTGTCAACTGTCAGCGCTTCAGTCACGTGCTGTTGTTCTACAGTACGATCTACACAGGTCATTTACATTTCTTCACTCCTTTTTCTTTTCCTCCCTTCCTTTATACTGCACCACATTCCAGGCTTGATTGTTAGAAATGTGTTTTACTCATTGATTAGACTTAATAAAATGAAGTGCTTATATTTAAATATTTCATCACAATGTCTGTGAGATCAGATGACTTCTTCATCGTTACATCATTGTTAACAATAAGAATGTTAACATCAGCGCTAACAAACAATATTATTAACATTAGAAATAGCAATACGTATTTGATTCTATCTACCAAGTGATCTATTCCAGATCGTGTGCCTACCTTTTTTTTTATTATTTCCTTTGGCTATGTTTATAATGTTATATGTATCATTTATGCATTTAAATATTAATTTATATATGATTAGGAATAGTTATGTAAAACACAACTCTGTTAACCCTAAATAAATTAATATTTAAATTAAGAATTGACAAACAATAAACTGATAAACAAAGCCAAAGGAAATAATAAAAAAAACTCGTTTTGTTATCGTTTTTCTATATGGGATAGAACCAAGAGTTTTAACATCAACACGAGTAACAAGAATTTTAATATTAACACGAATGTTAATATTAAAACTAGGAACACAAATGTTAAGATGAACACTAGTAACAATAATTTAAAAAGGAATATTATTAACAATAATTTTAATATATCATGTAGTAATAATAATGTTAACATTAGAACTAACAACACAAATGTTAATATTAGCACTAGTAAAAAAAATGTTAATCACTAGAAAAAATTAACATCAACGTTAACAGCAATAATGTTAATATCAGCACTAGTATCATACATTTTAACATCTTCACTAATAACACAAATATTTACATCATCATTAACAATACGCATATTAAAATTAGTACCAATAACAAGAATGTTAGCATCAACACTAGCAACATGAATGTTAACATCATTCTTAGTAAAACAAATTTTAGCACCAACACTTGTAACAAGAATGTTAACATCGACACTAACAACAAGAATGTTATCGCCATCTCTAGTACCAGCTATATTAGCATCATAATTACTAATAAGAATGTTAGCACCATCTCTAATAGCAAAAATTGTTATCGACATCATAATTAGTAGCCAGAAACGTAACATAATCAATAGTAGTAACAAATGTTAACATATTACTTATAGCAAGAATGTTAACATCATTTTCTATAACACAAATTACAAACATTAACATAGATACAAAATATTATTATCTTAATTAGTACCAATAAATAGAACAGAATTTTTATTAACAAAAATGCTAATGCTGTCTTTAGAAACATAGAAACAAACATGCTAACACCATCTCGAGTAACAATAATATTAGCATCATCCTAGGTGTTTTAAAAATCATCTATAATTAACACGAATTGTTACTATCATTATTAGAAGAAGAAATGTTGACATCATTTCTAATACCAAGAATACTAACATCACTGTTAATATCAAGAATGTTAGCATCGTGTTTAGTAATCATATTGTTAACATCATCTCAAATAACATGATTTCTAATATGCTCATTAAACTTAGAAATAATACTGTTAACATATCTACTACTAGCAATAATATTAACATTACAATTTGTAACTAAAATATCAAAATCAACTTAGTAACAGTTTTAAAATCATTATTTCAGGTCCACGTGTTTGTAAACTCACGCAGTCTGAGGGAAACTGAAAATCAGCAACACAGTAACAGCAAGTCTTCCTGCTCACCTTCACATGTTGACATCAGCAACATCAGCCACAACAATGTTAAAAACAATTCATCTTCAAATGAGATCGATGAGAACCTCCACAGTAAAAGTGGCAATTCATCTACTCTTGAAGACAATGACAACCACCACAATAGCAGAACAAACTCATCGCCTTCAAATGAAATAAGTAGCAGTCACAATAGCATAAGTAATTTGTCAACTAAAAAAATGCGTGCTAACACACCATTGATACCTTCTCATATCTTTGACAGACAAACAGCTGTCAACAATGTTAATGAGAATGATTACACAAAACCAGTTAGAGCTAGCCTACAAGAAGAATCAGAGAAAGACATTCAGTACTCATCCAGCTACTTGGCATTGAAGAAATGGGCGCTTCCACGTCAATAGAGATTTCCAGTAATTGTAATCAATGTGTAGATCTATTCGAATATCCACGTCCTTGTGGCATCCTTGACTGAGGGTATCTTTGTCTAATGTACATGCTCTAACAATAATGAGATCTTCACACCAGATACAAAGATCGTTTATCCTTGATATACAAGTTCCGACAGCAATGAACTTTTCGCATTAGACACCAACATCGTTTATCGTATATAGACTACACGTATTGGCAACACTGATCCCGTCATACCAGAGACCATATTCGTTATCATAGCAGATAAAATGCATCTAATTGTACAACTGAAAACACAAGGTAATAGCATTTTACAAATACACTGAAGCACACAGGAAAATAAATGTACAAGAATCAGAAACGAGGAATGTATGAGTGTCGCAACACACAGCACTGGACAACAATCATAACAATTCAGTGTCAAATCATATCTAATGAATTATTACACTGTTGACACACAACCAACAGGGAGCAATAAACAAAAACAATAATTATCTATCAATATGATTTGTAGAATAAATCAAAGTCCATAACTCCTGTTTCTTATTTCAATTTGTTAAATTTCCTTCCAGTGAAAGCATACATCAAGTCGCATGTCAGTGTGGTATGGCATGTCAGAATAGTCGTCACTTTCTGATGATCTTTACAGTTCATTGTAACTCATTTAGCTATCAAATTCAGTGTTTATCAGTACGATCACTGTTATTGTCAGAAAATCAGTGTGATTTATACATCTTCACTTTCCTTTATAATGAAATATCGGAAGAAGAACTCGATTACTAGTAAAACATGAGTACTTGTTTCTTATAAGAAAGACAACTCTTATATAGTACATGATTTTATGCACATTTTATGTGCTCCCTTGATAATGATTTATGCTAGTAAATTCAAATACGAAGCTTGAGGATTTCATTTATCCTCATGTTTCCTACTTGAATTTACTTGTATAAGATATTATTTGAAGCAACATTATTCCGTCTCTATGTTATTAATGTTCACAAGAAAACCCTTATGTCATTGTAGTACTTATATATATATGTTCTATATTTGTGTTTCACCTGTGTGATTGTTCCATCTAACGTACTGACAAACATCTGTGTGATTGTTCCATCTAACGTACTGACAAACATCTGTGTGATTGTTCCATCTAACGTACTGACAAACATCTGTGTGATTGTTCCATCTAACATACTGTGGTAGTATTAGTATGTCCAGAGATCAATACCTATGAACAGTTTTGTACAGAGATCACTGCATGCTGAGTCTTGTACAGAAATTGTTACACATGGACCATATGTCCAGATATTACTAAGTCGTGTCTACAAATCGCTTCATATGGATATTCTTGTCCACAAATCGATACATATGGACAATCTTGTCCATAAATCTGTGCATATGGACAGTCTTTTCCAGAGATTACTTCATGAAAAAAGTCTGATCCTATTATGTACACAATGATATCATGAAGTTATCTAGAAAACCTGGGAACTGTTTCATGAGCTACCAAACTAATTTCTCTTTCTCTGATATGTTTGACTAGAAGTTGTCCAACACCATTAGAGTGCACCATATAAGTCTAGCTAATTAAAGTTGCCCAACACCATTAGAGTGCACCATCTACAAATAGCTAGTTGAAGTCGCCCAACACCATTAGAGTGCACCTTATACGTCTAGCTAGTTGAAGTCGCCCAACACCATTAGGGTATACTATCTAAAGATGATTAAATGGTGTAGCAATATTGGTTTTCTTCTGTATAGAGTGTATTAACTGTGTTAGTGATGTAAACGACGCTTATATAATTAAATGAAGTTGATGTTCCTCCTTCACAAGCGAAAATGAGCATGGCATGAAAAACAATAAATCTGATGAATAAGCATAAAAAACAAAACATTTGTGATTGTCTAATTTGGTTTGTGAGTTTGTAGATGTCCGATGAGTCCGATTCGTGTCAGGAAAGTTCTATTGCAGGGCATGCAGGAGTGTGGGGGGTCAGGTGTAGGAGAGTTTTCGAATTTGTCCCTCAGCTTCCGTCTCTTGTAAATTGCCCGCAGTGTTCTTTCTTTTTCACATTTAGTGATGCCAGCAGTGATATTATTTAATACAAATATACCGACGACACCCTTGTTTACAAACTGCTTATTTCTGTTCATTAGATACAGTCAACTAAAATGGAAACCAATGCTGCAGAAATGTTCAGTGGCATATTTTCTGATGAACAATACCGTACAGTTACATTGTAGAAACATACAGACGTAACATTATCAATCGACAACCAAATCTGATCATGTGGATGCTAGAGGCTATAGATGCCTTAGAAAACAATCCATCTGTCAGTGACATTTGACAGACCAGATCAAAATAAAGGCTACTTCACACCCGATTTCTTGTCCAAGAATGTATCCATTACAGTGTGTGCAGATACTATATTGTGACGTGTACAACAATACGTGTGACGTAGAATAGCAGTGTGCATGATGTATTACATTAGTCCATGTGTCCTAGTGTAGTACTACACGTTATGTAACACAGGAGTACAACACGTTATGTTACACAGGAGTACAACACGTTATGTTACACAGGAGTACAACACGTTATGTAACACAGGAGTACAACACGTTATGTTACACAGGAGTACGACACATTATGTAACATAGGAGTAATTGTGCCTTACTTAGTACATCAGTAAGAATTGACCTCTCTTGTACAAATAAAAGTATTACTGGTCCAATGGTTTCCTAGATATGTTTTTTAGCCGTCTATCTGCGATTTCATTTCCCTTGATTTTGCAGTTTGAAACACAATAGTGCAATATTAAGACATATATGTCGTTGGTGTCTTCTGGATTCTCCTCAAATAATGCTGTTTTAATTAACAGTGATGCTGGATTCTTTGTCCAAACAACTGAAGTGGTTCGACATAATATATATGCCTGTTATCACCAGTTCGTCCATGTGGCAATCGGGGCATAGACTTGTAGCTGAGGGTGCAAAGAATAGGGCTACTATCGCCATTTAGGCATGTCGCAGGAGGCGGCTAAGGAAAATTGGGGGGAGAGACTGACAACCCATCACCTGTGAAAATTCATCATTGCCACATATTGTCTCAATTTCTTGCTTTTGTCTTCTATTAAACAATCGCCGTGGATGGCGAAGTGATGCCGGACAGCGTACATTGCACCTTTGTCTTTTTGTGGCAGACTCTTGGGTGACGGGAAATGCCAGATGTGTCATCACTGTGGATGAGTCAACACGTGTGACAGAAGAATGTTGAGATGACTGGTCCAGAAGTGATAAGTGCTGTGTCTCTGATACTCAGGATATGGTCATCTTGAGATAAGGGCGCACTGGAATGCCTCACTTCGGGGACTAAATATTCATTTATAAACCTGTCTTTAACGGTTATGCCTTTGAGAGCTTATATGAGACCGTTGTTGCCAGAGTTACGCAACTGAGAAGAACTTGTACTTTTGTCAGACGGAAATCTGGCTGTCAGGAGCTACCTGCTCACTCACAGCAATAGTTATTATTTTATCATCGTCATATGTAAAAAAAACTACATTTTCATAGCTAAAGAGATTATTTTATCATAATCACCTATTTTATTCATTTATTCAAATTATTTATGGAACAATTCTGCCAAGAGAAACATTAAATACTACAAAAACTATATATGTATATATATATATAAATGTGCATATATAAACGCGCACACACATCAGGCGAAGAGAAGATATAATGGCATATAAGGGGATATCGTCATCATCATCAAACCCGTAGCCTTTTTTCAGGGTCGTTGGAGTGTCACTATGGAAACATCAACACAAATATTTCGCCATGCCTCTGTGTTATCAGTTCTTTAACTGTGAGGGATCTTAATCCTGTCTTGTCTTTAATATTAGCAATCCATACTTTGCTCTGACCTCCACTTCTTTTTGCACACTCGTCTGTTCCTGCAAGATATTTTTGGATAGAGAATCGTGCCTCATAGTCATAAACAACACAAATTTTCGACGCCTCTTCACTGCCATGAAATGTTCTTGTTGGCGGGATCTCCCTAACGTAGTGGTTAAGCTGTTCGCCTTGTGCTCAAGAGGTCATGCGTTCGAATCCGGCTCGAGTCGTCCGGCTCTTTTACAAGGTTGATTTTCGGAGACAACTGTGGATTGTCACTTGAAGCTACGGAGTTACGTGTTATAAGTGGTACTCTTGGCAGGCGGCGTGTCGCTACGCTGAGAGTGACGGAGTATATTTGGAAAACCGAGTACAGTGAAGTCAATCCTCTACACGAGTATTTACTTTGCTTTCACGTACTGGTATATGTTGGTTTTCTGTTCTGTGTAATGGATACATACTATTCGTCTGTAGCATTTGTTATCAAATCCTGTATTCTCCACTCCATTTCCATTTCTGTTGTAATTGTCCTACTCTCATAACCTTACAAAAGGATAGGTATTATTAGAGCTTCATATATGTTTATTTTCACTACTGTACTTATTCTGCTCGCCCATATAGTATTTAATCTGGACATTGAAACAGGATGTATATATATATATATATCATATATACCAGGAGAAAATATGACTTAAAGACAATGAAAAAATACCAGACTGAGGCGCCCCCGTTTCTCAGTATGACGGCACGTGGTCTCTGCCAGTTTCGCTTTAACCCTTATACATAATCCCAAATAAATCCCCATACATTTTAGAAGATTACATTTTAGGAGATAATCCGATTACTAAAGTGTTTCATTCTAGTCTATGTTTCACAAGTTGTATTAATTCAGTTTTTGCCAATTGAGTTACTCGAATCTTGACTTGTTGTCTTAGAGCAGTCAAGTCTCCATAAGTTGTATTAGTCTAATTGCATCCCGACAAGTTGTATTAATATATTCAAATCTTCACAAGTTTCATTAATCTAGTCAAGTCGTCACAAGGTATATTAATCTAGACAAGTCTTCACAAGTTATACTGATCTAGTCAAGTCTTCACAAGTTATACTGATCTAGTCAAGTCTTCACAAGTTATACTAATCTAGTCAAGTCTTCACAATTTGTTTTTAGTCCTGGTAATTTACATTTCTATCATTCTCTAAATAAGTACATTATATCCTCTTCAGCATTCTGTAGTTTATTCAAGACTGGTCTAACTAATTCAGCCCAGTTTCTTCTAATCACTTTGCTATCCACTATAGCTGTACCCGCCAATGTGTTGGCTCTTTCATTGCCTTTGACTCCTTATAGGACAGTGAATGCAGGTAATGCTCTGGTCGTTGTTGAAAATAGTGTCACCTAGGAGTCTATGCCATAAGGACAAAGTTTGTCCGCTGGTCTGCATCTCTTCGACATCAATGAGGATTGTTTAATAGAAGGAGCTTATTTGCTAGGGTAAACGGATGGATCGTAGCCAAACAAAGTGGGGCTCTATATGACAACAACCTTCTGTATGAAAATGAAGGTAGTATACTGCACCGTTACAATGATTCTCATAAACCATGTCAAACAGGACAGTGTTCTAACTCTCTGTTTCTGAAGAAGCGGATGAATGATGCATAAATTATGGCACACACAGAATGCTCTTCAGGAACTATAGATTTTCTTTGACAGTAATTGCACGCATCGTTTTCTTAATTTCCCCAGACTATAATGTCATGCATAGATACAAGCCAACATGACGTCATATAACCAGCATAGCCTCCGGTCGTAGGTCGAGAGTGTCGTACCTCGGGAAGAGGCTTTAATCTCCCATTTCATAAACAAACAAATGCTATTCAGAAACATGTGTAATTCTACAGAAAACCTTATGTGAAATAAGACAACATGCTGCTTTGTGTGTGGGAGATGTAGATGAAATTATCATAACACTTTATGTGTAAGAGGTGTAAATGAAATTATCATAACACTTTATGTGTAAGAGGTGTAAATGAAATTATCATAACACTTTATGTGTAAGTGGTGTTAATGAAATTATCATAAAGCTTTGTGTGTGGGAGATAGTTGACATGTCTCAAAATCAGGAGACTGCCATTTCCTACCGAATCAAAATCAACTGCTGCCGGTTTCTGCGGTAGTATATTCTGAAACAAATGGAAATCTACTGAAGTTAAATATTATCCAGAAATTACTACAGTCAGTAAAGTGCTGCGGTGATCGGTACCAAATGTTATTTACTAAGCAGGTAGTTATAATTATGACCTCACTAATTAGCATTTTTACAGACGCGACGTGTGAACAGATGTGGTTAGTTAACTTGTGACTTATATCAATACATTTTAAAAACATTTTAAACCATACAGATTAACTTTTACCTGTGACGTATTTAATGTGTTGACAAATGTGACTGAACCTAGCATCTCCAGTCGTGTACGTGTTTGTGTGTATATGAATCGCCAGTCGTGTGTGTGTGTGTGAATCAGACATATTCAGATTGAATCTCAGGCTCACTATGTGGTTGTGTAGAACTGCTCCAACTAAGCACGATGACTGTCGTTGTTACCAAGATCACAGCGTTGCCAGGTAAAGACTATGCATGTTTAATAAGACTGGAAATCTTTATTTAATGGAAGCAGTTACTTGATTGTAGAAATGTTTCGAAATGTAAGATTATCTTCATTGTCCGAAATAATTTCTAGATTTTTATAAACGTTTGTAAATGAAAGCTTATCATAAATGTTAAATAATTACTTGATTTTAGACAAAGATAGGAAATGTAATGCTTGTAATATTCTGACAAACATTTCACTACGTATATATACAATTTTACTTCTTACATTTACAATTCATCTTCTGACATACATTTTACCTCTTATATATTCAAATATTATTATTAACAGCCGTGACTGTGTTGCTGACGATGTCTTTTTGTGGACATCACGTGACCGGACAGACCACCAACGAATTAGGAAAGAGTTTTGATGATGACTGCCAGAACTTGTTGTTGAAGCAGGCCTATGCTTGTGCCTCCATTTCCGGAGTTGATTTTGATGTCTTACCAAGCATGATTAGTGGCAGTAAGGATGGCACCATACCTACAACAGCAGCAGCTACAGCGAATAGCAGTACATTCAAGGAGAAAATTTGTGGGTGAGAACTCAACTTAATATTTTTTAATGTTCCACCATATCCATCAAACAATTTTGGCAGACCAGAGTAAATAATTCTTCTGTGCTATACTTTCATCAAGTTAGCGAGTCCTGAAACATTATATCCCAATCTTCCATTTTCGTCCGATGATCTCTCGTGGATTATTATATATGCAATACGCTTGAGACACAGGTGTAATAGACTTTAGTGTATAAAGTTTAGGAAAAATGGGGGGGGGGGGGGGGAAGAGGATGGGTTGCAGAGTTAGAATTTGCCCTTACGCTACCCCTAACCACCGCACCCATCTAACATCTAGCATTATTCCTTCTCTTTCGATGATCTCTCGTGACATTATTATCAATTTTGTGCTTGTTCATTTTGGATTTCTTGCTGCGCGGTCTGAAATGACTTGTTTCCTTGACGGCACGAAATCAGTGCGCATCATAGCAAAATAAGAAATGAAACTGTGCATACTATGTTATTTCGCTCACGATTCCGATGCTGGAGAAAAATAGGTAGGCGCTCGCGTACCAAATAAGTACCAACATTTATATAAATATTTATACTAACAACATTTACAACAATATTGCTATATAGGCCTATATTTTTTTTTCTAAAAAGGTACTTCTAGTAATGAGGGATGCTTATTTAAACCAAGGTCGTAAGTGGAATTTGGTTAAACAGGAACTTCTGACAACCAAAAATAATGAAGATCAGATAATCCTGTCACCGCGACCTTCGAAAGATACAACAGCAAACATTGCTATGATGAAAAACTGCATATGTTTTTACTGCAGCAACTGCAGCTGTTTTCATAACAGCAGCCTAATATATCACACATTACTAACGTAGATGATGAACTAGACATTTTAATGCTCAATTTAATAAATTTAGAAATTTTTGAAATGTCACTTGTCAAAGAACTCACGAATTGTCCTTTTTTTAACAAAAAAAATCGGTTTTAAATTTGAAAATATATCATTTTGTAAACTGTCTTATTTAAATTGAAGAAAATGTGAAACTTCTAGTCATAAGTAATTTTTCTCTATAGAAAATGTGATCAGTCAGACCAGGCCAGTAATATTTCTCTATAGAAAATGTGAGCAGTCAGACCAGGCCAGTAATATTTCTCTATAGAAAATGTGAGCAGTCAGACCAGGCCAGTAATATTTCTCTATAGAAAATGTGAGCAGTCAGACCAGGCCAGTAATATTTCTCTATAGAAAATGTGAGCAGTCAGACCAGGCCAGTAATATTTCTCTAGAGGAAAGTGTGAAATTTCTGGTCAGACCAGTAAGTAATGTTTCTCTAGTAACTGCTGATAATAGACGGTAAAGAAACATGGGCTACCTGCTACTAAATTTCATATATATTATGAAACTATAATTTTTAATTACATAGCAATGAACGTTCAGGGTTGTTTGTTTCATTATGTTTTTAATAGTTCGTGTCCGCAACACATGCGTTTCTAGAGACGGGTAAATATTATTTCGTCTAAGTTGATTACGACTACTAGAACTACGCCGACTATTACAACTACATAAGCAATTACAGCTATAACCACTATTACAATTAAATAAGCAATTACAGCTATAACCACTATTACAGCTACACCGACTATTACAACTACACAAAATGTCACAACTACACCGACTATTGCTACTACACTGACTACTACAACTGCACAGACTATTGCAGCTACACTGACTACTACACCTACACCGACTATTGCAGCTACACTGACTACTACACCTACACCGACTATTGCAGCTACACTGACTACTACACCTACACCGACTATTGTAGCTACACTGACTACTACAGCTACACCGACTATTGCAGATACACTGACTACTACAACTGCACAGACTATTACAATTACACCGGAAATTATAACTATACCGACTATTTGAATTACTAAACTGAATATTTCAACGACACCGACTATTGCAACTACACCGACTGTTAAAACTACGCCAAATACTACAACGACACCGACTATTGCAACTACACTGACTATTACAACGACTATTTCTTCTAAAATGGCGGCTATTTTATAACACAAACATCATTAGCCACAGTTGAACATACAATGTAGGTGACAAATTTCAAGTACAATTTATTGAATGTGACAAGATCAATCATGAACATTTTGTCTGCAGTGCCCGTAATGAAATCATCAGTTGTGTTCTCAAGGCTGCGCAGAACCTGCTAACTACATTGACGGCATGTGCCAAGACACGGACAACCGGTAACGAAACTGTCGATATGGATAATTCACAGGGCGACCCGGGTTTCTTAATAAAGAAAAAAATACAGTTTCTTGTTGGACAATATGACGTCATCTGTGCTGACGGTGAGTGTTATATACATACTTATGTCCAGTAGATTATGCAATGGTGTCACATACAATATCTCTCTCCATCTCCCTCATCCTCCTGTCTTCTTCTCTCTCCATCTCCCTTATTCTCCTGTCTTCTTCTCTCTCCTTCTCCCTCCACGTACCCCATATTTTATATATTGGATTTAATTAGTTTGTGTGAAATTTATCACATCGTGCGTTCTCTTCAAAGTTAATGTGTGGGAGCAACTGGATTCTCTTAGTATACTTTCCTGGTGAAAAAGGAACGAAATGTTGGAGTGTAAATAAATATGATTTCAAGCAAGGAAAGGTTGTGATTTCGGATTGATCTAAAATTTAAAATAAAAACATTGTTATTCAGAATTATGTTGTTCTGAACATACAGAACAAAGTTGAATTCGACAGGATAAAACAGCCACAAGTAGGTCTATGCTGCGTGCGCTGTGATTAGGCTACAATAAAGTGATGTCAATGTTATGTAAACGTTTGAAGTTTTATGAGACGTCGTGATATGCGCATATGTTAAGTGACGTCAATGATATACCCCTGTGTTAAGTGACGTCAGTGTTATACACATGTGTTAAGTTTTCAGAATGATTTCACTTTCACGGCTATTATATAAGATAATAGCCATGTTCTGCCAGTCTCTCCGGAAAGCTTTATAAATAGCACATTTACGTCACGGAATTCCGTGCGACATCCAATAAAAACGACGTAACTGTTACTCAAAACAGACGACATTTTTCTATACAGATGTTAATGGTGTACCAACAGGTACACTTCTGTATCGGCTTGTGGTTAAAAGAATCTAAAATACATTATATTTAAAATACATATATATAATTTGCTTTAAATGATGTATGAAGATGATACAATCCCAAGAAAGAAAAAGAAAGAAAAAACAGCAGTACGAAAAGCTAGATGATTGAGTCGTAAAAGTCAAAAGTCAGATTCGTGCCGTAAATGCTGCAGAACATAAACATATAATTCAAAGAGAGATGCAAAGAATTGATCAAGAAACCCTTCAGCAAAGACAAACACGACTTGCTAAAGATGCTGATTTGCATCGGCGTCGAGTTAAGCTAGAATATCCAGCGCAAAGAGAAATTAAATAAACTATGAATAGAGAATACCAACGTCGTCACAGACATTATGAAACTGGTCAACAAATGCGGAGACATCGAGCTGCAGATGCCGAGGCTCACTCATTGTCACAAATACGTCGAAGTCAAGCAATTTCAAATAAAGCTGCAAATTTTGCTGAGGATCGCGTTGCTGCACATAACAGGAATTTTCTATTTTATATGTCAATTTTGTGGTGTTAAAGTATTTTTGACGCTAATGATGGCAAGTATACAAATTGTTGCCGAAAGGGAAAGATCATGCTCTCAAAACCACAAGACATTCACAGTAATAAGCTAGAGTATCTAGAGTTCCTGCGTTTGATGCTATCTGATAATACACTCCCTCAATACACACATTTTCGCGAGAATATTCGTTCTCATAATAGAACTTGTTTCACGTCACTGGGAGCAAAAATTACGGATTGTCAAAGTTGGGGTACCTATGTTTTAATTACGGATTGTCAAAGTTGGGGTACCTATGTTTTAATTACGGATTGTCAAAGTTGGGGTACCTATGTTTTAATTACGGATTGTCAAAGTTGGGATCCTTATATTTTAAAAGTTCATAGACAAACTTATAATCAAACTTCTCATATACAACCGCCATACAACAAAGTTCCACAGTTCGCCCAGTTGTATGTTTTGGACAGTACTCAAGCAACAGACGTTCGAAAAGCACACGCAGCAAATGCAAAAGGAAAGAAAATTCTTGATAAAATCCATCGATTTTTTCGTTAATTTTTTTGTTAGGTAGTCGTTGGACTAGCACAGTCGTATCAGCTAATGCGTGATATCAAAACAAGAGAGATTTAAAATGCTGCTCCAATTGAATGAGAAATCACAATAGTAAACATGGTCTCCAAGCGCAATCGTCAATCTGATCAACGTCGCTATAATGAACCAACATCGAGGTTGCGATGGTTTTCATCAACGAAGATAGAGAATCACCCTTTCACCGCGACATTCGCATTTATTTATTCATAAAATATGGTTTATGAACTGTATGATGTCACACTCTCGCTTTTATTCCCATACGGTACGGGTTGGCAATCACCTTGGCAATGTGAGGCACATCAGGGTAAATAGCCCAATAAATTTAGAAGAATCTAGCTTAAAATATTGTTTCAAAAAATTTCATTATAATAAACAACATTGTACGTATGGTGGGGTATTGCCAAAAGAACACCTCACAATAAAAAAAAGGAAACTCTTTTAGTGATAATCAATAGTTTTCATTCCCCATACTGTCGTAAATGGGAATTTGCTTGTTAGTTTTCATTCACTTTACTGTGCTGAAAGGAAAGATGATTGCAATAGTTTTCCTTCGCCATGCTGTTGTAAATGGGAATGTGAATGTTATAATTCTCTTCGCCATAATGTTAATTAATTAGTCGTTGGATCATCGTCACTGCGCTCCGGACAAGTTCATAGGTGCTCAGTTCTCTCCTTGAGTGTAGCCACCATTACACGTTGACTAATGGTCCCAGTACGCAATTGATTGACCATCATTCTTTATTGCCCACGAAACCGCTCCTTTCTAGCGACACCACATTTCAAACCAAATTCCTTTATTCTAGTCATGGAACAAGAGTCATCGTCACTTATACAGTCATTTGTTCGTGTGTTTTCCCGTAGTACGTTCAAAATGTCTGCTCGATCCATCGCTCCACCAACAGCTGTAGTAGCAGCGTGTGCGGCCAACCTATCTGCTCGCTCATTACCCCGGACTCCTGCATGTCCTGGCAAAAATGAAACTCACTTTACACATACAGGAATTCTTCACTGCATCCAGCTACTGTTCCCTAGTGTACCCCGCCTGAACTTTCACAATCATACTCACTGAGTCACTGAGTATGCAGGCATGTTCACAGATAGTCTGCGAGCATACCCATTGCAAAGTTTTGGTTACTGCCAAAATCTCTATTGTCAAGCTGCTTGTCGTCTGAGAGAATGCACCACTTTCCTCTCTGATGGTCTTGTCCTCCCCTCCCCCGCCACCTTTGAGTCGTAAAGGCCCAGGCACTCCTGATGTATCTCTCAACCGACCCATCTGTATATATAATTATATCACCTTCCCTGGAATTTTCACCGATCCGAGCGAGTGCCTTCGACTCCACCACCGTCCGACACCAATCCCAGCATTCTCTATTGAGTGTTATTATTACTTATAGTCATTTAAAACGCACTATTAACTTTATTATTTTTATTACTTATTGTTATTATTATTATGGTTGAGTTTTTGGTTTTGGTCATCGTCGATTACGACGGACGATCATCATTATTACTTTGAAGACTATCGGACGATCTAAGGGGGCACGACTCCATTCCACATCAGGTTGCATATCCTCCAATCTGCACACACTCGTCGAGGATGTTCTTTATCAGTGGTATTTGTAGGCACTCACGCACCCTGCAGATTTGTATTCTGTGCTTTGCTTATAATGTGTTGAAAGGAAAGATGATTGTTATAGTTTTCCTTATCCATACTGTAGTAAAGGGAAATATAATTGCTATAGTCTTTTTTCGCCATATTGTAGTAAAAGGGAAGCTGATTTCTATAGTTTACCTACGCCGCACTGTCGTAAATGGGAAATTGATTGCTACATTTTTTCAGTGTTGAGTTCGCGCAGTGTCAATTATGATGCTCTACTCACCTAATGGATAGGTGAACACCCCTGGGCCCCTTCCCATATCTACGTTTTAGCTATTACCGTAAACAGTAAGACACTCAATTATTAATGACAGTTCAGCAACCCTCTTGGTTATACCAAAATGACAGTCAATTGAATACTAGCTATGTGAGTTCCTATTGTGTCAAGAGGAAGACAATAAATGACTTCTCTAACTGTCTGACTGAGCGTATGACTGATTTACAGTCGAGATCAATCATATACTAGCAATAACATCGACACGATAATTTTTCCAGCTTGTAGACTGTCTCTGTTAGAAGAAATGAGGTCGTGTTACACCAAAAACGATATTGACGCCAGCTTGTTTCTTTCAACGGAAGCCGGTGGACCAGTCATTGGAAAGACCTTCTCTGAAGTCAGTCAGTTTTGCCGGTAAGTTATGATGAAAGTCACGTGTCAGAAAGTCAGGAGTTATATTTCATGTCAAATATGTGTATGTGTGTGTGCCATGTGACGTATTCTTTCCAGAACTTAATCTTCCTTATGAATCTCTAGAAATCCACCCGGTCGTGGAAAGTTGTCCTGCTTGCTAAGGACTTGTTCATGCATTTCTGAATATCTCTTATCCATCGACATCTCGGCTGGTTTCTGCCTCTACTGTCTTCTATCGTTCCTTCCACTTGTATCACTTAGCAGGTAATGCAGAGAATGGCGTGCCACAGCTATGGAGAAAGAAGTGCAGGCTTTGGTCAGTGAGAATAGCAATGAATGGGATGTAATTATATACACAGATGGATCTGTGATTAGACATGTTCGCAGTGCTTAGGCCTTCACAGCTCAGTGCGCAGGTAAAACTATCAGGGTGGTGCCTTTGCGGTCACTACGAGTAGCATGACCATGGAGACTATGGCGATGACCAGGGCATTTGAGTGGGTATGCACACAGAAGGTAACGCAGTTCTGCATCTTGAGTGACTCTATGAGTATGATCAGGAAGGTACAAGTGGGTCTCGTTCGCGAACAGTGAATTGAGGCCTTGAGAAAGGCGAGGCTGAATGTAGTTACATTTATTTTCGTGCCGGGACATGTGGGTGTTCGAGGCAATTAAAGAGCGTATCAACTGGTGTCATGCGCGATTGTAGCACGGGACGATGGGGCAATGGATCGCGCTGACGTTTTAAACTCCTTAAGAGATATGGCACGCGAGAGTGAGACTAATGTGGATAATGATTTCTTTTCAATGGCCAGGATTAAAGATCAGGGATTGAAATGCGGTGTTGTTAGAAGTTAACATTTTGGAGGGCGCAGAAGAATGATGGTCATCTAGCATAAGACTGGTACTGTCAGCAGAAGTATAATGGCGGATAGGCTCATGGAGAGATCGGAGCAATTATGGACGTGTCCAGTTTGCAGTGATGATAATTCGACGACTAACTAATTAACTAACTCCATCCAACAACACTCTTACCATGCCATCGTGTCTTTTCGCATGGCCGAATAAACCTAGCGTCCTTCCTAATATGTGTTTAAAGAATATAATAACCATATAATCTATAATAATATACTAGCCATATAAGAATAATACCGAATATACTAACCAATAATTTTTTAGTTTCTGAAAAGATGAGTTGCGCACACTCCCATTGTATCACTTGTATCGCTGCATACACATTCCCTCTGTATAATTCACCAATGTCACTTTTGTATTTCTGATTACCTTCAAGCAGATATTCAAATACGTGTAGTTCTTCAAATATCCTTCTGGTTACCTTCAACCAGATGTTCAAATATGTGTAGTTCTTCAAGTATCCTTCTTGTTACCTTCAACCAGATTTTCAAATATTTGTAGTTCCTCAAGTATCCTTCTGGTTACCTACAGGCAGAATTAAAACCTAAAGCTTTGAACACATTTGATATACCATCCAACGTACAAGAATTCGTATGTGTGTAATTCGTACTACCAAGGCTGCATATACGACTTTGATAGAAGTGTCGGAGATGTCGGTTAAAGAAGGGGAAGTGATGCCTCTCATGTATTGATGGCCGCCGCAGTGTTAACTATAATAATCTATTAACCATAAATGGGTGTTGAACCTGGATACAGTACAACAATAGAGAGGTTCACTGTCCAGGAATGATACACAGGGAGCACTAACTGACATCTGAAACCCCTCACAGAAAGAATACCCCAGAGCCTGAGTTTAGCACACAGAAAGTTTAATCTAGTCTGACGGTATCCGCGAGAACTTGATTCATAGAAGCTGAGCTGTAGTTTGGGGGCTTTACTAGAGAAAAAGAATTGGTTGTACTAAAGTCAACAATACAGCAACTTTGTAGTAAATTAGCTTTATAGCTACAGCGCATTTAAGACCAATTTTCATGAATGTTAGAGAGAAATTCATGTGATTCTACTGGAGGAGAGGGTAGTATAGGGGGAGGACTGTCCATTAATGAAATTACGTCAATTTTTTTCAAACTTGTGGCCTTCTCTCGTCAATAACTCTTAAGAATTCAGACCTCCCCCTCCCCTACCTTGCTTAATTATGTTTTTAAAAATCCCCCCCCCCCCCCCTTCCATCTTAAATAAACGAATCCGACAAAAAATACATGTGATGTTTCAGATTATTTGAAAATTATTAATAATTCAAACAATTTTTAATTGGTGTATAAAAACATCATTGTTGACGTCAACTTTTATTAACTCCCACTTGTCAACAATTGTCAAACTTGCTCAGAGCCGCCCCTCCCTCGCCTTTGTTGACACATTTTCATAATTTATATACATCCCCTAGAGTGATTGATAAGAAAGAATGAGAATAAAATTAAATCGCTGAATATCGACAAATTGGTACAATGATCACAGACCAACCGTCACTGTTTGGGAAAAAATTTGAACGGAAATTGTTATCGCACAATTGGTAGTCGTAGCATACTATTTCATGAACACTATGACAAAACATTATATGCCGCATTATAATGAGGGGTATAAGAGGTAAAATAAAGCCAGAAATTGTGGAAGAACAATGTAGATTCGAAGAAGGAAAAGACACAAGAAATGTCCTATATATAATAAAAACATTAATGGAGAGGGCCATAAAAGTAGGCCTACAACAAGGCATATATTTTCGCTTCATAGATTACAGAAAAGCATTCGACAAGGTGAAGCAGAGATTATAAAACTGCTAGAAAATCTTAACTTTGATTGGAAAGATCTAAGAATGGTAAGAAAATTGCATTGGAAACAAACAGTTGTGATGGGAATTCCCGAATTCGAGTGATGGATGTTATATTGAACCAATTCTTTTTTAAAGATGCGAAGCATGGACTGTAAACACAAAAATTCTAAACGAACTGGAGTCTACAGAGATGTCATTTCTGAGAAGAATAATGAAAATACCATGGACAGTTAAAAAAAAACGAATGCAAATGTTCTCAGTGATGCTGGCGTAAAACGAAAAATCAAAGCAAATATTAGGGGCAGATAATCAATGTTTCTAGAGCATATACTGAGAAGAATATAGCTTGAACACGTAATACCACCGAAGATGGATGTATCGGACCATTGGTACAAATAAAACGGCGACACAACGCATTTCCATTCTCTGGACTAAATCCTGCTGGAAATCTAGTATGACCATGGTCCTGCTACAAGGGAGATCCAGCGGGAGTTTGAGAATGAACGCTAAAGAAGAAGAAGAACACTTAATAACCACTGAAAATATCAAGGGGAGAAGAGACAGGGAATGACAAAGATAGAAGTTACTGAATGGGCTAGTATTATGTCACGGAAGAAGACGTCACCAACGCGAGCTTATTGAGAAACAAGAGAGTCGTGGAGACACATGATCGCCTACACCATTCAGCATGGCACTTGATTGATTGATGATAAAACGTAAACAAATGAAAAAAATAGCAAAGAACATTTTTGAAGCTGAATTCCACACACTAAATGAGGACCTTATCGTGGGATAAAATTGTCAGCCGCATGTGTTCCGTCTTGTGTCAGAGTTAGATATTAGGATTAGCAGTTAAGGTTAGTGTTAGGATTTGGTATTACGATTAGGGTTTGGCTCAAGATTACCAGCCCACAGAAGTGCGTTTGAAGCCATTCTCCACGACATTGCAAAATATTGACCTCCAGAAAATGCTTAGTAAGAAACAACCCTAATCCTAACCATAACTCCTAATTCTAACTCTAGCCCCTAACCCTACCCCTAAGATCCAACCTTAACGCAAGATGGAGCACATGAGGCTGACAATTTTATCCCACGACGACGTCATCATTTAGTGTGTGAAATTATATCTATAATGTTTCAAAATTGCACACAAAACAAAGCCAAAAAACATAATTCGTTGGTGACCTATCATTATACATGTGGTGCACTCTGCTAGACTGTAACCTGCCCATTTTGTGATGTTACTCTCCCACTTGTATCTCTGTCTACCTCTTTCTCGCCTCCCTTCGACTTTACCCTAAAATAAGGTCTTCAACAAGCTCATTCCTTTTAATGTGTCAAAAAATGTGTATTTGCTTGATCTTTATTTCTTTTAATAATTTTTTCCTCATATTCATTGTTGTTATAACCTCTTTGTTTCTCCTTCCATGATAGTTTCCATATTCTTCTATATATCCACATCTCAAATGCATCAATTATGTCTTCTAATTGTTCTCCGTGTTTCTGAACTTTGTATTAATGTAGAATAGATGTAGCATTTTATAATTCTCATTTTTTAAGCATGTTTGTAATTTGTTTAGATGATAATATTTTCCGCACGTCATTGAAAGTCATACATAATAGCTTTGTACAGACAGAATTGGAGAAATCTGCCCTATGCGCTAACTTCAGCGCAAAAGGAAAATCAATGAATTGAAAGTACTTTTAGCCATTCTTATTCTCCTTTTAACTTCTGTTTCATATCTGTCGTCATTTGTGATTATGTGTCCAAGATATTGATAATCTACTACTTATATTTTCTCTCCAAAAATGTAATTACTGTAACGGCACACTTACCTAAGTGATGTTTTTTTCTTTACAGAAAAAGCGACTCCATATTCAAATGTTTGCTGAAATCACGTGACAGTTGCCAGGGGTCAAGGATTGTGCTTGCCAAAATTAGTTTAGACCTTGACCTCATGAAGAAAGCTTTCGAAATTCTATGTTCTGATCAAGACAGTGAGTAATTCTACCTTCAAGCTATGTCAAAGTCATCTGACATGATCTCTAACAAAATATTTCAACAACCTGGTCAGTTATGTGATGCCTATCTATCTATCTATCTATCTATCTATCTATCTATCTATCTATCTATCTATCTATCTGTCTATCTGTCCGTCTGTCCGTCTGTCTGTCTGTTTATCTTCCTGTCTATCTGTCTTTCTGTCTGCATGTCTGTCTGTCTGTTCGTACGTACGTACGTACGTACATCGATCAATCGATCTTTCTTTACGCTGTGGCCCTTGTTTGCCTTGGGTCGTTAGGGGTAGAAGAGTTCTCTGGAGATTACCTTCGTGTGTGTTGTAAGCTTGTTCCTGTAGCTTCTTTGTTTTCTGTGATCCATCTTTTACATGGTCTGCCTCTGGCTTTGTAGCCGTGATGTCTATATGTCCTAGCTATCTGTGGCATGCTGTCTGTTGGTAGTATTTAAATGTGTGAAAACAACTTGATCTGTTATCTTTGATATGTTCCAATACTGATATTGTTTTGGTTACATGTCTCATATTATCGTTTCTAATTCTATCTCTTAATGACACTCTGTGTAGACATGTCATTTCTGCTGTCACTATTTTTCTTTTGTCTTGTGCTGTCATTGTCCAAGTTTGGCACTGGTAGCACAGCGATGGAACAGTAATAGTCTTGTATAATGCAACTTTAGTGTCTAAGTTTACATTTTTGTTTTTACAAATACGTGTCTTCTGTCTTAGGACATGGTATGTTTTATTGCATTTATTTTCTATCTCTTTACTGTTTTCCCCTTCACTCGATTTAATGCTTCCTAAGTAAGTGAACTCCTTTACCTGTTTAAGGTGTTTATTATTGATGGAGATATTGATATTTTTTAAATATCTTTGCTATCTCCATTATTTCGGTCTTTTCAATATTAATCTTCATGTAGAATTTTTGACATGTTGTGCGGAGTCTATTTATATGTTCTTGCAATTTGTCTTCTGATGCACAATTAGTACTTGGTCGTATGTAGAGAGTTCAATATTTCGTTCATGTTACATTCTTCGTTAGTATTTGTTAGTTTACAGATGTGGTTGATATATGTTATAAAAAGTAGAGGGGATAGGACACACCCCTGAGGAACTCTGATTGGATTTGGAACTTATTGGACACTCCTGTACTTGTTCTTACTTTACATTGGCTATTATAATCTAGATAATAATTAAATTTGTAACATGGTTATGAAATGATGCACTCATGCAAAATATGAAGCCTGTACGCTCAGCAATTACGGAGAAAATAGTCAATGTCGGTGGACAACTATTTATGACCGCACTATAGTATAAATGCTCCTGCATATATTGATTAAAAGTTCTTGTATTCTGTATATAATGTTTTCCAAAGTTGTTGTCTGTCTACTCTACCCTTTTCTTGGTCGACGAATGAGATGTACAATTCTGTGTTGTTTTCTGTGGCTCTTTCTGTTAGTTGCCTATGTATAAAGATATCATCCATACAGCTTTTGTTCTTACAAAAGTCCATTTGTCTGTAATGCCTCGAAAACTTTCATTTGCTCTGTTTGTATTTCTATATGTCTCATAAACTCTCTATGGTTTATTTATATTTCTATATGTCTCATAAACTCTCTATGATTTATTTGTATTTCTATGTCTCACAAACTTTTCTTTGCTGTATGTATATTTCTGTGCCCTGTGTCTGATGTCAGTCTGTGTAAACAAGTCAGACTGAAGAGATGACTCAGAACGTATGAATGACGTTATCATTTTATGTGTTCAAAATATTGTGTGCGTAAGTAACATGTCACTTTTGTCAGGGCGCGAGCACCTTTATTACAGGACGGCCGTCAAGTACTTTTGCCAAAACAGTACCGGGAGGAATACTTGCTTTTAATATTTCGTATATATACATACAAACTATTGAATAAATAATATTTATTTATTTTAGTGTTAACTATGAGAAACCATTAATCTATTTACTTGGGACATACAGAGAGTGAAGCAAAGATGTGATTTTGGGACATATAGAGAGAAGAGTAGAGAGAAGTGTGCAAGACATGTAGAAATGCAAACAGACCAAAGATAAGTTTGTGAGACATATAAAAATACAAACTTACCAACAAGGAGTTTGTGAGACATATAGAAATACAAATTGACCAACAAGGAGTTTGTGAGACATAGAAATACAAATTGACCAACAAGGAGTTTGTGAGACATATAAAAATACAAACTTACCAACAAGGAGTTTGTGAGACATAAATAACTACAAACTGACCAACAAGGAGTTTGCGAGACATAGAAATACAAACTGACCAACAAGGAGTTTGTGAGACATATAGAAATACAAATACAAACAGAACAGACAGAAGTTTACGAGACATTACATAATTCAAATAACCAAATGGCCAGAGGGTGTCAGACAAAGTGGATGGTGCCGCAGTAACCTAATGAACAAATAGTAATGCAAAATGATGTAAAAAGGTTACTAAAACACTTACCTATCCTATTAATAAAAATATATTTTAAAGAAAAAAAACAAAAAACATACAATAAAACTAAACAGGACAATTCTCAACGTATCAATACATCATTAAACGTATTCTCAAATTGAACCTTTTTCAAGAGACAAACAAACAGAATGGGGTATTTTTCTTATCTTTTTCTTTTATTATTCTTGCACTCATCTATAGTGTCTCTAATTTCCCACTTTCGGTTTGTTTATAATGAATGCACGCATTTTCACCTTGACTAGATGCGTTGCCATCCCTGCGCTATTATGGAGACGAGGGCTTGATGAAATATAGACATCTATTTATTTTTTTATTTTGTCGTTTTCTGTTGTTTGTCTCTTGAAAAAGGTTCAATTTGAGCCGATACAGTGAGAATTGTCCTGTTTAGTTTTTTTTTTTTTTTTTTTTTTTTTTCCTTAAAAATATATTTTTATTAATAGGATAGGTAAGTGTTTTAGTAACCTTTTTACATCATTTTGCATTACTATTACATAATTCAAGAAGCCACGGAAATCTGTTGTGGAACACACAAGTGGCAAACAAACAACATATGGTAGTGATACATTGTTCAATGAATAAAATACAGTAAAACGTTATAAGCTAGCAGATAAGAAACGATCCAGTAAAGTATGGATCCCGAGCCGTAAGTAAGACTTTAGTCAAGGAGTAAATGTTCCATGGGAACCTTTTGTTGGGAAATCAATAGTTTTTCTTAGTCCCTTTATCGTATGATGAGGAGTGGAGATTAGGTGGAGGTTGGATGGAGATTGGATGGAGATTGATGAGATTGTATTTTTTTCACATTTCTGGGGCTTCCTTAATGGTGTCTCAGATTCTGCGTATTTACCGAGAAGGGAGGGGGTAGGGGTATTGAACCTCTGAAATCAAATTCACCTTCCCTTCCGTATCAACATGCTACAATGAAATGAAGAAATAACAAATATTGAAGATGCGTGGCCGTTATAACTGTAGTCTTAAAATTGACAGCAGTTCAAATATCTGCTATCGATCTCCAGTGTCTAGTGCAGAATGATTGGGTCAGTGGTTAACGGTAACGTTACAGAAAATTTTGTGTTGTAGAGACTGTTGATGCAATTTTCAAGGTGTTGGGGGTAGGTGACAGCATACATAATAAACAACACATCTAAGTGACTATTGCCGATTTCCAAAACGACGATACCGTCTGGCAGAAGACGAACGAGACAAAAGGTGCGGCGTTGTTGGCACACTACACCGCACAAATTAGTCAGAGAAATGTGGAGGCATATCAAGAAATCAGGAAAACGATCACAGACACGTGTAAGAACTTGAGCATGGAAAACCATATGCTAATCACAGTTGAATAAATCAGGAAGGCACTGAAAAGTACAAAAAACACAGCACCAGGGCCAGATGGCATTAGATACGATGACATTAGTCGAAGAACGGATGAGGAGATGGGAGAGTTGGCGGACATGTTCAATAATAGCCTTCTAAAGGGCACAGTGAAAGAAGACTGGTTGCACAGCTATTTAGTTCCACTACACAAACCTGGGAAGGATCACACCAGGATACATGGCTTCAGAATAATAACTATGCAGAATACGGTTGGCAAGCTTTTGGAAAAAAATTGTGGCCCGGAAGGTATCGTGTTATCTTGAAAGAAATAAGTGTTTACCAACATTGTTAGGAGGATATCGTCCAGGAAAGAAGACATGGCAGAATGCAGCCATATTTGCGCAGGATGTTTTTGAGGGGTTCGATTCGCGCATGGAGACATGTGCGGTCGCAATAGACCTTGAGGATGCGTACAATAGGGTGTCCTTGGATATCTTGATGCACCAGCTGTTAAATCTTGCAGTTAATCCATTTGTCGTGTGTTGGGTTGGCGCCGTCCTGATGCACAGGGTTGTAGATCTTTAGTGTGGTAACTGGATATCTACACCAACGGTTATTAGCCCTGGTCTGCCACAGGGATCGCCTCTATCTCCTGTACTTTTCAATGTATACACAGTACATATCGCTGGCAATGACATCACAGGTGTTGGCAGAACGATGTCATATGCCGATGATATCCTGGTGTATAGACATGGCAGAAATCGAGAAGAGTGCGTCGTGGAACTACAGAAGGAGCTGGACAGACTGACAAGTTGGTGTCGAGATACGGGAGCAGTGGTAAATCCTTCTAAGGCATTCGTGACGTGGTTTTCCTTGAACAATCACATGGTAAAGACACCCATGCCACAAGTTTCGTTGTCCGGGAAAAGTTTAGAAAGAACTAGCACAATGAGATATCTGGGTTTTTTTTTTAGACAGAAGCCTGAGTTTCAGGGAACATGTTGACCACATTATCATAAGGGCAGGCAAAGGCTTAGCAGCAATGAAGGTTATGGCTGCTGCGCAGTGTGAGCAAAGATTGTTATTTCTTTTGTACCAGGGTTTGGTTGTGGCTGTGGTAGAATATGCACTGGCAATTCTGACTCTTAGCCAAACTCAGATCGAAAGACTGGATAGAGTCCAGAATGCAGCAATGCGTATCATTTTGGGATGCACAAGAGACACATCGACAAGAGCTATGCGATACCTACTTGACTGCCCAACAGCTGAGCATAGATTACAGTATTGCCGTGCACGGGCGTACCTTCAAATACATGCAGATAAGGAACACCTGTTGCATTCCGAAATACAGAAAGTTAAAGGCAGCAGACTCAAGAGAGGAAGGTCGTGGATGGGACGTGCTGAGGATGTAATACAAAGCGTGTGCAGATTACAGGATGTGGCAGCAGGTGCGGAATGGATAGGTCTACCCACAGATTTCGAAACTTGTTTGAGAGTAGTAATATCATTTAGCAGGAAATGCAGAGAATGGTGTCCCACAGCTGTGGAGAAAGAAGTGCAGGCTTTAATCAGTGAGAATACCAAAGAAGGGGATGTGATTATATACACTGATGGATCTGTAATTAGGCATGTTCGCAGTGCTTGGGCCTTTACAGCTCATCAATGATCAAGGAGGAAAATGGTGCCTTTGCGGTCACTACGAGTAGTATGACCATGGAGACTATGGCGGTGACCAAGACATTTGTGTGGCTACGCACACAGAAGGTAATGCAGGTCTGCATCTTGAGTGACTCTATGAGTATGATTAAGAAGGTACAAGTGGGTCTCGTTCGCGAACAGTGGATTTAGGCCTTGAGAAATGCCATCTTGAAAGTGGTTACATTTATTTTCGTGCTGGGACATGTGGGCGTTCGAGGCAATGAAAGAGCGGATCAACTGGCATCGTGCGCGATTGTGGCACAGGGCGATGGGGCAATGGATCGCGCTGACGTTGTGAACTCCTTAAGAGATATAACACGCGAGAGTGAGACTAATGTGGATGATGATTCCTTTTCAATGGCTAGGATTAAAGATCAGGGATTGAAATGCGGTGTTGCTAGAGGTGAACATTTTGGAGGGCGCAGAAGAATGATGGTCAACCAGCATAGGACCGGTACTGTCAGCAGAAGTGTGTTGGCGGATACACTCAAGGAGAGATCGGAGCAACTATGGATGTGTCCAGTTTGCAGTGATGATGATCCGACGACTAACTAACTAACTAACACATCTAAGTATCTTGTTGTGTGCAGGAGAAAGATCAGGAATGGTATCCGAACAAATGAGACAATAATAGCAGATAGTTCATGGGATCCATTTCTGTGAAGACACACACCAGTACACGATATTACGAACGGGCTTATGATTCCTTGCACATACTGTGGAAAACTGGCTAAAATTGGTATTGTGAGTCACATCCATCATCGCCATAGATCGTAGATTATATTTCCTATAGAACAACAATAATACTATCGTATGGAAAGACGGAAAGGTGCCTACTACTTAAGATGTTGTGTACGCGATCATTGCCATGTATCTTAGATTATATTTCTTATTGTACAGCAGTAAAGCTATTCTCTGGAAAGACGGAAATTTGCCTACTGCTACTAAGAAGAGCAATATATGAACTATAATTTTTTTTTAAATAAGTTCAGAGAAACAGGTGTGAGCAACAAAAACACAAATAAGAAGTGAGTAGATAAGTGCGGATGATGCACACCAAAAAGTATAATATGTAAATAAATATAATATACATACTTATTTTTGGCTAAGTGAGTCAACCCCTACAGATTACCGGACGTGAGACCCAAGATAGTTGACGATGCATTAAACCAACGTCAGACATCTGCATTTACGTTTGTTTCAACTCGTACTGGTATTGCCTTTCTTTTGAAACTAATTAACTGAGCTGAGAAGGGTTTAATGCATAAGGGCAATGCACTCTATCCATAGAACTTTCCCAGGCAAGAATTATATGTGAAACGGAGGGACTATGTGACTGGAATTTAACCAATTTTAGGGTCTCATATTGAAGCAGACAGTAACAACATAAACGAATAGCCTTTCGCAGACGTCAGGCGTTGATATACAATGATACATCTGAACTGTAAAAGCACATAAACGCATCAAATACCCAATGCGAAATCAACAACATGAGAATCAACAAACCAACATCAGAAACACTGAAGATATGCAGAAATAAATCCCCACTAGAAATATACATAGACGGCACAAAACTCAACCAAGTACAGGAATTTAAGTATCCAGGCAGCGTATTCTCGGATGCGTATTACATAGACATAACGGTTATAAAGCCAGAGGCAGACCATGTAAAAGATGGATCACAGAAATCAAAGAAGCCACAGGAACAAGCTTACAAACAGCGCACAGGAAGGCCATCTCCAGAGAACTCTTCCACCCCTGACGCCGCAAGGCAAAAAGGGACACAGCGCATAGATAGATAGAGTATTCTCGGAAGATAGTAGACTAACTAGAAAAATAGAGACAAGATGCCATAAGGAAAACGTAGTTTTATATCATTTACCACCACTTCTGAGTCACCAGAATATTGACATGACCTCCAAAAGAACGTTCATAAACACAGTGCTCATGCCGATACTGTGCTACCAATGCCAGATCGGATCCTGACAGAGAAACTAGAACGCGAAATAAAATGTCTGAGAACAGACCAGTGGATAACAAAACAGAGATAAAATAAACAATGACACTACGAAATATGATGAAAACAATATCGTGCAAATAGTATATTAACACTCAAAAAAGGAAAGATCTTATCAGAATTGAACCAGATCGCATTCCATAGATAGATTCAATTGATCATCTGAAAAGAGAAACAGGGTAAGACCCAGGCGAAGATGGATAATGGCATCAGAGAAACACTAGAACACCAAGACTGTACTATGTCAGAGGTATCACAGTTATCAAAAGACTGGCTTCGGCTTCCCATGATGCATAGCGGCACACATGGATATGACAAGACAAGAGCAGAAGGCATCCTATTCCATTTGAAATGTTACACTGATCTGCTTCCTTACCTACTCTAAAAACGTAGAAGGTCATCAATTATATGAACGATAATGAATTCGACGTTTATATCTTTTATTACGTGCTTCAGAACACATATAATACAAATAGTACCGATAAATTATGTACACGTATATACATGCATGTATGTTTGTATACATAAATTAATGTATGTGGGTGTGCGTGTGTGTATGTTTATATATCTAAGGACATATGGGTGTGTCTGATCAACAGACTACGTCAAGAGCCTGGATTGCTTTCACGCCTACACACAAGAGGCCGAGCGATGCCAATCTGTTAAATATCGATCCATCATTCAAATGGCAGCACACACTCACAAAGAGAATTTGTCAGACAAGATTTATTACGACAAAGTTTGTGGGTGAGTACGATTACTGGCCGGTGTCTTATCATGTGTTTATCTTACGTTTTGTGTTTTACAATTTTATTATTTTAGATTCATAAGCATAGTTGTAATCATGATTTGAAAGCGATACTACTTGGTACAGTAGTTGTAATGATGATATGAAAGCGATACTTACTTGGTACTGTAGTTGTAATCATGAAATTAAAGCGATACTTAGTACAGTAGTTGATTGACGAATATCAATGCTTACTTAGTACAGAAGTTGACTGGAGAATACCAGTGCGTACTTGAAAATAAAGATAGTATAGTTGACTGTAGTACACCAGTGCTTACTGGTATAGTGATTGTCTGGAGCATAGTGTTCGTATTGGTACAGTATTTACTGAATCATAGCAGTGCCTTACTTACTACAATAATTGGCTGGAGCATATCAGTACTTACTTGGTACAGTAGTGGACTGGAGTGTACATATGCTTACTTGGTACAGTAATTGAATGGATCATAATGTGCTTACTTGGTACAGTAGTGGACTGGAGTGTACATATGCTTACTTGGTACAGTAATTGAATGGATCATAATGTGCTTACTTGGTACAGTAGTGGACTGGAGTGTACAGATGCTTACTTGGTACAGTAATTGAATGGATCATAGTGTGCTTACTTGGTACAGTAATTGAATGGATCATAATGTGCTTACTTGGTACAGTAGTGGACTGGAGTGTACAGATGCTTACTTGGTACAGTAATTGAATGGATCATAATGTGCTTACTTGGTACAGTAGTGGACTGGAGCGTACAGATGCTTACTTGGTACAGTAATTGAATGGATCATAGTGTGCTTACTTGGTACAGTAGTGGACTGGAGTGTACAGATGCTTACTTGGTACAGTAATTGAATGGATCATAGTGTGCTTACTTGGTAAACGAGGTGGGTTACTGAGTAACGTATTGGATATATCAATTTCATAATTCTTTCTTCTCCGTGTTTGTGGTGGGTGGTCGTGATGTTATCGATCTATCTCTTTCTAGGTCTTCCCTTGGCTCTGTATCCAGCTGATCGTTTGTTATAGGCTCTCAGAGGTAATTGACTTTGGTCCATTCTCACAAACCAAAATCTGCTGACGTTTTATATATTCGATACACGGCATTATTTCTACTCTTTTTCTGATATCCTCGTTTCTAACTCTGTCTAGTTTGGTGACCATAGCTTTTATTCTTGAACACTTCATCTCACATGTGATGATTTTTCTCTACTGCGAGTTGTTGAAGACCATGTTTGACACTGGTAACAAAGTGTTGTTATGAACATTGTAGACATTATCAGTCTCTTTACGTCCATATTGATTTTTGGATGCAGGAGTAATGGTAAACGTTGATATGTCACCGTGTTGGCTGTCTGACATTGATTCTACTTATCTGTCTAGTTTACCATTTTCTGTGGGGAAACACCACTTCCTAAATATTTGAATTATTTTGTTTGTTTCACTGTTGAATCGTCTATTGTAATAATTCATAATTTATTGTAAGTAAATTCATCGTTATGGCCATGCTGACTGTAATACATGTACACGCTGGCATACAAAGTGTCATGTGACGTACTTTTTCAAGAACGTTGTATTCCCAATGAACTCCCTGAACCTTTCTCTGTCTTGGGCCATGCAGTTTGCATTATTAATGTTATCTTTAATTTCATCAGTATGTTTCTTGACCCACCTTTTCTCCTCTACCCATGTGCTCTGCCTTTCAGAATTTGTTTTTCTAAACAGTCGTGTCTCTGTATATGTCATATACATATAAAGTAGAACTAGTTTATATCATGACATCTTGATGATAGGTTTAATGCTAGCAGGCAGTTAAACGTATGAAACACTTTACTTTCTGCCATGAACTACTTGCTAGTATATAAAGGCATGAAACACTTTACTTTCTGCCATGAACTTCTTGCTAGCATATAAAGGCATGAAACTACTTTCTGCCATGAACTACTTGCTAGCATATAAAGGCATGAAACACTTTACTTTCTGCCATGAACTACTTGCTAGCATATAAAGGCATGAAACACTTTACTTTCTGCCATGGACTTCTTGCTAGCATATAAAGGCATGAAACACTTTACTTTCTGCCATGAACTTCTTGCTAGCATATAAAGGCATGAAACTACTTTCTGCCATGAACTACTTGCTAGCATATAAAGGCATGAAACACTTTACTTTCTGCCATGGACTTCTTGCTAGCATATAAAGGCATGAAACACTTTACTTTCTGCCATGAACTTCTTGCTAGCATATAAAGGCATGAAACACTAGTTTCTGTCATGAACTTCTTGCTAGCATATAAAGGCATGAAATACTTTAATTTCTGCCATGGACTTCTTGCTAGCATAAAAATACATGAAATACTTTAGTTACTGCTATGGACTTCTTGATAACATAAAAAGGTATGAAACCCTTTGGTTTTTTGCAGCACATCTGTAATCCATGAACCAATTCACATCCAGACTCTGTTCTCCAGACTACATCTTGATAATCTGCGGGAGTATGAGAATGAACGTAGAAGAAGAAAAAATTTTCGTTTCTAACAGGCTGAAGTATAAAAATATATGCAATCGTCCACACAAAGTCCGAGTCAACTTGAAATAACCACTTTGTTTAATAATGTAACTTTACTAAAAATTAGAAACATGAAACCCATAAACGCAAAACAGCAGTCGACATCTGACCATGACAGCAGCTTCCATGATTTCGAACACAATACTACTCATGTGTCATTATGGTGGTTGTGTTTGACTTCTAGACACTTCTGTTTACCATTTATATTTTCTAATAACTTTCTTCAGTCCTTTTTCATTCGCTTTATAGCCTTTTTTAAGCCTTGCAGCGTCAGGGATAGAAGAGTTATCTGGAGACGGCCTTTTTGTGTGCTTCATATATGTTTGGTTTCGTTGATTCTTTTATTTATGTAATATATCTTTTGCATGGTATGCCACTAGCTTTGTATCCATTGTGTCTGTACAGCAATGCTTTTTGAGGGGGAACTATCTGATGGTAGTCTGGAAATATGTTTAAACCACTGAATCTGTTGTCTGCTGATGCAATCCAGGATAGGCATTGTGTTTGTTAGTCTTCTGATATTTTCATTTCAGCTTCTGTCTCTTATTGTTACTCCGAGGATTATATGTAAATAAATTCTTTCTATTGCAACAAGTTTTCTTGTGGCTCGTGTTGTTAATGTCCATGTTTGACATTGTTTGTATAACGATGGTATGACGATCTTTTTATATAGTGTAGTTTTGTTGATGTTCACATATTTGTTTTTGAAAATAGGAGGTAATTGCCCTAAGATCTTGTATGCTATGCTGTTTCTATGTTGAATTTATTTGGTGTTCTTCCCATTTGATATCGTGATTCCAAGATAAGTGAATTCTTTCACTGTTTAATTTGTTGGTGATTTATGAAAATAGTGGTTTTTCTTTCTGTTTTTGTGATTGATATTACCTCACATTTTGTATGTGTTTTTCTTCATGTTGTGTGAAGTAGTTGTTCTTCAGATATTGCTATTAATGCTGATCGTCGGCTAAAAATAGTTCCCCCGGAAGTTGTTTAGTTTGTCTTCTTCATTGGTGTTGGTAATTTTACATATTCAATCGATATATGTAATGAATAGCAAGGGAAATAAAACCATTCTTGTTTATGTGGAATTTGTTGTAAAGCCCTACACTCGTTCTAACTGCACATTGACTACCGGTGAAATTACTCCTGCACAAGTTGAGTAGGTGTTATTGAACCCCATATTTTGATAGTATTTTCCATATTTGTTGTCTGTCTACTCTTTCGAAGACTTCATCTTTGTCGACAAATGTTATATACAATTTTCAGTGGTTTTTTTTCCGCCAGTTGTTGAGTTTAAAAATGGTTCATGTACAGCTCTTATTCTTACGGAATCCCATTTGAGTGTTGATAAGTAGGGGTTGGATTGATGAAATACTTGTAATCTTCTTTAGAGAATTCTGCTGAAACTTTCTACTTTACGGTATAATGTGTCCACACTTTCAGCGGAATAAGTTCCTACATTATTAAACGAAACGAAATATAGTTAAAGACACATTTTACCGAAGCGATTACTGCTGCCACATGCAGCGACTTCACGCTACGTACTGAGAGCAACCCCCCCCTCGCGTCCGCTTGACACCACTGGTGGTTTGTGTGTGTGTGTGGGATGGGGGGGGGGGCTTTCAGTGAGTAGCGTGTACACCATTGCAGCCGGAAGCAGACAGCGGTTTTTTTTCTCGTCACAAAGCTGAATGAAACTGAAAAAGTTGGAGTGTGGACACAATATCTCGATTTTTTACTGCCTATTTTCTTTCAAATAGGTATTATTACAGTATTTTTTCCAGTCGTCTGGTGTTTCTCATAAATAACTGTGTGATATTTATACTCTGTATATCTTTTGTTTATCTAATTTCAATGAATGTTTCGTATCACGTTGCAGAGCTATCATACAGAACATCCAGTGTGACCTTGATGCATGGGCAGCTAGTGGTAATGCAGACTGCAACGAGAATGCATTGAATCTTAAGAAAAAACTGCATTGCGCTCTCATTCCCAGAAAGTGTGAGGGAACCCACAACGTTTCTATATCAAGTATTTGTCCAATCCAATCCAAATCTGCAGGAACAAGAGTTATTAACTGCATCATACTGTTCTTTGTGCTTGTCTTTATGTGTTCACAGTTCAAGTAATTAAGTTTTATATGTTCATCTTGACATGTTCACAGTTTAAGTAACTAAGTTTTTGTGTGTTTATTTGGACATGTTCACAGTTGAACTGATTGCATTTTTTATGATCGTCTTGACATGTACACACTTCAAGTTACTGAGTATTTTATGATCGTATTGACATGTACACACTTCAAGTTACTGAGTTTTATGTGAACGTCTTGACACGCTCACAATTTAATGATTTGAGTTATCTGCTAATTTTTACGTAGTAAAGTATAGTAACCCATAATATTTCTTAATGCCGTAATTTAGTAAGATATTAGCGATCTCACATTTCAGTGGCTCAGCTATATGAGGGTGGTAGCCATCTAATATCCCTCGCAATCTTTACTTCCCGGATTAATCCGGTACCCAATTAAGGTAAAGTCGATTCGGGTGACCGCTGCGATCTGAAAAAATCTCTCTGCCTCACATTACGCTAACCTCTGCGCTAAGCGGCTTCTTTATTTTAACATAATGACAAACATACGACAGTTCAATGATTCCATGTAATTCGTGTGTCGTTGATCTGGTATGCAAATAAAGCAACTTATACAAAAAGTACGTATTACTCATTGAATAGATTCAACAATTAAACTCTTTTCTGTTGTGTGTACACTGACTTTAAGTTCTGGAATATTCAATTTAATACTGATGTTATGTTTTGGAATAGCACCAACAAAATATTGAAACAAATAATAAGAGTCTGCAAAATATAATTAAAATATATATTTGTGAGTTTGTTGAAGACGTTGGTCCAAATTGTGTGTACTATCACGTTTTACCCATTGAATGTTATGTTGTGCTCTTGATAAAGGTCTTTTGGTAGAAACGTAAATATATGTTTGTTGTCTGTGTGTTTTCAATGATACACAAAAGTTAATTACTCTGTGTTGTCAATGTACACCTGTAAGAACAAATTTACAACAGACAAGACTGATGGACAAAAGAGAAAAATGGATGACAGCTTGAGAAAATATTAGATAGTGTAACACGGCAGGCCAATGAGTCAATAACGATCCCGATACAAAATACTCATCATCATCAAGTGCTGTATCCGCATCGAAAATTGGCAGTAAGGGACTTCAAACATCCTATGCCTCTTGTCTTGGTTGTGCACTCTGTCAGACTGTATTATGTCCATCGCGAGACGTGTCCCTCCCAATCATATCTCTGCTTACGACTTGCTCGCTTCCTTTCAACTATACTTTCAGTTAAAGTCTTCAATAAGCTGTCATGTCTTTTAATACTTCAAAAATATCTAATTTATTCATTTATATTTTCTGTAATAGTTATTTTTCCCATAGAAGAGAGTGGGGAGAAATGAACAGCCATTCCTAATTTGTTTAAACCAAAATCGGTATAACTCTAAAAATAATAATACGTCTGAGATGTTATTCATATAGGCCCTATATAAGTGAAATATCCATTTATTTCAAAATGTAATCGTCAAAGCATGGTTAAACATTGAAACTTTTTACAAAATATACATTTCAAACAATGATACCTTAGTGGTGTGAAATGGACCACATATGAGGAGAAATTGATTTGATGAAGTGGAGACGGACAATATAAGTAGGAGAAATAGTCCATGAAAATCAATGAATACAATTGTATATTATCAAAGGATATCTTGAAACATAGATAGCTTTCTGTTCTTTATGTACCCTTGCAGAAAATAGGCCGTGGTAAAATTGATTTAATTTGACTCATTTTAACAGTCTCTATATCTTCTACAGTTGGCCAAAAAAACATATCAAACATTTTCCCACTTTTTCTTAAAAAAGATGATTTCCACATCACCATCTTCGTCTTCAAGCTGCATGACTTTCCTAATTCACTATTTTGTTCTCTTTCATGTCTCAAACTAACACACAACAAATAGACCAAGATTTATGTCTGTACTTTCTACACCATCCATTCTGATAATGATTTTTTTTAATTCATCACTATCACACCCAGTGTCAGACACGTCAGAATCTGTGTCACAATCATATGGTATATTGTCAGTATCCTCATCAGAATCACTGATATTTTCTTCGAGTACAATAAATGATGTCTCGGCTTTTGATATAGTAACATTCTTTTTGTTTTCTTATCTGCATTTCAATTTCATTTCCATCATTGCTGGAGACGATGTTGCAAGCATTGCTTTTTCACGTTTTGTTGCTCGATTGTACTTTCCTTACGAGAGGCAGCCTTAGGATATCCTTTAAATAATTCAGGAAGAGAAAATGCTATTAAAGCTTCTTCTGGAGCATCATCATTCGGAGACACTGGATATGTTGTTGTCAATAACGCCAGGGAGTTTGAAGTACCACTGATTGAGGTTCTTTTATAAGTCATGTCTAAATTAGACTCAATTGAAATAGTTACTGGTGCTTCTGTAATCTAAGGCCTATCTGTGATGTCAGAAGGTATAAAATCTTCAATATTGAAAATATCTTGATCCAGTGGTCAAATGCCAGTAGATTTTAGCCCATACATTATGTTTTGTTTGGTAGAGACCCTAACACAAGCGGTACTTCCAAGCTATGCAAGTTGATAGATGGAGAGGGTTTTTCCAACATTCTTTATCATCCATGAATCTGCTCAATGCTGCTTTCATGTGTCCAAAGACAGTCCGATCCAATGGTTGCATTTTGTTGCTTGTATGTGGTGGAAGAGTGATGACGTGAATATTGTTCTGCTTTGCCAACTCCAGAGCGAGAAATTAAGTGTGACTTCCGTGATTATCCATAATCACAATGATGGGATATGTCTGACGGTCTAACACATTTTATAATATACTCAATCACTTTCATAAAATTTTCACTTGTCATCCAGCCTGAAGAGTGGGTAAGTCCTAAAGAGCCTTCGGGCGCTCCAGTGTTGTATACGAGACCTGTGTTACAACATTGTGTCTGTTAAATGCAGTTGCTTGTGCCAATGATGTTGCTACTGACTGTCTTATTGACAATTGTCGATGTCGCTTCAGTCAGCCATAAAGCCATTTTTTTTTACCTGCAATAGAGTTTTCAATGTTTGCGGACATTTCAAACTTTTTAATGTTAATATTTCAAAGGCAAGAATATGAGCCTTGTTTGGAGTTAGTCCGTGAAACATTTTGAATCAAGATTATTGGCCAGGCTCTCTACTTGTTCATGATAAAAAATATGTCTGTGTTGATAATTTGGGGTGAGCTCATTACCGACAATTTTGATTTTTAAATATTGTTTATCAGTGTTGTACGAGCTATTGCATATTCCCTGGAAGCTTATCTAACAGACATGCCATCTACAACGACATCCACTGTAACTCTCATAATGGACTCTGGTACTTTGCCTATATATGTTTTATTCTGTTAAATACCGGATATGCATTTACTGAAAACGAAAATATATAAAATATACTTAGATTCAAAGTTTAATATAGTTTTAGTATATTTCTTCAATTATTTAAACATACTAAGATTTGGAAATAATTTGTGATTAATTTATAATGGAATACTGAAACCTTTCCATGTGTGGGGAGAAATGGTCTAATCACGGTCCATTTCTCCCTACAGGTATTCAAATAAAAAAGCATCAAACTCTTAAATCTCATACTTTTTTGGCATAAAAAACATTATTTACTTAGGAAAATAGCAATTCTTCATATAAAATAACTTACCGTACAATCAGAAAAACAGTAACAAAAAATTGAGCTTGCAATGTCACTTCAAAGATCCAACGATAAATTCGTTGTTACCGTTGCAAGCAGTGTTCCGAGAAGCAAAGTTATATACGGGGGGGGGGGGGGGGGCATACTATGATCTTAACCTACTACGCTACGGTAAGGATTTGCTGAAACTGCACTGTTAAAATGCAAATTGAGCTAGTGGGTAGATAATAAACACCGGTTGGAATTAGTCAGATCGACAATTCAAAAACACCAACGAGATGTTTATTATTTAACGCCAGTGACACAATCAATAAAAAAAAACACGAAGAACACAATTTTATTCTCGGGTTTTAATATATTTCACTATCCATTATTACTTTTGCTTCACATCCAGCAAAATATTTAGGTCCGGCTCCTAAGAAAGAACCTAGTAAGCATATTTCCAAAAGAAAATTGTGACAATAAAACATAGACACCTAACAAAGTTAATTTCTTCCCACCAAATGAGATGCTAAAGAAAATGATTAGTAATATCACATACATCGGGGGGAAAAAATAATAAAGAGGTGTGAAATACATTAATTATTGAAGAAGGTTGGCTCCTAAACAACATGATGTAAAGACCGCTGAGATTCTTTGGCGTTCAAGAGATGTAACAGCATTGAAAAACTAATAACGGAAGACATGGTAGCTGGCAATGAAGAGGTTGTTATTCCGAGAATCTATAAAAAACACTATGTTTTAGAAAGAATCTGTTATATGAATAATGAAGGGAATACTGAAATAAGAAATTGCACAGGGCGCCAAATTGCCTAGTTTGGACGTTGACAGGGAGGTTGTGGGTCCATTGAACTGCGTGAAGACATATAATGTATCTCATGTCTGCATTCACAACTACACGATGAATATGTATATGGTAAATATTAACAAAAGGAATGCATTCATAAACAATGCCTTGAGGTAGTGTAAAGATCGACGATACAAGGAGGTACAATTATTATTATTTCCGTTGGATACATTTGTGTGTTGCAATAATTTCCATTCGTCGTCTTTTGATGTTTTATGCATTTCTTGATAAAGACCTTTTGGTTGAAACGTTTAATATTTTTTTTGTATTGTAACTTGTATGTTTTCTTGTGTGCACATCATTACCCACTAGTGGTAGTTATAGTCCGTCGTGTCTGAGTGAAACGATTATAAAACCTGTGTTTTACTTAAGTATAATTGTTGTTACATTTCACGAAGTTACCTTATATTGGTTGTCGCATGTAATATTTGTAATTTTCAACTGCTGGAAACTGCACACACATTCACGAAGACAAAACAATCAAAGCGAACTGCTTGCAACGAGATGTGTCAGCTAGTTCAACCCAGCCCGTGACATTTGTGAAATAGTCTGTGGACCTAGTCGTTGTGTAAGATCTGTAAATTATGCAGAATTATCACCATACATTGAGTTCTCCGTCAGTCACCCCCATTTCAAAATCTTAACTGTTTTGTAAGCATCTACCAAGTAAGTCTGGTCATCAGGTTTCACTCACTATCGTCTGCTAGTTAATAATATCTTCAAAATAAAATTATTAAAGAAAGCAAGAAATATCGGAATTATCGCTATCTCCACCGATAATCAACATCTTAAACAGGTGAAGAAGTTCACTTACCGAGGAAGCATTATATCGAGTAAGGGAAAAACGGTATGAGTAAAGATTCTAAGACAGATGACTTTCGTCCGAATCTTTAAGTTTAAGAACAATATTCATATTGTTATTGAATAACAAAAATTGAAATTAAGCAGAAGACACTAAAAAAGTTGCATTATAGTTGTATTATTATTCCATCACTGTGCTACCAGAGCCAAACCTGGATAACTACATCACAAGAGAAAAACCAATGACAGCAAAAATGGCATGTCAACAAAGAATAGTTGGAGTGTCATTTGGAGATAGAATTAGAAACTATAACATCAGACAGTGACAGCAAAAACAGTACTAGTACCGGTATTATAATACATTAAGTAGGTACTTGGAAAATTTTTCAAAATATTGTTACATAATTACAAATAGTATAGTTAGATAGCCCTTAAAAATTGCAATTCAAAGATACCTCAACCAAGTCTGTACGTCAATGCTGAAAAAAGTTATGAATTTATTTCTACTGAATTTTACATCAAAATAATTTACATGGAACATATAGGAAAATATAAATAAAACTTGTTACTACAAAATGTAGCCAAGCTGATAATTTCTGAATTATCTTTGTTATTTTCAATAATACAATACACAAACTATACATTTTTGTGTATGCGGAGACAAGACGCTTATGTTGATCACATTTCTGGAATTTTCTGATGGACACAGAACTAATTGATATTCAAAATGGCTGCTAATTTGCATAATTAAAATGAAAATAAGTTATCTATTAAACATAATAAAATATCACAGAAACTATATATTTTTGTATTCGAAAAGACATACTGCATCTGTTGATCACATTGCTGTGATTCTCAGATGCACATACAACTATTTAATATTCAAAATGTTGGCTAATTTGCATAATTTAAACAAATGTTGATGTTTTAAATAATTCACTGTTGGTTTGGGCTATGTTTTACTCTCTTAAAAGTTACATTATATAAAAAGAAAAATGGTTACAGAACTTAATAAATCCAGTTTCAAACACAACAAATGATGTGAACGCTATTTTAAACCCTGTCACAAGAAATTTATAGCCTAGGCAAAATTTCCCAAACACGCTAATCCCAGATGTCCAAGTACCTACATTAAGAGACAACAGATTAAATGGTTTTCACAAACGTCTAGACTACCAATAGATAGCATGCCACAAATAGCCATGACACATAGAGACCACTGCTATAAAGCCTGAGGGAGATCATGTAAAAGATGGACCACAGAAATCAAAGAGGCTACGGGAAGAAGCCTACAAACAGTACACGATGAGGCCATCGCCAGAGAACTCTTCTACCCCTAACGCCGCGAGGCACAAAAGATTCACAACGTATTATGTATACATAGATAGATAGATAAATATAAATAACAAATAAGAATCTCAATTTGTACACAATTCAATCTTAACTAGGCCTATACAATAGGTCCATTAGGCCTTAATAGTAGGCCTATATCATACCGCACTATATTCTATAGGCCTATAAACTAGGTGTCAATGACAATAAATCAATGATTATTGCTAATTCAAAAGCAAAAAATACACATTTCAAAATATGTGGTTCTATGCTTAAAAGATATTGAGTAAGGCCTAGCTGTAATAATTTTGTTGTTTTGAATGTTGAAATATAAATCATTTCTGACAAGAAGATGATAATAATAGGGCAGTCAGAGGCAAAGTGATACACCTATCATGTTTTAGCGTATTCTGACAAACTAGACTTACCCTGTAACAATTAGAGACCAAACTGCTGTCAGTGTATAGCTTACCATATCCATCTTACATTTGTGAGGTTATTGAAAACATACAGTTATGTGTAGACAGTAAAATTTATGAACATATGTAAAAAAAATCACTTTGCAACAATTTTGGGGGCAAAGTGTCACCAGGCAAAAAGATGATACAAACCATTATAAAATTGAGGAAGATCGCCACTGCAACAGGTCTAGCACACATGCAGTGTGTAAATGTGTGCTAAGAATAGATAAAATAAATAGATA
Organism: Meghimatium bilineatum; assembly: GCA_034231615.1. NCBI lineage: Eukaryota > Metazoa > Mollusca > Gastropoda > Stylommatophora > Philomycidae > Meghimatium > Meghimatium bilineatum. Next base: position 22,082,540 of record CM067300.1, read on the forward strand.
GACCTAGTTTCGTAACTTTAATCTTAAAAAAAAGTTCTGAAAAAATATAGTCCTTGAGTTCCCTTTTAAAGCTAATTATGTCTTTTTAAGGTTGGATGATCATTATAACTATATATATCAGTCTCTCCCAGCTTTAGATCAGTGTCTTTCTCATGACATCTGCATTTTTTCATACATTTTAAATGCAACATTTTGCCCCAAATCACATTGTTAGCAACTATCATAAATTCTGATGAAAAAAAACAAAGTCTGACAAGATGATGTGCTTATTTACTTAACAGAACAACATATATTTCAGTTTAAACATTTACAAAATTGGGTTATTAATGATAACAGCAAGCAGTGTGAAAGAAGTTGCAACAACAAAAAAATGAACATAGTGAAAAAATATTATTCCACGGTTTTGAAAATTTACTCGTCTTTGACCTATCAAACTTCACTGTATCAAAGGTTGCAATGTTGGCATCTGCCTAGTCATGTGTGCTACCGAAAAAACCCAAAGACTTCGAGAAAAACCCACAGTAATGTTTTACTCTGTCCGACACTTTGCCCCCAGCTACCCTAATATTATTATTGTGCTAAAGGAATTTAAGCTATAATCCATGTTAATCGTTGATGTGGCTAGCAAGCACAATCTGGTCCAGAAAGAATCCTCTTCAGTAGGCCTATGCACAAGAAATCTCAGGACTACTTGCGCCATCATATGCTGTTATGTACTGTTGTATGTCTTCTCAAATATTCAGCCCTTGAACTATCTGCTATCACTTTTTCCTTTGTTGATTTAGAACTAGGAGGCATACTATTCTTTATCTTTCTCCTCCATGCAACCCTATGGCATCCTGTTCCCATTATTCCGTATCAGCGTCTGTATCATGCATATCCTGTTTGCATAGCCTAAATTCTTTCTACTGAATTAGAGGTCAGTCCCGAGACCTTTTGCCCATTTAAGTCCACATAAAGATATCCTTCTGTATTTTGTTATCTTCCATCCTCCAAGTGTGTTTCAGCAATCTCTGTTCAGGCAGACTTAGCATAGAAAATAGTGTGACAATGCCTGTACATTCTGAAACTTCTGAATGCCTGAAACTTTGTCCTACCACCTAAGAATTCTACACATATGAAAACTATTTAACCATCTCTCATGGTGCAAATATAATGACCAATTCTCACCACGTAGAAGACGGTTTGGCTCTGTGACGGTGTGGTACAGAGCACGTCTGTGACAGCCAAGGTACAGAGTTCAATCCCCGCCACAGGCAATTGTGTATCTGGCCATTCAGAAAGCACTGGTAAACTATTGAATGTACTTATATTGCCTAAAATAATCACTACAGCCAAAAAATGCTGGGTTGATGTCTGCGTCCTGAATAGGATACGCAACCAATTTCTTAGAAAAGGATGTTGATGATAAGCTAGGTGGACCAGAAATTTCATTTTTATCATTTGTTTTCAGCTTCCCCAGACTTTTTTTGTTAGTCTTTTCATTGTTGTTGATGCTTTGCCAATCCTGATTTCATGATCCATCAATAATTTATTATTAACTGCAGATCTTAGATATATAAAGTGCTCAACTACCTCAAGCTCATCATCATAGATGGAAATTTGTGGCAGCTTGATGACAGCTTGCATCTTAATTTCTTTTACCAATTTCTTTTACTGATTTTTTAGCCAAAACTAATGGCAGACATTAGAAAAAGCAGCTATTAAGTTTTGCAGGTTTCTCCTCTGAATAGGAAAAACATGCTGCATCATTCACAATAACTCATTGGTCAGGATATTCTTTATCTTTATCCAGAAATATAGTCAAAGAAAATGGAGATAACTGAAGAGCATAGAATATTAAAATAACATGGTTAGGTTGATAGTGCGACCATATAAACTTATGAAGAACTTAAATGTAGGTAACTTAAAAATACAAGAAGCTGCTTGGTAGAAAAAAATGGAGATCTAGGGCGAACTGAGGAGAATATGCAGGAAAACAGTGGATAGCCCAGAAGTATCTCAGAATATTGTTTCAGAACTATGTAAGAATGAAGCAAACGAAGACTTATTTTCTATCACTTAATTTATAGTCAACATTCTCACCTCAGTTAGCAAGATTGGGAGAATATGAAATCATTTGAATAAATGCTTGTCACAGTTTTTATAGTAAGAAAATAGTTAGTACACCTAGAACAGGTTATTCTTGTGTGTAACTAATTGTTAGTCAATGAGATTCGCATGTCCTCATAATACTGAACATTCACACTATTCTGATGTTTCTGTGATGGTTGTGAATGTTTATACATGCTGTGCGATTGTGACGGCCCATAAATGGAAATTTGTTTTTCCTGATGCCAGGAAATTTCCAGGAATGAGCTGTGAGGCAATACTTCTACAAACAAAAAAAGGGGGAACGAGTATGCAAGGTTGTACTGTGACCTTTCTATCAATTGAGAATAACCAACAAGAATGGCTGGAAAAACGGGGAGGGGGGGAAGAGTGATAATATTACTGATCTTGCATTGGTGCTGCCCACATTGCTGTCTAGATGTAAATCAGAAGTTTTTGGTGATCATTGTAGTGATCATTTCTCATGCTTAATTTTGTTGGAGAAAGTTAAGACTATACAAATAACATGTGGAGATGTTTCCTTCTGTTTTGTAAGACAAGTAGTGATATTGTTATTCAAATTAGGCAAGATAAACACCACAAGTATACCAGTAGAATTCTCCAGCTCTCATTATGGAATGTGTAGGTTCAGAGTGTAAGTTTAATTAAATGCTGTATCTCTGTGGCAGAAAGCAAGAAATATCAGAAACACATTGCCAGAAGTGATCCTGAATGTGAGGTGAGACCGTGATGAAAAGAAAGATGTGTTAAAAACCATCGCAAATGAAATGAAAGCTGCATGATAGGATGAATTCTGTGAAAGAACTGCAAGGGAGAAGTCATTGAAGATTTTCTTGTATCTGCAAAAATCTATGATCAGGATAACAGGATGTAGTCATCAATGTTGTTCAAAGTATTCATCTCTCCTGGTAGAGAACAGACAAGCATAAGGGCACTCCTTCCTTACACACTATTTAGAGCAATGTGGACATATAGGTAGAGTAGCATATTTGAAAATTTAAATTAAAGATACTTGAATTATGCTGTTTTCTAAACACTGAGGACACATTTTATGTTACACGGGAAGAAATTTGATCTCTGTTAAAACATTCTAAAAATACTGTGCCAGGGTCTAATGACATTGGTAAGCTACAAGATGATGGGATTGAAGAAATAGCATGTTTATTTAAAAGCAGCTTAAAGTAAGGTATATTGAAATCCTGCAAGGATTGACTGCACAGCTATTTGCTACCAATACTTAAACTTAGTAAGGCTCAAACAAAGTTGCAGGAATTTCAAAAATAACAATGAAAAATATTATTAGCAAATTCCTGGAACAGATTATTGCAAAAAGAAAAAATGACATGGTTGCTTGAACAGCTGAGTCTTCTAACACCAACACTTAGAGGATACTGCCCAAGCAGAGAGAGACATGGTGTAATGCAGCTGTCTTTGTTGAAGATGTTTATGAGGGTTTCCATCCCCATATGGAGACGTGTGCTGTCACAATTGATTTCAAGGATGCCTACAGCAATGTCGCTTTGTATCTCCTGTTGGATTGGTAGTTGAAACTTAATATAAACTCTTTTCTTGTAAAATGGTTTTCTTCTGTCTTGCTTCAGCGAAAGGTAATTTTAGAGTGCTGCAGTTGGAAATTTGATTCATCAACAATAAACCCAGCCCTTCCGCATGGTTCACCTTTGTCTGTGGTTCTTTTTTTCTATGGATGTGTCCGGAGTGCCATGCTGGTGATTTGATGACTAGTTTAAAAGTTAATATTGCCAGAATTATATTAAATTCCGCCAAAGATGGATGTGTCGGGCCATTGGCGCAAATAAAACGGCGACACAACATTTTTCCATTCTCTGGACTACATCCTGCTGAAATCTAGTAGGACCATTTTCCTGCTACAATGGAGATCCAGCAAGAGTTTGAGAATGAATGCTGAAGAAGAAGAAATATGAAATGGCTTCACTGAACCTATTCTGGAACCTCAAGCAAGTTTTTGTGAGTTGACCCTACGTGACTGTCTCGATATCCACTCTGTCAGAGCAGCAAATGGTTATAAGATGGAATGAAATACAGGTCAAGGAAAGATATTTTAAAATAGACAATTCACAGAGGACTGACTAAAAATCAGTTACAAAATAAGTGAAAACATACAATGTCTGTTCAATACAAGTGATGATGACCATTTGTTATATCCACTTTTTAAAATTCCTTTAGAATGCCTGATAGTTTGTAGATGGCTAATAAGCCCTATTCAAGCTGTAAATGTCCTTGGACAGTTCAGGCATGGAATGACCACTGTAGATGGATTTTGGTCTATCCGTGACTGTATAGCTACTCTCTGCTGTTGAACTGCTGCATTTCTCCTCATTTCACAAAATAATGTGCTCTTTTTTACTTTGTGGATGTGAAAATGACTTGCACTGGGAATTTTGATTAAGTGAGGAGGAGTTGGACTTCTACAAAGTGTCGACCTCACTCTTTTGTCGGACCTCATTTGAAACCAGTGACAAGTCGAATTGAGACGACTGAAAGTGAAGTTTGATGCAGTGGATGACCATGGTTTTCTATGTATCTCACCACGTCCAATGTGGTCCATACCAACTTGCTGGTGTTCACCTACATTACCAGGTGGGCCAATAATCTATCGTACAATATACGCATAAATTCGTTGAATGTCAGACCTTACATGTTAGACAAGACTTTACTTGTTAGAAAAGACCTGAATGCTTTTTTGAGAGTCTCAGCATGACATCACCTACTTTATGATTGCCTAACAGGCTGTTAGTCGAGCGTGGAGCTAGAACACATCTCAGGCAGTCCACTGGTGCTGTGTTCACACAACACGTTAAAACTGATGTAGCTACATAGTGAACAATTCAATGTGTTCTTGATACTAAAGAAAATTTGGTCATCACATAAATTTCAAAATTATTATATAGAATCACTCTTTATAATCAAATAAATACATCCATTTGACAGCCTCAATTAGTCTGTTCTAGAAAACACTCTTTATATTATAGAATGACTATGATATTTACACAAACTTTGAAAACTAGCCCAAATAACACTGGAAAAAAATAGTGCCATATTGGTGTGAAATGAAAACATACAATAATACTTTTATAAATGGATGAAAATAAACCATAAAATCATTACAGTCAAAAAATGTTAGGATGATGGCTACACCCTGAATAGGATACCTATTAATTTTTTTAATAAATGGGTGGTCAATATGTGCATGTTAGATCCACATCTCTGTAAATCCATATTAATACGGAAAATCTATACTAGTTGACACCTATGAGCTAGACCTACAGTTTCTTATATGTTCACATAATTGGAGTATCAGCATCCTTTAGGAAATGCCATTTCTTGTTCTCATGGTTTTGTTGCAAACGTGAGCTAAGCAGTCTGAATTGCAGATGGAGGCTTTCACTCTTGTGTAATCTTCAAACATGAGCTGCACAGTCTGTGATTGCAGATGAAGGCTGTGACTTTTGTGTAACCTTCAAACATGAGCTAAGCAGTCTGTGGCTGCAGATGGAGGCTTTAACTCTTATGCATAACATTCCTGCTACTTTTTATCTGTTTGTGTGGTATAAATTATAGATTTCCATAATTGATTATGAAAAAATCTAATACACTGTACAGGGACAAGGCATGAAACTTCCTTTAATCTTCAGCCTAACATCCCTGTATCTGAGAAAATGTTTCACTAAAATGATGTTTGCTTTATTGTGTCATTTCAGAAGCATCACAAGAAAACAGTCTCATTTGTTGAAGTCAGCAGGCAAGCCAGTTAATGGTGTTAGTCGATCATATATTCTTGAACCCAGCAGGTTACAACATGTATGGGAGCGGTGGGAGAAATGTGATTGTGACTATTTCAAATAATATGCCATGGTTTCCAAAGACTAGTACAGTTACACGGATATCAGGAATGCTTGACTTTATGTGACCATGGCTTCTTTTTCTGACAGTTTCTACTGGAACTAATGGGCATATTTATAATGAGCAGCTGATTGGCATGTCCAGGTATGAGCAGTACGAGGATCAAACATATTACCAAGGGTCCTAGGCTGAAACTTACCAACCAACATAAATGTCCTTTACCAGTCATTTGTGTATGCAGTAAGTGTGGGCAATCTCTGCAGACTGAAGGCCATGTCTGCATAATGAAAGAGAGAGGCTTTGAAATAGTCATTGACAGAGAAATGAGCTGCAGTTGTCACCAGTGTGGGAAACTCTTTACTAATTTTGCAAGTTTCAAAGTTCATCAGAGCATGCATGAGTGGGGAGTGACTTCTGTACTCTGTGATTTCTGTGGCAGACTTTTTGTAGATGAAGTAAAGTTGCATAGACACAAACAGAGAACACATTGGAAGCTTAATCTATTGACACATCAGTGTGAATTATGTGGTTTTAGTGCAATAAGTTTACAGCACATAGTGAACCACATGAAGTCTCACTTGGGCACCAGCTCTCTAGGGTTTGAATCTAAAACCTTTCATACAGATCATATGAAGGCAACCCATCAAAATGTATGCCCTTACTCCTGTCAATTTTGTGGACAACAGTTCCAAAAAAAGAAGAATTTGAATGATCATAATAAAAGAGAGCACGCAAGAAAGAAACCTAACTCTGGCTCAAAGTCTCCAGAAGAATGTATCTCAGTTAAGCTGGAGTCAGTGAAATCTGTACATCATGTAAAGAGACCTGACTCTGGCTCAAAGTCTCAAGAAGAATGTGTTACAGCTAAGCTGGAGTCAGTGAAATTTGTACATTGTGTGAAGAGACCTGACTCTGGCTCAAAGTCTCCAGAAGAATATGTCCCAGCTAAACTAGAACAGATAAAGCCTGTACATAGTGTGAAGAGACCTGACACTGGCTCTAAATCTCCAGAAGAATGTGTTACAGCTAAGCTGGAGCTGGTGAAACCTGCTCATCGTGTGAAGAAACAAAGAAAGCAGTACAGCTGTCAGTTGTGCAACAATCGACCATTCCTAGACAAGACATGTCTGACTGTACACATGGCATCAACACACAGTGATGAGAAGCCATACATGTGCCATATTTGTGGTAAGGGTTTCAAGTTGAAAAATGGACTAAGATTTCATACTCAGACCCACTCTGAAGAGCGGCCTTATGAATGTTCTATCTGTGACAGTGTCTTCAAGTGCACAAAGGATCTAAGAAAGCACCAGGAGAGACACAAGACTTCTAAAGATCACTTGTGCAACATTTGTGGCAAAGGATTTATGACTAGAAATGATGTCTACCTTCATCAGAAAGTTCATGACCCAACCAGAGATCATCGATTGTACAAGCCTGGTGTGTACAAGGTGTCTGGGGGAGAGTTAGTGACTGCCCGTACACGCAAGAACAAGCTGTCATTGAAGGAACAAGAACCTATCTCATTTGATACAGAAATAAATGGACACAGCACTTTGACATTTGAGAACTCTCCAAAAAAAGAAAGCAACAAAAGCCATGAAATAGTTGCACGTGATGTAGCAACAAATGTGTTATCTGTGGGTGATAAAAATGAAGCATTGTCAAGTCATTCACTAACATTTGAAACCTTCTTGAATACCAGCCATGATACTAATGAGTTTTGTGCTTTTGCTTCACGGGAGAACACAAATCAAGCTAGGTCTTTGATTCACGAGTATATAAGTAACTCCAATGACAGCACCCAGGTATATAAAGCCCCACCATCGGATCACGGCCAGCTTGCAGCACATGATGGATGGAGTTCAGCTGAACTTCTTGAAGATTACGACTGGCTAGATAGTCCTAGTACACTTGATGACACAGGTGTTAATTCTCCAAGTGATGCTGTGAATCCATCTCCTGCAGAAGATTATCTTGTGGCCGTTGAACAGGTTCAGGTGGATGAGAATGGTGATTCCTGCACACCAGCCCAAGAAGGAATCAACTTGATGCAGAGTGAAGATAGTCAGAGCATAGAGGGCATTCACAGCTTTACATCAAGTCTACAAGAGTTTCCAGATTTTGATAGCCATGAAGAAGAGGATGATGTTATTGATGATAATGTGGGAGAGCACAAGGAAGAGGATAAAGGCACATTTTGTGATAGTGATGTTGACATGCAGTCTCTAAATAAGTATCTTAATGGTGAACTTAATGAAAGTCAGAGACTGAATCTAGTAAATATGCGGAATAATTTACATAACAGTTTACAGTCTGCTGGATATGGAAGGTCAAGCTGTCAGGGCATGAACAAGTCAAACAATAGTTTAAAAACTTCACATGATAGGCGACAGGATGTGTGCAATGAGGATGGAAGACATGATCCTTGCAACACACAAGATGGAAGACATGATCCTTGCAACACACAAAATGGAAGACATGATCTTTGTAACATACAAGATGGAAGACATAATCCAAGCAACACACAAGATAGAAGACAAGACCCTGGTAATATCCAAGGCCCACATACAGAGAGTGTCAATACAAATGATGTTGACAGTTTTGAGACATTTAACAGAATATTTGCTACCAGAAATAGGGAAATTAGTATTTCTAGGGGTGGCCAGATAGAATCTTCAGGAATTTACCAGCAACACACTCTCAGAACAGGTGATTTTGACTCGCCATGTACTTCAGATAGACAAACTAAATTAGGAAAGGAGAATCATCTCTTGATTGATTTCCATATGGCAAGTTCTGACATGTTCAATGACACCAGTGACATTTATGAAGATAATAATACCCTGAATGCTGAATCTGTCACAAGCTGCATACTTAAGAATAAAAATGGTCAAAATGCTGTCACTTTTGCTAAGGAGGAACCCATTTGTAATAGCAGTCATCTGATAGAGAGAGAAATATATGATGAAACTGATGAACAACAAGATCCAAATGGAGGAGAGATTGAAAGCTGCCAAGTTGTTGATACTCCATTGAAACATAGGAAGAGAGAAAATGTTGTGGAGGTAGCTTCAGAGCATGATGAGCTTGCTCATGGAATTGTGCGGTTCAGACAACAGAAGAGACAAGCAGCTGTATTCAGTTTCAAATGTTCAACTTGTGCAGCAACACTGAACACCAGAGATGATTGGAAGCATCACAAAACGTTCTGTAGGATTAGTTCTTCTAACAAAACTCAGTTCAAGTGTGGAGATTGTGGCAGAAGTTATACAAATCAGAGTAACTTAAAAACGCACCAGGCGGCGTGCCATTCTGAGAATAGCAATCATTTTGTTTGTCACATGTGTGGACACATGTGTAATAACAAACAAAATCTAGGGCGTCACATGGTACGTCACAGCAGTGCAAGACCTTTTAAATGTGATGTGTGTCAGAAATGTTTCAAAACCAAAGAATCTATTAGGGCACATTTGAGGCAACACTTACCTTGCAAGATGTTGTACAAGTGTAACAGATGTGATAAGTTTTACAATCATTTGAACTCTCTCCAGGCTCACAAGCAGACGCACCTGCCTGTTTCCTCATTGTTCATGTGTACTATCTGTAGCAAACAGCTCTCAGACAAGAGCAACCTGGCAGCTCACATCAAACGACACCTTGTGCCCAGATTCTACTCCTGTCCAGTCTGCAGCAAACAGCTGAGCTCTGTCCACAGCTTACAAAGTCATCAGGGCCCAGCTTGCCTGAAGTATCAGTTAAAGAAAGTCAAGATCAGACAACAAACAGAAAGTCTGTTAGCTAAGGCAAAAGGTGAACAGCAAAGTGAAACCATCAAGTTAAGATCAGAAACAAACAAAAAAACTGTTAGCTAAGGCAAAAGTTCAGCAACAAAGTGAAACCATCAAATTAAGATCAGAAACAAACAAAAAGTCTGTTAGCTAAGGCAAAAGTTGAGCAACAAAGTGAAACCATCAAGTTAAGATCAGAAACAAACAGAAAATTTGTTAGCTAAGGCAAAAGTTGAGCAACAAAGTGAAACCATCAAGTTAAGATCAGAAACAAATCAAATGTTATCCTATTTTTAAAACAGAAAGTCTCAGTTACATTGTTAGCATATCCTAATAGAGATAAATAACCAGGGTGTCAGGGATAACCCAGAATGCTGGAAATATATGGGCTGAGGTAAGACAGGGAAAATGTAACTGACCTATTTCCATTCATACGAGGAACATATCATATTCAGGGAGTAGCCATCAACACAAACATTTTTTTGATTGTAGTAATTTTCCAGCAATATTTATTTTAAGAAAGTTGCTAGTGGTTTATGAACGGTCTGATGTTAACTGCCTGCAGAAGAAATTGAACCAGGCACTTTGATCATTGGAGGTACAGTATGTACCTCTCAGATCTACAGACTTATATTGATGTGACCGTACACTAACCTGATTTTGGTGTTAATGGACGGAAATAGGTACACGTGTTACTAATTCTGTATTTGTAAATAAAACATACTGGGTACTAGCTGTGAGACACACCAATAGATGTATCGCTGTGTGTATTGTTAGTATGTTTTATTTATAACAGATGTGTCATTGTGTGTAGTTGCTAATATGTTTTATTTACACATGTTGGTAACACTTGTACCTATTTCTGGTAATTTTTACATTTGTCTTTTGTTACCCAGCCTCCGCATTTCCAGTTTCTGGTTGCTTCCCAATAGTGAAGGTTTATCGTCTGAGATGGTGATCAAGATGGTCAGCTTGGAGACATTACTCTGATTTCATCTGTCACATTGTGATTTAGAATCTTTGTCTGTTCTGTCTTACCTCACTTCATCTCATAGTTGTATTCTCAATGTGTTCTCAATGTTCTGTTCTCTCTCACAATGTTCTATTATCACCTCTACTGAGAATACTCACTATAGACACAATGTTTTATTATCATCTCTACTGAGAGTACTCACTAGACACAATGTTCTATTATCATCTCTACTGAGAGTACTCACTAGACACAATGTTCTATTATCATCTCTACTGAGAGTATTCACTAGAGACAATGTTCTATTATCATCTCTACTGAGAGTATTCACTAGAGACAATGTTCTATTATCATCTCTACTGAGAGTACTCACTAAACTCTCTCACAATGTTCTATTATCATCTCTACTGAGAGTACTCACTAAACTCTCTCACAATGTTCTATTATCATCTCTACTGAGAGTACTCACTAAACTCTCTCACAATGTTCTATTATCATCTATACTGAGAGTATTCACTAGAGACAATGTTCTATTATTATTTCTACTGAAAATACTCACTATATTCCCTTGCAATGTTCTATTACCATCTCCACTGAGAGGCTCCATGTTTGTGTTCATATCTTACATATTGCAGCAATTAGCAAAAAGTTGAGCTACTAAAAATCAGTTTGCAATCACATGTACTGGCCCACTAAAGAAATATCAATATAGTAGTTATCTGGAGAAGAATGTTAAGACCATCAGATGCCATCATGTTGCAAACATTAATTTCTCTGTGTGACGTGACAAAGACAGAAGTTGCATCTCATCTCATGTTAGTGTAGGGAATGATTGTACTTGTTGATAAGACAAGACGTTTTATCATATTTCTGCATGCTATTTTCAAATATTAAAGTTATATTTTTGGTTATTTCAACAAGTGTTTGTTACAGTTACTTCAGTCTTGTTTGTGTGTTGGTCTGATTGGGAGCAAAGAATAGCGACACTGTTACCTGCATGGCATGCCGTAAAAGGTGACTTGGGAGGTTTTGTGGTGGACTCGTTTATCCCATTCCACAGAGGATTGGAGTGATCCAAAAAACAAGCATGCTGAAGTTGGACGTGTCAGTCACGCTGTAAACCATGACATCACATTTCATTCTCCAGACTACATCCTTCTAACCTTGTGAAAAAAACAAATATCGTCTCATCCTCGGTTTGTTACTTGTGTTTTCTATCAAATAATCCCCATGGATGGCGAAGAGATGCAAACCAGTTGACATTGCATCTTTGTTTTTTTTTTGTGGTAGACCCCTAGGTGACGGGGAATGTTAGATGTACCATAACCTGCGGATGGATAAACAAATCTTACAGAAGAATTGTGAGTTAGTTGATCCATGGTAGACGAAATCTTGACACAATGTTCAAGCATATCAGATATTTTAATACGCATTGTTCGTGCATTCCGATATCTGATAGAATGAGAATTTGTTGAGATGTCAATGAAAGTGTAAGTGGTCATGATTATAATTCCAGTATTAACGAACAGTGCGTACTGTCATTACACGAGTAAACGGGTCGCCTTGGTTGCACAACTGGGAAGGAACCTGTACTTTTATCAGAAAGGCTATGGGTTGTCAAGAGTTACCTTCTCACGTCTAAAGTGCTTATTTCATCATCATTAACACACATTAACTCAATTAATAATGTATCTAACATCAAAAGTTGCAAGTTCACTCAATCCTCCATTTATGTAGCATTAAAAGTTATACCTTCATTCAATCCATCGTTTATCTAACATCAAAAGTTATACCTTCACTCAATCCATCGTTTATCTAAAATCAAAAGTTATACCTTCACTGAGTTCTTCATAATTCACCTCCATCAGTATGTCACTTTGATTCAGTCTTTCATTTCTCCATCTAAAATTAATTTCATACGCACTGTTCGTTAATACTGGAATTACCATCATGACCACTTAAACTTTCATTGACATCTCAACAAATTAAGTCTAATGACCCCACTCCTCTTTTCTCTCCCTGGTTCTATTGTATAACAGATTCACTCATTCTATCAGATATCGGAATTCACGAACAATGCGTATTAAAATATCTGAGATGCTGGAACATTGTGTCAAGATTTCGTCTACCATCATCTGTCCGTGTTCAAGTGGAAGCTCGCTGAAAGAAATCAATATCCAGCCAGCCACAGCCGCGTGACGTCAGTTACATACAATTATCATCTTTTAGTCAGTTGTACCAGCATGCATCACTCTTGCAGTTGTCCACCAGCACTCCATCGGGTCTCCATATTGGATATCTTATCTCTGAGTCATCATTTCTTATGATTGTCGTCTGGAATTGATTGAGGTAATAATCTCTGTCAACGATTTAGTTGATTGTTTGCAACAAGCGTGTTCTAAAACATATATCTTATAATGTTAGGGAATTTCGAAATGATAGTCCAATATCAAGACATTGTTTGTTTTCACTGTAAATGTACCAAATGCCGTTTCATCATTAGAAACTTGTGATTCGCTTAATACCATCAGGACTGCTGTTAAATATCGGATGTAAAACTGTTTGGTGGTAGGTAATATTATCTAAGTGAGTCGTAATGTTATCTAGTGAGGTAATGTTATCTATTGAGAGGTAATGTTCTTTAGTGAGGTAATGTTATCTAGTGAGAGGTAATGTTCTCTAGTGAGGTAATGTTATCCAGTGAGAGGTAATGTCCTCTAGATAATGTTCTCTAGAGAGGTAATGTTATCTAGTGAGAGGTAATGTTCTCTAGATAATGTTCTCTAGAGAGGTAATGTTATCTAGTGAGAGGTAATGTTCTCTAGATAATGTTCTCTAGAGAGGTAATGTTATCCAGTGAGAGGTAATGTCCTCTAGATAATGTTCTCTAGAGAGGTAATGTTATCTAGTGAGAGGTAATGTTCTCTAGATAATGTTCTCTAGAGAGGTAATGGTATCTAGTGAGAGGTAATGTCCTCTAAATAATGTTCTCTAGTGAGGTAATGTTATCTAGTGAGAGGTAATGTTCTCTAGAGAGGTAATGTTCTTTAGTGAGAGGTAATGTTCTCTAATGAGGTAATGGTACTAGTGAGAGGTAATATTATCTAAGTGAGTCGTAATGTTATCTAGTGAGAGGTAATGTTCTCTAGAGAGGTAATGTTATCTAGTGAGTGGTAAGGTTGTTTAATGAGAGGTAAGATTGTCTAGTGAGAGGTGTTATCTATTGAGAGATAAGGTTGTCTAGTGGGAGGTAACGTTATTTATTGAGAGTTAAGGTTATTTAGTGAGAGGTAATGTTGTCTAGTGAGAGGTAAGGTTGTCTAGTGAGATGTAAGGTCTAATGAAAGGTAAGGTTGTCTGAGAGGTAATGTTGTCTAATGAGAGGTAAGGTTGTCTAGTGAGAGGTAAGGTTGTCTAGTGAGAGGTAAGGTTGTCTATTTTGAGGTAATGTCTAGAGAGAGGTAATGGTGTCTAGTGAGAGGTAAGGTTATCTTGTGGGAGCTAATGTTATTTAGTGAGGTAATGTTGTCTAGTGAGAGTAAGGTTGTCTAGTGAGAGGTAATGCTGTCTGCTGAGAGGTAATGTCTACTAGGTTGTTTGCTGACAGGTAATGTGTGCTGAAAGGTAATGTTCTCTGCTTACATGTAATGTCTGCTGACAGGTAATGTGTGCTGAAAGGTAATGTTCTCTGCTTACATGTAATGTCTGCTGACAGGTAATGTGTGCTGAAAGGTAATGTTCTCTGCTTACATGTAATGTCTGCTGACAGGTAATGCTGTCTTCTGACAGATACAGTTGTCTGCTGAAAGGTAATATTTCTTCTGAGAGGTAATGTCTGCTGGGAGGTAATGTTTGTGCTGAAAGGTAGTGTTTTCTGCTGAGAGACAATTATGTCTGCTGAGAGACAATCATGTCTGCTGAGAGACAATCATGTCTGCTGAGAGACAATTATGTCTGCTGAGAGACAATCATGTCTGCTGAGAGACAATCATGTCTGCTGAGAGGTAATGTTTCATACTAAACAGCAATATCTATTGAGATTTAATCCATAATCTGTTTGTCATCTGTGAGATAACTTTGTTGCCTGTGAGATAACTTTGTCATCTGTGATATAACTTTGTCATATGTGAGATAACTGTCATCTGTGAGATAACTTTGTCATCTATGAGATAATTTTGTTACTTGTGAGATAACTGTCATCTGTGAGATAACTTTGTCATCTATGAGATAACTTTGTTATCTATGAGATAACTTTGTCATCTGTGAGATAACTTTGTCATATGTGAGATAACTTTGTCATCTGTGAGATTACTTTGTTACCTCTGAGATAACTTGCTCATCTGTGAGATAACTTTGTCATCTATGAGATAACTTTGTTATCTATGAGATAACTTTGTCATCTGTGAGATAACTCTGTCATCTGTGAGATAGCTTTGTCATCTGTGAGATAACTTTGTCATATGTGAGATAACTTTGTCATCTGTGAGATTACTTTGTTACCTCTGAGATAACTTGCTCATCTGTGAGATAACTTTGTCATCTATGAGATAACTTTGTTATCTATGAGATAACTTTGTCATCTGTGAGATAACTCTGTCATCTGTGAGATAGCTTTGTCATCTGTGAGATAACTTTGTTACCTCTGATATCACTTTGTCATTTGTGAGATAACTTTGTTGCCTGTGAGATAACTCTATCATCTGTGAGATACCTTAGTAATCTGTGAGATAACTTTGTCATCTGTGAGATAACTGTTACCTGTGAGATACATTTGTCATCTGTGAGATAACTTTGTCATCTTTGAGATAACTTTGTCATTTGTGAGATAACTTTGTCATCTATGAGATAACTGTTACCTGTGAGATAATTTGTCATCTGTGATATACTTTGTCATCTGTGAGATAACTTTGTTACCTGTAAGATAACTTTGTCATCTGTGAGATAACTTTGTTACCTTGAGATAACTTTGTCATTTGTGAGATAACTTTGTTACCTGGGAGATAACGTTGTTACCTGTGAGATAACTTAGTCATCTGTGAGATACCGTTGTTACCTGTGATATAACTTTATCATCTGTGAGATAACTTTGTTACCTGTGAGATAACTTTGTCATCTATGAGATAACTTTTTTACCTGTGAGATAACTTTATCATCTGTTAGATAACTGTAATATTGTTTGTGAGATATGTTTATCACCTGTAAGGTAATATTGTCAAATTTGTAGTATATTCTTCATCTGTACGGTAAGTTGTGTGTCAAATTTAACATCTGTTAAGTGAAGTCTTCTTATGTGGAGTCAAGTTTATCATCTGTAAAGTGGGGGTTGTCTTGTGTAAGGTATGTTTGTAATATATCATTTAATGTAATTTTTATTATATGCCTCTTGTAATGTTTGTTTTGTTTTGCGTTCACTCATTGTAACCAGCACGGATATCCGTGCGATTTCCGCCGGGAGCGTGATTACGTTGTGCCACCGTTATGCGCCTTGTAGGCCTAGCACATCCGATTTCGGCATGCCTAGTCAATTCGGGTGGGCTAACCTAGCCTGTGACAGCCTCCCTATCTGTCGCCAGGCACGCGTCTGTTGGTGACTCTTCGCCCAGACGATTTTTGCTCACGTCTGTCTCGCACGAGGTGTTCCACTGTCTATGAACTTGCCTCGTGTAATTGGATGAATTGTGCCCATCGGGTACTGAACCGTTTCTCATCCGTGAGCCTAGTTCCTTAAGAGGAAGAACTCAACAGAAGAGTTGGACCCTGAATCTTTCGCCCTCTTAGCCGAGGTGTCATTCACCGACATCGTGAACCCCTCGCCCAAGTTCGAGTCTCACACCACGCGTTTGAGAGCAAGGCGTTCTCGAGCTGAGCGACCTTGTCCCAATAGCGCCTGAGCCCATCGGGTACGGAACCCTTTCTCTCTGCAAGTGTATTTCCGGTATAGGAAAGCTTGACTGTAGAGTTGGGCCAGGACTGTCATCTTTGTCCCTTTTTGCCTGAGCCTATCGGTTACGGCACCCTTTCTCTTTGTGAGCATGTTTCCGGTATACGAAGACTCGACATTAGAGTTTGGCCAGGTCTTTTTGCTTAGCTAGACGCCCATTATTGGGTATGGGTTTCTGCCTATACGGAAATCAAGTAACTAGAAGCTCGTCACGAGCTAACAGAGCTTGTAGTTCCCATTTCCGTGATCGTTTCCACTTTCTATTTTTAGTTGGCGCTGCCTTCTAGCGCTGTTCTGCCCTTTCATTTTTTCCATTGTACTCAGTATGAAATATGTCTTTCGCCATGCATCCACCTTTTCATGCTTTTTTCATTGGCCGCCCCTCCAATGTTCGGACTGGACTAACTAGCTTCACTGTATGTCGACAGTGTCGCTGTATGTGGTGTTGCTGGTGGTGTCGTAGATATTGTCTGTCTTTTAAGCATTCAAATCTCTTTCCATCTGCTACCTCCACATTCTCGGACACAATCCCCAAGTGATTTGGACAGAATCAGCTCGAGCTGCTGTATTTCTGCTTCCAGGGTGCACCACGAGGAGGTACATTTGGGATCTTGGTTATCTGCTAACCCTGGGTCCGCCGAGAGCAATGCGTTCCCTTTGCACCCCTCTTGTAAGGTAATTTCATACTTGTCTTGAAAGTTTGTCATGTGTTAAATATTTTAGTCATCTGTAAGGTAAGTCAGGCACCTGTCAATTGAAGCTGCTACGTATAAATAACGTATATCATCTGTATTGTGACATATGAGAAAATCGTTTATCTCCAAGGTAAAGTTATCAATCATAAGGCAATTATGTCCTATATTATGTATGTCTCTCATCTGTTAGAAATGGCTGTCAGCTTCTATGTATGTCTGTCATATGTTATGTATGTCTATCATATGTTAGGTATGTATGTCATTTATTATGAATGTTTGTCACCTGTTAGGTATGTCTGTCCTCTGTTAGATATGTCTGTCATCTGTTAGGTGTGTCTGCTCTCTTTTAGGAATATCTGTCATCTGTTAGGTATGTCTGTTATCTGTTAGATATGTCTGGCATCTATTAGGTATGTCTGTCATCTGTTAGGTATGTCTGTCATCTGTTAGGTATGTCTGTCATCTGTTAGGTATGTCTGCCATCGGTTAGGTATGTCTGTCATATGTTATGTATATATGTTAGCTATGTTTGCCATCAGTTATGTATATCTGTTAGGTGTGTCGTCTGCCGTCTGTTAGATATGTCTATCATATGGTAGGTATATCCTCCATCTGCTAGGTATGCCTGTCATTTGCTAGATATGTCTGTCCTCTGTTAAATATTTATGTCATGTTAGGGATATCTGTTATCTTTTAAGTATATTTAGTTAGTTAGTTGGTCGTCGGATCATCATCACTGCAAACTGGACACGTCCATAGTTGCTCCGATCTCTCCCTGAATGTATCTGCCATTATACTTCTGCTGACAGTACCGGTTTTATGCTGGTTGACCATCATTCTTCTGTGCCCTCCAAAATGTTCACTTCTAGCAACACCGCATTTTAAACCCTTGTCATTTTTCACTAGCACAACACATGGGAGGTGGTCACTACCATGATTCCCCAGCGCATCCCATTTGCAGATAGCCATAGACCCGATGACTCCAATACCAGGTCGATAATACTATTATCATCACCATCCCTGCTTGCCATTCTTGTTATACGACCATCATTAATGCACACCAGGTCCGTTTCTGTCAGGGCCTCCTCAAGCTCTCTTCCCTGTTTGTTAAAATCATTATTGCCCCATGATATACCTTTCGCATTAAAGTCACCACATAAAAGGATCTGCTTTTCCTGTTCAATTATTTCCCCTAGGATTTTCCAACCCTGAAGATCAACGCTTGGTTGCAGGCATACACATTAACAATCACTAATGGGTGCTGGACCCTCACTGTCTGTAACTGTATATTGTCACTGTCCCACTTGGACATATCGACTTTAAATACCCTAATACCCACACGTACCAAGATTGCCTGTCCAATGTGTCGCCTGTTGTAAAAACACTGAAAACCTGCTATCCTGATGTTACCACTTTCACCTAATTGTATTTTTTGCAACACTATGATGGCAGCGCAATACACCAGCTTGTCCAACACAGGTCTACGCATTTGTACATTGGCGACATTCCAAAACAGGACATGCACGTTTTTAATCCCGAGCCTAGTGTTTATTTTATCTTTTTCTTCTAACACCATCCCTGTGACCATTCCTCTTTGAACCACCTCGTTTAGGCCGCTTGATTTTGGTTGCCATTTTTTGTCAAAGCTGTGTAATAGCGGTTACACTCACGAAGACTTCAGCTTAGATGCATGCACTCCGTTAGCACCGGCAAAGATCTTAATGAGTGGACCACCTGGTCAGAGAACAGCAGCACATCACCACACAACCTCCTAATTGAAAACAATGAATACATTCATTGTTCAAGTGAAACTGTAGGTGATACACTAAACACTTGTGTTGTCATCCGCCATTTTGACCGGAAGTATATCTGTCATATATTAGGTATGTCTTTCGTCTGGTAAGTATGCCTATCATTTTAAGTGTGTCTGTAATTTGTTAGGTAGGTCTGTCTTCTGTTAGACATGTATCTTAACTGTTAGATATGTCTGTCATCTTTTATTCATTTATCAGGTATATCTGTCATATATCAGGTATGTATATCATTTTAGGTGGTTCTGTCATTTGTTAAGTAGGTCTGTATTCTGTTGGAAATTTCGGTCTTCTATTAGAAATGTCTAGATATGTCTTCATCTGCAAGATATGTCTGTAATTTGTTTGATATGTCTGTCCTCTGTCGGGTATGTCTTCCATCTAGTATGTGCGTCTGTCAGGTATGTCTATCATCTGCTCGATATATATGTTATATGTTAGGCATGTCTATCATTTGTTAGGTATTTCTGTCATCTGATAAGTATGTGTGTCATATGTAAGATATGCCTGTCATCAGGTAGGTATGTCTTAGGCATTTTTGCCATATGTTAGGTATTTCTAGCATTATATGTGTTTGTCATCTGTTTGACGTGTCTGTCATCTGATAAGTTTGCCTGTCCTCTGTCAAGTATGTCTTCAATCAAGGTAAGTTTGTCATTTGTAATTTCAAATTGTCACATATAAACAAAGTTTATCCTCTGCGTGGTAAAATTGTGATATGTGAGAAAATCGTTTTATCTCAATTTCAAGTTTGCCTGTCCTCTATCAAGTATGTCTTTCATGAAAGTAAGTTTGTAATTTATCAATTGAAGTTGTCACATATAAACATAGTTTATCTTCTGCATGGTGAAATTGTGAAAAGTGAGAAAATTTTTTTCTCCAAGGTAAAGTATTCAACCATAATGCAATTATGCCCTTCATTATGCATGTCTCCCATCTGTTAGGTATTTCTATCATCTGTTAGGTATGTCTATCATATGGTAGGTATATCTTCCATCTGCCAGGCATGTCTGCCATCTACTAAGTATGTCTGTCATCTGTGTTGTCATCTTTGATGTTATCTACCCATGATTGTCTAATGCCACTTCTAAATCTTTCCCTTTCAACTATACTCTGCAAGATTGTGTTTTTGACATGTCCAAATCATGCAAATTTTCATTGTTTTACTATTGAAAAAAAATTATTGTCGACCTGTGAGACTCTACTTTTTTTCTTATGTACACAGGGGTGGTGTGTTCTATCCCCTCTATCTATAACATGTATCGACCACATCTGTAAACTAAGAAGTACTAACGAAGAAGATAACATGAACGACAAATTGAAAGAACTAATCTTTACAGACGACTAAGTACTAATAGTGACATCAGAAGACACATTGAAAGAACATATGAACTGACTCCAGACATCATGTCAAAAATTCAACATGGAGATTAATATTGAAAAAAAAACCACCGAAATAGTGGCAATAGCAAAGAAAGAAAGACATATCACTATCTCTGTTGATAATAAACACATTAAAAACAGGTAAAGACGTCCACTTACTTAGGAATTATTATATCGAGTAATGGGAAAAACAGCAAAGAGACACAAAATAGATGCAACAAAACATACCAGATCCTAGGACAAATGATACATATTTTTAAGAACAAAAATGTAAGCATAGACACTAACTAAAGCTGCATTATACAAGACTATGATTATTCCATCACTGTGCTACCAGTGCCAAACCTGGAAAATGACAGTACAAGACAAAGAAAATAGTGACAACAGAAATGACATGTCTACGAAGAATACTCGGAGTGTCATTATGAGATAGAATTAGAAACGATAATATTAGACAGATAACCAAAACAATATCAGTATTGGAACACATCAAAAGAAAACAGATCAAGTGGTTTTCACACGTTTCCATACTACTAACAGATAGCATGCCGCAAATGGCCATGACACATAGACCAGAGGCAGACCATGTAAAAGATGGACCACAGAAATCAGAGAAGCCACAGGAACAAGCTTTCAAACAGCACACCAGAAAGTTATCTCCAGAGAACTCTTCTACTCCTGACGCTTCAAGGCAAATAAGTGCTACATCGTATAGATAGATAGAGAGTACACATTTGTTTATGTTCTCTAAAGAAAATGCGTGAAATTCGTCTATAACGCTTGTTTTTGAAGTCATGTATTATTTCTCCATGTCTGCAGTGAGTATCCAGCTTCTCACAACTATACAACACAATAGAAATCACTAGTAAAAGATCGTAATTGTGATCTTAACTCTAACACTCATGTTGCTTTTTCATGTTAGATTTACTCCTCAAATAGCAACCAATGTCATTTTCAATCTTATCTTTAATTCAGTTTTCAAATTTCCATCACTACTTTCGCAGGGATGGAAACGTTAATATCGACATTTGAAATGAAATATTATAGAAAACTCCAATCAATATAGGCCTAAAGTAATACTGCAGTGAATCGGAACAACAATAGTACTTACGTAGAACACAGGTTTTTAATGTTTCACGGCTAAAGTTTTTCAGACGGACTATCACAAAGACTAAGGGGTTATGAGGTGTAAACACGAAAACATACAAATTACAATATACATGACATTTTCAACGTTTCGAACAGTTAGGTCTTTCTCAAGAATATACAAAACAAATACTGTTTTTATTGTTTTTCACTGTTTGTGAAAAAACGCAAGCTAACATATTTTGGACATATTAATAGGCACAGTAGTTTAGAAAGATGGTTCATTACGGAATATGCCCACATTTTTAACCAAACAAACCATACATTATTTAACGACACGAACTTTCGCTAAATGTGTATACAACTCGGCATTCATTTGATCTGCACGCAATGCACTGAGAGCCCCAAGCCCCAAAAAAGGATCTTCCAGGGGATGGGAAAGGAGAGGCTCTCAGTGCGTTGGGCGCACATCGAATTATCACTAGCAGACTCATTTTCTTTCTAAAGAACTCTTCTATGGTATTATTTGATAATACAAGCACTACTTTCGTTACAATATAGGCCTTCTGATTCACCATCGTTGTGCACACAAGTGAAACATTAAGTTGCTAACTCTGAACACTGTATACAACCAATCTTTGGTTCTTGTCCCAAAATTGAATAATTGCTTGGATTACGGTAGTTTCTATTTTCTCGTGCAGTTTATTCCTTGATGTAATTTTTTTTGCAAACAGGGACACACATTTATAACATTTAAACATTTAAATCTTACAAATACCTACTCCAAAACGTTGATTCGATTACTATTCCATAAATCCTTCACAATTTTCTATGTGGAGGCCTATGCTTAACACGGAGTTTAATATATTATTAAAGTTTCCTGATAAACTTTAATCATCCCTTGAAAGTTCCTGTCAGATTCTTATGAAAAACCTTATATCTATGACAATATTTCTAAATATTTCAACTTCCATAGCATATACGGCCTATTATGGAGTAAATTACGATAATACTTTCTTGGAAATTACGGACCCCTACACATTCCTTGTTAACAACTTGTTAAGAATCCAGAGATATTCCTTGTTTAATTATGTCCAAGAGGTCTCCTCAGTCCCCCCACCCCCAATGTTAGCAGAAAAAGTGCGATCCCCCGGAATTGCGAGCGATTTGCTCTTACTTCCTATGTGCAGTGGAGAAGTTGTTCAGAGCTTTCTTTCATACCAAAAAGACTTCAATTTTCGGCTTAGTGCAATGCCTATTGAAGGAGCCTTCTATTCAGACATATAAATATGTCACTAGACTAGCTAATAGTTAGACTGGGTCACCTATTGTGTAGAAATCCTCCGACCAGGCAGCGAGCACTTCCATTACCACCCTTCGTACCCCTAGGTCTAGACCTAAATTCTTCTGTGAGCCGTATTGGACAACGGTGACAGTCGAATTAGAATCAGGGTTAATACACCTTCCTAGACAAAGTGCTGCTTCACCATACACGTTGGGAGTCGAATTTGACCTGTGCATTTCTGACGCACTCACCTCGCTCGCCTATGATGGCCTTCCAATACATCGCCAGACGCGGCCTGTGTGATGTGCCATTGTGTTTATCACCCAAAGAAGTAGGGAGATTGCGTCTATCCAGAACGAGGAGCTTCGCAGTCGGGATAAGAGCTTTGCCTTTTCCAGATTCAATGTGTACTCGTTGAATCACCATACCGTAGTGAGATTTACCCCTATCGGGACATAGACATTGGTATCCCCTCCAATTTTTCTGCATCTTTGGCTGACCAAGATGGAATGCATAGGTGCGTTACTTCACTGTGTACGGACAGTGCTGCTGGGTGTGTTGGCGTAGGGGCTCGGAGATATTGTTTGTCTCTTTGCAGACAATTCTTATTCCATAATGTTGACAGGAGGACAGCAAGAGCAGCTGTATTTCTGTTTCAATAGTGCACCACGAAAAGGTACTTTTAGGATCTTGGTTATCTGCTATCCTGGGTTCACATGAAATCAATGCGAAACTCTGTGGACCCCAAAAAGTGTGAAGAAACGACATAATTTTATTCACATTTTAATGTTTTTTTCTTCAAATTCACACATATTTACTTGATTTATAAAATACCCTTATGTTGACGTTAGCTTTTGCAAACTTTTCCCACACCTTCGTCAACATGTGTCAAACCTTTCCCATACCTTTTCAACTTTGTCAAACCTTTTCAACACATTGTCAACATTTGTCAAACCTATCCACACCCTTGTCAACATTTGTCAAACCTTTGCCACACCCTTGTCAACATGTGTCAAACCTTTCCTACGCCATTACCAACATTTGTCAAATCTTTCCCACACCCTCGTCAACTTTCCCCACACCCTTGTCAACATGTGTCAAACCTTTCTCACACCCTTGCCAATATTTGTCAAACCTTTCCCACACCCTTGCCAACATTTGTCAAACCTTTCCCACACCTTTGTCAAATCTTTCCTATACCATTGTCACATTTCCCCACACCCTTTTCAACATTTGCCAAACTTTTCAGAACACTCTCCCCCTTAATTGTTAAGTAGGCTACTGTATGGACACACTGTAATAAGATAAACTTATTAATAAGATAAGCGTATTGAGAGTATTAGATTAGTAGTGATGGAAGCACTAACAAATACACCAAGACTAGGCGTAAAATAGATTTGGCTAGGAACCAGAGAAGTTATACTGAGTATCCTACTAGTGATAGATAAATATATGAAAGTCCAAAAAAGTATCTATATTTGCTTCATCGACTACAGCAATGCCTTTGACAGAGTCAAACATGAAAAATTAATCAAATGTCTTCAAGAAATAATCATAGATGGAAAAGACATCAGACTGATTAGAATAGAAATATATATTGTGAACAAACTGCATCAATAAGCTACTCACCATACACAAAAATAAGAAGCGGGGTAAGATAAGGATGACTTTTATCACCTAACCTATTTAATATCTACACAGAGAATATCTTTAAAAATATAGATGAAATGCCAGGACTCAAGATCAATGGGAAAATAATAAACAACATTAGATAAGCAAATGACGCTGTTCTTTTAGCAGAACGTGAACATGAACTACAAAGACAATAAATCTACAATGAACTACAAAGATCAAGTCAATACATCAAGTAATGAACATGGACTGGATATAAATAAAAAAAATTTAAACCATGATAATCAGCAAAGACAGAAGAACAGGAGCAAAACATAAACATATTTGGAGAGAAACTACAACAAGTAAAACATTATCAATATCTTGGACACATAGTCAGAAATGATTGCAGATGTGAAACAGAAGTTAAAAGGAGAATAAGAATGGTTAAAAGTATCTTCAATGACATGAGGAAAATATTATCTAAACAAATTGCAAATAAGTTAAAAATGAGAATTATAAAATGCTACATCTATTCTATATTAATGTATGGCTCAGAAACATGGACACAAAATAAACAATTAGAAGATAGAATTGATGCCTTTTAGATGTGGGTATATAGGAGAATAGGGAGTACATCATGGACAGAAAAGAAAACAAATAAGGAGGTGCTAAAACACTTATGAAGAAAGAACTACTAAGAGAAATAAGATCAGACAAATAAAATATTTTGAACACATTATAAGACATGACACCTTATTGAAGACCTTACTTGAGGGTAAAGTCAAAAGGAAGCGAGTAAGAGGTAGGCAGAGATACACGTGGGAGAGTAACATCACAAGATGGATAGGTTACAGTCTAGCAGAGTGCAACAAAAACAAGAGACAGGGGCTGTTGGAGATCAGTTGCAGCAAACGTCGTTGCGGAGATGGCACTTGATGATGAGATTCGGCTGCAATATCCAAGTTGAATGCTGCAAGGTATAAGTATAGCAGAATAAGTACAGCAGTGAAGATCAACCTATAGACATATGTCTTTAAACCTCTAATAATGCCTACTTTTGTAGGAATGTGAGAGTTGGACAATTTCAGCGGAAATGGAGAGACGAGTGCAGTCTTTTGAAAGCAAATGTTACAGATGAGTATTTTGATTCAGTTATAGGCCTACTTTTTATAATACCAACATATACGCAAGAAAAAAAACTAAATTACCTTGCAGGTAAACAAGAACACCTCATGGCAGTAATGAAGCGGCGCAAACTTGTGTTGCTTGACCATCGTACTTACGTAAAACACAGGTTTATATAATCGCTTCAATCAGACACGACTGACTATAACTAAAACTAGTGGGACATGATGTGATCTTGTCCTTTTCTTACAGATCTTACCTTTCATCCCCATAACTCTTCTGTTCGACGCACTATGCTTAAACATTATTGTCTGATCCTGACACCCGTGACGCTTTCCACCACTTACCTCTGGTGGCTTATAGACGCGACAGAAATCTGAAGGACATCTTGGTCCATAGCCACCTTAAGTCTTCTGTTCCCGATCATTTTGGCACTGTTCGTTGCTCACGTGGCCGTTGCTATACATATCCTTACGTAGTTCAGATGCGCTCCATTTCATTTCCCAAGACCACTTTCTCCATCGATGAGGCCTTTACATGTGAGTCCCGTAATGTTATTTACGTGATCATATGTAAACGCTGAGGCAAACAGTACATCGAGGAAACCGGCTTAAGATTGAGCGATCGCTTAAGATTGAGCGATCGCTTTTGTAACCATCTTCATGCAATCAAGCACAGAACACCCACTCCTGTGGCCACACTTCAACGGCGATGGTCATCATTGTGCTTGTGATGTTCAGGTCACTGCCATCAGATCCTGCATGACCGATGATAGATATAGGTACGCTCTAGAAAATCGTCTCATTTTTGAATTGGGTACACTCAAGCCTTTTGGACTAAATTCCGACCACTCTTATGTCTAGTACTGGGTTGGTGTATTCTTTGTCTTTATTATTTTTGATCCGTCATTTACTCATCTTTTTGTTCGTTTTGTTTCCACATATATTTACGTTTTGAATGTACTTTCTGACTTTCCAAGTTTGTTTGTTGTGATAATTTTTTCGTTCCTCGTCTTTTGATGTTTTGTGTGTATCTTGATAAAGATCTTTTGGTTGAAACGTTGAATATGATTTGTGTATTGTAATTTGTATGTTTATTGTGTTTACATCGTGTCCTACTAGTTTTAGTTATAGTCTGTCGTGTCTGATTGAAGCGATTATATAAACCTGTGTTTTACGTAAGTACGATTGTTGTTACGTTTCACGCAGTTACCTTGTATTGATTGTCGTATTGCATGACCATGTAGAGCCGTCGATACTTTTTCGGCAAGGAGGTGTTTTACATTTTTTTAAATCATTCATCCATTTTCGTATGTTATTCCCTCTTATTGATGATAATGTGATGATCTTTTTGTGTAGAAATCATTATGGGAGGGGATTTACCTAGCTTTTGGTTGGTTAAATGTAAGCCTATACCTAGTAATACAAGTAATGCTCTGATTTACAAACGAGGGAAGGGGGAGAAAAAGACAAAAGAAAATATAGATTGATAATATTAAAGACTGGATAAGATTAATATTCTCCACACTTAAGCAAGAAAGTGAAAACAGAGGGCCTCCTATTGCGTTATTTTTCTGTAGATATTTCTAGAATGACATCCCAACCTCCCTGTAAGTTTAGGCTTATGGCTTTAACTTGATGTAAAAAAAAAAACACAAACACTTACTAATTATTTCAGAAGAGCTGGTGATTCGTCTTCGTTATGACCCGGAGGGGGGGGTCTTACTTAAAATAATAAAATCATGTATTCATCTTTGTGAAGCCCTATAAAAAGGTTATCGCTGTTTTACTCTTTTCCTGGTTTCATAACTTAATGTTAAGTTATGACATCCTATAAGGGGGAGGGCGTTAACCCCTTCCAACCCCCCCCCCCCATCCTATTTACGATTATTGGTTACGATCCGACGTTTTTGCACTCCTGACAAACTCAAGGTGACCAGTCTTCCTCAGCAAATATCTAAATGCAGTCCTCTATTTTAAAGGCTTCGATGATTGGCTTGTTAAATGTTTTCTCTATAAATAAGATGTACACCCCAATAGAATAGTTTTTATGAGTGTTTCTCGCAGTGATCAGTGTGGAAATCAGGACACCTTGTTATCTCAATAAACGCTGACTTATTTTACCTTGACCTTAGAAATAACATCATCACTGAATATAACTTTTCTCCAGTTGTCTCTATAATCAAAGACGGACAAAGGAAATCAGGGGTTGATAACATCATGGAAATGATTTTTTCTACACTCCCTTGGGTGGCTTAGGATAGAGATGTTTAGAGAGCGTTTTGTTTTGATGTCTTCAGCGTGGCATCACTGCGACCCTGACTGGTTATGAATCTTATTACATAATGAAAATCGGATTGGGGCTGTCCAAAAATAACGTCAATCAAGTTATGGAGTGGAACTTGAAAAAGTTTGGCAGTTTTTGACAAGGGGGAAAATTTGTTTAACAGAAGTTGCCAGTACCTAAACTGTTTTTATATAGGCCACAAATTGTTTGAATTTGAAACTTTTTTTTTCAAAACACTAGAAAAAAATAGTGTAGTTTTTTAGTACTTTTTCAGCTAAGTGGTCCTTGAATTCTTCATAGTGTGTTGACGGAGAAGGGTAGGGGTAGAATTGGTAAAAAGTGTTGATGTAATTTATGTACATCGCCTTAGAAATCTTCTGTTTCATTAATTTCGCCAGCAGAAGTGTGACTTTAGACCTTTATCTTCTTCTTTTTCCTTGTTCTCCAGCCGATTTTACAAATTATATTGATTTCATCAATGTACTGGGAATTCTAAAATTATTAAGGCTAATGTGAATTGAACCAGGTCCGTTTTAGATGCACCGAGTCGCCTTGCAACTCAATTAAACGGATTTTCCCGTACTGACCTAACCACACCCTCAAACAAATATGCGATTCAATTCTCGTTAGCCTCAAGAATTTTTCATTTATCCTCATGCTTCCTACTTGATTTTACTTGGGAATATTAAGACCAATTTTCAGGATTTATATCTGAGTTGAAAAAAATAGTATACTTACGATGAGGTACACTCCGTTCAACCGCGGCTGTTAGTCCAATTTGGTTATATCAGAGGGATTTGCCATACAATATAGTGAGTTCCCGGTTCTGGTAATCAAGTCACCACGACGGCTGGTGTAAATTATGTTAATTATAGAGTCATGTGTGAACTGTAGAACTTAATTCGTCAACAAACACGTCACTTGTTCACGTGTCTCGAGACCGATATAGCAAAACGTTCAATAAATCATGTGCTAGAGTGCTAGATTTCCAGAATGGTGTAATCCAGATGATGTAAATGCGGTGTGTAGTCGTTTTATTTTCGCCAATGGCCCGGTACATCCGTTTTCAGCGGAAAAGTTGTATCAATACTGAATATTTCATATTTGCAGGTACTGAAGTTCATTGCAGCGCTCACCCTTCCCCCCTCCCCATTTATCACTACAAAACTAGTTTATAACTATAATAGACATTGTAAATATACGGATGTTTTTGAGGGGTTTGATTCGCGCATGGAGACATGTGCGGTCGCAATAGACCTTGAGGATGCATATAATAGGGTTTCCTTGGATATCTTGATGCACCAGCTGTTAAGTCTTGCAGTAAATCCTTTGGTCGTGCGGTGGGTTGGTGCGGCCCTGATGCACAGGATAGTAGTTCTTAAGTGTGGTAACTTGATATCTGCACCAACGGTTATTAGCCCTGGTCTGCCACAGGGATCGCCTCTATCTCCTGTACTTTTAATGTATACACGGTACATATCGCTGACAATCAAATCACATGTGTTGGCAGAACGATGTCATATGCCGATGATATCCTGGTGTATAGACAGGGCAGAAATCGAGAAGAGTGTGTCGTGGAACTACAGAAGGAGCTGGACAGTGAAAAATTGGTGTCGAGATATGGGAGCAGTGGTTAATCCCTCTAAGGCATTCGTGACGTGGTTTTCCTTGAACAATCACATGGTAAAGACTTCCATGCCACAAGTTTCATTTTCCGGGAAAAGTTTAGAAAGAACTAGCACAATGAGATATCTGGGTATGTTTTTTGACAGAAGCATGAGTTTCTGGGAACATGTTGACCACGTTATCATAAGGGCAGGCAAATGCTTAGCATCAATGAAGGTTATGACTGCCGCGCAGTGTGAGCAGAGATTGTTATTTCTTTTGTAACAGGGTTTGGTTGTGGCTGTGGTGGAATATGCACTGGCAATTCTGACTCTTAGCCAAATTCAGATCGAAAGACTGAATAGAATCTAGAATTCAGCAATGCGTATCATACTGGGATGCACAAGAGACACATCGACAAGAGCTATGCGGTACCTCCGTGACTGCCCAACAGCTGAGCATAGATTACAGTATTGCCGTGCACGGGCGTACCTTCAAATACATGCAGATAAGAACACCCGTTGCATTCCGAAATACAGAAAGTTAAAGGTAGTAGACTCAAGAGAGGGAGGTCGTTGATGGGATGTTCTGAGGATGTCATACAAAGCATGTGCAGATTGCAGGATGTGGCAGCAGGTGCGGAATGGATAAGTCTACCCACAGATTTCGAAACTTGTTTGAGAGTAGTAATATCACTTAGCAGGGAATGCAGAGAATAGTGTCCCACAGCTGTGGAAAAAGAAGTGCAGGCTTTAATCAGTGAGAATACCAAAGAGGAGATGTGATTATATACATTGATGGATCTGTGATTAGGCATGTTCGCAGTTCTTGGGCCTTTACAGCTCAGTGCGCAAGTAAAACGATCAAGAAGGAAAGTGGTGCCTTTGCGGTCACTACGAGTAGTATGACCATGGAGACTATGGCGGTGACCAAGGCATTTGAGTGGCTACGCACACAGAAGGTAACGCAGGTCTGCATTTTGAGTGACTATGAGTATGATTAAGAAGTTACAAGTGGGTCTCGTTCGCGAACAGTGGATTGAGGCCTTGAGAAAGGCGAGCTTGAAAGTGGTTACATTTATTTTCGTGCTGGGACATGTGGGCGTTCGAGGCAATGAAACAGCGGATCAACTGGTATCGTGCGCGATTGTGGCACAGGGCGATGGAGCAATGGATCGAGCTGACGTTTTGAACTCCTTAAGAGATATAACACGCGAGAGTGAGACTAATGTGGATGATTATTCCTTTTCAATGGCTAGGATTAAAGATCAGGGATTGAAATGCGGTGTTGCTAGAAGTGAACTTTTTGGAGGGCGCAGAAGAATGATGGTCAACCAGCATAGGACGGGCACTGTAAGCAGAAATGTAATGGCGGATACACTCATAGAGAGATCGGAGTAACTATGGACGTGTCCAGTTTGCAGTGACTTACCTGTCAACTGCCCATAAATTCCCGTAATTTTTACGGTTTTTTCCAAGCTTTACGGTTATACGGGCATACACCGGCATTTACGGGTTTTACATGAATTTCTGCAGTTCCGTACGTTTTGGGTTTTATTTACTAAATTTAGTGGTGAAACTGATATTTTAGTATATATTTTAGTGGCAACAGTGATTTGTGTCGTTTGCGGGTTTTATTTGATCTGGTCTTGGGGCGAAGTATTGTTGCAAACAATGCTTTTAACACACTACCCAGTACTTTAACTATTCTTTGTGCTGGGGACGTTGTCTTTATACCGAATTTATGGAATTTTTGTCCACGAGCATTGACAGTGTTACTCAGTGTATCTACAGTACACAAATACTAGTAACACATGTATTTTGTTTCTAGGCCTACTATATATATACATCGTTTAATTTATATTATACTTTTTTGTTTGCCTCCTAGACCTAGGTAGTGTAGGTAGGCCTATAGTTAAATAATAGAATATGTTATTTGTTTATGTAGGCCTAAATCTGATCTTTAGACTTATCTTAAACCAATATTTTATTGTCACATTGTTTCTTTTTAGTAATTACAAACGGAAAATGAGAAAATAATGCCGCTGACTGAAAATGAAGCCGTCGCTGCTATAGATGCACGATCCCTTCCGATCACAGGCGCACAATCTCCACGAATCATAGTTGTACGGTCTCCACCGATAATAGATGCACATTCTCCGCTATTCACAGATGCACGATCTCCGCTATTCATAGATGCACGATCCCTGCCGGTTAGAGCTGCACAATCTCCACTGGTCATAGTTGTACGACCTCCGCCGATAGCCATTGCACAATCTCCGCTATCAATAGATGCACGTTCTCCGCCGGTCATATGTGCACATTCTTCGCCGGTCATAAATGCTCGATCTCCGCCAATCATAGATGCATCATTGCTGCCTGTCATAGTTGCACGATCTCTGCCCGTCATAGATACACAATCTCCGCCGGTCATAGATGCATGATCTCCGCCGTTCATAGATGCACATTCTCCGCCATTCATAGATGGACATTCTCCGCCGGTCATAGTTGCATGATCTCTGCCGGTCATAGATGCACATTCTCCGCCATTCATAGATGGACATTCTCCGCCGGTCATAGTTGCATGATCTCCGCCGTTCATAGATGCACATTCTCCGCCGTTCATAGATGCACGATCGATGCCGGTCATAGTTGCACGATCTGTGCCGGCCATATATGCATGATGTGAGCTATTCATAGATAGTTGAAATTAATTATAGTCAACCATTTTATAGAGGACTCCAACGAGTTGTTATGATTTCAAACGGATCTAAGCATCCATTCTCTGTATTAATTGTTTTTCATATTTCTTTTTTTTCGTATTAAAGTTATATAACGATACATAGGCTTAGTCTTTGTGTTTTATAATTTTCCCACCTATGCTATGACTGTCTATATTAAACAAAGGCAAACTACCCGTAAAAAAACCCAAATGACCTTTTTTGCGCAGATAGAGCCCCCCCCCCTCACCATTGTGTATGATTTTACGGTTTTTCATAACTTTTTTTTATGGTTTTCGCTCTCAACAGGTTGACAGGTATGCAGTGATGATGATCCGACGACTAACAAACTAACTATAGACATTGTAGTTTTTGGGTGTTTTTTTTATTTTACAATTAGAGATGGGACTCAAATATCCTCGTTTTGGTTTTTTTGTTTGTTTGTGTTCATAATTTTAACGTTTGTTTCTCTTTAAAACCGGATGTTTTTCAATGGGTCTTTGAAATTATCCAATTGATATAAGTTTTGTATGATAGTGCCTATTCTGCATGTATTTAAATTTGCAAAATAATGTTTTGCTAAGGAATTGTGGAAATAAAAAATTGTGTGCATTTTTTGCAAGGTATATTTTTCTTAATTAGTTTCACATTAGTTAATTTTCTAAAATGAAATATTCAGTATTGATACCACTTTTCCCCGCTGAAGACGGATGTATCGGGCCATTTGCGAAAATAAAATGGCTGCACAATGCATTTACATCATCTGGATTACACCCTTCTGGAAATATAGTATGACAATGGTCCTGCAACAAGAAAGATCCAGCGGGAGTTTGAGAATGAACGCTGAAGAAGAAGAAGATACCACTTTAGTTTATTTATGCAATTTTGGTAAAAATATACTCCTTTCCTTAACAAAATTACACATTAGGCCATATAAAGTAAAGGGTACCACGCCCATATAAATATTAATATACGACTTTTCCAATAGTTTTTTTAGTATAGGCCTTTCATGCATACCTGAACCTAATACACTTGAAATATTCAATAATCATAAACAACAACGACCTGATACATAATGCTGGAGATAGAGAGCTTTGGAGAGCCAATACCACCTACGCAAGCTGGCATTGCACCTGATGATGATTAGTTTTACATTTCCAAGTATGATGTCTGTATTATTTTGACATTTCTAAACAAGATGTCCATATTAGTTTTATAATTCTAAACAAGTAGCCCCTATTAATTTTGCATTTCTAAATAGGATGTCCAAACCAGTTTTATATTTCTAAACATAATGTCCATATTAGTTTTACAATTCTAAATAAGATATCATTATTTGTCTTACACTTCTTACCAAAATGTCTCTATTAGTTGCATATTTCTAAAGAAAATTTCCCTATAAGTTTTACAATTCATCAGGTGTCTGTTTGTCTTTGCGTTTCTTTATGATAGGACACATGAGCGCTTCTTTCCATGACTGGTCTATTGCCTGTACCCCATCTGTAGTTGTATATCTGTAGTAATGTATACATTGTTTCATGTCCTAGGTTCTTAAGCATTTCACTGGTTATGCCGTCTGGTCCTGATGATTTTCTATCCTTTAATTTCTTTGTAGATACGTTTAGCTCTATATTGTGAATGGTATAGACATGACATCTGGACACTTTGTGTTGTTTTTGTTATTGTTTATTTCTTGAAGAATATTTCATTATCTGCATGAATTAATGGTAATGGTATTTTCTGCATTATAGAATTCTGCAAGCATGTCTGCTGCTTGCTGGCCAGTGATTTACCTGAATTTTCCAGTGTAATTGTTTGTTGCTGAGAGTTGCTATCATCATTTATTTGCTTGGTTAGTTTCCAGATTTTGTCAACTTTCTATCTCTTCATCCCTTCTGTCTAAATTATTGCATCCACAGGTTTGGGAATGGTTGTTAAAGTGTCCTACTGCCAGG
This sequence comes from Meghimatium bilineatum, assembly GCA_034231615.1. Classification (NCBI taxonomy): domain Eukaryota; kingdom Metazoa; phylum Mollusca; class Gastropoda; order Stylommatophora; family Philomycidae; genus Meghimatium; species Meghimatium bilineatum. The sequence goes on from CM067300.1 coordinate 22,116,800, forward strand.
AAGTACATTTCTCATGAAGATGTTCCTCTTAGTTTTACATTTTTCATTCTATGTGACTTGTCATTTGCAGAATATTGTCCTCACTACCTCTCTGTAAGCCTTTCGGTCCTGTGCAAGCTTCCCAGCCTTTTCCAGTGTCATGTTTAAAAGGTCATTGATATCCTGTGTCCATCGCAATCTTGGTCTGTCTCTTGTTCTCTTTCCTGGAACTTTTCCCTTCATTACTAATCATTTTGCATTAGGATAGTGATATCACTGCCAAAAAACCATAAATTTCAATTTATATATAGACGTAACACAAACCTAAAGCATGTCCTAGTTTGACGCAACCTAAATATAAATATCAATCATTTGATACTGTACTACATGATAAGTCACCATGTAAACATGGTCATAGATATAACTTCGATAATGAAAGTGAGGGATGGGTTAACTACAAAAAGCTACTCATATCTTTTTTTTTGTGGAGATTTTTAATTACCTTTGCTTGAAGAACCCCTTCTCTCCCCCCACCCCCACCTTATTAATAAGCTTAATTAAAAAATATTCGCATCTTTGGATGTCTCTGTAGGCTGTCCAAATGATTACAAAAGTGAAGAATATTATGTGAATATTCCTGCATGTTAAAAAAACAACTTGTTAATACTGCATTTCTCCCAATAGAGAGTTGTGGGAATGTTACAAGTGGCATGTGTGATAAAGGCTGCATGCCCTTAATGTCATAATGTCATGTTCAGGACAGAAAAAACCTAGATTGAACCCTGGACCTTATAGGTGTGAGACCATTGTTTTAACCTTTTGGCCATATCTCCGCATATCCACCAAAATCTCAAACTAAACTCACCCACTTTGTGGATAAGTTGATAAATCTTTCATTTAAATATGAATAACCTTATTTTTGTATCATCCATTCATATCACGTCATGTCCACATGTGGATGCCATCTATTCATATCACGTCATGTCCACATGTGCGTGCCATCTATTCAGACCACATCATGCCCACATTTGGTTGCCGTTTACATTTTTAGTTGCAGTCTCAATTGTGTAATGTCTGTTCTATTAAATTGTTTTATAATGTCAACATTAGGCCTATGTGTTATCTTTTTTTTATTCATTTCTTTTTTATAATTTCTACATTTTGTGTAACTGGTTTCACTAATTTCATTATAATTTCTATATTTTGTGTAACCGGTTCTATTAATTTCATTATAATTTCTATATTTTGTGTAACTGGTTTTACTAATTTCATTATAATTTCTACATTTTGTGTAACCGGTTCTACTAATTTCATTATAATTTCTATATTTTTTATTTTCATGTTATATTCATATCATTATAATTTTTACATTTTGTGTATGGTAATCTTATTTGTTATATTAATTTCATTATAATTTCTACCTTATTTGTAATGTAGGCCCTATTCAGTTAATTTCAATGTGTTTTATACACATTGTTCCTGTACTTAATAGATGTATGTTAGCTCATCCATTGGTGACCCTGACCCTGGAATATGTTTGACTGTAAATGATTATGTATTTGTATAGGCTAAGGGATCTATCATTCTGTTACCATGTTTTAGTATCATTTGTATTAGTTACATGTTACGCTATCCATAACATGTTATCTCATATTTTCGATTGTCAATCTCTAGGAAAAATGTCTTCAGTCAAGGTAGCCGTAAGAGTACGGCCATTCAACAGCCGTGAAATGAGCAGGGATGCTGAATGTATCATTGAGATGAGTGGCAACACAACAAGTAAGTGCAGATGTTCAATGTATCATCATTGAAATTAACAGTAACAGAACAAGTATTCATAAGTAGAGATGTTAGATCATTGGCTGCTGGTACGTTGTCTCATGCCCATTGACCACTTTTCTTTATTGGGGAGTCTGTGGATTTTCTACCCATTCAGGGCCAGAGTCAGTACCCATTCAGGGTCAGAGCCAGAGCCAGAACCCATTCAAGGCCAGAGCCAGAAAATAATTTTGTGCACCTCCTTGTTGGAGGTTTGGGCACTGCTTTTTGTGCACTGCTCCCAGCCACAGAAGTCGAGATAGGGTTCACTGTATTCATTCCCTGCCACGCACTTCCTACTTGTTCATCCAAAATTCTCTGACTCCAGTCATGTAACCAAATGTTAATGGAAAAGGCTTGCCACATCCTGAGGCACTGTGCCTCCATATTGACTCCCTGCCAGAGGAACTGGGTAGCTAGTCTTCCCATCTCCAGTGTTGCGCAGTACATATGTCTCCCTCCACATCGCAGAAACAGAGGGTGCATACATATACACAAATTAGAAAGTATAAAAACATACAAAATGCATAATTGTAAGTATGATGTGCTATGAATCTTCCATAAGAAAAGAGCCTCAATATAGGTCCCTACATGCATCTTATCTACTAAAGTTTTCTGTTGTTTTGTTGGTTTGTATGGTGAACCAATGTGAGATCTGCAGACATTCTGCATGCAGAAGTAAAGATGTTGAATGTGATTGAAATGTGTAGTAATGCAAGTACTTATAAGTAGTAATGTTGAATGTATCATAATTGAAAGGTATAGTAAAAGACAGTCTTTAGATTTTAATGTTAGTCTGGCATAAAATATCTATCTCGTATTGTTGCAATGTTATTTCTTAGTAATTGTTGCTACAAAATGTCTGGCTCTCTGTAATTGTAAAAACATTTAGGCCTATATGTAATCTCTTTAATTTCTCAGCAATTCTTTCTACAATATTCCTCAATAATTATTACTATCTAACAAATTCTTCTATAACTATTGTTATCTAACAAATTTTTCAATAATTAGGCCTATTGCTATCTATTACATTTTTCAATAATTATTGCTATCTATTACATTTTTCAATAATTATTGCTATCTAACAAAATTTCAATAATTACATTGTACTTTTATTCAGCTATTACAAACCCAAAAGCTGGACCCAAAGAAAGTCAATTAAAAAGTTTCAACTTTGATTACTCCTACTGGTCTCATACAACAGTAAGTTTACTTCTGTGTTTAATATGGTTTAAGGCAATCTTTATGTGGTCTAAGTCAGTCATTATGTGGTCCAAGTCTGTTTTTGTGTGATCCAAATCTATGTTTATGTGGTCTAAGCTAGTCAGTCAGTCTTTCTGTTATCTAAACCATTATGTAGTCTAAGTTTACCCTTATGTTATTTAAGACTACCTTTATGTGGTCCATGTCAACTTAATGTGGTCTATGTATGTCCTTATGTAGTATAACTTTCTGTTGGTCATAATTTGTTTGCTTGTTAAATGGAGGATTAAAGCCTTTGCAATAGGCACAGCCTTTTCCACCTAAGACTAAAGTCTATGTTTCTTACATCAGGTCATGTTGGTTTTTATCTTTTACTTTATGGTCTGGGACAGAGTTAAATAACTGTGAATGCAATTATTGCTAAAGTATATCCATTGTGCATGGGGCATAGGAGCATCTTGTTCAGAGATGTAAAATTGATATGGTGTCTTAGGTGGTGAGTGTTTCTCTGTTCAAGTGTAGAAAAAGAGAAATCCTGAGAAGGACTACGGTAAATGACTTGAATAGAACTAAAAGTTTCAAAAAGACTGAAAGGGCTGGTGGTAGTCTTCATCTATACAATTATAGACCCACTATGAGTAGAAAGCTTCTTCAATAGGTATTGCACTAAACTGAAAGCTGAAGTCTCCTGGGTATGAAAGAAAGCTCAGAAAAACTACCCCACTGCATATAGGAAGTAAGAGCTAATCGCTCGCAATTCCTGGGGTTCTCAAACAAACAACAAATAACTTGCTCCATATACAGTAGACATCTACCAGATACATCTGGCTGTCTCTCAATGCTCCATATAATTTAGTTAGAAGAACTTAGTTATTACATGTTACACAAAAATTACAGTTGATTTGATTATTTCTTCAGTTAACTAACAGTTTACATGCTGACAATTTCCATAGCTGTCTAGTTAGTAGTATTGTGCATAAAATAAACCAGTATTGCTCTCATCCATATATCCATCTCAACTCATACCATCTATATACAGATTGAGAGACACAATATTGGTGCTAATTAATTTAGTTATATAAATTTACTGTAACCCTGCAACATCTGTGTCTTCTCTACTTGTATTAAAATGTCAGTCATGTGCTTCAATAATCTTTACCCCTCAATCTCTACCTGTAAGATGGTGTCAGTTATGCCCTTCAATAATCCTTACCCTTCAATTTCTACCTGTTAGGTAGTGTCATTTATGAAATTCAACAATCCTTACCCCTCAATCTGTAACTGTTTAGTGGTGTCAGCTATGCCCTTCAGTAATCCTTACCCCTCAATCTCTAGTTTTAGTTTTCTGAACTAATGTTTCTGCATTCTGGGCATGTGCCACCTTAAATGCCCCCTCAATCACCCTGTTTTGCTTGCCCTAGTGGTAATTCCAAATTCTTTAAATCACATTATCTCCTTCTAGTCTATTGTCCTCATTTAAAAAATGTTAATGAAGAAATTTTAATATGTTGTTCTTGTCCATAACTAATTGTCCTAGTATTGGTTATTTTGTAGCCATTGTGTTAGCCATTTCATTGTCATAGATTCCCACATGTCAAGGGCAGTAAATCCACAGAATTCATTCTCTACTTGTAATGTTATCTTAGTTATACCCTGCAAAAAAAACTTGTCACATGAGCTAAGAGTTTCAACTCTTCTATTATAATTGCAGCCTGAAGACCCAGGTTTTGCCAGTCAGAAGAAAGTCTACAATGACATAGGACTGGAGATGCTAGACCATGCTTTTGAAGGATACAATGTTTGTATCTTTGCTTATGGTCAAACTGGAGCAGGAAAGAGTTATACTATGATGGGTAGAAATGAACCGGACCAGTCAGGCATTATTCCACAGGTAAGTGTTTTCATGTTTTATTTATGCTGTAATATCTCATTTATATCTTGCTTGTCTGTTGTCTTCTTACTGTCACAATTGTATCATTGCTGTTTTGTATTTTTTATGTCATTCTATTTGCTGACTTCTTGTTGTCTTGTTGTTACTGCTTCGATCCCCAGGAATTATGAGCAATTAGCTCTTACTTCCTATGTGCAATGTAGTAGTTTCTTCTGAGCTTTATTTAATACTTTTAATACCTAGAAGACCTAGAAGACTAACTCTTAAATGGTACACAATGCTTTCAGAATAAGTCTCCTACTCAAAGTGGGTACAATTCTATGGGTTTTGTGGCTTTTCTACCTTTCTGCAGCATACAGAGTTGGAGTCATGAGCGTCAGCTGCCCTGCCAAACATCCCTTCCTGTCAGGTAATCCAACTATGAACCATGGTCATTGATATAGGCGGAGCAGCCAGCTATGCATTCCCTGTCATCCAGGGGCAGTTATGCAGGGCTAACAGATTTTCCAGATTCTGGTAATTTCCCAGGAAATTATTATGTTCTGCACAGAGTTGCTTTTCATCACACCCCATGTGTCAGTTGTTCATAACTGGGGCACATGTACACTTTGGCAGCCAGGGCCTTGTTCAGAATTGGAGCTCATTTGACTCCACCAGCATGATGGGCAATGCTAGGTTCTCTGAATGTTTCACCACAAAGGGAAATGTGTACAGATGAAATACTGTAGGTCCTTCCACAAGAGGAAAGCCTCTCTATATTGATGTTATCTACTGAGAGATTAATGTTGCATAATGATCAGTCCGATAAGCAAATAGTGAGACCTTCAGACCTTCCGCATGAGTTGCTTTCTTGTTAGTCTTGATCTATTTGCTGTAACTGTTGTATCACTGCTGTCATGTCTTGTTTCTGTCACTTTATCTGCTGTCTTGTTTGTATTGCTGTGTCTGCTGACTTCTTGTCACATCTAAGTGACAGGTCAGATTCTGGAGAAATAAATGATAGAATTTTAGCCACAAAGGATGGTATGTCATCTCATGGAGCAAGGGAATGTAGACTTCTAGTCACAGCTGAGTGACAGGTCCATCTAATGTTTGCATTCTCATCAACTCAGGGAGCATGATCAACAAATACAAATAAGTTGTGAAAAGTGGCTTCAGGCAAAGGAAAAAAATAAAGTCTGCAAGGAGTCACTTTTATTTTTATTAATATATTTGGCCACACAAATGTTCAGGTCGATGAGAGCGCAGACAGCCTGTATTGAGATGTACAACAATATTCTGGGTTGATATACTGAACTTGATGAGAATCAAAATTGATGATTAGAAATCATCAAGAAGAAATTGATGAGGATGATGCCCTGTGTTCCAAATTATGGAGATTGGTTTTGTATGTAATATCAGAAGTGATCGTCATCAGGTGATTATAAGAATGGACATTAACACAGAACTGTAACCATTGTTGATGGTGAATGTACTCAAGGGAGACCAGAACAACATGTTGTTTGTGCAATGATGATGATCTGACAACTAACCAATATGCCTTTTCTTATTTATCTCATCTTTGTGCTATAATCAGATAATAACATATGAGATTTGATCTCATTCCATCCATATAACACCATTTCATCTTTCTAGTTGATTAAACATATTTACTGGTTCAGCTAATATTATTAATTTTCATTATTACCTTAACACCACTTACCTGTCTAATATAGACCTGCACATATCTCATCACTTACCTGTCCAATTTAGATGATTACGTGTACATCTCACACAACTTACCTAACATATATAATATATCTCTACATATCACACCACTTACCTGTCTAATGTAGATGGTTACCTGTACATCTCACACCATGTACCTATCTAATATTGATGATTATCTGCATATCAATACATTCTGAACCATTTACTTGTCTAATGTAGACAATCTATCTGTACATCCACATAGCTTACCTGTCTAATTTCAATCATACATTGTCTTTATTTCACCTGTGTATCTCATACTACATGCCCATATCTGTATATTTCAAAGCACTTATATATCCAATGTTTGTCCTATCAGTTGTGTGAAGACTTATTTGAGAGGATATATGCTCAGACAAATGACACAACAACTTTCTCAGTGGAGGTAAGTCACATGACGTATTATTTATAACTTCTCTTATTCTTTTTATAGACTTTGTTTTAAGTCTGCTCTTATAGGTCAAGTCTACATGTTTCAACTGCCTGCTTTCAATAAGTCAAATCTAATTGTTTTAAATATCTGTTCTCAGTACGTAAAGTCTACATGTTTCACATGTCTACTCTGAATAGGTCACATCTATATGTTTCAGCTGTCTGTTCTCAGTAGGTCAAGTATGCATCATAGAACCAGTAGTAGTCAATACCAAACACAAACATCTATAGTAGTAGATATATTCAAATACCCATATTTAGTTATAAACACACACATATCCATAGTTTTTAGTAGGGATCTATAGACCTACACATGCACAACTTTGGTTAGCTGTATTCTCACACATATATTCATAGATCAAACATATGCAAAAGACATCTTTCTGTATATCCTGGAAAGAGATTGAATTGACATCACTAGACGTATACGGAGTAAGTTAAAACAACTGTGAATATGGTGCACTGGCATAGCTATAATGATATTGTCAAGTAATCCTATGCAAAGTTTGTCTTGTTCTCGATGAATAATAAGTTCATTATCATCATCAAACTCGTAGCCCTTCAGTGTTGTAGGGGTACTTCTCTGGAAGCGGCAACACAAAATTCCCACTATGCCTCTCTGTTGAGTTCTTTGTTCATGTGTGGATAATCTAATTCCTGTCCAGTCTTTAATATTATCAATCATACTTTCCTGTGCCCTCTTCTTCTTCATTCAACTGTTCCCTGCAAGAACAGGGAATCATTCCATTACAACGGGAATCATGCCTTATCACATGGCCAAATAGGCACTTCATGTTATTGTTTGATCGAATATCAATTATCATACACAGCAATAGCATGAAATACCTGTTTGGTCATGTGATAAAGAAATATTTCATTTTCAAGAATGTCCTGAAGGGAAAAGTTGAGAAGAGAAAGACAAAGATAAGTATGGATTGATAATATTGAAGATGAAATAGGGTTAAGATTTAGATTAGTCATAGTCAGACTCAATGGGCTCTAATATTAACAAGAAAGATTTTGGCATGAATTTTCACAGAAGTCTCTTGTTCTGTAAACTTGTTGACAATTTGTATCACAAATCAAAGATTGGTATTAGAGTTATGAAAGTTATGATAGAAATAAACATAAATAGACCCTTTTCTTTTCAATGAAGACAAGAACAAAAAATTATTTTAGGATTAGAACAGGCCATAATAGACTCAAACAACGCATCCATGGGAACTTTAAAGTTGTCGACACTTATATGTTTTCCTACTGACAATCTTCAATGAAATAATAATATATTTTACAGAACTTGTCCACTGTACGACATCACAAGAAGAAATCTATGACCATCTGAATAATTTTTATGGCTGATGGAAATTGAACTTGGTCTGTTCTAGTGGCACCGAATTGCCTTGCATCTCAAGTAAACAGGTTTTTCATACTTGACCAACTACATCCCCAAAAAAATATGTGACCTTGTTAAGACATTCAACCTGTGTACTCAAGTCACTAAGAATGGACCAATCAAGATAAGGACTATTACAACAACAATGAACATTCCTTACAAGTATTGAAGTATCCTCAGGAACACAAACATAGAACATCTGTAAGGACCTATTAGCCCACTTATAGACATAAATAACATAGAGACAGGACAATGTTGCTTCAAATATATCTTACACAAGTAAATTCATGTAGGAAGCATGAGGATAAATGAAAATAATTCTTAAGACTGACAGGAATTTAACCAGGTCTATTCTAGCTGCACTGAATCACCTTAAAACTCAAGTAAGCAGGTTTTCTGTACTTAACTAACTACATCATGGAAAAAAGAAGTGATCAAAGTATGACCATCTGAAACAGCTCTGACAGACAAGCTCTATGGCTCTGTCTCAGGGCTGGTACCACAGTCGAGTTCACTGATGCAATCTATATAAACATCTGACTTCAACTAGAGAACAAGAAAGAAGAAGATCCTTTTCCCTTCTGCTGTAAACATTAGTACTATCTGTCGTTGAATATAGTTTTAGTTTTCTCACATTGTCACAGACATAAGTGGATGAAATGAGACTATGATAGCAGTTCTAGGGTGTACAAACTATACATCCATCATTGCTTGCGTTGAGATTTCTACTAGATCTAATCAGTATCAAAGTATGATCTCTATTGGCACAGGTGTAGACATAACTTAAATAGCTAAAAATAAGCACTGTATGTTGCAGAAACTTGTAGATTTAAAAAATAGAAAACATATCAAACAAGAAAGGACATTGATGGCAGAAGCTGACTACTCATGCTGATAGTTTTTTTTTTTAAATTCAAAAATAGGAAAAGGCAGTGAACAACAGGAGTCTGTGACAAATGTAGCAAATATCATCAGATGCATCTCCCCATCAAAAGTTGGCTACAACAGACTTACATTCCCTGTCCTGCCTTGGTGGTACACTCTGCTAGACTTTATTCTATCCATCATGATGTTTCCCAGTTCATTATAGAGAGACATGTCCTACACTCCAACTTTTTAATATTAGGCTTGATTTCATACAGCTTCCATGACGCAGAGATAAAAAACATGCTACAATTATTCAATCTGCATGCAATGCACTGAGAGCTCCCCCATACAGGTCTTCCAAGGGAGAAGGAAGAGGGGGCCTCTCAGTAGGTTGCGCATAGATCGATGGATGCTGCATTGTATGTACCTATGACGAAATTTAACTTTGTTAGATAATGCATGGTTTGTTTCATGAAAAATGTGGACACATCTTCCTGTAATGAACCTGTTTCGCTGCCACTTGTATCTCTACATATAGACCTATCTTGCCTGTCTCCCCTTAACTCAACTCTCAAGTAGCGTTTTCAAGAAATAGACTTTTAATATGCCCAAAATATTTCCTTTCTACAATTTGTAGATCTGTGAATATTTCTATTTTGTATCTACTAGTGTTATCAGAACCTCTTTTTCATTTTCTTCTCATGAAGTTCTGCCTATTCTTCTCTATATAGCCACATTTTCTTCTTCAGTGTTCATTCTCAAACTTCCGCTGGATCTCTCTTGTCGCAAGACCGTGGTCATACTAGATTTCCAGCAGGATGTAGTCCAGAGAATGGAAATGCGTTGTGTCGCCGTTTTATTTGCGCCAATGGCCCGACATATCCATCTCCGGCAGTAGCCACATCTAAAAAGCATTAATTCTGTCGTCAAATTATTTTTTATTATCCATGTCTATGAGCCAAATAATTCTCATTGTAATAAATGTAGAAATACAACTTGTATATAATCTGGTGATTAGACTGGTTGCAAGGCAGATGTATCAATGTGCTTTAGTGGCACTCAGATGCAGTCATATATACAGATAAGCAGTACTCAGATACACAGCTCAGTTAGCAGGTACAGTTAATATATACAGATGCAGTGGCACTCAGATACACAGCTCAGTCAGCAGGTACAGTGACATACAGATACAGTTGCACTCAGATACACAGCTCAGTCAGCAGGTACAGTGACATACAGATACAGTGGCACTCAGATACACAGCTCAGTCAGCAGGTACAGTAACACTCAGATATAGCCATATATACAGATACAGTGGTACACGTATCAGTTAACATAGAAACAAACAGTTTTCTCCTCCAAGGATGCATACCTGTCACCTTGTTTATAAAAATTTATACAAAGAAACTTACAAGATCATTAAAGTAGCAAATATAAAACAAAAACCTTAGATTTCAAGATTAATATATTTGTCAATTATAATCATGTAAGACAGGAATCACACTTCAATGATTAAAAAATGTTACATTCTACTTTACTTTTATCTTCAAAAACTATTGGATAAAGATTTATCATATTTGAGCTCAATCAGTCAATCAAATTACATGCCAAATGGTATAGACATACATGTTTCTCCCACATTTTCCTATCTCCTGTGTTATTAATAATTTCAAATGGTTTCCATCAATGTCATGGCATCATCCAACCCATTCAACAACTTCTCTCTGTCTTCCTCTGTCTCTTCTCACTGGGTCTTTCCAGTTGTCACTAAAAATTCAAACCAAACTTTTTTCATCAAGTCCCATGAATCTTGATTTCTTTTATCACATGTCTAATGAATCTTGACTTCTTTCTCCACATGTCCCATGAATCTTGACTTCCTCTAATGTTATCTAGAATTTAACATAATCTGCATCTTTAATATTATCCTTACTAACTTGGCAAAACGCTATGTAGATCTTGCGTATTACATCTACAGTGCCAAAAATAGCCTCATTCTGAAAGATTATGACAAAGGGTACATCAAATATGTATGGGTTAAACTATCAAATATAGCTGCAAAGTTTATGTAAGAGAAAACTGTAAATATTTACTAGCATGAGGATGGATGAAAAGTGGTTGAGAAATTTTCTCCAGTCACATCAAACATGAGGATCAATGTAGATCTGATAATACTATTGTTCACAATGGCTGGTCATTCAACTTCCAACACACTTGGTCTCAGACATCCAGAGCATGTTCATTATTCACAATGGCCGGTCACTCAACTTTGAACACACACACACAGTCATACTCTAAAACATATAGAGCATTCTAAGAAAAGAGTAATTAACTCTGTTGAGGAACTTGTGTGTCCAGAGACATGAGTATACTGCCCTGGAAATGTGAGGGTCAGAGGCTGAACTGTGTGAGTGTACTAGATGCAACCATTAGGGCCTATAGCCCCTATATGTGAGTGAGTGTAGCCTACTAGCTATAAACACTGAAATATGTGAGTGAGTTTAGCCTACTAGCTATAAACACTGAAATATATGAGTGAGTGAGTGTAACCTACTAGCTATAAACACTGAAATCAATGAGTGAGTAGCATGCTAGCTATAAACACTGAAATCTATAAGTAATATATGAGTGTACTGGCTATAAATGCTGACATCTGTTCTTCTACCCCTTCTATTTTAACTAACAATCTGGTGATAAATATCACAGATAAACAAGACAAGATGAAATAAAACAACTTGCTGAATAAAAAACAATTCTCTATTTAATCCTATAGGCCCTATAGTTATTAAATGCAACCAGTTTCTCTGTGTAACTGATGTGGGCGGGCTGTATGATAAACTACCATTTAATATGCCATTATTGGTCTGAAAAATCAATACACCTTCGTGAATGCTTTCATCGGTTTGGTTTCTACGGAGTGTTATTTTATTCTGTACTGTAGTGTAATCCTGTATTGTAGTTATTGATTGAACTATGTCAGTTTGCAATGACCTAGGAAAAGTCTAAAGGCATCATGTGCACTCTTGCTTTCATTCATATCATCAGTTATGCTTGCAGTACAGTAATCTTGACATTTTAATTGGCTATAAACGATGGTAAATTATCTTGTCTGTTTTAAGAAAGCAAGTTAACAATAGTATGTCGCTACTAAAATACCAAAACACAGCCCAAATCACTGGGATTTGTCAGCCACAGATAACTACTGCAGTCTAATTTGTAATCATTTTCTTTGCATGATCCAGTCTACAGTTTTATATCTTGTAAATAAATTGCTTACTTTACATTTGATGTAATAGTGCTCAGCAGCAGGTGTCTGTTACACAACGTCAGCTTAAAATAAAGACAATTCACATTCAGTATTAAGCAAAAACACAGAAATATGAATGGAAATTGAATTTGCTAAATATATTAATGAATTTTAGACTACAGCTACAAACAGCATAAGTGCTACATATATACAAGACAAATGTTACACACAGAAAATAAGTACCAGTACTACATACATGCAATGCAACAAGTGTTACATACAGAACATAAGTACTACATACATACAAGACAACAAGTGTTACACACAGAACATAAATACTACATACATACAAGACAACAAGTGTTACACACAGAACATAAGTACTACAGACATGTAAGACAACAAGTGTTACACACAGAACATAAGTACTACATACATACAATACAACAAATGTTACACACAGAACATAAGTACTACATACATACAAGACAACAAGTGTTACACACAGAACATAAGTACTACAGACATGTAAGACAACAAGTGTTACACACAGAACATAAGTACTACAGACATGTAAGACAACAAGTGTTACACACAGAACATAAGTACTACATACATGTAAGACAACAAGTGTGATAAACATACACAAACACAAAAATACTCAGTTCATCTTCTTCTGTATGCTCAATGATTGCTGGCCTAGAAAGTCATAGATTCCTATAACTTCTTGTTCCTGTCTTATGATTAAGAATTTCATTTTTGAAACCACACCATGCCAAATTTTGTCCAGAAGTAAATAAACATACTTGCAGGTTATCAAGAACCACATTTGGCAGTGGTGAAACGGTGTAAACTTGTTTGGTTTCGACATGTAACAAGACATAACTCTCTCACTCAAATTATTTTGCAATGAACAATACAGGAAGGAAGGAAATAGGACAGGGAAAATACTGAGTTAATAACATAAAGGAATGGTCTGAGCATGATTTTTCTACACTTCTCCAAATGACTGAGGACAGAGCTGTTTCGGGGGCATTTTGTGCTGATGTATCCAGTGTAGCACACCTATGACCCTCAAGGGTTGTGGGTCTTACTATTATTATTCATCATGTGACGTATTCCTTCCAGAACATTGTCTTCCCAATGAACTCTCTGAACCTCTCTCTGTCTTGGGTGATGTGGCTTGCATTTTCTAGCGATGTATTCATGTTATCTTTAATGTCGTCATCCATCGTCTTCTTTGTCTGCCCTTTCTCCTCTTCCCAGGTACTTTCCCTCCATTATTTGTTTTTCTAAACAGTTGTGTCTCTTTATATGACCAAACAGGCGTAGTTTTCTTTTTGTTATTGTGTTTAGTAACCAACACTCTGGAATCTTCAATGTGTTTATAATATCTCAGTTTCCGATTTTTTCCTTTCATGATATTCTAAGTATCTTTCTGTAGCATTACAGCTCGAAGGCGTTGATCTTCTTTGCCGCTGTTTTACTTAGGGTCCATGTTTCACAGCCGTATGTTGCAACCGGAAAAATAAAAGTTCGTAACATTAACAACTATTATTATTATTATACCAAATTGTCTAATATCTTCTCACTGTGCCATCTCTTGTCTCCATTATTCACAGTGATTGTTAATGCTGTCAATATGTTTGAACCCATACCCTTCATGTTGAAAACCCAAATAATGATAATGTTCTTCAAAAACCGGTTCTTGGCCTTCCGACATCTCACTTCCATATTTCAGTTGGACACGTTAGTGTGGTGGGATCATTTCTATTCGTAATCTTTTGATGTTTTGTGCATATCTTGATAAAGGCCTTTTGGTCAAAACATTGATTATGTCATGTGTATTGTTATTTGTACGATTTTAGCTTGTTTTTTGTTGTGTGTATTATTTCACGTGAGCTTCCGATAGTGATAATGTGTTAGTCGTCGTGCAGTAAAACTTCATCCCCTGTTTCCTATGTAAGTAATATTTTCATACAGTTTTACTAACAGTATTACCTTTTATTGTATAGCTACTAATGAAATTTTTAGTATTCTTCTATGAAAGTACATGTCTGTGATATGTGTGTCAGATTTGGTTGTATGCAACACTCTAGTTCATACGTCTCATTGATATTTTCAATTTCGTTTTAATATTAACTGTATTACAACATACATGGATAGATGCTGCAACATGTAGATTATTACCAATATTTTGGACACATAATCACAAATGATGGAGGATGTGAAACAGAAGTTAAATGGAAAATATGGATGGCTAAATGTACATTCAATAGTTAGTTAGTTAGTCGTTGGATCATCATCACTGCAAACTGCACACGTCCATAGCTGCTCTGATCTCTCCCTGAGTGTATCTGCCATTATACTTCTGCTGACAGTACCGGTTTTATGCTGGTTGGCCATCATTCTTCTGTGCCTTCCAAAATGTTCACTTCTAGCAACACGCATTTCAAACCCTGGTTTGATCTTTAATTTTTAATCCTGGCCATTGAAAAGGAATCATCATCCACACTAGTCTCACTCTCGCATGCTATATCTCTTAAGGAGTTCAAAACATCAGCTCGATCTATTGCCCCATCGTCCTGTGCCACAATCGAGCATGATGCCAGTTGATCTGCTCTTTTATTGCCTCGAATACCCACATGTTCCGGCATGAAAATAAATGAAACCACTTTCAACCTCACCTTTCTCAAGGCCTCAATCCACTGTTAATGAATGAGACCCACTTGTACCTTTCTAATCATTCTCATAGAGTCCACTCAAGATGTACATTCAATGACATGAGGAAAATATTAACATATAAACAAATCACACACTAAATTTGAGTTTTATAAAATAATACATCTAATTTATATTAATGTATGGCTCAGAAACATGGGCAATGAATAAAGAACTATAAGACATGCTTGATGACTTTGAGATGTGGATATATAGAAGAACAGAGAGACCATCATGGATAGTGAAGAAATGAACAAAGATGTTCTCACAATGATTTGTATGAAAAAAGAACTATTACAGGAAATTAATATCACAAAGTTTTCTCGAAATATTAAAAGACATGGCACCTTTTTGAAGACCTTACTTGAGAGTAGAGTTGATTGGAGGCAAGTAAGATGTAGGCAGATGCATGGGAGGTAAAGATCAATAAATCAACAGGATCCATTCTGGTGGAATTCTTGACCAAAGTAAGAGAGAGGATGTTGGAGGTCCATTGCAATAATCCATTAGTGAGAGCTCAAAGCACTTGTAGTTAAATGGAGGGTTTTCTGAAGACAAATGCTAAACAATGAATGCGAAATATAGCAAGAATAGGGAGAAATTATCAATAAGGAAAGACAAAATGCACCAAAGATGTTCTACAAGAAAGTACAAAACATAAAAAGCAAAAAAGACACGAACCAACAGAAATAATCAGCAATGAACATGGCAACATACTAAATAGGCCCCAAGAAATCATGGAAAGATGAAAAATTACTTCAATATACTTAAAGGAAGGAGATTATTACAACAATAAATACAATAGAAGAAGACCTAGAACCATATATCCTGAAATCCAAAATTGAAGACACAGTTAATCATGAACCAAACAACAAAGCACCAGGAATAGATGGCATACCTATAGAACTAATAATAATGCTACCAGCAGAAGGTATAAAGTGGCTATGTAGACTGTTCAATGTGATATGGAAGACACCATAGGAGTGAAATACAGTGGTGATTGTTCCCATCTGGAAGAAAAAAGGCAGTAAGAGATATTGTACTAAGTATGAAGGCATTTCACTCTTAAGCCAAATAGGAAAAATCTTTAGCAAGATATTTCAGAGAAGGATGTGCACATATATAGAACCATGGCTCAACAACACACAAAAGAACTTTTGAAAAAATAAAATCTGTACAGATAAATCTTCGCCATCAAACAACTTTCAGAAATATAACCATAGAACATAACCAAGACTTATATCTGGCTCTCGTAGACCAAGTGAAAGCTTTTTACAGAGTAGATAGAGCACAACTATGGATAACACTACAGACATATAGAGTTCCCCAACATCTGATAAGCGTATGTCAGAGCATATACGCCAATAGTCAATTCTCAGTAGGAATAAGCACAGGTACATCTGATAATTTTCAAATTCACCTGGGTGTGAGACAGGGATGTGTACTATCCCCCCTATTGTTTATAACATACATAGATCACATATTCAAAGTAGCAAAGACAACAGAATAAAACAATCTGAAGGATAACTTGGATAGAAAACATCAAACATGTCATACCTTTAACATGAAGATAAATATAGAAAAGGCAGAAGTAATGAAGATAGGAAGATTAGAAAGAAACACCAATATATATATTGAAAACAGCAGACTTTAACGGGTGACAGAATCCACATACCTAGGAATTAATATAACAACAGATGGCAAGAGCAGCAAAGAAATACACAGTAGATGTAGTAAAGCATACGAAGCCCTAGGGCAAATGATACAAATCTTCAGAAACAAAAATGTAGACTTAAATACCAAAATAACACTATTCAAAATGATTATTATGCCAATGCTGTGTTACCAATGCCAAACATGGGCAACGACAGCACAAGACAAATGTAAACTTGTGACAGCTGAAATGGCATGCTTACACAGAATCCTAGGAAAATTACTAAGAGGCAGGGTGAGGAATGAGGACATTTGATATAAAACTAGCACCACCCCAATCTTGGAATATATCAAGAGACAACAGATCAAATAGTTTGCACACATCAGTAGACTATCAGACAGCATACCACAGCAAGCTATGATATACAGATACAGCAAAGGCAGATCTAGAGGTCGATCCCTGATGCTTAAAGGCAACAAAGGGTTTAGTGAATAGATAGATAGATGGTGAACTGTATGTTATACATTCAACATTTGGTGATTCCATTTGAGAAACATACAAAACCAGAGGGGAGAGGGGGAGAGAGAGAGAGAGATCAGAGTAACAAAATCAGTAAAAGAGATGGAGGGGAGAAAGACAAGAGAGACTAAAGCTGATTAACATCTCCTACAAGTACATAACTAATGGCCAAGATATTCTGTCTGTCTCTCCTTGGCTAAAAACCGCAGGGATTGATTAATGCTAGAGAGACTGTGATGGAAACAGAATTCTTCTCTTGGTCCTGTTATATCTAATTATAATAAGCAGGTCACAAACAGGAGTGCACTGGCTGCCTCAAAATAGATAGGAAATATTGTGTGGGGGCAGGGGATTGCAATGAGTAACAAGTATTGATTATGGAGACTAGGCTTTTAGGGAAAATAGAAAGAGAGAGAGTGAGAGAGAGCTTATGAGATGAGAGAAACCAATTTATCTTGTCTGTGACAAACAATATACTTTTATGGGAAGAAGGAATAGCAAGAGCAGAGTGAAAAATACAATAAGAAATCTATTTCATACATTTAAAGAAATAAATCTGGTTGTCAGTAGCTGTCAATAACATAGACTATTTTTAAGGAAGTAAATGGGGTTGTCAGTAGCTGTCAATAACATAGACTATTTTTAAGGAAGTAAATGGGGTTGTCAGTAGCTGTCAATAATATAGACTATTTTTAAGGAAGTAAATGGGGTTGTCAGTAGCTGTCAATAATATAGACTATTTTTAAGGAAGTAAATGGGGTTGTCAGTAGCTGTCAATAACATAGACTATTTTTAAGGAAGTGAATGGGGTTGTCAGTAGCTGTCAATAACATAGACTATTTTTAAGGAAGTAAATGGGGTTGTCAGTAGCTGTCAATAACATAGACTATTTTTAAGGAAGTAAATGGGGTTGTCAGTAGCTGTCAATAACATAGACTATTTTTAAGGAAGTAAATGGGGTTGTCAGTAGCTGTCAATAACATAGACTATTTTTAAGGAAGTAAATGGGGTTGCCAGTAGCTGTCAATAACATTGACTGATTTTAGGGAAGGAAATGTGGTTGTCAGTAGCTGTCAATAACATAGACTATTTTTAAGGAAGTAAATGGGGTTGCCAGTAGCTGTCAATAACATAGACTATTTTTAAGGAAGTAAATGGGGTTGCCAGTAGCTGTCAATAACATTGACTGATTTTAGGGAAGGAAATGTGGTTGTCAGTAGTTGTCAATAACACAGGTTGTTTTATTATTCTGAAAACCTTCATAAACTTCATATGCAAGAACTGCTGCATTTGTGACTGTCTCTTCTGGGTCTGTATGCACTTAGGTTATTTGGAAGAACACCTTTGATCTCTAGTTCCCTGGTTATGTGTCTATCGACAATTCTTTCCAGAATCTTACTGTAAACATTCTGCAGTGTGATGATGTGATAACCTTTTATGTCTGTAGAATCTTTGCCTGGTTTTGGCATGGGTATAAGATAGCTATGCAGCCACTCCTCTGGTACAACTTCTGTTTTCAGACTCACATTTCAGAATCTGTAGTTGCAGCAATATACCTAGAATATTGATACTAGTTACACCCATCTTGTCGACATGCTAAGGGAATACAATATCTATCCCTGGATCATGCACTGGATAGCAAAGAAGCAAATGGAGTTGTCAGTAGCTATCAATAATTATTATTTTAAGAGAAGTAAATGTAGCTGCCAGTAGCTGTCAATAACACAGACTATTTTTGGGAAAGAAACATTTGTTACAGATCAGCTAATGTATTAATGACATTGCCAACATTTGTTATAGGCTATGTTAGCTAATGTATTAACGAATATTGGGGTTATATACCCCAATATATACCCCAAGAATACTAATATTCGTTATACGTCAGCTAATTTATTAATGACATTATCAACATTTTTTATTAGTCAGCTAATTATTAATGTCATTGCTAAAATTTGTTATAGGTCAGCTAATTATTAATGTTATTGCTAATATTTGTTATAGGTCAGGTAATTATTAATGTCACTGCTAAAATTTGTTATAGGTCAGGTAATTATTTATGTCACTGCCAAAATTTATTATAAGGTCAGCTAATTATTAATGTCATTGCTAACATTTGTTATAGGTCAGGTAATTATTAATGACACTGCCAAAATTTGTTATAAGGTCAGCTAATTATTAATGTTATTGCTAATATTTGTTATAGGTCAGGTAATTATTAATGTCACTGCCAAAATTTGTTATAGGTCAGGTAATTATTAATGTCACTGCCAAAATTTATTATAAGGTCAGCTAATTATTAATGTCATTGCTAAATTTTTTTATAGGTCAGGTAATTATTAATGTCACTGCCAAAATTTATTATAAGGTCAGCTAATTATTAATGTCATTGCTAACATTTGTTATAGGTCAGGTAATTATTAATGTCATTGTCATCATTGTTATAGGTTAGCTACTTTGAGATCTATTGTGAGCGTGTGCGAGATTTGCTGAATCCAAGCAACAAGAACAGTCTGAAAGTGAGAGAACATCCACTTCTAGGACCCTATGTGGAAGACCTGTCCAAATTGGCAGTCCAATCTTTTGATGATATCAACAACCTGATTGATGAAGGCAATAAGGCTAGAACTGTGGCAGCTACCAACATGAATGAGACTAGCAGTCGATCACATGCTGTCTTCACAATTATCTTCAGTCAGACACGAGTTGACAAAGAAACCAAGATGATGGGAGAGAAGGTAAAATTCCTATATTTGGCTGATTTGTCATTCATGATAATTTGTATCCTTTAACAAAGATTAGTGTCCCTTAATCATGAATCATATTACTTGTATAATTTGTTCACAAGGATATGTATCCATCATTTGTTGGAACCAGTATCCTTCATTTACTAGAACCAGTATCCTTCATTTACTGGGATTAATATCCTTCATTCCCTGGGACCAGTACCCTTCTTTTATAGAACCCCCATTCTTTTGGACCAGTATCTTTCTTTCATGAACCTAGTATCCTTCATTTTGGGACTAGTATCCTTCATTCCCTGGGACTAGTATGCATCATTTACTGGGACTAGTATCTGTCATTCCTTGGGACCAGTATCCTTCTTTCATGAACCTAGTACCCTTCATTCATTATTGTATATTTCTTTTAAGTCTTGTTTCACTATTTCTCTCCATGTTATTTCAAGTCTTCTTTGCTTTCCCTGTCTCTTTGTGTCCATCTTAAAGTTTTTCTAATGTATGAATTAGCTTCCAAGTCCAATGCATGTTCAATCCAATCTAATCCTATCTCATAACTATCTCATAACTATCTCATAACTATCGGACCAAAAAAATAACCGGTTCTATGCAATGTGTTCAGCACTGAAGGAACAACTTAATTCCTCAACAGATCAATCTTAATTAAGATAGATCTTAAATACATGTATTGTATCTTAATTCCATGATTTACATGCAGGAATCTTAATTCTATGATTTATGTCCAGATTAATTCCATGATTTACATACACACATTAGGGCCTATATGATTTAGGCCTATGTCCAGATATGTTTATATTATTAATGCCCAGATATGCTAGTTCCATGATTTATATTCAGATTTGTAGTGAGTTCATAATTTATGCCTAGATATTTGATTCCTTGAACTGTTTTCAAATAGGCCTATGGTAATACCGTAATTAATGTCCAGATATGTAAATGCAATGCTTGTCCAGATTTGTGCTTTCATGATTTATGGTCACTATAGCACCATTGGTTCAGTGATTCATGTCCAGAAATATGATCTGTAATTATGTGCTGTGAACAATTCAAGTCACATGGGTTCCAATTATAAATGTGTCTTATTTAAAACACGACCTTGCATAGTGAGACATTCATGTTTGAATGTGCTCTGTGATTGTCAAATATAAGTGTAGTCCTTTGATTGGTCAATGTATGCATACACTCTGTGATTTGTGAAACATTTTTATGTTTGTGTGCACCACTTGATTCCTCAATGTTTGTGTGTGCCACTTGATTCCTCAATGTTTGTGTGTACCATAGGATTCTTCAATGTTTGTGTGTATGATGGGATTTCTCAGTGTTTGTGTATGTGTACTCTGTGATTCCTCAGTGTTTGTGTGTATCATGTGATTCCTCAAAGTCTGTGTGTACCATGTGATTCCTCAATGTGTGTGTGTACTCTGTGATTCCTCAATGTTTGTATGCAATCTGATTCCTCAGTTTTTGTGTGCAATGTGATTCATTAATATTTGTTGTGTGCAATCTGCTTCATCAATTGTTTGTATGCAGTCTGATTCCTCAATGTTTGTATGCAATCTGATTCATCAATGTTTGTGTGCAATCTGACTACTCAATGTTTATGTGCAATCTGATTCCTCAAATTTTTGTGTGAACCTGTCATTGGTCAATGTTTGTATGCATCCTTTGTTAGTCAGTATTTATGCAAATATAGTTATTGATCAATATTATCGCACTCTGATTTGTCAATGTTTGTATGTACACTGTGTTCGGCCACAGAGCTATAGATACATCTTTAGTTAGGGGAGGTATGGGTCGTATTTTTAAAAAAAAAGTAATATCTTCAGGTTTTTTTATGTTGTTTGGGATTTTTGTGAAATTCTTGGGGAAAATCATGGAGGGAGGGGGAGGAGGATTGACTGATTTGGTTTTGCTTGATTTCTAGTACTAAATGTCAGTTTCCAACTTCATTTGCTCCCCCCCCCCCCAATTATCCACTAGCTTGATTTTTCATTACCTGTATTACTCATTCAAAATGTATTACTCAGGTCAGCAAGATCAGCTTAGTTGATCTGGCTGGAAGTGAAAGAGCAGATTCAACTGGAGCTAAGGGCACAAGACTCAAGGAAGGTGCTAACATCAACAAATCTTTGACAACACTTGGCAAAGTTATCTCTGCCCTTGCTGAGGTGGTAAGTCAATTGTGTCTATCTTGTTTAGTTATTCAGTTGATTGCTATCACTGAGATGGTGAGACAACTAATTCTTTTTTGTTTTATAAGTAAGTTGACTATTTATAACTTGTTCCTAAGATGATGAATCAAATGTTTCTAACTTGTTCTTGAGCTAATGAGTCAACTATTTATAACTTGTTCTTTAGAAGTTAGGTAACTATTGATATTCTCTTCTTGAGTGCTAATTAATTCAACTATTTGTAATGTTTTCCTGAGATGGTGAGTCAAACATTTTTAACTTTTTCCTTAAAATATCATTTAAATTTCCTTGGTGCTGATGTTCAGACCAAACATGTAGCAAGCTAAGGTCATCAGCATGTATGGGCATTATTCTCTGCTTCTCTGTTCAATGAAACTGAGAAATCATCATATTTCATTGCATTAGATTGTGATTTATTAATATAATTACCAGTTTTCTAGTCAAGATGATACATTAAACATTCACACATTATAATCCCTGTGCTTTTGTTTGCACTATTTAACTCACTATATTTCTCATGTTCATTTGCATTCATTCACTCACTATATTTATGTTATCACTAATTCACTCACTACAATACGCATATGTTTGTATTAATTAACTCACTGTATTTCTCATTTATTCTTTTGCCTTCATTCACTCACTATATTTTTCATATATTTGTGTGTACAAATTCACTCACTATATTTCTCATATGTTTGTGTGCACAAATTCTATGTATTCTATCACACATTAATGGTGCATATATATAATATAACTCATTTCTTTTATCCCCCTCTTGCTTGCACATGGACATCCTCAGAGTGCCATGGATGCAAAGGTAAGATACTTAACCATGTTGTTTCTTGTTTTCAGCTTCTCAGTTGTATTCTCTTTTTATGCCAAATTCTTAACTATCCTCAGTATGTCTATGTGTATGTATGCCAAATTCTTAACTATCCTCAGTATGTCTATGTGTATGTATGCCAAATTCTTAACTATCCTCAGTATGTCTATGTGTATGTATGCCAACCATGAACTATTAAAGAAACTGATAAAACTATTTCACAACTTATTAATGACTGGTGACTGCTGACTATTTATAGTCATTTCATGTAACACTATGTACATTTATAACCTGTGTTTTACAGATCATTGTGTCTATAACCCTGGACTCACAATGTCATGTAAAACTATGTACATTTATAACCAGTGTTACAAATCATTAGGGCCTATATCTGCAGCCTTGGACTAAATGTCATCAGTATATCTATAAACCTCAACTCACAATATTCTATATACTTTTCCTTTTCCCCCTCTTTCCAGGCTAAGAAGAAAAAGAAAGGAGATTTTATTCCATATAGAGATTCAGTACTGACTTGGTTGCTCAGAGAAAATCTCGGTAAGGACCTTTCTAAAATGTTGATCTTACAATTAAAAATATATGAATACACTTTTCAATAATTTATATAATAATATAATAGTTAATATAATATTTTTATGTTAACTTGTCTACATAACAGTGTGTTAATATAACATTTGTGCAAACTTGACTACATTAACAGTGTGTTAATTTAACATTTATGCAAACTTGACTACATTAACAGTGTGTTTGCTAACTTGACTACATTAACAGTGTGTTACACCAATTTTGAAACAAATCTATCTCAATGGAAACCAAAAGGCAAATCATAAATTCTAACTTCATACTAACATTATGTTATCAATGTCAAACATTGGCACTAGCTAACAAACATGAGAGAAAGTTTACTACATGTGAATTGAGATGTCTAAGAATAGAGGTAAACAGAACAAAAGGAATGAAGAGACTACAAGAACTGTTGGAACAACATCTGTAGTCAAATGTATTGAAAAACAGAGCTAAAATAGTTGGGCCACTTAATGAAAATGAACCTTTATTGGCTAGCAGCAAGACCATACAACATTAAAATGGAAACATCAAGATGCAGAGAAAGACCAAGAAGAAGGTGGATTGAAGGAGTTACTAACATTCTGAGATGTCACAATATTACTGCATATCAAATGACCAAACTTGCCACAGTCTGATAACCAATCGTCATTCAAACCTGTGATGTCTTGCAGAAAAAGCAGAGAAATGAGACAATAGACAGATAGAGACAACTGTGTCTCATAAAAGTGTCATATTAATTTTTAGCCTATCAACATCTTTAGAAATGTTAGTTATTGGTTACAGAATCAACATCATAGGACCATTGGTGCTCAACAACTTTCAGTGAAAACACTGAATAATGAACACAGGAAAACGCAAAGAAAATATTGAAGTTTCTCCCAAAATACCATTGTCAAAAAGGTTAACTTTTAGTAAAATTTCTGTTAACTTTCTGATGGATGTTCTAACAAGAGTACACTAGAAGGAAAAAAATTGTTCCAATGAATGGCAGCATCATAAAAAGATCTAGGCAACAATTTTGACAGAGAAGAACAGATAAAGTTGCCAGAAAAGACTTGAAGAAATTGTAATGCATCATAAAAGTTATGAAAAATTCAGAAAATTAAATTTAATGCAAAACTAAGAATCTTTAACTTAGCTATTAGATTGGTGCTGTTGTATGACTTAGAAACATGAAGAATAACAAAAATTACAGACTTTCATAAATGAATGTCTATCTAGAATAATGTTTGCATGCTCTGTTTTAACCATAATTTAACCATAAAGAACTTCCATATTCAAAGTCGGTGAAAGAGAAAGACAGAAGAACACCTGGAACAAATATGTGGGAAAATTTATCAATGAAAAAATTAATCCAGGAAGTAGCTGGCAGAGCTGATTATAAAATTGCTAATTTTCTACTTGTATATCTTATTGATTCATGATGACTAGGTAGCCATATTTGGATACAATCACAGTTATGTGACCAGGTGGCCATATCCACATACAATTACAGTTGTGTGACCAGGGGGCCATATCCATATACAATCACAGTTATGTGACCATATCTGCATACAATCACTAGACGGTCATATCTGCATACAATCATAGTTGTGCCTATTGCATATTTCTACTACCACAATTAGTGCATATTTATGTTTTATGTGCAGGGGGTAACTCAAGAACTGCAATGGTAGCTGCACTGAGCCCAGCAGACATTAATTATGATGAGACCCTGAGTACACTTCGGTAAGTCATGTTTCCAAGACAGCTGTGCTGTTCTAGATGAAATTTTTCTGACAATTGTTCTGTTCTAAATGAAGCTCGCCTGACAACTATGCTGTTCAAGTTGAAGTTTCCCTGACAATTGTGCTGTTCTAGATAAAGTTCTGACAATTGTGTTAATTTAGACGAAGTTTCCCTGCCAATTGTGTTGTTCTAGTTAAAGTTTCCCTGACAATTATGATACAACATTAAAAGATAGTCCCTAATAATTATGATAATCTATTGAAAGATAATCTCCCTGATAGTTATGATACTATATTTAAAAATACCATCTAATTGCAATTATATTACTCTATAAATCAATATTTATAGAGTACAAATGAATATCTGAGGGACACAGAGAATATGTGCTGCCTGAAAAAACAGAAAAAAGATATCTAGATGTCATAGATTAATCATAGAGGGAAAATTTCCTGGAAAGAGAACAAGAATAAGACCAAGACTACAATAAATACAGGATATCAAAGACCTTCTGAATATGTCACTGAAAGAGGCTGGGCAGCTTGCACAGAACCGGGAGGCTTAAAGGATGGCAGTAAGGATGACATTCTGTAAAGGACATGTCACATAGATAGATGTCCAACTCTGACTATGCTTGTCTTTTACATGGCAGGTGATTATATGCTAGAATTGAACATTTTAGTCTTTTCTGCACACATCAGAGGGATACAACAACACAAGATACAGTCTGTTGTTATCAAATATCAGAGAGATACAACAACACAAGATACAGTCTGTTGTTATCAAATATCAGAGAGATACAACAACACAAGATACAGTCTGTTGTTATCAAATATCAGAGGGATACAACAACACAAGATACAGTCTGTTGTTATCAAATATCAGAGGGATACAACAACACAAGATACAGTCTATTGTTATCAAATATCAGAGGGATACAACAACACAAGATACAGTCTGTTGTTATCAAATATCAGAGAGATACAACAACACAAGATACAGTCTGTTGTTATCAAATATCAGAGAGATACAACAACACAAGATACAGTCTGTTGTTATCAAATATCAGAGGGATACAGCAACACAAGATACAGTCTGTTGTTATCAAATATCAGAGAGATACAACAACACAAGATACAGTCTGTTGTTATCAAATATCAGAGGGATACAGCAACACAAGATACAGTCTGTTGTTATCAAATATCAGAGAGATACAACAACACAAGATACAGTCTGTTGTTATCAAATATCAGAGAGATACAACAACACAAGATACAGTCTGTTGTTATCAAATATCAGAGGGATACAACAACACAAGATACAGTCTGTTGTTATCAAATATCAGAGGGATACAACAACACAAGATACAGTCTGTTGTTATCAAATATCAGAGGGATACAGCAACACAAGATACAGTCTGTTGTTATCAAATATCAGAGAGATACAACAACACAAGATACAGTCTGTTGTTATCAAATATCAGAGGGATACAGCAACACAAGATACAGTCTGTTGTTATCAAATATCAGAGAGATACAACAACACAAGATACAGTCTGTTGTTATCAAATATCAGAGAGATACAACAACACAAGATACAGTCTGTTGTTATCAAATATCAGAGGGATACAACAACACAAGATACAGTCTGTTGTTATCAAATATCAGAGAGATACAACAACACAAGATACAGTCTGTTGTTATCAAATATCAGAGGGATACAACAACACAAGATACAGTCTGTTGTTATCAAATATCAGAGGGATACAACACCACAAGATACAGTCTGTTGTTATCAAATATCAGAGAGATACAACAACACAAGATACAGTCTGTTGTTATCAAATATCAGAGAGATACAACAACACAAGATACAGTCTGTTGTTATCAAATATCAGAGAGATACAACAACACAAGATACAGTCTGTTGTTATCAAATATCAGAGGGATACAGCAACACAAGATACAGTCTGTTGTTATCAAATATCAGAGAGATACAACAACACAAGATACAGTCTGTTGTTATCAAATATCAGAGGGATACAGCAACACAAGATACAGTCTGTTGTTATCAAATATCAGAGAGATACAACAACACAAGATACAGTCTGTTGTTATCAAATATCAGAGAGATACAACAACACAAGATACAGTCTGTTGTTATCAAATATCAGAGGGATACAACAACACAAGATACAGTCTGTTGTTATCAAATATCAGAGGGATACAACAACACAAGATACAGTCTGTTGTTATCAAATATCAGAGGGATACAACAACACAAGATACAGTCTGTTGTTATCAAATATCAGAGGGATACAACAACACAAGATACAGTCTGTTGTTATCAAATATCAGAGGGATACAACAACACAAGATACAGTCTGTTGTTATCAAATATCAGAGAGATACAACAACACAAGATACAGTCTGTTGTTATCAAATATCAGAGGGATACAGCAACACAAGATACAGTCTGTTGTTATCAAATATCAGAGAGATACAACAACACAAGATACAGTCTGTTGTTATCAAATATCAGAGGGATACAACAACACAAGATACAGTTTGTTGTTATCAAATATCAGAGGGATACAACAACACAAGATACAGTCTGTTGTTATCAAATATCAGAGAGATACAACAACACAAGATACAGTCTGTTGTTATCAAATATCAGAGGGATACAGCAACACAAGATACAGTCTGTTGTTATCAAATATCAGAGAGATACAACAACACAAGATACAGTCTGTTGTTATCAAATATCAGAGAGATACAACAACACAAGATACAGTCTGTTGTTATCAAATATCAGAGGGATACAGCAACACAAGATACAGTCTGTTGTTATCAAATATCAGAGAGATACAACAACACAAGATACAGTCTGTTGTTATCAAATATCAGAGGGATACAACAACACAAGATACAGTCTGTTGTTATCAAATATCAGAGAGATACAACAACACAAGATACAGTCTGTTGTTATCAAATATCAGAGGGATACAACAACACAAGATACAGTCTGTTGTTATCAAATATCAGAGGGATACAACAACACAAGATACAGTCTGTTGTTATCAAATATCAGAGGGATACAACAACACAAGATACAGTCTGTTGTTATCAAATATCAGAGGGATACAACAACACAAGATACAGTCTGTTGTTATCAAATATCAGAGAGATACAACAACACAAGATACAGTCTGTTGTTATCAAATATCAGAGGGATACAGCAACACAAGATACAGTCTGTTGTTATCAAATATCAGAGAGATACAACAACACAAGATACAGTCTGTTGTTATCAAATATCAGAGGGATACAACAACACAAGATACAGTCTGTTGTTATCAAATATCAGAGGGATACAACAACACAAGATACAGTCTGTTGTTATCAAATATCAGAGAGATACAACAACACAAGATACAGTCTGTTGTTATCAAATATCAGAGGGATACAGCAACACAAGATACAGTCTGTTGTTATCAAATATCAGAGAGATACAACAACACAAGATACAGTCTGTTGTTATCAAATATCAGAGAGATACAACAACACAAGATACAGTCTGTTGTTATCAAATATCAGAGAGATACAACAACACAAGATACAGTCTGTTGCCATCAAACATCAGAGAGATACAGCAACACTGTTGAGTATTGCACTTTACAGATAGTTTAGCTCAGATAGATTGTGCTTGGATAGTTTAACTGAGATAGCTAGTGCTCTGATATTTTCTAATTTCAGTATGTGCATATACTAATATTAAATCAATTTGGCCAATCAGATTTGGCCTGTGCTATGTATTTTGAACACATCGACTCTAGATATCTGTTTTCTTGACAATCAAGCTGTCCTAGATACAATCTACTGACAATAGTTTATGTCAATCTATTCAAAAATATGAAAATCATGCTGTTATATTTAAAGATATGCTGACCGGGCCAAGCAGATCATGTGCAAAGCTGTGGTCAATGAAGATCCAAATGCTAAACTCATCAGGGAACTCAAGGAGGAGGTTGCTAAACTAAAGGAGATACTCACCAGTGAGGGCATAGACCTGGGAGAAGGTACAAGTTTGTGTTTATATGAGGGAATAGACTTGGGAGAATGTTCAAATTTGTGGCTATATGGGGACATAGACCTGGGAGAAGGTATGAGTCTGTGTGTGTGTTTGACGACATAGACCTGGAAGAAAGTAAAAGTATGTATCTGTATGAGTACATGGACCTGGTAGAAAGTAAAATTGTGTTTCTGTATGAAGGCATACACCTGAGAGAAAGTAAAAATAAGTATCGGAACTGGACCATATTTAGTGTCTACCGACTTATTTTTCTTTTGTTTATTTCCTGTGACTGTGTATCAGACACCAGGTATTTATTTGTTAACCCAGACCCTAACTCACACAACTTTCCTAAATACTCACACAGCCATCCTAAATAAATAAATATTTAATTAATAAACAATTGGATAAACCTAGACAAGGGAAATATCAAAAGAAAAATAAGTCTACATCCTCGATATGGTCCATAACCTGGTATCTGTATGAGGGCATGAATCAGTGAGAAAGTAAAGTTGAGTATCTGTATGAGGAAATGGACCTGGGAGAAGGTGCAAATATGTTTCTGTATTAGGACTAGATTATATCAAGAAATGCAGGATTGTATCAACTCTAGATACATGTCAGGATTAGATCATATCAATAAGTTGTAATATTCTATCAATTCTAGATAGATTTCAGGTTTATATCATATCAAGAAACTGCAGGATTGTATCAACTCTAGATACATGTCAGGATTAGATCATATTAATAAGTTGTAAGATTCTATCAATTCTAGATAGATTTCAGGTTTATATCATATCAAGAAACTGTAGGATTGTATCAACTCTAGATACATGTCAGGATTAGATCATATTAATAAGTTGTAAGATTCTATCAATTCTAGATAGATTTCAGGTTTATATCATATCAAGAAACTGCAGGATTGTATCAACTCTAGATACATGTCAGGATTAGATCATATTAATAAGTTGTAAGATTCTATCAATTCTAGATAGATTTCAGGTTTATATCATATCAAGAAACTGTAGGATTGTATCAACTCTAGATACATGTCAGGATTAGATCATATTAATAAGTTGTAAGATTCTATCAATTCTAGATAGATTTCAGGTTTATATCATATCAAGAAACTGTAGGATTGTATCAACTCTAGATACATGTCAGGATTAGATCATATTAATAAGTTGTAAGATTCTATCAATTCTAGATAGATTTCAGGTTTATATCATATCAAGAAACTGTAGGATTGTATCAACTCTAGATACATGTCAGGATTAGATCATATTAATAAGTTGTAAGATTCTATCAATTCTAGATAGATTTCAGGTTTATATCATATCAAGAAACTGTAGGATTGTATCAACTCTAGAAAGACACCAGGACTAGACCATATCAATAAACTGTAAGATTGTATCACCGCTAGATGGACACTAGGAATAAATCATATCAAAGAAACTGTAGGATTGTATATTAACTATAGATAGACACCAGGACTAGATCACATCAGAAAACTGTAATATTGTATCAACTTCAGATAAATGCCAGGACTAGATCATATAAAAAAACTGCAGGATCGTATCACATCTAGGTATATCTCAGGACTACAGTAGACACCAAGACATATAGTAGATTTAATTATCTACAGATGGGTATGATGTAATCTTTAAATACATTTAGAATGTGACTTATCTTTGTCTTTTTCGTGCAAGTATTTTTTATGAATTGGGCCTATATATCTTGGTCATATTTTTACAGGTCAAGAATTGTTGGACCACAAGGGAAAATCAAGGTCACGCAAAGAATCAGTGACTTTGGAAGGAGGAAATGATGCATTTGAACGATTGAAAGAATCAGAGAAACTGATTGCAGAGTTGAATCTATCTTGGGAGGAAAAACTGCGCAATACTGAGTCAATTAGGAAGGAGAGGTAGTGTATTATATTTTTCATGAGATCTCAAAGTTTTGATCTGATAATTTTTCTGCTTGTCAGATTTCATAATGTGATTTCTACTTGTTGGATTAAACAGTTGTGATTTTTGCTTATCAGATATCATAATGTGATTTTTGCTTGTTAATGTGATTTCTGCTTGTCAGATCTCATAGTATGTAATCTGCTTGTCAGATTTCATAGTGTGCTTTCTGCTTATCAGATCTCATAGTGTGCTTTCTGCTTGCCACATCTGACAGTTGTGATAGCTAACATCATGTAGTTGTGATAGTTAACATTTTGCAGTTGTGATAGTTAACATTTTGTAGTTGTGATGTTTGAAATCTTGTAGTTGCGGTATCTGACATCTTGTAGTTGTGATAGTTATCATTTTGCAATTGTGATATGAAATCTTGTAGTTGTGATAGATTACATCTTGTAGTTATGATAATTAACATTTTACAGTTGTGATAGTTGACATTTTGCAGTTATCATAGTTGACATCTTGTAGTTGTGATGTCTGACATCTTGTAGCTGATAGCTGAGAACTGTACTGTAAATTGAAATTTTGGGTACAGTTAAGTAGGAAATAGATATAATGAAGCTTTGATTCTGTGAAATTAGATGAATCTATGTATGTGTAATCCTACATATGTCTGTGTATGTAAGTATGTGTGTATATATACATATGTATGCATGCATTTGTCCGCATGTAACTGCATGCACAGTTGTTCATGTGTGTGTATATAGATGTAAGTTCTGTTGCGTATATTAGCTGTCAACAGTCTCAGTGTTTATTTTCATTGTGACCTCTAACCTTGTCTAACAGGGAGGCTGTGCTTGCTGAGATGGGAGTGGCCTTGAAGGAAGATGGTGGAACTATTGGTGTGTTCTCTCCTAAGAAGGTCAGTTGTAATTGCTTGTGGTGTGTCTTACAATTTTTAATGTTTTATGTGTAGTAACAATTAATTGTAACAATTGACATAGATAACAGAAATAAGACATTTGACAGGTGAAATGTCACAAACAAATTTAGCACATAGTCAGACATGATTCCATTTCCAAGACTACCATAAAGGAGACAGTTACGATAAGAAGAAAAAAAAGGAAGGCAATGAAAAGTATTGATTGTTATCAATGACTGGTCAGGTTTAAGATTCCCCACACTCATACAAAGGATTGAGAATAATGATTCATTGTGAGATTTTTGTGTTGATGCTTCTAAATTGGTCAAGCTATAACCTTATATGGTTACTGGTTGTGAGGAGATGTACTTCTTATTGATCAATTGATTATGTCCATGGCTGAGTATCTAATGATACAATATGTAATTATGAAATGTATGATGGATAATAAATGTCACTAAGAGACTGTGTTGACACAAAAAATAAAATGGCTAATTGTAGCAGAGATTAAATTATGCTATGATTGAATACCATGACTGCGCATCGGAGGAGAAGGAAAGATCCTAGAGTGGGGGAGGGGGGTTTTAGGGGTAGGGTTAGACCTAATTATTACCCAAACACACAACACCCTCACCTACTAAACTCTATACTTCTCTGCCTCAAGGATTATCAATGGAGGCAAGTTTAGCATAGATATTTTGCTAATATAAATAAACCTGCAGAGTGGCATCACATACTACTAACAGTGTGACATCACAAACTACCAAACAATTGCAATCAGCTACTTAAAAACTGTGAATGCGTTGGGCACCTGATCTGGGTTTTGACCCATCAAACTTGTCAAAATATCAAACTCATCAAAACATCCAATTTGTCAAAACATTAAACATGTAAAAACATCACACTTTTCAACAAATCACACTTGTAAAAGCATCAACCTTGTCACAACATTTAACTTATTAAAACATTTAACTTGTCATAACAATTTATTTTAAAAGAATCTTACAGAATTTATACATTTTTTATTATTTAAAAACTTATTCATAGCATGAGTCATCATCATCAGGTGATGTGCCGAGTGACGTAGGTGATAATGGATCTTTGCAATTCTCTATTGTATCTTTAATGAAGAATGTTGTTGACTCTTTTGTCTTGTCATGATATTAAACTATTAAATTTATTTCCACTCTGTCATTCATCCTCAATCTCTCTTGCCTTCAATCTTGCCTGTTGTAATTATATTTTCCAGACCTCCCTGTCTCATAATGTGACCACACACACAAATTTTCAGCAACTCCGTTAATTAGTTTTTCTAGTTGTCCATGGTACTTTCAGCATTCTTCTATAGAATCACATCTTTGATACTTCCAATTTTCCACTATCCTGTTCTTTTATTGTTCACAACTGGCATCTCTATGTTAGACACAGTGTTATAGAGCTCTGAAGTACTCTCTTATAATCCAGAATCAATAAAGAAATAAAATTACATTCTTAATGTGAAATTTTGTTTTGAAATATTATTTAAGGAAATATTGCAACCATTGCATTAAAAATTTGTTTTATTAAACGTTACAAAAGGTGCCTGTAAATCATACCATGAAATACATACGGCAACAATTCTAGGAAAGACTCCAAATTTTGAGAAAAGTTACATCAGTGATGTAAAATTTATATTTCTAAACAAAGCTAAAATGGTTATATATAAGGCACAGATGAGCAACAACTTTGGTCTGCATGCCAGATTGGGTATTTTTTATGATTACTGATGCTAACTCCATTCTAAATTATGTTCAAGGTGTTTGATGTTCTAAAGGACAGAATAGTAATTATCAAAAAGCAATGAGAACATTTTCTGCACTGTAAGACTTTCTGCTTTTGAAGTCTCTAGTGTTGGATATCAAGCAAGTGGCAGAAGCAAGCAACTCTTATTTCAGCTAGCAACATTATAGGTAGTGCTTTGACTTATGATGATTGTGTTTGTAGCTGGAAGTTATGCATACTGATTATCAGACAAGATTGCTAACATATTCTATTTTTGTCATAAAGTCGCCAAACTTGGTCAACTTAAACGAGGATCCCCTGATGTCTGAGTGTCTAATATACTATATCAAGGAGGGCACAACAAGGTAAGACTGACTGATGAAGTTACTCTGTGGAATAACATATATAAACACACATGCAAGAAATCTGAACACACAGAAATGACACATAATTACTCATCTTAACACACATGAATGACACATAATTACTCATCTCAACACACAGTCAGATAGATGACCAGATCATTTCAAGAAATGGCAGTAAACTGGGTACAGATTTATATATCTAAGTAATAACAAGGTAATCAATGGTACAGAGTCCACACAATAGAAAGAGACAGTGAATCCCTAGACACCCTTGGAGATGATATTTTATAAAATACTTGATAAAGATTAACTTACTTGGAGAGATGCAGAGAGCAGATCTAAGAATAGAGATGCATGAAGAATCAATGTCCCTGGCATATGTTCCGAATAATGTACATATTTTAAATCAAGAAATAGAAATGCAAAGACATAATCACCATCTCAGATATTTGAGCTCAGGGATTTATTCATCTTTATTCTTTGTTTTTATTCTCACTGTCTACCACTTCTGTATCATGCAATATTTTCTGATAATGTCAATATAGGTGGATAAGGAAGGCAAATTATATCTAAAATTATATATCTACATACTCAGATGTAGTCAAATAGAAATTTACATTGTCAACATACTCAAATGTAGACAAATAGAAATATATGTTGTCAACATACTCAGGTGTCATCATATAGAAATCTAGAGTAGATGATTGACAGTGATAGGTTCAGTCTGCTCCTGTGGTGTTATTTCCTCATTGCTCTTTTATTGCCTTACTTGTTGACCATTTCTTGGTTGTCCTGTTTTCTTGTCATTCATCATCATAAGTACCATCTCTGCAAAGAAGATTGACTGCAACAGACCTTCAACTTTTCTTGTCTCTTGTCTTGGTGGTACAATCTACTAGACCTGTTCATCTTGGGATGTTACTCTCCCACTTGTATATCTGCATACCTATTGCTCGCCTCCACTCAACTTTACCTTCAAATAAGGTCTTCAACAAGGTGTCGTCTTTTAATATGTCCAAAATATTTTATTTGTTTGATCTTTATTTCCTTTAATAAATTTTTTAAAATACAAA
This sequence comes from Meghimatium bilineatum, assembly GCA_034231615.1. Lineage (NCBI taxonomy): Eukaryota > Metazoa > Mollusca > Gastropoda > Stylommatophora > Philomycidae > Meghimatium > Meghimatium bilineatum. The sequence goes on from CM067300.1 coordinate 22,152,462, forward strand.
GTGCTGTTAGAACCTCTTTGTTTATTTTCTTTTTTCTCCATATTCTTCTGTATACATTTCTCAAAGGCATCAATTGTCTTCTAGTTGTTTGCTTATTGTACATATTTCTGAGCATATATATATATTATTATATGCATATATCAATACATATATTGATTTCATTAATATAGAATAGATTTAGCATTTTATAATTCTCATTCTTAACTTGTTTTTAATTTGTTTAGATATCAATATTTTCCCATTCCCATTCTCCTTTTAACTTCTTCTTCACATCTTTCATTCTTGTCCTTAGTTATCTTTAATCAAGATAAAATCACACGTCATTTGAGATCTCCTATTGGATGATTGTAGTTCTATAGAAGATAACTCTGCATCTGATCTACAAAACATATACCAATTTTGGACTAACTATTGATAAAGAGAAAAATAGAATTCATGTTTCAACCAGCACCTGGCAAAACATAACATGAGCTTTGCATAAAGGTAAATGACATGTCATTGACAGTGGTGAATAGATACATACCTAAGTAGTATCTTTCATTGCTGCATGTTTTTCTGTGAAGGAGTGCAGGGAGATTTTCTATGGGCTGTGGAAATAAAGGCCATAGCTGACACCGCGACATGTACAGGAAGGATTTGGATTGTGCCTCCAAAAGAAAAATCCTGTCCTAACTGTGTATTGAACCTGGGATCTCAAGGGTCTGAGAACGGTGTTCTAACCACATGGCCATGTGCTCCACTGAGTAGTATATTATCACAAAATGGCACTTTTGATGGTAACATATATCCAAGGCAAGTATTATGCAAATGTATGGCATTGAAATGTCATTAACTATCTGAGAAAGATGATGAACATCAAATGGCTAGATAATATTCCTGATTCTACTGTCCTTGAAAGAGATAGCATTCATACTAGGTATTCTTTTAGAGACACAAATTTTTTGAGCAGATAATGTAGTACATATGCCAAATCAGTCTACCAAAAATACTCCTCTATGGTGAGTTGAAGAAGGGTATGTAGTTTCAACATAGACAAAGAAGCATTACAGGGCTCATTAAAGATCTTACTGACAGCATTTGACATAAAACATAACACATGGGGAGATAGTGCACAAAACAGGGCTACATATACTGATTCTTGTACAATATTTGTGTTTATTTCTATATCTCCATTCTTTGTCGTGTCTATGTTCCTAATGGTAAATTTTATTTTATTGTTGCAAAAACATATCTTGTCATGTTGCATGATACGATGGATTCTGGTGAGCCTATCCTCCTGGCATCTCTAACTTCAGCATCTGTGCTTGCTTGGGCAGGACTGTGGTCTTTGCTCAATATCAGGGATGGCCTGACCAATATTAGTTTCTACCCTCTGTTGGCTGGACTAAGCCCCATCTCTACTTCAAGGAGTTGGCATCATCTGGGTACTTTTTTTTATTGAAAACTATTATACCCCCCTCACCCTGTTCTATTTATTGTCTTTATTGTCTCATAGTCTGTATTTGAACCACTGTAATTTTATCTAAAAGAACTATATATATATATATATATATATATATATATATATATATATATATATATATATATATATATATATATATATATATATATATATATAGAGAGAGAGAGAGAGAGAGAGTCTTACATATTATCTACTGATGCACTTTGACTTTTGTCTTACTTCTTCTTTCATTCATTTAAAATAAGTCTATACCTGTAATTCTGTCTCCTCAATAAACTTTACTATCTTATGCATCTCATATGGAGTCCACAGAACTTTAAATTTCCATTGTTTCTATAGGCCAGTATGTTGGTCTCATCATATCATATTCAGGACATTCTTGATGTACATGTTCTATAGTGTGTACTACCTGTCCACATGTTCACATGATTTTATTGGTAATTGTGAATTGTGTGTACATGTGACTGCGGAAGTTGGTTCTGTCCTGTTCTGAGGTGTAGAACTGTATCTGTCTGATATGCTCATAATGTGATAGTCATCTTAGTTTGGTGTTTGTGGCTTTCGGATTGATTATATCACTTGTTATTTTTATGGTGATTGGTACATCTGGTTGGTCATCTGTATTTTGTCTTACAAAATATCTTGTCTATGCTAGAGTTGGCCTGCAGGATGCAGAAAAACAGAATGATGTACAGCTAAGTGGATCAAATATCTTGGAGGAGCACTGTTGCTTTGAAAATCATGATGGTAAGTTAAGCAGTAGATTTTCATCAGTCATATCACACTCTCCAGCAGTCATATCATATGTTCCATCAGTCACCTTACATGGTCCATGAGTCACGCCACGTTCCATAAGTCACATCATGTATCAGTCACATCACATGTTCCATCAGTCATATCACTTGTTCCATCAGTCACATCATACTTTCCATCAGTAATAACATGGTCCATCAGTCATATCATACTTTCCATCAGTCACATCATATGTTCCATCAGTCACACCACATATTCCATTAGTCACATCACATGTCCCATCAGTCCTATCACATGTCCAATTAGTCCTATCATATGTTCCATCAGTTCCATCACATGTCCCATCAGTCCTATCACATGTCCTATCAGTCCTATCATATGTTCCATCAGTCACATCACATATTCCATCAGTCCCATTATATGTTCCATCAGTCACATAATATGCTCCATCAGTCACATGACATTTCCCATAAGTCATATCACCTGTATTTTTATTGTCCAGGTATTGTTACTCTGGTCCCTTGTGAAGGTGCACTCTGTTATGTAAATGGCCGACAGGTGACAGAACCAGTGGTTATGAAAACAGGTGCACGCCTCATCCTTGGCAAGCACCATGTATTCAGATTCAATCATCCACAGCAAGGTATGTACAAACATTTACAGCAAAGTATGTACAAACATCTGCAACAAGGTATGTACAAATATCTACAACAAGGTATGTACAAATATTTACAACAAAATATGTACAAACAACTACAAGAGGATATGTACACGCATTTACAACAAGATACATACAAACATCTACAACAAGGTATGTACAAACATCTGCAACATGGTATGTACAAACATTTACAACAATGTACATATGAATATCTACAACAAGATATGTACTAACATCCACACATTCATCAATACAAATACCTACAAAAATGTAGATGCGAACTGTAAAACAACTTTTTTGTAAATATTAAATAGATACAATGTGGAACTGCAGTAATAATATGATTCAATCTACAAACATGAACACACAGATTCATGATGTTTTACAAAGCACAAACAAATTTGACACTTTGGCTAAAACATCATTGTCCATGCATATTACATGATCAAAAAATAGAAAACAGTATTGTCCTATCACACAACTTCTATCTGTTCACTTTATACCCCTCCCTTAATGCCTTACAGATTCATTGGTAGAAGAGTTCTCTGGAGACATCCTTTTTGTGTACTTCATATATGTGTGTTTTCCTGGACTCTTATATTGCTGTAATCCATATTTTGCATGGTCTGCCCCTGACTTTGTATCCATTGTGCCTGTATAGCAATGTTTTTTTGAGGGGCACTATCTGATGGTATTCTGGAAGCATGTGAGAACCACTTTTCTGTTGTCACAGATCTGTTTTCTTCTGACAACATGTAGTCTGGGGAACAGAATGTGTTGTGTCATGGTTTACAGCATTGCCTTTTAACTTGACAAATCAGACTTCAGTATGGCTGTGGGTCACTTAGGTCCTGTATTGGATGAGCCAGCCAACTCCACCCAATAACCTCTTTAGTTGCCTCTTATAGTATGCATGGAAGGTAAACAGTATTGCTATTCTTTGCTTCCCTCTTGTGACTCAGCAACACACAGGTGATTTTCATTTATGATTTTGTCTCTCATTGTTACTCAGAATTCTACATAGACAAGGAATTTCTGTTGTAACAAGTTTTCTTTTGGCTTTTGTTATTAGTGTCCATTTTTGACATTGGCAGCATAGTGATGGTATGATGGTCATTTTGTATAGTACAGTTTTGGTGTTCATGTTCACATGTTTTTTTTTTTAATAGGAGACATCTGCCATAGTATCTGGTATGTTATGTTGCATCTGTGTTGGATTTATTTGATGTTTTTCCCATTTTATGAAATGATCCTCCCAAGATAAGTGAATTATTTCACCTGTTTATGTTGTTGGTCATTGATGAAATCAGTAGTGTTTCTTTCTGTTTTTGCAATAAACATTACCTCATATTTTTTTCTGTGTTTAACTTCATGTTAAAGTACCTACATGTTGTGTGAAGACTATTTATATGGGTGTTGTAGTTGTTCTTCAAATGTTGATATTATTGCAAAATTCATATTGTTCTTGAAAACCATTGATATAACACAACAAATAGATATATTATTGTATTGATTCACTTGCAGCTCGTGCCAGTAGAGCCATAATGAGTGAGTCCATCATGATGGAGTCAACAGACAACCCTATCAGTAAGTTGATGTCCACCACTCTGCATGCCAGCATACCTGTTTCTTTATCATTGTGTTCTTCTAGTTACTCTACCACCATTTTCATGTATTGTTCTCAAAGTTGCTCAAACAGTTTTCTCATAATTACACTGTAGTTTATTTATAACTCTTGTAATTATTTATTTATAGGCCTAATTCCACTCATAATATTTGTAGTTAAGGTTATTGATTATGAACTGACATAATTAAACTCAGGCAAACCGATTGGTGCTCAGACACACCTAGTAGATTAAAAAGGGCATGCATACTGGTGGTTCCTGAGGTTCCTAGTTAAGATTTGTTCTTGTTCCTTCCTGCAGGCATCCTGTCCTATTACTGCACACCTAGTACTGGATTCTTTAAATTCTGGATGTTTCATCAATTGGGGTGTCTGATCCAGCAGATGCTCATGAAGCAGTTTCAGTAAATCCCCCTTAACCATTCTTTATTTATACCTGGTTTGCCCATCTGTCTGCTCTCTCATTACGGAAAACAGAGGCATGTCCTGGTCAGTAAATCCATGTCATGTCCTGGAGGTTGGATGTGGCTATAGATGCCATCAAATCATATTAATATCTGCCATTTTTCTCAGCATGGAGTGGTAGACTGATACAATAACTGCTTTGGTGGTTGAGGTTCCAGAGATTCATTTTAGGGAGCAGTGGCAGCTTCGACTTCCATCCTCATATTGGATCCAGTTGTTCCATATTTTCCGCTGTTCTTGGCAATGACTACCACAATAGCTGGCTGTGAAGCCTGAGCCAGATTGATTACCACAACGCACAGATCCTTTTGTGAACACAATAATATCATCATCTCCAGAGTTATCAGCAATAAGTTGATCGATTTCCAGGTTTTCTTTTCCATTTCCCTGATCTTTACATCCCCTCCAAAAGTGATAATTACTTTGTGAAAGCCTTATGGTTTCATTGCCATTCAATTGAATGCCATTCTTCTCAAAAAAGATTTTCAGGTAAATAATTCTTCAGTTGGTAAGGTTGAAACTGTGGCTACCTCTTCTATAGTCCTTTCAGCTTGCATCATCCATGACATGCCACACTTAAATCTTATTCCCTTTATGTCGTTGATATTCTTGTGGAGTGGGTGTCTCTGGTGTGCAGTGACACTCATGCATGTTTTAGTTTTAGCAAGAACATGCCGAGAACGTAATAAGTAGTCCAAGCATATCTCTCATTTTCACGATGGGGGTATCCCTGGTGCATCCATGACACAATAAACTTAATGACTGACAAGCAGACACAGTTAACAGAATAAGCATGCTTAATTAATTACTGGCAGACTTAGTTAACAGAATTAAACACACTGAATGACCATAACAGAAAGCTAACAGCACTAAACACTCTTAACCTAATGACTAGAATTTAATTATTAATTAATAATAATAAGACCCATATCCCGTCAGGATCGTAGGGGTCCCACACTGGAGACATCTGCACAAACGCTTTCCAAACATCTCTATTCTCAGTCTTTTAGAGAAATATAAAACAAATCATGCCCAGACTATTCCTTGATGTTATCAATCCAATCCAGGATTTCCTTTGTTCTGCTCTTCTTCTACCTTCAACTGTTCCTTGTAAAATAATTTTAGAAAGTGAGCTGTGTTTCATTGCATGTCTAAACCAAACACGTTTACACCATTTCACTACTTCCCAAAAAGGGTGCATGCTAACCTGCAAGTTTTTTTATTTGCTGCTGGACAAAAATATTTCTCCTGTGTTTTATATAGCTAATTCTTAACAAAGGTAGGTAGCACTTGTTTTTTTCAAAAGTCTGAGTCCTTCTTTCTGTATCTGCAATGAGTGTCCAACTTTCACATCTGTATAAAAGTATACTTAGCACTAGTGATCTTAAAAGATTAATTTTTACTGTAATATTGATCTTAATATTTTTGTCCACATCATATTTAATCTTGCCATGGCAGCCATTGCCATCTCTAGTTTTAGCTTAATCTCATTTTCTGAGTTGCCATCATCACATATTTGGGATCAGAGATATTTGAAGGTGGTAATTTCTTCAAGTTTGTGACCTTTTAACTGGATATTTGTGGGATCTTGCTTGGTTTCACTAGTCTCTAATATCTTGCTTTCATCAATGCTTTCCATGCCATATTTCCAAATAATGTCTTACAACTTTGAAGTGAGTTTCTGGAGTTCACATTCAGAACCACCAAGAAGATTCATATTCTCAGCATAATGCAAGTTACAAAGTGGTCTGCCACTAATATCAAGTGACATATTCTTTCCAGAATGTTGTCTTCATCGTGGATACTCTGAATGCCTCTCTGTTCCAGGCAAGCAGATCTGCATTGGCCTGCCACCAATAGTTATTGATATTTGGAGATGTCCTAATGCCTCCTGCATTATATATTCAAGATACATTTTTTAAAAGTACTGAGGAATGTATGCAATGCTAATGCACTCCTATTTACATTTTGAAAATTTCACCAATAATAATTATTTATGAAAAATGCACCACTGCTTGTATCTTTATACAGCACTTCAATAACTTCTATGATGTTTGTGTCAAAGCTATATTGTTTCAATATCTGCTACAGACTTGGTGCCACACAAAATCCAATGCATTTGTGAAATCAATGAAATTATAATACAAAGCACATTGATTCTAATTATTAATTAACAAAAATTGAATTAAGTTAGAAGCAGTTGATAAATATATGACTGAATGACTTAACTATCACAGCTGAACCAGTTGACTGGACATTTGCTCAGCTGGAGCTGCTAGAGAAACAAGGCATAGACTTGCGTAAGGAAATGGAGAGTCGACTTATGTTACTGGAAGAACAGTACAGAAAGGAGAAAGAAGAGGCTGACTTTCTGTTTGAGCAGCAAAGACAGGTGCATTTATATTATTAATAAGTGTATATCTTCACACAAACAGATCTCTTCATTCCAAATGTGACTCAAACAAACAGATGTCTTCACTCAAACTGTGACTCATAGAAACAAATGTCTTAACTCAAACTGAGACCTCCCTCACTTTGGGATCTTTAAATAAAAAAGAGACACTCGTATGTACAACTTTCTTAACTCATACTGAGACTTAAAAATAAACAAATTATTGAAATATTATCACAAATTTAAACATCTGTGCCAATCACATGCAATATGACACACTCCAATTTTAATATAGACACATGTCTTTCCACAAACTCATATTTTCTGACAAACAGTTCTCATCTCATTCTCAGACTCTCATACAAACATATACTTTATATGAAAGAGAGAATTTCTCTCAAGCAAATATCTATTGACTTCTGAAGACCTTCTTTCCTACCAAAAAAATATCCTAGGAGTCAAGCCTACATTTCACACTTTTTAAGAATTTTGCACAGATCACAAATGTTTAGTGATTTGTGACATCACTCTACCACAGTATCCTAGTTACAAAATGGCTGCTGTAATTGTCCTTTTATTGATAAATTCATTATAACTATTGGAAAGTGTGTTCCCATATGCAAAGATATTTTTTTTTAAATATATAGGCCTACACTAGGAATATATTATGCTGTTAAACTAGTATGCTGTTGTAAAGATTTGCTGGTACTGCACTGTTAAAAAAAAAGGATGGAGCTTGTGGGTAAATAATAAACACCAGGTTGTGTTTTAGTTTATAACGCCAGGGAAATTCAATCAATAAAAACACAAAGACCACAATATTATTCTCCCATTTATATTATATTCCGCTATCTTTCATTCCACATTTCACTTAATATGTAGTTTCAGCTCCTAGGAAAGAACCAAAATATCTACAAACTTAAAAGGACCATTTTTCCTAAAAACAAATGTCTACTGACTTCGAAAGATCATCTTTCCTACAAACATTTGCACACCATTTTATCTGTAGGATTTAATTTCCACCTGAGGTCAGGCAATGGTCAGAACGCCTACTGAAACAATCACATTTTTTTCTAACAGGACTATGAAAATCGTATCCAGTCTCTTCAAGAACAAGTTGAACGTCATTCTATGATCTCCAGTGTTGCCACTACAGGAATTTTTGAAGAGGAGGAGCAGCAGGAAGAAGGTAATAGCATAGTATAATTCTTGTTTAACATTAAAATTAGACCCTATTTATTGTCAACTTTCTATCTATAAGTTTCATATTTATATTACTGCTATCTTTCTATCTACGAGTCTCATATTTATATTAATATAAACTTTCTATCTATGAGTCTCATATTTATATTACTGTCAACTTTCTATCTATGAGTTTATATCATTGTCAACTTCCTATCTCTGGTTATTAGTTTTATATCCCTGGTTCTCATCCTTACATCATGTATTGCTATGATTAAACTGTCATCTTCAAATCCCTTTATTATTATGTCCCTGGTTATCAAATTTATATCTCTCCTTCTCAAATTTACATTCATATATGCTTCTGTGTAATATATTTTTGTCAATTGAGGTGAGAAATTTTTTAGAATTTATATAGAACCAATTTTGATGTATGTAAATGAATCTTGGATACTCAGCAATATAGCGGTAGTGAATAATTATATTGAATCAGCAGAGATGTAGTTTCATAGAAGAAGGTTAAGAATACCATACACATATAAAAAGTTTAATAAAGATATCTTGAGAGAAGTCCATTCAAAATGAGAGGTGCTTACCCATATTAGAAAGAGACAGTCCACATTGTTTGGACACATCATGAGAAGAGGAAAAATGTAACATATTGTAACAACAGGCAAGTTGAAGATCAAGAGCACTAGAAGAAGACCAAGAAAGAAGATGCTTGACAACCTAACAATTTGGCATGGTAGATTATTGGTATCGGAAATGATTGACATCATGTGAAATAGAAGTAGGCCAATGTGAAAAGACATGATACCAAATACTACAGGGCATGGACCAAAAGAAGAAGAAAAATTGGATAAGATTTATATTCATTATTGTCATAATTATAGAACAGGTTGTCAATTATATATCCCTAATTACCAACTTTATATCCCTGATTATCATCTTTGTATTCCATTCATTTGTATCAATTATATAACTATTTAACTGCAATTTTAGACCTACAGACCTCATAGACTTGGTATAATTAATAAATGACCCAAAGTAAAATTGTTACATGTGAAATGAAGTGTTTAAAAAAGATGCAATAGTTACTGAACTAAATAAAATAAGAAAAGAAGAAATTAGGAAAAGAGTTAGTATAATATAATGTATTGGACATAATGAAGTACAGCCATAAAAATGATTCAGTCATCTTATAAGACTGAGCCAAAACCACATACCAATAAAAGCATATAATAAAATAATTTCCTGATATAGATCCAAAGGTAGACCAAGAAAACGGTAGATTGAAAACATCAAGATAACCTAGAGAAACATGAACTCAGTGCAATCAAAGTGAAACATCTGGCCTTGGAATAACAACTGAGACTTCAACCCTTACACTTAACAAATGTAGATACAATCAACCATCATTCACCTAGGGAAAGACAATACAAATAAATGTCCTGACATGTTGTAGCATGCTATGTTACTATTTAATAGAACTATGTTTCACACTTGGACATGTTCACAGAGATACAGTGGACAGAACATGAAAAAGAGTTGGCAGTGTGGGCTTTCAGAAAGTGGAAATACCACCAGTTCACATCTCTCAGAGTAAGTTTATTTATATAGAATTGGTGACAAATATCTCATAAGTTTAGGGTTCATTACAGGGAGATGTGTCCCACATATTCCAACTTTTTAATATTAGACTTTCATACAGCTTCCATGATGCTGAGATAAAATAACATGCAGCGTCTGCTACCGATCATTCAATCTGCACACAATGCACTAAGATTGCTCTTCCAAGGGTCTTCCTATGAAGGAGGAAAGGGGCCCTCTCACTGCATTGCACACAAATTGATGAATGCTGTGTTGTATATGCCTTTATCGAAAGTTTGTTTCATTAAATAATATATGGTTTATTTCGTAAAAAATGTGAACACATCTTCCCGTAATGAACCTAAGTTTATTTCTAGAGCGATGTGTGAGAATACTTTCATAGTAAGTTTGTTTATAAAGATATGGGTGACAATACCTTCATAATAAGTTTGTTATATTAAAGGATATGAGTCTGCTCTCTTGGGATAAGTTTATTTAACTAGATCAGCAGTTTTATGTTTTGTGGCTGTAAACTGTGTGAGTAGGGAGAAATCGTGTGTGTGTCTGTTATTTGTGTTATCTGTTGATCAAATAAAATGTCAAATGTGATATTTTATTAATCCAGGATGACTTGTGGGGAAATGTTGTGTTTCTGAAGGAGGCCAACGCTATAAGTGTGGAGCTCAATAAGAAAGTAAGATTTTTTTTCTACACTAATATGCAACTTTTTATATACTAGATAATTACTGAGACTGAAATAAAACTTTTTACCAGTAGGTATTAATGAAAAATAAAAATAATAATTTTTACCACTCACAAAACAAATTAACTGACTTGATAAAAATATATCCAATGGTATACAAAACAGACAAAATTGATGTTTTGACTGTAAGATCTTTAGCATGACAAGAATACAGGACAAACATAAATAAAACAATAACAAAAATAATATTTGCTAAATGACTAAACTTCAGACATTTAATAACCAAAAAAAAACCAAGTCAATAACAAGATTACAGCATATTATATATTGTGGCAGAAAGAATTATAAAATCTCTTCCAGGTGCAGTTCCAATTTGTCCTGCTAACAGACACCTTATATTCTCCTCTGCCACCTGAGCTTCTCCCATGTGATCAACGTGATGATATGAGACCTTTTCCAAAAACAATTGTTGCTGTGGAGGTACAGGACACCAAGAATGGAGCTACCCATTACTGGAGTCTGGAAAAACTCAGGTTGAAACAATTAACAAAAGCTCAGAATTTTACTTGTATGAAAGTTAACTGTGTCAATGGTTTAGTTTTTCTTAATCATTTCTTATCTAATTTATGTTCTGCAACTTATCTGTCAGTTAATTAATCTGTTGTGTGCAGTATTATCTTCACATTTTGCTATGCCATGTGAATGTCAATTGTATCATTCCTACTCATGGTTTTTTTTATGTATATGTGTATGTAAACTTGATTTTTGGTCTTTTGGTGGAAAGATTGATTTTTGTGTGTGATTATGTAAGTTTCCAGTGATTAGCAAAACTTCATTCCCTGTTTCAAGCTTTACCTGTTGGATTTCAGTTTTGTGCAGTGGGTGCATGTTATCCATTGTTTGCAGTATTACTGGTTATCATCTTCATCTTTTGTTTGTTGTGAAGAGAAATATTACTAACAAGCTAAATAAATTATCTTGTTTCCTTGCCATTGGATGTCAAGAATTATTTCACCAGGAAATCATCAACACCAGGCAATTTCATATGTGCTCCAATCCCCATCTCGTAAAAATCCATCAGAATATAGTTGTCAACGGTTTCAGTTTGATACTGATTTAGCAGTTTCTTTGTATATCTATCATATTTCTCTTTACAGGCTGATCCTATCTTTACACCAATCTCATGCAGTATTGAGAGTGATCATGATTCACACTTTTGAAAATCTTCTGAGGGTACAAGGTCCCTTAAAACATTATGTCAGATCAATCAATTGTTGTACTTATTGACACTGTACACATGTTCGTTAGTGTATCAGCTCGGTTAGTGCCCTCAACACCCACATGTCCTCATATGAATATAAAGGTCATCTTTCTGGTCATAGATTGCATCAATATTTGAAGCTTATTCAATGCTTATTACCCAGTGATGTCAGAAAAATCCAGCTTCAACTTTGTAGATCATGTTCATTGATTCAATAGGTATGCATGCATGCATGAGAATAGTCCTGTGTCATCAGCCATGACAGTGCCTTCATCACAGCAATTATCTCCATAGTAAGACTTCGTGTTGTAGTGAAAGCATCACTGGATTTTTTGACAGTTTTCCCACAGAATCATGCAGAAAAGCCCAAGCACAACGTTGATGGTGAATGACATGACTGATGTAGCATTTTGAGTTCAGCATCATAGCATACAGGTTTGTATGTGCTCTGCTGTGCTGCCAATGAATAACCAGAAACTGACTGATAAGTATCACATGTGGAATGCAGCCTACTCAGAAGTGATGGCACCATTACTCAAAATTTTTCACTGCATAATCTATGCAAAGCTATCAATTTATGGTGGCTTCATTGACATCTGCAACTGCTTTTGTAAGTCGCAAGTGAAAATATTACTGTGGCTAATTGATAGATGTATCAGAAAAATGGTTGCCTGGTTGTAATTGCTGACATAGTTAATATATTTGTAACATAATAAATACATTTTAATTGAAACAAAAGTTGCAATGAAAATCCCAAAAAATTACAATGAAAAATGTTTTTAAAATACACAACCGGGTTGAAAGCAATGAAAATTTTTTTTTAATAAATACAAAACAGAGTTGAAAGCAAGAATATTTAAACATACTGAAAAATCCCCATCAAAAGAATAATTATTTAAGTTACCCAAATAAAAACATGAACTAATTCTTTTTTTCTTCTTCATGTGAATAGTCTTTTTTTAAAATAATTTTACTGGTTTCTATAGGATAGATTCACTGAAAGTGGACTATTTCTTATCTTAATGAAATACAAATTTACATGACTTCATTTCATGTCTACATGTAGTAATTTATACTAATTCAAATTATTCCTTCAGTGTATAGATCTATTTACAGTATATGCAAAGTATCTAAACTAATTTGTTTCATGTATTCAGATAATAGTGTCTGAACTCATTTGTATCATATACATTGTTTTTTTTGTTTGAGAACCCCAGGAATTGTTAGCGATTAGCTCTTACTTCCTATGTGCAGTCTTCTTCTTTCCTTCCTCTTTTACCCTTTACGGGTGTCGAGGGAGATACAATGTTCTTGTTCTCAATTTTCTGGCAGCTTCAGATAATGTTATTTGGTGTTCGTGTAATGTCTATTTGATGTTGTCGATCCAGCATACTCTAGGTCTACCCCTGGCTCTACTTTCTGCTTCTCCTCTCTTCATATATGCTTTATAAACTAATGAATCACATGGCATTCTTTCCAGATGTCCAAACCATTGTATCTGTTGGTTTTGTATGTATTGCAGAATTGATATGGCACCCACTCTTTCTCTTATGACATCGTTTCTAATTCTGTGTCTTCTGGTCACTCCTGTGGCTTTTCTCAGACATCTCATCTCTGTTGTAACCAGTTGTCTCTTATGTTTTGTTGTTAAGGACCATGTTTGACATTGGTAGCACAAAGTTGGAATGAAGATACTTTGGATAAGATGTTTTTTTGTTAGCAAAAATTTGTAGCATTTGTTTGACATTGGTAGCATTTTGTGTTGCAATAAAGGGGATAATTGACCCAGTATTTGATTCGCTATGCTACAACGAATGTCTATTTCAGTGTGCATCTTTCCATCTGAAGAGACTGTTACGTCTAAGTATTTGAAAGTGTTGGTTTGTTTAATGACTTGATTTTCCACTGATATATTTAGATTGTGTGTATCCCTTCCTATTACCATGGTTTCTGTTTTATCTATGCTTATCTTCATGTTGTTGTTCTTGCACTCGATGTCCATGGATGTTAGATGACGTTGAAGTTCAGTTTCTTCATGTGCTATTAAAGCCTGATCACCGGCAAAGAGTAGTCTATGTGTAGTGAGGTAGTTTTTCTGAGCTTTCTTTCATATCCAGGAGACTTCAGTTTTTGTCTTAAGGCAATACCTATTGAAGAAGCCTTCTATTCATGGAGGCTATAATTGTATAGATGACATGTTACAAATAAGCTTCCATAAGAGAGCCTCAATATAATGGCATGTCTACTGAGCTTTTCTGTTGCAAGGGTGGTATGTCTAGTGCCCTATTTGTGAGGCCCACAGATGCTACCGCATGCGTATATCATATATTCAGATGATATTATCTAAACTATTTTGTTTCATATATTCAGATGATAGTCAACATCAGGTAGCATATTCTGAACAGGATGTAGCAGTCATCACAGCCTTTCTAAACTTCTGTTGATCTTGAGCTAGTCTTCCTTATTCTGTTACTGTCATGTTCAAGTGGTCTTTGATGTCTTGGTCCATCTTCTTCTTGAAGAAGATAGTATATGAACTAATGTGTTTCATGTATTCAGATAGTAGTATTTGAACTTAATTTAGTTGATGTCTGTAGAGTATAGTATCCGAATATTTTTTGTAATATCTTTTAGTATCTCAGTTGAAAAAATATAGTTATGCCTATATCCTTAGTATCTGAACTATTTAACTAGTAAATTGATGTCAAATACTTTTTAAGCATGCCTATGCCATTAATTCTGTTACCTTATTTTTTTTGCTACAGGCAACGGTTAACTCTGATGAGAGAAATTTATAATGAAGACTTGTCTCCTGATACACCTGAAGCTAAACAAGACATTTTTCACTGCCTGTCAGCCTGTGGACAACAGAACGTGTTTAATTTTCGTACCCTCATACCTTCAAGGTTAGATAAGAAAAGCTTTTATTTCCAGTTTCTAGATGATCTTTGATCAATTGTTAATAAATTGCTTGTCAATGAAATGGTTAAATAATGAATACAATTTAATGTTAGAAAGATAGCCAATAAGATCTGTACACAGGGCTAGTGTGTGAGATTCAAGGAATTAGTACATACAGCTAGTGTTTAAGAGATTCATGGTGATTTGTACACAGTGCTAGAATATAAGAAATTCATTGAGATTTGTACACAGAGCTAGTGTGTAAGATTCATGGATATCTATACACAGGGATAGTGTGTAAGATTCATGGATATCTATACACAGGGATAGTGTGTAAGATTCAAAGGGATCTGCCATAAACTTTATGACATTCTTTCTGAATGTTTAACAATTGATCACAAAAGAATGTCATAAACTAAGAAAGATCTATATTATTGTAAGCTGACAGTTGGCCCCAATTTTTCTGTGATGTGATTTTCAACTGAAATCTGAATCATACTGATGTTGTGTGTTATATGGTAGATCATGGTGACATGTGATATGTCATCAAGTATATCATGTTAGTATAATGAATTATGAAGGACAACAACAAAGTTGTCATTTATTCTTTCTGAAACATTGCTGGAATAAATGACTAAATGTCTCTACAGTTGTTTGTGAAATTAGAAGTTTGAAAGGGAAAGAAAGGACTATCTATTTATCTATGTATTTGCTAAACTCTTTGTTGCCTTTTAGCATCAGAGGTAGAATAGTTTTATGGAGATGGCCCTTGCCTGTGCTTAGTATATTATGGAATTTGTTGCCTCTTTTATCTCGGTGGTCCATCATTTCATGGCCGGCTTCTAGGTCTGCCTTCAACTATCTGTGTAGCATAGCTTGCTGTGATACGCTGTCTGATGGTAGTGTATTGATGTGTGCAAACCATTTGATCTGTTGTCTCTTAATATATTCCTCCAAGATTGGGGGTTGTGCCTGTTCTTTGTCTAATATCCTCATTCTGTCTCTTAGTGATATCCCTAAGATTCTGCACAAACATGCCATTTCAGCTGTCACAAGTTTGCATTTGTCTTGTGCTGTTGTTGTCCATGTTTGGCATTGGTAGCACAGCATTGGCATAATAATAATTTTTAACAGTGTTATTTTGGTGTTTAAGTCTACATTTTTGTTTCTGAAGGTTGGTGTCATTTGCCCTAGGGCAAGATATACTTTACTGTGTCTGTTGTGTATTTCTTTACTGCTATTGCCTACTGCTGTTATATTTCTTCCTAGGTACCGGGGTATGTAAATTCTGTCACTTGTTTAGGTCTGTGGTTTCCAATATATATATTGGTGTTTCTTTCTGTTCTTCCTATCTTCATTACTTTGGTCTTTTCTATATTTATCTTCATTTTAAAATGTTAAAGGTTTGGCATGTTTGATATAATCTAATTGTCTTTGTAGTTGCTTTTCTGATGATGCTACTAGTGCTTGGTCATCTGAAAATAGCAATTCGTTTAAGTTATCCTTATTAGAAATTAGATGTGTGAAAGGGAAAGAAAGGACTAAATGCCTCTACAGTTGCTTGTGAAATTAACAGAATGCAAGTGGATGAAATGACTCAATGTCTCTACAATTTCCTGTGAAATTAGAAATGTGTGAGGTGGAGAAACAAGGACAGCATTGCAAGAAAGTGCTTCCATGGATTAAAGTTTGGAAATGCTAACATTGAAAACAAGTCTATAACAGGGAACCCATCAATCACCAATGATATAGCACTGCACCAAGTTGTTGAATGGAGTCGCAGTACCTGTACCTGATGCTAGTCAGGGAACCCACAAATCACCAATGATATAGCACTGCTCCAAGTTGTTGAATGGAGTCTCACTACTTGTACTTGATGCTTGTCAGTCTAGCTCGACACTTATCAAATGGTTGTTGTTCTGCATTTGTATCAGTTTGATTCACCAATAGACAGCCTTGATTTGTTGTCCACAGGCATACTCTCAAGCATGCACTGAAACATGTTGATACCTACCACTGACTACAGATAAACCTATGTGACAGAATGTTTCTCTATCATATTGTTACTGGAGATAAAAGATGATGTAGCTAAAGTGACTTTTGTACTGGACATATTTTTGTAGCTGACTTGGTGTTGTTGAATTCTACCTCAAGGGACTGATCTATTTTGCCTGACCTAGTTTGGCTGATCTAGTTTAGCTTAATTAGTGTGATTGATCTGGTGTGTTATGCTAGTTGTGATTAACCTGCTGTGGTCGATTTACTGATCTGGAGGATACTAAATATAGACATGACCATTTTGTCAAGTTAACAACAAAAGAGAAAAAATTAGTTATATACAACAATACAATTCTCCAATCGCAACATGTCAGTAGCTCTCCTGAGCATGAATGAACTTACTGCCTGCTTACTACACCTCAGCAGTACTACCAAAGAAACAGTACTGCAGTGGATCCCAGGTCACTGTGGCATACCTGGAAATGAAAAAGCTGATCTCCTGACAAGGAAAGGGGGATCACTGGAACAAATACAAAGTGATAATACAAAGACCATGTTAAAAGCAGAATTTAAGAAAAAGAGGAAGCAGATGCACCCAATTGCAGAACCAAATGACCCCTACCACCAAATGTCATGTAATGAACAAACCATCATCTTCAGACTACGAACTGGCCACAACAGACTGAGAAGTCACATGTTCCGAAAGCTGAAGATTGGCGAGACAGACTTGTGCAACTGTGGACTGAGCCCAGAGACTGCAGAACACATTCTTCATGCCTGTCAACTCTACCAAGAAGAGAGGGAGAAAATACGGCTTACTGAGACGGCACTGCTTCCAGACTTGAGTGTTTCCATGGATGACCTGAAGCGAATCACACAATTCATTGAAGCTATTGGTGCTGTAACCTGATATCTGACTGAAGAACGATGAAGAAGAAGAAGAAGTAGCTCTCCTAGTTTCTCATGTACTATACATATATTCCTTAAACTGATATACCGGTATGTCTTTGTCATCTCTCAGACAACGTCTGGAGCTGATGAGGGAGATGTACCACAATGAAGCAGAGCTGTCGCCAACTTCTCCAGAACCTAACATTGACAGTTTAACTGGTGGTGATCCATTCTATGATAGATTTCCATGGTTCAGACTTGTTGGAAGGTATATCATTGTAGTATATGTACTTGCTTGAAAATGATACTGTATGTCTTTGTTAGAAGGTATATCATTGTAGTACATGTTAATGTTAGAAAGTATATCACTATAGTATATATTCTTGTTATATGGTATATTATTGAAGTACATGTTATTGTTAGAAGGTATATATATATATCTTTGTAATAAATGTCCATGTTAGAAGATATATCTTTGTAGTACTTGTCCTTGTTGGAAGGTATATCATTGTAGTACATGTCCTTGTTGTAAGGTATGTCATTGTAGTACATGTAACAATTGAAAATTTATAAATTTGTCATACAACTAATACACTATTTTCTTGTTCAGGGCATTTGTATATTTAAGTAATCTCTTCTACCCTGTACCACTGGTCCATCGTGTGGCTATTGTCAATGATAAGGGAGATGTCAAGGGCTATCTTAGAGTTTCTGTACAGGCCATTACAGGTAGGTATGAGCATGTGTGAAAGTGTGCAGGTTTAAATGTGTGTATGAAGCACATGTGTGAGATATTACAGGCAGGTGTGAATGTTTGTGAGATGTTACAGGTAGGTGTATCACACTCTAAGGGTGATGCACATAAACAACTCCATACCACTATTTTCTATATATACAAATATTCAGTGCTTGACTTGAGTGGATGACACTGCTATAACAAATCTTATATTAAACCAGATATCAATATTATAACAGAAGGCTAACATTTATACCATTGTAGATTATTTTAAAAAAAGGTTTTACAACTTATATAGAGATATTTGTAGCTTCTCTCACTGCTATGGGACAGTATCTGAAAAGAGAGACCACAAATAGTAATATTGAGACTTGCCATGTCTGTTGTAAAGGATCACTATGGGGGTTAGATGTGGGCTGATTATTTCATTCTGTAAGAGGTAAATTGGTAATGAGTGGACATCATTTCAGTCTGGACAGTTCATCCCCAGTGGTGCTAATTCTCCTCTAGCAGGTGATGAAGTATACATACCGATGGTACCTGTGGCTTGCTAATGACTAGACTTTATATTCTGCATCACAGACATTGATTTCTACTTGGTGTATCTTGTTTAGTATATCCTAATGATAAAATCTTTTTTAGTATTTCTAGTGATGTAATTTTATTTTGTATATCTTAATTATATACAATTATATATAAAAAATATATCTTATATATCCTACAATTATTTTTATGGATGTGAAGCATGCATGGTAAACAAAAAAGCTAGAGGTTATTGAGATGTGGTTGTTTTTTTTAAAGTATTATGAAAACAAAGTACACAGCCAAGAAAACCAATGTAGAAGTCCTCAGAGATGTTGAAGTAGAAAGACAAATAAAATATTAGAAGCAGATGGTCAAGATTTTTATGGCATGTGATGAGAAGAGCAAAACTTGAACATTCAGTAACCACTGGAAAGATCAAAGAGAGAAAAGACAGGAAGACTAGGAGAGAAATTTCAGGATGTGTTGTCACTGTGACATGGAAGAATGTGACCAACTAAACTTAATAACAACACAAGAGACAGAGAGTTGTGGAGAAATATGATTACCTACACACTCGACATGGCACTTGATTGATTGATATATCCTAAAGATATAATCTTATTTAGTATATCCTAACTATATCCTATAATCATATTTAGTGTATCCTGTATGTTCTATAATCTTATTTAATCTTGTATATCATTTTTTTCCTTTTCTTGTTGCTTTGTACCCCTTATGCCTTGCCGTGTCAGGGGTAGAAGAGCTCTCTGGAGATGGTCTTTTTGTGTGCTTTATTTATGTTTGTTTTTGTTGACTTTTATTTCTGTAATCCATCGTTTGCAAGGTCTGTCTCTGGCTTTGTTTGCATCTTGTCTGTATAGTAATGCTTTTTGAGGGCCAATGTCTGATGGTAGTCTGGCAGTATGCGGAAACCACTTAATCTGTTGTCTTCTGATGTAATCCGGGATTGACATTGTGTTTGTTAGTGTTCTTATGTTTTCATTTCTGATTCTGTCTCTAATTGTTGCTCTAAGGATTCTACCTAGACTAGTCATTTCTGTTGTAACAAGTTTTCTTTTGGAATCTATTGTGACAATATTTGATATTGGTAGCATAGTGATGGTATGATGATCGTTTCATATAGTACAGTTTTGGTGTTTGTGCTCACTTATTATATATCCTCTTGCTATAATCTTAGTATATCCTCTTGCTATAATCTTAGTATATCCTCTTGCAATAATTTTAGTATATCCTATTGCTATAATCTTAGTATATCCTCTTGCTATAATCTTTGTATTTCCTCTTGCTATAATCTTAGTATTTCCTCTTGCTATAATCTTAGTATATTCTCTTGCTATAATCTTAGTATATCCTCCTGCTATAATCTTTGTATTTCCTCTTGCTATAATCTTAGTATTTCCTCTTGCTATAATCTTAGTATTTCCTCCTGCTATAATTTTAGTATATCCTCCTGCTATAATCTTAGTATTTCCTCTTGCTATAATCTTAGTATATCCTCCTGCTATAATCTTAGTATTTCCTCTTGCTATAATCTTAGTATTTCCTCTTGCTATAATCTTAGTATTTCCTCCTGCTATAATTTTAGTATTTCCTCCTGCTAAAATTTTAGTATTTCCTCCTGCTATAATCTTAGTATTTCCTCCTGCTATAATCTTAGTATTTCCTCCTGCTATAATTTTAGTATATCCTCTTGCTATAATATTAGTATATCCTCTTGCTATAATCTTAGTATATCCTCCTGCTATAATCTTTGTATTTCCTCTTGCTATAATCTTAGTATTTCCTCTTGCTATAATTTTAGCATTTCCTCCTTCTATAATTTTAGTATATCCTCTTGCTATAATATTAGTATATCCTCTTGCTATAATCTTAGTATATCCTCCTGCTATAATCTTTGTATTTCCTCTTGCTATAATCTTAGTATTTCCTCTTGCTATAATCTTAGTATATTCTCTTGCTATAATCTTAGTATATCCTCCTGCTATAATCTTAGTATTTCCTCCTGCTATAATCTTAGTATTTCCTCTTGCTATAATCTTAGGATATCCTCCTGCTATAATCTTAGTATTTCCTCATGCTATAATCTTAGTATTTCCTCCTGCTATAATTTTAGTATTTCCTCCTGCTATAATCTTAGTATATCCTCCTGCTATAATCTTATTATTTCCTCTTGCAATAATCTTAGTATTTCCTCCTGCTATAATTTTAGTATTTCCTCCTGCTATAATCTTAGTATATCCTCCTGCTATAATCTTTGTATTTCCTCTTGCTATAATCTTAGTATTTCCTCTTGCTATAATCTTAGTATTACCTCTTGCTATAATCTTAGTATATTCTCTTGCTATAATCTTAGTATATCCTCCTGCTATAATCTTAGTATTTCATCCTGCTATAATCTTAGTATTTCCTCCTGCTATAATCTTTGTATTTCCTCCTGCTATAATCTTAGTATTTCCTCTTGCTATAATCTTAGTATATCCTCCTGCTATAATCTTAGTATTTCCTCTTGCTATAATCTTAGTATTTCCTCTTGCTATAATCTTAGTATATCCTCCTGCTATAATCTTAGTATTTCCTCTTGCTATAATCTTAGTATTTCCTCCTGCTATAATTTTAGTATTTCCTCCTGCTATAATCTTAGTATATCCTCCTGCTATAATCTTAGTATTTCCTCTTGCTATAATCTTAGTATTTCCTCCTGCTATAATTTTAGTATTTCCTCCTGCTATAATCTTAGTATATCCTCCTGCTATAATCTTTGTATTTCCTCTTGCTATAATCTTAGTATTTCCTCCTGCTATAATTTTAGTATATCCTCCTGCTATAATCTTAGTATTTCCTCTTGCTATAATCTTAGTATTTCCTCCTGCTATAATTTTAGTATTTTCTCCTGCTATAATCTTAGTATTTCCTCTTGCTATAATCTTAGTATATCCTCCTGCTATAATTTTAGTATTTCCTCCTGCTATAATCTTAGTATTTCCTCTTGCTATAATCTTAGTATTTCCTCCTGCTATAATTTTAGTATTTCCTCCTGCTATAATCTTAGTATTTCCTCCTGCTATAATCTTAGTATTTCCTCCTGCTATAATTTTAGTATTTCCTCCTGCTATAATCTTAGTCTTTTATGCTCATGTGACAGTTCATATGACCCACTTTTAATAATTGATACCAGATCAAGATGACCCACAGGAGTTAACCCCAGGAATCAAGCAATCAGGCAATGCCAAGATCACATTTCGTGATGAGGACTATTTTAACAAGGTGATACTTGGGGGGGGGAGAGATTGTAATACTTGAGTTAGAAGAAATGATGCATGAATGAGCTGTTACTTTAGTGGTACTGAAGCAGTATGTTGAAGATATGATACTTAACAGAATGAGATACTTCAAATGAGATACATGGAACGGGGGGCAGATAAAAATGAGTAGTTTCTCTTGTTCAAACCTGAGTGTCAGGGAATACAGTGCTAGGTCCATATTTTACATTGACTGACAGAATTCCAATAGATGATGAGAGCAATATTACACCCACAACCTTTAATTTCTCAGAAGATCTAGTACCCAATTTCTTCAAGCTGGGTCTTCCAAGAAGCCATTGATGTATTAAATTATTTCAAGTTGAACTTGAAGTACACGGGGAAGGGGAGAAATGATGAGAAGGGAATTAGTAAAGATAAATGTGATATTGCTACAGATAAATGACGTTTGTAAAGATAAAAATGTCCTTAGTTTAGATAAACATGACATTAGTAAAGATAAAGGTAACATTACTAAAAAAAAATATGAAATTAGGAAAGATAAATGTGACATTGTTATAGATAATCTGACTTTATTACTGATAAGTAGCCTATATTTGTTCAGATTGACATATATTAGTACAGATAAATGTAATATTATTAATGGGAAAATGTAATAATAACTCTGTCAGAATACCTGTGGATCTGCTTGCAGTGTAATGACATCAGATGATTACTCATGACTCTTGTTAAAATAACAATATGCACTTTACTTGGTGAGTGCTGACTATCACAATTTATGTAGCAAGGTTGAGATGTTGATGTGGGTAAGCAATATATAAATAGGTGCTACACTAGTCCTGACAGGATTTCTTGACTATGACAGATATGTGTAACATAGAAATGTCTGATACTAAAATCAATCAATAAAATGTCTAAAACTAAAATAGTATGTTGTTCGTCTATCACAAGTGATGATGACCATTTGTTACATTCACATTTAAAAATTCAGTTAGAATTAAGCCCGTGCCTAATAGTTCATACATGGCTAATAAGCCCTATTTGAGCTGAAAATGTCTTTGGACAGTTTGGTCATGGAATGACCACTGTAGAAGGATTTTGGTATATTTGTGACTTTCTAGCTACTCTCCACTGTTGAGCTATTGCATTTCTCCTCTTTTCACAAGATGATGTGTCCTTTTTTATTGTAGAGCACCATGTAGATCTATTTTGTGCAAGACTTCCCATGTATCTTAGTCTATTTCAAATACTTTAAGTGCGATCTTTATTGAGTCATCCTTGTAGTGCTTCTTTTGGCCAGCTCGAGGTCGTGTACCCTTCTCCAGCTCACCATAGAGAAGTATCTTTGGCAGGAGATGGTCTGGCATATGTACCAAATGACCTGCCCAATGAATCTGTGTCTGCATCAGAACAGTGTTAATGCTAGGAATACCAGATCTGTCAAGGACAGTGGTATCTGGAATCTTGTCTTGCTATCTGATGTTCATAAATTTTCTGAGACAAGTTGTATGAAAGTGATTGAGTTTCCTCACATGTTGTCTACACACCCTTCCATTTTTCACTAGCATATAACAGCACTGCAAGTACTACAGCTTTGTAAAAACTTTCAGCTTAGTCTGTAGGTTAATACCATTTCTATACCACACATAAGCATACAATCTTGACATCTTAGTACCTGCAATCAAATTAAACTATAATTAAATTTTAATGAGATGTCTGAAACTAAAAATAACAATCAATGCAATGTCTTGATTTTTAATTAACATTACAACTTGTATATCTTACTCCATGACCTGCATTAGAATTTGTATATTTTCCTCTATGGCCTGCATTAGAAACATGTTCAAGGCAACAATTGTCAGCTGCTTCCTCCACAAGTGGATAAAATAGTCAAGAAAATGGATTCTTCTATGGAAGAACTGCGCATAGTGGAGGGGGAGAGTGAGGGAATTGACAACTCTATGCTTATTTCAGGTTGGTGATACATACATTCCTACTTATGGGAATGTCCTCTTTTTTAGGAAGATGGTCTATAAACAAGATCACTATGTCCTGTCTTAAACATCGCCTCTTAATATGCATTGTTCTCAATATTTTTTCATACATTCACATTTTTGTTAACATTATCTTTTGTCAGATGTCAAGATCATAATCTAGATTTGTTTGAATTAATCAGTGCTTGCTGTTTCTCTCTCTCTCTTTCTCTCTCTTTCTAGTTTCTCATATTTCTATCTACAAATCTATCATCGTGTGCTTTTTTCTATAATTTCAATTTATTCATTATCAGACTCTGGTTTCATAATAACAAAATAGACTTGTTACAAAAAATAATGTTACTATCATTAACAGTTATCATCTTTAATTTCTCTAAAATTGTTACCTTGAGATCCTAATAATAATCATATTTGCACCATTCAGCCCAATACATCTGTTTTAAGCAAAGAATTTGTGGGATATGGCTTGTTTTTCCTCCTAAATTTATATTTGCTTAGCCAGACTTCTTTGAGGCAATTGGTTATCAAGCAACTAGTTTCTAGTTTGAAGTGTAGTATAGTCTTTACCTAATCTAGTTAGCTGAGGTTGATCTCTATAATATGCTAATAATTTATGCCTCAAACAATTATCTCTGGGAACTCATGGTCAGATCTAGTACCTGCAATCAGATGCAATGTAGGAATTCATGGTTAGACTTAATATTACCTACAATCAGATACAGTGTCTGGACTTATGTTCAGACTTGGTACCCACAATCAGATACAGTGTCTGGACTTATGTTCAGACTTAGTATCCACAATCAGATACAATAGACATCGGCTTAGTATCTATGTCATAAATGAGACAGATATAACTTTATTCATTAAAGGAACACAATTAAATATTTTAAGGGAACAAAATTAAATATTTGCTGGGAACAAAATTAAATATTTGTAGGGAGCACAATTAAATATTTGCTGGGAACAAAATTAAATATTTGTAGGGAGCACAATTAAATATTTGCTGGGAACAAAATTAAATATTTGTAGGGAGCACAATTAAATAGTTGCAGGGAACAAAATTAAATATTTGCAGGGAACAAAATTAAACATTTGTAGGGAACACAACTAAATATTTGTAGGGAGCAGAATAAAATGTTTGCAGGGAGCATAATTAAATATTAGTAAGGAGCATAATTAAATATTTGTAAGGAGCAGAATAAAATATTTGTAAGGAGCATAATTAAATATTTGTAAGGAGCATAATTAAATATTTGTAAGGAACATAATTAAATATTTGTAAGGAGCATAATTAAATATTTGTAAGGAGCATAATTAAATGTTTGTAGGGAACACAACTAAATATTTGTAGGGAGCAGAATAAAATGTTTGCAGGGAACAAAATTAAATATTTGTAGGGAACACAACTAAATATTTGTAGGGAGCAGAATAAAATATTTGTAAGGAGCATAATTAAATATTTGCATCATTTATTCATTATTTATTATCTACCGGTATTTATCTTTAAAAATATAACTTATTACACACATTAATACATGTCTCTACATCTGAAAAGAGTGTCAGCTTGTAACTAACATGACTGTTCTTATGTTAAATCAAACAGAAAAAGAACTACTTGATATGGACAACAAAATCTTGGATAAATCTGGCAAGTTTGATTACTGCCCTGATATGAAAACATCAGACCTACCAGAACACTTGGCCATAGGTAGCCAGTTTCAATTTCGAGTCACAATTCTCCAGGCATCCAACATTTCCCCAGAGTATGCTGATATCTTTTGCCAGTTTAAGTAAGTTACATTCATGATAATAATTTGTATCCTACACTATTTTCAAATATTTTGTTATCAAGACACCATCATTTATAACGGTCATGCATGCTAGTGTTCATTTATTACCACAAGAAAGCTTGTTGTTTTCTTCTTGAGACTAATGGGAATTGAACCAGTCCATTCAATGGCACCAAATTGCCTAGCAACTATTGCACTCGCGTTCTTCCATACTTGACTAACCGCATCTCCAAAAAAAGATGCAATTTTGTCCAAGACATTCAAAGTGTGCACTCAAAGTTACTTAAATTTAGTTATTTTCTTCCAGTAGCTGCCAAAATATCTTCGCTATATCTTCCGAGGCCCCTAAAGCAATCTCTTATTTTTTTCAAATAATTATCGGCTTATAGTCGGTAATTGAGGGTAGTCATTATTCCATGAGCTACTGAGATGTATTTAACTCTATATGAGTACTCATATTTCCTCATATTTACATAAATACTATGGTTTCTTCATGGCAGATTAGCTTTCCTTTAGGAGCACAGCACTTTAACTAATAAGATGTCTGTATTACTAATAGGAACTAGTAAGATGTCTGTGTTACTAATGAAAACTAGCAAAAATGTCTGTATTACTAATGAGAACTAGTAAAATATTTGTAGTACTAATGAGAACTAGTAAAATATTTGTAGTACTAATGAAAACTAGTAAAATGGCTGTATTATTAATGAGAACTAGTACATTTTCTGTATTACTAATGAGATGTATTCATGTGAGAGTTATGAAAAATTATGTTTCAGTTTTCTGCATCACCATGATGAAGCATTCTCCACTGAACCACTGAAAAACTCTGGCAGAGGACACCCACTTGGGTTTTACCATGTTCAGAATGTAAGTTGCTTATATTTTTGTTCTGAGCTAAACATTGTTAGTTTTGTAATGTATTTTGCGTTAGGTTATGTTTAGAATTAATGTTGAGTATTGTCATGTTATGGCAGGCACGATTCATTGTCAAAAACAATACTGCAGGGAACTGTCGAGGGTGGAAGAAGCAGAGGAGGACAAATAAAGACATGGACAGACAACATCAAGGAATGGACAGGGCTAGATATTTCCACACTCATCCGCATCGCTGACGATAGAATTCGCTGGAGGACTCTGTGTGCTGAAGCATCCAATGTGGTACCCCTACGACCCTGAAGGGTTATGGGTTTATTGATTGATTGATTGATTGTCATGTTTATGCACAGATGCTAATTTTGCGCTACGAAGCTGAGCAAAAAGATACTTGAATATGACCTACAGCTAAATGTCACCTTCATCAACCAAGAAAATGCATTTGACAGAGTTGACAGAGAAAAACTGTGGCTAATATCGGAGGACTATGGAGTACATGGATAATTACTACACAACATAAGAGCTTTATACAAAAACTGCCAGAGTAATCAGAACTACTGAGGGCACAACAGACCCATTTGAAATAAAAACAGGCTTAGACAAGACTGTGTACTATCACCACTTCTGTACCTAACATACATGGACAGGATAACTAAAGAAGCAGACCCAAGAAACAAATTCACCCCTGTAGAAGCATCAAATGAAGATCACGGTTCACTCAACAAAACTGCTATTTGCATATGATCAATGTTTAATATGCATATCTGAAAATGAATTACAGTGGCACCATACACTTGCTCCATGCAACCTGTGAACAATACAACATGAAACTAACCACATCTAAAACAAAGACTATATATAAGCAGAACACCAGACCAGTTAAATGTATCTCTCAATGGTACAAAACTAAATCAAGCCCCAGAGTTTAAATATCTAGGAAGCATATTTACAGAGGATGGCAAACTCAACAGAGAGATTGAAACAAGGTGCCAAAGAGCCAATACTATGACTTAACCAGCTATCATAAATACTTATCAATCTGCATGGCTACAAAATAACAATTGATAAACAGTATTTTTATACCAACTCTGTGTTACCAATGGCAAACCTTGGTATTCAAACCAGTGTAAAACCAATGTCAATCCAATGCTACTTTGACAAAACACTAGTGAAAAAAGATCACAATTTGTGAAATGAGATGTTTGAGGAAAGCTATGATTGTCATGAGAAGAGAACGCCGGAGAAATTAAGATATCAGAAAAGAAGTAAAGACTATCTCAAGTCAAGACTACATCGATATGCAGAAAACCAGATGGTTTGGTCACGTCATGAGAATAGAACCTGTGCAACCAGCCCTTTGTACATACATCAGTAGAAGACAAGGCACGAGGAAGACCAAGAACTAGATGGGCAGAGATAATCAAATAAACATTAAATAGACATGGGCTTACCATGGCCAATGCGACTCAAATAGCCAAAGACAAAAAACTCTGGATTCCCCCCCCCCCTCCCATGATGCTTAATGGCACAAGTGTAAATGACAATAGATAGATAGATTATCATGTTTATAATGTGTGATGTATAATGATGATGGCGGTGATGAAATAATCCCTGTAGCTGTTAGCAGGAATCTCTTGACAACCCATAGAGTTTCTGACAAAAGTACAAGTAATTTTCAGCTGTGTAACCGAGTTTCCCAGACTCATATAAATTCTCACATGCATGAATGTATAAGGGGGGGAGGGGTTATGGATTTATGTTTAGTCATAAGGAAGACATTCCAGTATGCTAGTATCCCAGGATTGTCACATCTTGCCAGGAGCATGGCACACACTTCTGGGTCAACTAGATTGTTCTGTCAAATTTGTTGACTCATCTGCAGTGAGGATATATCAAGTATTCACCATCACCCAGAAATCATCACACGACAGAGGTGCAATGTTGACTCATCTGCAGTGAGGATATATAAAGTATTCACCATCACCCAGAAATCATCACACGACAGAGGTGCAATGTTGACTAGCCTACATCCCTTCATTATCCATGGGAATCATTTAATGGAAAACAAAATTAAGAAACTGAGACAAGACATACAGTGATGATAATGATTTTTCCCCAGGTGGTTGGTTGTCAGCCTATCCTCCAACTTTCCTTAGTCACCTCCTACTACATTCCTGATAAGGATAAAGTGGCTCTATTCTTTGCACCCTGATCTAGAAGGTCCAGTTGCCACATGGATGAAAATTATGATTAACATAAAAAATAAATTATAGGCCCTATGTATTATTTCATTTTCTTGAATAATTGTTTGATGTAAATTTTGCTTATGCAGAACCAAGTGAGGAATAGAACTATATCTATCACGCATCACTGATTTATATTATCTCTTTGAAACATTGACAACTATGTCTCACACATCACTTATTTATTATGGGGCAGCCACTCTGACCTAGAAAAAACAGTGGACTGTGCCCAGACAATAGGCCTGACAATATAACATGACCGCAGAAGTTCAACGCAGAAGAATGAAGAAGAACTGATTTATATTCCAAATTGTTATATTTATTGCTATATCCATATGTAGGCCTACTTCAGGAAAGTTTTCATTAATTATTAATTACAAATACATTTAAAAAATCACACCATCATTTTTTTCCCGCCTTTTATAATCTTAAAATGTCATATATTATTATCATGTTTCAAAAATTGGTCATATTTAATCCTAAAACATGATCCATAAATTAAAACCTTCGGTAACTCAATGTTCCATTGATTTGCATTCATTGAACATAATATTACTGCCAATAATTATATATAAAATTGGAGAGGATAAAAGAAGAAAAAAATATAAAATCTCTACTTACCACTTGATGAAAATTAATAATATTTCCATACACAAACAGGTCACAATCCACTGTGTCTGACCTTTCTATTTATCTGTCTATACGCTGTGTCCCTTGTTTGCATTGCGGCGTCAGGGGTGGAAGAGTTCTCTGGAGATGGCCTTCTTGTGCGCTATTTGTAAGCTTGTTCCTGTGGCTTCTTTGATTTCTGTGATCCATCTTTTACATGGTCTGCCTCTGGCTTTATAACCGTTATGTCTATGTGTCATGGCCATTTGTGGCATGCTATATGTCGGTAGTCTGGAAGTGTGTGAAAACCACTTGATCTGTTGTCTTTTGATGTGTTCCAATACTGGTATTGTTTTGGTTATCTGATGTTATCGTTTCTAATTCTATCTCTTAGTGACACTCCAAGTATTCTTCGTAGACATGTCATTTCTGTTGTCACTATTTTTCTTTATACTATTCATTTTCTGTGAGCAGTGTCTGGCTCATTGTCTGGCCATTGACACAAATAAAACAGTGACACAACACATTTCCATTCTCTGGACAACATCCTGCTAGAAATATAGTAGGACAATTGTCCTGCTGCAAGAGAGACCCAGCGGGAGTTTGAGATTGAACGAAGATAAAGAAGCAAGTCACAAAACTAACTACATCGTTACCCACATAATCCACGAAGGTTTTATCACACTTGAAGCACAAAAATATAATTTATAGTGTTTATATACTCTTCAAAGAATAAATTAGGAAGTCATCACAAAATTTCATAAATAACAAATCACCTATTGATTTTCCTATATTTTAAATAATATTTTTGAACCACAAACACGTGTTGTGCATCGAGAATAGATATAAACAAGGGGAAATGATTTAAAATATAATGGAAACTGAATTATAAACATTTGAATTGAATACATGCTTGTTTAGTTACATACTTTGTTGAGTTACACACTTTGTTGAGTTACATACATGATTTGAATACATGCTTGCTGAGAGCATTTAACTCTTAACAATACAATAGATGAATAGACTATCGTTCAGTCTGCAGATAAAATACAGAAATTACTAATAGACTGTCGGTCAGTCTACTAAGTGTTACAACAAATATTCCTTAACCTTGCTTGATTAATAAGAAAAGCTGAGCATATTGATCATCACCATCATTAAGTGCCATCTACACAATGAAGGTTGACTGCAACAGACCTCCAACATCTCCTGTCTCTTGCCTTGGTGATGCACTCTGTCAGTCTGTAGCCTGTCCATTGCGTGATTTTTCTCTCCCACTTGTATCACTGTCTAGCTCTTGCTCACCTCCCCTCAACTAAGGTCTTCAACAAGATGTTCAAAAATCACACCATTTAATATAACTATTAGTCTTAAAATATGTCCAAAATCCTTTTTTTAAAATTTTTGTCTTTGTTTATTTCAATTGTTATTTTTTTACATGAAGTGTTGTTAGAAACTCTTTATTTCATTTTCGTCTCTTTCCATTAAGTTCTCCCTATTTGTCTATATATCCACATTTCAAATGTTTTAATTCTGTTTTCTAGCATATCAATAGATAACAGTAAATTACAAGCTAGCCTATATTTTTTTAAATTATACAAAATAACTTATCCAATATCAAACAGGTAGGCCTATATAAAATATTGTATACAATATCAAAGATATATAAAATAACTTATAGATCTACAATATCAAACAGGGCCTACAATAACTTATACAATATCCAACAGGTATATAATATAAGAAAGGGCATACAATTGAAATATTAACAGTTTTAACTTATTTCTATGCATTTGTTTTGTCTTGAAAGATGATGTTAATTGTTTAGTTCACAGTCAATGTCAGCAAGTCATTCATTGACTACATCAAGAATCAACCTCTAGTCTTTGAGGTCCTTGGCCATTATCAACAACATCCATTGCATGAGCAATCCAAGGATTTTACTTGGTAGGTGGATATTTCATCCATGGATCATTTACAACTATTATTGTTTTAATACAAGTCAACTAGGTGGTTGTTTATTGTTTTTGTTTGTTTGCATTAATTCTTAAACTTCCACTGGATTTCTCCTGTAACAGGACAATTTTTCCACTAGATTTCCAGCAAGATGTAGTCCAGAGGATGGTGATGTACTGTGTTGCATGTTCCAAGTTTTGTCTATTTAATATCTATTAGTAAATGTCAATAAGGACATATTCAATGAAACATGACTATATTTTGTAGGAAAATATAGAAATTATGTACAAGTTGATAGGTATGCCTTCATGCTAACTGCTAATTTGTGTTGCATTCCTGCATTTTTTTGATAATATTTACTTTTTAATGACTGATTGTTGAGTACACAAAATGTGTAGTTAAGGACAACTGATTGTAAAGGACACCATTTGTATGGTCAATGATGACTGAATATCTTGGAGACTTTTTTTGTCTAATTTATAATTTATGTATAATTTATATAAGAGATGTATAATTTAGCATTTTCTACTCTAATCCAGCCACTCCTTATAATGACAAAACTGGAAATCCCATGGCTGTTTTTTTATCAGTCACAAACATTTCATTCCACAGTGTGAGACCTCCACCAAGCAGAAGCTTTCCTATCATGTCAGTGTCCAAGCCTGTCCCCTCATCCAAGTATGGAATCATAACTCCCTCAAGGTATACCTACACATATTGTTATGTTCCTCATATAGAGTTTGTTTTCACTTTCAGATGTAGGTCCCTATAAGATACATGTCAGTTATATTTTTTAAGCTTAAACAATATCAGATTCATTCCTAGGAGTTATGATTCTTAGCTTCACCTTTGCTATTGACCCAAAAAAAAACATGGAAGTAAAGATACAAATGATTAAGAGCATATTTATACCAACATTATGCTACCAATGCTAGACTAGGCAACTGGTATCTACATATAAGAGATTGAGACTTTCAAAATAAAATGTCTAAGGAATGCCATTGGAGTCACCAGACTTAACAAAATGCACTGGAGAAAATCAGAAAGATAATAAGTATAAAATCATGCATCATATATATAGAGAAACAGCAGATAAAATAGTTTGAACATCTTATGAGGATCAACAATCAACTTCCCATAAGAGCTTATAACAAAATGGAAGAAATCAGGATACGGAGCCACATGCAGACTAAGGAAAAGATGGATAGACAATATCAAGTCCATCCTGAATAAACATGACTACTTCTCAACCAGAGTGATACATCTGGCTCTGGAATGTAAACTACATCTCCTTCACAAACCCATGTGCTCAACAGCAAGTGTGGAAGCTACGACAACACCACCTGGGGATAGACAATTCTTAGGAGGCAAGTCTACATTTCACAAATTTTTTAATAAGTCTGCACTGATCCAAAATGTTTAGAAATTTTTGACGTCACTCTGCCAGTTCATTTCTATTTACAAAATGTTTAGAAATTTTTGACGTCACTCTGCCAGTTCATTTCTATTTTCAAAATGTTTAGAAATTTTTGACGTCACTCTGCCAGTTCATTTCTATTTACAAAATGGCTGGTCTAACAATGATGAACTTGCTTTAAATTGCTAAAAGTAACAGTATGCTTGTTACAGCTCGGGGAGCAAATTGTTCATATTTATCAACAAAGCCGTGTTGGGACTGTGACTCTAAATGCTGTGGGCAACGTAGACAGGGAGTACGTTCCTTAGCTCTGAGGACATAGCACCAAGTTTAATTTGTATTTGCAAATTGGCGGCCATAACTATGCAGAATTTGTCTTTGACCGATAGTTATGTAGTACGCTTGTACAATATACATGCAGGCCCAGAAGAACATCTGTCTGTTCTCATTTATAGAACCTTCCTAAGTCTATTCCCAGCCATACAACCCTCTCTAAATAAATCTCCCCCCCCATTTCTTTTCTTTAAATAATACAACATAAATATGCACCTGTTGCCCGATAAATATAGTGAAAGGAAATCATTTTAAAAACAAAATAAGAAAAACAGTATGCCTCCCTGTTTTGGAATCCTATATTTTGTTTCACATCCTGGAAAAAATGTAGGCTCACTTCCTAGGAAAGAACCCAATATCATCATATTGTAACGTTTAAAGATATATGCACAGTTTGTGGGAACTTTCTCAAAACAGACTCTGCAACTTCATTTTTGCAGTGCAACGTGATATCTATGTACATTATGTTACAGAGAAAATATGCATCTGGGATTGATATAAAGGAACAAATAATTAATTGTAGTATTAATTTTTTAGATTAACAGAATCTTTATTTATTCATTAATGAAAGATCTACTTTTTCAGATGTTATTATCTTTTCCATTTTATGATTATAGAAAGGAGATGATGAAGAAAATTTTAATCATTGTTTGAAAGTCTGAACTTATCATTGATTACTAATCCAATAACCGATATTATTTATTAATTGTGTACCCTCTCATGGTGTAAGGTCATATAGTGACATTTCATCAAGTTTTGAAATACAGTATAATGTTTATTTTAGTTCCTCATCAAGATTTCATGTTCAAGACTTGAATAAGTTGACCATGTTTATTTATACTGGTCCTCGTGATTTATGGGCAATGAAGCTCTTGTTTCCTATGTGAAATTTGAGAGAAATAGGGGTTCCAGAGATTTCTTTCATGTCCTGAAGACTCCAACTCTCATAGGTATACATTGCTTTGAGAAGAAGACCCTACATAAAGAGGGTTCTATGTAGGCCTATGTAAATAAATTTGATGGATGTGTTCCAGCATCTTGTATGATATGAAGGCGCAGGCACGCTGGGCAGGCCATCTTGTGCGTATGGAGAACCGCGTTTGCCAAAACAAATATATTATGGAGAACTCAAGGCAGGATTTCGAAAAGCTGGTGGACAGAAAAAGCGTTTCAAAGACACGCTCATGTCATCCTTGAAACATCTTAACATTGACGTAGGCGCTTGGGAGAGCCTCGCTCAGAATAGAACATCATGACGTTACAGCATTAGAACGGGAGCACTAGCGGCGGAAGAATTCAGACAAGAAACTGCAAGACAGAAGCGGACAAGTAGAAAAGAAAAAGCATCTCAACCTCACACAGATACCTTCTATTGTTGTCAATTCTGTAAAAGAACATTTTGTGCGCTCATTGGACTTGCTAGTCATTTAAAAACGCACTATTAACTTTATTATTTTATTATTTATTGTTATTATTATTATGGTTGAGTTTTTGGTCATCGTCGATCACGACGGACGAACATCATGATATGTTCCCTACATAAAGAGGGTTCTATGTAGGCATATGTAAGTAAACTTAGATCATGTGGTCTACCATCTTATATGCAAACATTCAATTACATCCAAGCCAGCAAATATTTGGTTGTATCAATGTTGGTCACTTTTGATCACATTGTCAATATGATTGCAAGACTTCAATATGGTCAATAAGTAGGTTATAAATGAGTGGAAATACCAAATATGAAACTGTTTGATTATATTGTAAGAGATGTATATTTGTTATAGGAAATATATGTATATTATAAATATGAAAAATAAACACACAAATTTATAAATGATTATTTCTCTTGCATTTCCAGCTCCAGTCCTGTTCATTCTCAATGTGACCTACTGGTTTGGTTTGAAATCTGTGAATTAGCACAAAATGGAGAGTGAGTTCCTGTCCCATTGATATTCATCTGATTGGTTGATTTGTTTAAATATAACCTGAATTGCATGCTTCATGAACTAAATATAGTTTCAACTGCATGCTAGATTAATCAAGTCAGAACTGCATGCTATACAATATTAATCAAATCAAGTCAGAACTACATACTATATTCATTAAATCAAGTCAGAACTGCATACTAGAGTAATTAAATCAAGTCAGAACTGCGTGCCAAATTAATTAAATTATTAGAATTGCATGTATAATTTGCAAATTACAGTCATACTAAGTCTATGTTAGATAAACAAAATTTAGTTAAAATTAAAAGCTATAGGCCTATGAGTTAAATTTAGTTACAGCTGTACCTAGATTAATGAAATCTGCTTGAAATTCTATAGATCTACTAGATGAATCAAATACATATCAGGCCACATACTAAATATATCTAAATAAGTCAAATATATCAACATTTATAATATTTTTAAATATATGTAGGTAGTTATGGATAAAATGGATTGACAGCTGGAGACAATCTTAGAACATTTTCAATGAATGGATAGATGGATGTAAAATATGATGTGGGCAGATGTAGATACATTTATTTGTTTATTTGTAATGAATTTATTCACAATTTCTGACACATCATAATGTTTAGTCAGCTATTTTGACTATGAGAACACACAAATATTGCTCACTCTAGTCTAATTTAATGGTGACATTTGTTTGTGATGCTGTTTTCTCTGAAGATATGTACCTGTTGTAGTGGACCACTCTGATGACCTACCAACTAAGGGCATTTTCATGCTACACCAAGGCATACAACGTCGTTTGCGGATCACCATAGTCCATGAGAAGAGGACCCACTTTGCCTGGAAGGATGTGCGAGAGCTGGTTGTTGGTATGTAGCACTCAGTACTGCAGTTTTAATTCAATTTGTGAATCTCCTTGGTATAGTGATAACACCATTTTTCTTGTGTTCATATGATTGTGAGTTAAAATCTTGTTTAACAATAGGTCTACATAGTTTTGACCGCACTAGGGGATTATCTTTTCATCTGTGTAGTCATGTACTATGAGTTATATTCTCTGCAGGTGTCATGCTGTTTGTTGAGAGGGATGAAGTACATATTGGGAAACCTAAGTGCAATTAAGTCAGCCCTTTATGCCTTTATGAAGAATTACAGCACGGGAAAAGATCTCAGGGTCGACCTATACTTTGGTACAAAGATGTATGCAAATGCCATAAGCATGATACAGGCATTATACACAATCCTGGGAACAGGATGGATCATATTGCATGGAGGAGAAAGATCAGGAATGGTGTAAAGTCAAAAGAGAAGATGACAGCAGATAGTTCAAGGGCTGCACATCTAAAAGGACATACAATGGTACACAATAGCACAAGTACGCTTGTGATTCCTTGTGCATGCTGTGAAAGAATCTTTGTGGCTCAGATTGATCATGTGTATTATATTCACAATAACCATGTATCATGGCTTATATTTCTTATAGAACAATAATAATACTAGGGTCTGGAAAGATAGAAAGGTGCCTAATATTACTATGCATGCCTTTTAAACCTTGTTTAGTTAATTTATAAGTTCACTATCTGCATTTTGCCATTCCTCTCAAACATTGAAGTTGTTTGTTCATTTATCAAATGTGCCAAAAAACATTCTCACAAATCAGTAGCTGTGAATTCATTACATTGTACATTGTGATAGAAGCATTATTTTTCAAAAACAGCTTTAAATGTTCCGTTTTTCCCTCAATGCTTTTCTTGCACTATCTTTCAGTAGAGCCTTCTGATTCATTGCCTCTCAATAACATCTGTAGATGTTACTGTACTCACTTGCTTCTGATGTCATCATTTCTTATCCTATCTTTTCTTTATCATTAACTCATTAAATACAAGACATAATTTAATTTCATTCACATTTTTAGCAAGGCACTTTAAGTGGCTTTCCATAGCTAGTCTCTCAAATGAGATCGTAAACATGTTGTTTCAGTTTGCAAATTCTAAGATTTTGTGGCACCATTTTAACAATCAGATGGCCAGGGCTTGATTGAGATAAAGAGCAGAATGGAACAAGACAGTTCAGCATTTTAAAAAATAGAAACATTTATGCAATGAAGTACTGTCAATGCATAGGAACCCTATGTGAATTCAAGTATTAGGATGTTCTATCAAATCAATAATAATTGTATTGATGTTAAGCACGGATGGTAAATATAAAAAATCAATTTCATAGCTGGAGACTACTGAGTTGTGGTTTTTGAAAAGAATGAAAATTCCATGGACAGCTAAGCTGAGTTTATGAATAACACAAAAGACAGAATTATTGAGAAACATGATTTTCTACACTACTCTGCATAACACTTGATTCATTTATTGCTGGATACTAAGATTTAAGAATTCTTTGATAACCTTAACTCCATTGTTACAATCCTATTTATCTCTCTTTATGTCATTGTCTAAATATAGCAGTGATATACATAAACTATTTTCAAAACATTAGATCCATGTAAAATCTGGATGATGGATTATATATAAATACCATCTACCCATATCCAGAACTGTATGTCCGTATAGGCCCTACTGGATGTCGAAAACATCTTTGAATGTCAAATACCCACGTAGAAAGTTATAGTATGCTAAAGTATATTAAAGTATTTTAGAGTGGCATAACTCCTTTAAAAGATGTTTAAGAGACATTTCCTCTACTCACAGTGATGACTGTGCCATGTACACAATCTAGAAAATCTTATCCAGTTTTCTCACTCTGCTGTACAGATTCATCAGTAGGTCTATATGTAGTCACCATTATCCCCATCATCATTTATTAGTTGATTCATCTCTTCCATGCAAGAACATCATTATCCCAATCATTTATTATTAGTTGATTTATCTCATAGTTCCATGCCAGAACATAATTATCTTATCTAAATAATTTATTATTTAAAGTTTTTTTAATCTCATAGTTCTTTGCAAGAACATCATTATCCCAACCATTTACTATTCATCTCATAGTTTTATGCAAGAACATCATTATCCCAACCATTTACTATTCATCTCATAGTTCTATGCAAGAACATCATTATTCCCATCATCTATTATTGTGTGATTCATTTTTTTTGGTCATGTTTCCAAACTCTAAATACCTACCTTTCATGACTAATTGTAAAATGTATATTGCTGCAATGTTGTTATCAGAACAGCGTAATTATTCTGTTTTTGAATGTTGCCAGGTCGAATCAGAAACACACAAGAGTTCTATGATTATGATATTGAGACAACAGTTTTGTCCCTTGGACTTTTTCCAGCTCATTTCCTGCAGTACCAAAATGATGACAGGTACTTTCTTCATTTAGCAAGCAGCATTTGTGAATGATTCTTGATAAGCTGTTTGATGTGAAAAAAATGTAATCAATTTCTAAGTTGTCAAGTATTGAGATTGTGTATGAAGTCTAACAATTCTAAAATTGATTATAAATTTTATAAATTCCAACATTAGGCTTATCTCTATAATATCAAGGAGTCCCACAGATTTAAAACACATGATTATGTCAGTCAAACATCATAGTGAGGTACAAAATCTTTTCCTCAATGCAAAAAAATACAAAAATAATACATATCAGCAGAGATGAATTCACACCTAAAATAGTTATTGACAAAGAACAACAAGAAAATGTCAGCAACTTTGAATATTTCGGGTCAACGATCAACACCACTGGAGATTGCTCTTCAGTGATCAGAAAGAGATTAGCAATGGCCATACAAAAAAACATCACAGATGAAAAATCTATAGCAAGGGGCAAACATAAAAATAAAGTTACAACTATTAAAAAGCTATATCTTTCTAGTGGCAGCATATGGTTATGAGACGTGGACAATGACATCTACAATGAAAAAGAAACTATCAGCATTCGAAATGAAATGTTATAGAAAGGCCCTAAGAATATCATGGGCAGAGACAAAAACAGTGCAATGTCCGCAAAGATCTGAACATAGAAGAAAAATCGCTCCTCTAAACTATAAAAAAATGCAAAATAACATATTTCGGACATATAAAGACACAGTGGTTTAGAAAGATTACCGGTAATCATGAAGTGAAAAGTTTCAGAAAAGAGTACAAGAAGCAGACAAAGACTACAATGGAGACATGACATCAAAGACCTTCTGAATATGACACTGAAAGAAGCTGGGTAGCTTGCACAGAACTGAGATTCTTACAGAGTGACAGTGAGGATAATGTTCTGTAACAGATACATCACATAGAGAGAGAGATGCCTATCTATAAAGATCAATTATAACATTTTATTAAAAAATTGATCAATTCTAACATTAGCTATAAGTTAATTTTAACATTGGCTATAAAATTGATAAACTCTAAGATTTAGGCCTATAATAAAGTTGATTTATTGTACTTATCAATTATGAAATAATATATTTCAACAGTTGATAGCATATCCT
This sequence comes from Meghimatium bilineatum, assembly GCA_034231615.1. Classification (NCBI taxonomy): domain Eukaryota; kingdom Metazoa; phylum Mollusca; class Gastropoda; order Stylommatophora; family Philomycidae; genus Meghimatium; species Meghimatium bilineatum. The sequence goes on from CM067300.1 coordinate 22,192,505, forward strand.
ATTCATTATATAGTGATTGACCAAACATTATATGACTAGTGATTTCCTACAGTTTCAACCCCTCAATATTGGAAGTACATATGATTGGAGTTAGCTTGAGAGACAAAATCAGGAATGAAGCACTAAGGAAACAATTAGGGATCAAGTCAACAATAGAATACATCCAGAAATAACAAATTAAATGATACTGCCACATAACCAGACAGAAAGAGCAAAGTATTATCCAAATAGCATTTAACAAATGATACGAAAACAGGCGACCTATTGGACGCCCTCGTAAAAGGTGGATAGATAGTGTATTAGAGACACTCAGAAATATAACAGCAGAACAGGCAAATAGAAGGGCAAAAGACTGTACAATCACTCTCCCCTCAACACCGAAAGGTACATGAGGACAGAAGAAGAAGAAGAAATATTGGAAGTAAATGAAAATTTTTTAAATAAAACAAAAATGGTTCAATATCAGTTTAACATATAAGACAAATACACAATTTCAACAATATTATTTCTCTGAAAATATTTTACTGTCCATCTTGGTCGCCTGCATTTCTATTAATGAAAATTATTTGATACCTGTTCACAGGGTGTTTTTCCAGTTTGAAGCAGCTTGGGACAGTTCTCTGCATAACTCTTCCATGTTAAATAGAGTGACTACCTATGGAGAGAAGGTCTACATGACACTGTCTGCTTACTTAGAGGTTAGTCTGTTGGACATTTGCCATTCTAATTTTAATTAAACTCACAGTTTTTCAATACTGTTCATAGTTGGGTTGTTTGTACCTTCTTGTAATTTTTGTCTATTGTCTTGTGATATGTACTAGATAATAACCTTATGTGATATACGCTAAATAATAACCTATTGGTCAAGACACCACATCGGTCTGGTTGTAGTTATTTTTGTGGATTATAAACTATATTACTGCAGGTTGTCCCACGTACTGAGTATGGAATATGAGACATGTCTCTATTTTAGAGCTGGAATTTAGAGCTGTTGCTTTGCTAACTCAGAGAAAACTCCTGTAGTGGACCCTACAAGTCTGGAAGAGAGATCTGGAGAAGAAAGGAATGCCTAGAAACCTGGGCATGCGATTTGATCATAGTCTGTGTTTTGAGAACACTTTGATCATGTCATCGCTAAGGCCCGCAGAGGACTTTCAGTTCTGAGAGTGATGGCAGTGGCTGACACTAAACAATCACAGCTCATAATTTTATGAGTCTCTTGTCCTCCCTGTCATGGAATATGCAGGTGCCACTATCACCGCCAGTCACACACAGATTGAGAGGCTGGAGAGAATCCAAAACGAAGAGATGCGGATCATCCTTGGTTGCACAAGGGAAACACCCTGTGAGGCTATGAGATTTCTTGATTTTCTGAGCATATCTCATAGAAATAATATGTGGTGTGCCTGTGCATACCTCAGAGTGAGTTCTGACATAGACCACCCACCACACAGCAAGCTCCCTCATGTGAAGTGAAGCAGGCTCAAGAGAGGCAAATTATGGATGGGTCATGCTGAGGATATTGTTAAACATATCTACGGCCCAGAAGACATAACTCCTGCATGGAATGGTGGAATGGACACCTATTCCTACAGTCTTCCAAGAGACATTCCATTCAAGACCATCATTACACTCAATAGAGAGTGCAGGGAACACAGCCCCGTAAGCGTGGATGATGAGGTCAAGGCACTAACTTGTGAGAATACAGATGACACAGATGTTGTGATTTACACTGACAGGTCGGTCATCCATCACCACTGATGCGCATTGGACTTTACTGCCACATAAAAAGAAAGAACAGTACACAAAGACAGTGGTGCCTTTACCGCAATAACAAGCAGCCTAACAATGTAAGTATTCACCGCAATGCAGGCACTCAACTGGCTAGAATTGCAAGCCTTTTCCCATACGTGCATATTAAGTGACTCATTGAATATGATTCAGAAAGTGAAAACAGGTGATGTACATAGGGAATGGGTGGAGTCATTAGAGAGAGCTAAAATATGGACATCACTGTGAAACTCATGCTTATCTTTCTCTCTGGACATGTGGGAATGGAGCCAACCAATTAGCTAGCCTCACCATCACAACAGATGGTCAGCCTATAGACAGAGCAGATATATTCATTGCTCTTCATGAGCCCTCACGATCTGAGGATTTTGAGTTGAATGAGCATGATTTAATGTCAAGAATGCAGGAATTTGGAGTGAAGGGCGTGGCCCATAGAGAATCCCTGACAAAGAGCTCATTAAAAGCAGTGAACCAACATAGAACCGAAACCATCAGCTGTTATATCCTGAGAGATTTACTGAAGCGGAGATCTGAACACCTATGGACATGTCCAGTGTCACTGTGTGTGAAGAGGATAATCAACAGACCTAATACATAATACCTAATACTAGTTTTTATTAGTAAAATAGTTTCTGATTTCATTTACATATTACTTGCTCATTGTTTGATGTTGAAATTAACAAACGTACATAAATGTTCAATGTCCCTATTTCCTTGTATTTTCAGGTTGAAAACTGTGCTCAACCGGCCTGCATTACCAGAGATCTATGTATGGTCATACATTCTCGTGATACCAAAATCTCTGCTCCCAGGTATGGATACCTTATGTCAAATATACATTTTAGTACAAGTTGCAACCCAAGCGACCTTAAATAAAAGCATATCAAAATTTAATGTGCTGGGCTAAATATAACAAATAAAACCAGAGCACCACTGAAGCTCTTGTGTTAGGCCATTGACATAAATAAAATGACAACACAATGCATCTGTGTTCTCTGGACTGCATCCTGCTGAAAATCTGCAAGGACCATACTATAAGAAATATCCAGTGGGAGTTAGAGAATATAGGCTTAGAAATAATCAGAGCTCAACATAGTCTTGCTTATTGGCTGAAATCACATGAAAAAAAATACTTGAAATGCACAAACACAAATAATAACACAAATATTGCATTTGTAAAACAAAAAATACACACAATGAATATCTCACACATTCATATAATGTATATGATAGCAAACAGTATATGTGTGTGAATGATCTATCTAGTTGATGTATTTAGTTGTTCGTCCGTCACAAGTGATGATAACTATTTGTTACATCCACTTTTGAAATTCAATTTAAGTTATGTTCTTGACTATCAGTTCATAGATTTTTTTTTAGTAAGCCCTATTCTGGCCGGAAACGTCCTTTTACAATTTTAGGCATGAGATGACCACTGTAAATTATTTTTTTGTCTACTTGTAACTTTCTAGCTACTCTCCATTGTTGAGCTGTTGCATTTCTCTTCCACAATATGCTGTGCCTTTTTTTTACTGTAGTGCTCCATGTGGCTTTATTCTGTGAAAGTTCTTTCAATGTATCTTGGTCTATTTCATAGGCTTTCAGTTAGATATTTAATGAGTCTTTGTAGCACTTCTTTTGGCTACCCTTAGAATGTACACCCTTCTGTAACTCACTATAGAGAGAAGTATCTTTGGCAGGCAGTGATCTGGTAAATATACCACATAACCTGTCTAACTAATCTGCATCTGAATAGCCGAATAGTATCAATGCTACTAGAGATACCAGATCTGTCAAGGACAGTTGTATCTGGAATCTTGTCTTGCCATCTGATGTTCATAACATCACCAGCAAGATAAGTTGTGTGACTGTGATTGGAGTTTCCTCATTCTTGTCTATACACAGTACACGTTTCACCAGTTTATAACAGCACTGGAAGTACCACTGATCTGTAAACTTTCAGTTTAGTCTGTAGGTTAATGCCATTGATGTACACTCTCTCTCTCTCTCTCTCTCTCTCTCTGTGTATGTGTGTGTGTGTGTGTGTGTGCGTGGTGTCGTGTGTGACATGTAGGATATGTGCATGGTGTATATGTGTAAAATATGTCTTTAATGTGTGTGTATGTGATATATGTGTGTGATATATGTGTATGAAATATGTATGTGATATATGTGTATGAAATATGTATGTGATATATGTGTATGAAATATGTATGTGATATATGTGTATGAAATATGTATGTGATATATGTGTATGAAATATGTATGTGATATATGTGTATGAAATATGTATGTGATATATGTGTATGAAATATGTATGTGATATATGTGTATGAAATATGTATGTGATATATGTGTATGAAATATGTATGTGATATATGTGTATGAAATATGTATGTAGTATGTATGATATTTGTTTGTATGTGAGTATATGCATGTTTGTATACTTATTTGTGGGTTATAATGTGTAATTTATGTGTGTAACCTTATCTATACATGCTGTGCATACATCATTTGTGATACATGTGTGATATATGTTTCTTGTATGTTATGCGCATGTTTGTGTATATAGGCCCTAAGTGTATAGCAAGTGTATGAAATGTGTGTTGTTTGTGATGTGTGTGTGCATGCCCTCTTTTCAGTAGCAATTTCTCCATCAGAATTCCCTCTCTTTAGCAGCATGCCATTTCTTCATCAGCATGCCCTTTCTTCATCAGCATGTCCTCTCTTCAGTAGCATGCCATTTCTTCATCAGCATATCTTTGTTGTAAAATTTACACAACTTTATTTTTCTGTATCCCTTTTTTTCTTGCATTTCTTAGTTTTGCTTGAGTAATTCCAAATTCCCTCAATCTTCAAATAACAGTCTCATCCACCATGATGTTCTCTCATCCAAAAGATGCATATATAAAGAATTCAATATCTCCCTCCTGTCCATTGTAATAAGTCTTGACAACCTGTACTCTTGAAACCAGTCTGTTAGTTCTCTTACTATATATGACACAATATATTCCATCTACTCATGGGACAGCGATCATTCTGAATTTTGCGGATTGTGGATTGAGAATGTGACACAATAACTGCTATGACATCTGTAAAGATATGACCATAGAAGTAGGCAGGCTCCTCAAAACTATTTTTAAAAAAAATGCAAACTGACATGTTTTGGATATATAAAAAAGACAGAATATTTTAGATAGGTTAATCATAGAGGGAAAAGTTCCAGGAAAGAGAAAGAGACAAAATAATACTACAATGGACACAGAATATTTAAGACCTTCTGAACATGACACTGGAAAAAGCTGGATATCTTGCACAGAATGGAATGGCTTACAGAATGGTAATGAGAACAATGTTTTACAAAGGACACATCACATAGATATATATACTCTGGTCTCCTATCTTTAGGCCATTCACGAGAGTTCAAACTCTGTGTTAGTTTAATACTGATTACATTATCTTTGCATCTCTACAAGATGGCACACTTCTGCCCTTAGCCCATGATCACTACCATTTCTACTCATATCATTATGTGTGCATTCATTATCATTCCAGGCTATTCTTCTTTCTGTAGCGAAGGTGTAAATGTTCTTGATTCTTTTTATATAGATATTTTTTTGTGTAAAAGTTTCTTATCATTGTAGCAATCAACAGTTGTATTAAATATTTGTGAAAATTAATATAATATAAAATTTTCTAGTTTGTTTTGAAGACTCCAGCTGACAATCATTCCTACTGTTGTTTTTTTTAAATTGTGTTTTTAAGTTTATAAAGAAACCCTCTGTGTTCGTAATGTGTGTATTATTGTAAATAACAATTCGCTGCTAATAATTTAAATTCGATATTGTTGCTTGTGGACTGTTGAGTCATTCAATGTTGCATGCTCTTAGTAAAGCAGGGGTACCTCCCCTCACATTGATCAGTCCCCGTTTCAGAGCCTTGAAGAATTTGTTTGGAGTGTCCAAAGACCATGACTGTGGCAAGGTTTCAGGGATCTACGAGCTACTGTTACGCCAATACTCTCAGACAGGTAACTCAAGCCTGTTTGTGTGTGTGTAAGGTATAATCAAGAGATTATAGATCTTTCATCAGGTACAGAATGTGTCTGTGCGTAAGGTAACATAATCAAAAGGTTATAGAACTTCCATTAGGTAGAGAATGTGTGAGAGAAATGATGTGCTTATTTCTGACTTCTTCAATATGCCACATGTCATATAAAACACACATCTTTAAGATGTCAGATATTGTACAGAATACACATCTTCAAGATGGCACACAGAACACATATCTTCAAGATGTCAAACATCATACAGAACATACATCTTTAAGATGACATATGTTATACAGAACGCATATCTTAAATGTTTCAACTGTCATACAGAACATATTATCTTCAGTGTATCAAATGTCATACAGAACATCTGTGTTCAACAGATTAAAGACATCTGGCTTTAATATTTCATACAGATTTCATGACTTCAATATATCATACAGAACACATGACTTCCTTCAACATGTCATACAGAACACATGGCTTTAATATGTCATACAGAACACATGACTTCAACATGTCATACAGACCACATGGCTTTAATATGTCATACAGAACACATGGCTTTAATATGTCATACAGAACACATGGCTTTAATATGTCATACAGAACAATTGACTTCAATATGTTATACAGAACATATGACTTTCAATATCTCATACAGAACATATGACTTTCAATATCTCATACAGAACATATGACTTAGTATGTCATACAAAACACATGACTTTTATATGTCATACAGAACACAACTTCAATATGTTATACAGAATGCATGACTTTCAATGTCATACAGAACACATGACTTTAAATGTGTCATACACAACATATGATTTCAATATGACATACATAACACATGACTTCAATATGACATCTGCAATACAGGGTCAGAGAGAAGACAACGAAAAGTCCTGGATACTTCCTTGACTTATGTCAGAGGGGAAGAGAACTTGAATGGTTGGAGACCTCGAGGTGATTCACTGCTGTTTGACCACCAGTGGGAGCTAGAAAAACTGACAAGACTACAACTTGTAAGTTTGAAGCTGTGTCTATATGTTTATATTGTCTATATGGACATATAGGCCTGAAGCATTGTCGATATGTTTATGTGTCCATATGGTAGGCCTGAAACTGTGTCTATATGTCCATGTGGAAGGCCTGAATCTGTGTCTATATGTTTATGGTTCCATATGGCAGGGCTGAAGCTGTTTCAATATGTTCATGTGTTCATATGGTAGACATGAAGCTGTGTGTATGATTATGTGTGCATATATAAATTTCTATCTGTGAGTATATATATGTATCCATATGGTAGGTTTTACTGTGTGTGGCATGTTTGAAGTTGTATATGTTTCTATATAGCAAGTTTGAAGCCATATGCGTATGCATAATCTATATGTTCAGCTTGAAGCTATATATATGGCTGTATATGTTTCAATACCTAGATATTTATATCCATATGATCAATTTCAGGAGGAGAGCTCTGAATTCAAACCTCTGCAGGTTGCAATCATACATGTTACATGGAAAGCATTAGGAGCAAGTTCCTAAATAAAATATGGATCTGAAATACCAAAGGAATCCATTTATTTTATTCCTTGATACTGTGGCAGCTCATGTGACACTTCTGCTGCCAAATTGTATTACATTTGTTGTTCCTTTGTGTCAATGGCTACACAGGGAGGCATTCATTGATGTCTGGTGAGGGAGGAATAGCTGTTCAGAAGGGATAAGGTGGAATTATTGCATGAAAAAATTACATAACGCAAATGAATACAAAGTAACCCAAAAGACATGTTGAAGTTTGATATGTGAGGTCAAAATACATGCTGAAGTTTGATGTGTGAGGTCAAAATACATGCTGAAGTTTGATGTGTGAGGTCAAAATACATGCTGAAGTTTGATGTGTGAGGTCAAAGGACATGCTGAAGTTTGATGTGTGAGGTCAAAAGCCATGCTGAAGTTGGATATGTGAGGTCAAAATACATGCTGATATTAGAAGTGTGAGGTCAAAATACATGCTGATATTGAATGTGTGAGGTCAAAAGACATGTTAAAGTTGAATGTGTGAGGTCAAAAGACATGATGAAGTTTAATGTGTGAGGTCAAAAGACATATTGAAGTTGGATATGTTTCTATATAGCAGGTTTGAAGCCATATGTGTATGCATAATCTATATGTTCAGCTTGAAGCCATGTATATGGCTGTATATGTTTCAATACCTAGATATTTATATCCATATGATAAATTTCAGGAGGAGAGCTCTGAATTCAACCTCTGCAGGTTGCAGCCATACATGTTACATAGAAAGCATTAGGAGCAAGTTCCTAAATAAAATATAGATCTGAAATCCCATAGTAATCTTTTCATGTTATTCTTTGATACTGTGGCAGTTCATGTGACACTTCTGGTGCCAAATTGTATTACATTGGCTGTAAAGGATTTGCTGTTCCCGTTGTGTCAATGGCTACATAGAGAGACAGACATTGATGTCTGGTGAAGGAGGAATAGCTGTCCAGAAGGGATAGGGTGGAATTTATGCATGAAAAAATATACAAACAACTGATTCCAATCAAAGTAACCCAAAAGGCATGTTGAAGTTGGATCTTTAAGACCAAAAGACATGCTGAAGTTGGATGTGTGATGTCAAAAGGCATGCCAAAGTTGGATGTGTGAGGCAATAAGGCACAGATATTGCAGTAAAGCTGTAAATCATAGCACATTCCATTCTGCAGACTATATCCTGCTAACCAGTGGGAGTGTGAGAATGAACACATACATAAGACTAAGTATTTTATAATACAATATCCCCATCAAGACCAACTCATTAAAGTGGAGATGGGGGCTTAGTACAGCCAACAGAGGCTAAAAACTAACATTGGTCATGCTGTCCCTGACATGAAGGAAGCATAAGTGCTGAAATCATAAATACCAGGCAGTGAATCACACCAACAATAATGGTATCACATGAAACACAACAGCAAACACAAGACAGAAAAATAAATAAGAAATATTATTAGAGTTGCAAGACTGATATGTTGTTATTGTTCTTGACTGGCAGGTGGAGAAAACAAGACATGTGATTCTACTCAGAGAAAAGTTAGCAGAACAGAACAGAGCTTCTGAACTCAGCAAACTTGACAAAGAAATTGTCAACAGACAAGCTAAGGTGCAGGCAAAGTTCAATACCCTATAACTTATTTAGTTTTGTAATTAGAAGGTCCATTGTCTCATGTACCTACGGACACTGATCCTTATCTCAACTGTAAGCCTACTTCTCGTACAGGAAAAAGTTCAATAGTACTGACGTAAAACACAAGGTTGATCAGATTTACAATAAACGCACAGACTATTGAGTATGGTTATGAAAACAATACAGATAACAGTATATAAGATAGTTTCAACCGTACGATCTTTTTTTTTAAAAACACAAGACAAACTTTAAAAATAGAGGCATTATCACAAAATCAAGGCAAATTCAATAGACAACAGACTTTTACCAGCAGAGACATAAAAGATATCAATGAAGTACATATAGGCATACAACTGATAGTCTGTACATTCATTATAAAGCTGATTGACCTTGTGTTTTATGTAAAGCACTATTGCTATACATTCTACGGCAGTCTCACTCATTATCGATTGAGGAAAACGTTTAACAATTTAAGTTCATTAGGATTGGTTTGTGCTCTTAGATAAGGTTTAATTTACAGATATTGTGAACACATTGTCAAATTTTCAGCTTTTACACACATTTTTCTGCATACCTTGACAATATGGTGTCCTGCCTTTACCTTTTTACACTACCTGCTACAGGAAGATGGCTGAAAGCTTGTTCTCAAGCATGAAAGTTACTTTTTTTATGGTTTTATGGTTTTCATTTCTCACATATTCTTGCACATTGCGCTGCCCTCTACTGCTGGGTTACCTTAAATGTACTCGAGATGAGTCTTACTTCCTTGGAGACTTGCTTACTATTTATGCTTTCAGACATGACAACCTAACAAAGTAGGCAAGTCATTGTTAAACGCTGTGCTAGAACAGTTTTAGCTGGATACTAAGAGCTGTTATTCAAACATCTTGTTCATCTTGTGCAAACAATTCTCATTCAATCTCAGTCTACACTCTCTGGACATGATTCATAGAGCATTAACCAAATTTCTTTGCATGATCTTTGACACAATCTGTTTCCATAGTGCTCCACAAGTAACTGCTTTAAAGACCTTGGTTGTCTTCTAACCCTGGTTCTGCACAAGAACGATGCAGAACTATTTGCACCCCTGACATTGTTCAAACATTAAGACACTGATCACAAATAAAAATTTATTTAAATAAATATTTCTTTAGTTTCAGCCACCAATCCCACAGAAATTCTTCACAACCCCATTTTGAATCATAACCTGTGATTTTGGAATCTATGTACTTAAGCTGAGGTTCTCAACCTTTTCAGGCGGCAAGCAATGCCCTCATGTAACTGCTACTTCTGGTGAGCTTTTTTTAACTTGCATGGCTCAAGTACATGTCTTTATGAGAACACCAATGTACTCATGAGCACCAGGTGGAGAAAACCTGTTCTAGAGTAATCAATTAATGTTATTATGAAAATAGATTCCTGTGATGAGATTTTATTTCTGTTTTATTGTCTATGTTCAAATATAAAATATGAAATTTCTGAAGTGAAAGAAAATATGATATTGTTCTTAGGTTCAAAGTCAGATGATGAAAAGTTCTGGACAAATTCATATCAAGTCAGATGAAAATCCAAAGGATGTTGATGTGAAAGAGAATTTATCTCAAGTCTCAAGTCATGGGGAATTCTTCGAGTTCCAGACTGATGGAGAACCAGAGAAGGAACTTGCAGCAAAATGTCTGCGTTATATGCTGCAGGGAAGACTACCTCTCAAGCCTCCACCAATCAAGGTTTGTTGTCTCTGATATATATATATCTTTCTGTCAATAACTCTACCAATCAAAGACTGTCATTTCTGTTATATTTCTTCCTGTCTAACTTTACAAATCAGGATGTGTCATCTCTAATATATTTCTTCCTGTCTCACTTTACCTCTACCAATCAAGGACTATCATCTCTGATATATTTCCTCATGTTATACTTCTACCAGTCGGGGACTGTCATCGCTGATATATTTCTTCCTAACTCTACCAGTCAGGGACTGTCATCTATGAAATATTTCTTCCTGTTCTATTTTGATCCTGCTGGGAGTATTTATATATTTTTAGCTGTTGTTGTTGTTGTTGTAATTGTTAGTGGGTCTATTGGTTGAGATGTTTTGGTGAATACTACTATTATTATATCTGCTATTGGTGTTATTGTTTTGAACAAATAAGTGATGTAGTGTTAGCATTGTTTTATTTGTTATTGTTAGTGTTATCATTGTTTGATTTGTTATTGTTATTGTTTGTTACTACTCATGGCATAGATCAACAGAATCTGCCATTGATGTCTTAAATAGTCCTAACAAGCAGATTCTATGTGGAATATATTTTGTTGTTTGTACTGGTATTCTCAGCAGGCAGACTCAATGCTCAGTTCCAGCACAATTCTGTCAGAAGAAAGTGAGACTAACTCAGACTCTCTTGGAACCAGCATCACAAGTTCTGTGGGCTCAGATTTGGTCAAGTAAGTTCATATCATAAGTCAGTTTTATGTATTTTTATCTGATCTGTCTGTTGTTAGATAATGAATAAACAATAATAACGTCTGTTACTGATGATCTGATGTGCATGATAGAATTAATGTAGTAGCGGGGGCTACAAAAACCACTTAACAATCATGAAACTTCGTAAACTCTGGTGGCATGGGCTCTTTAATGAGACATTCCATGATGACAAGAGATGTTCTTCAAGGTATGGTTAAGGATGGAAGAAAACAAAGTGGTCTGAAGAAGACATGGCTGGATAATTAAGAAAAATTAAGTCTAGACTGGGTGTGAAGTTTCAAAACTAATTAGGATGGTAAAGGATAGAGAAGAGTGGAGATCTTTCTGCATCAAATTTCTCAATGTAATACCCTTACATCCCGGACGAGTTATAGGTTTTTTTGCTATGATTAAATAATGAAAATTGTCTCCTGCAGCTGTCGATGGCCTACCATGAAAAATGGTATGAAAGTGCAGAAGTAAATGAACAGATCACTTCCTCTATAGAAATCATCAAATTGGTTTGACCACTTAATGAACTCTTATTAGCCAGCAACAAGAGTACGCAATATGAAAATGGCAAGATACAGAGGAAGCCCAAGAAGAAAGGGGATTGAAGGAGTTACCAACATTATGAGACATCACAATATTACTGCATATCAAGCGACAAAACGTGCTATAGTCCGAAAACCAATTGTCATTCAATCCTGTGAGGCATAACAGCAAAAGCAGAGAAAATACAATAGCTAGATTAATGTTGACATCTGCAGACAAAGAATAAATGTAATATTCCAAATCAGAGCTTAATCTGAAAATTATTGTGTCAACAAAAATTGTATTTTTTTTTGGTGGGGGAGGGGGGTATGAAATCCGTATCAATATGGAAAATTCGTACTGGTTGACACCTATGTATTAATACATCTCCTCTTTGTGGCTTTCATTCCCCAGAGGTTGTATGTAATCCACTCATGGATGTTTTTGTGTATAGATGTTTTATACATTTTGAATGATATATCCATGGATAACATCAACAACAAAAATTGAATCTGTGAGATAACGTTACATCAGTGTTTCTCAACCTTTTTTTGGTACATCATCTCCTTTAGGCATAAATTATGTGCTGTCACTTCTCCCCCCCCCCCCCCCACTCTTCCTCCAACCCCACTCGTATCACAAGGGTTGGTAATACATTTAACAAATTCAGATAGCAGGAATGAATTGTGCATTTATTTAAAATTGTACTAAGTGATGATGATAGTAAAGTAACAGTTTAGATAATGCTCAACTTTAATTGATTATTGTCATGTTTACAATATAAAAAGGTCATGTTTTACTACTCACTGTTGCTCAGGAAACACTCAGTGTGATGGCTGAACTTGATGAAGTGAAATCAGTTTATCAATGTCTAGTTGAAAATCACCTAACAGCAATCCTATATCATCATATTGAGCAACATGTTCAACATGATGATTTCATATTGTTACCCAAGTTGATTTCTCTTTTAAAGTAGTCTGATGACCGCGCTAAACCCACCTTCCACCAAATATAATGTGGGAAATTCAATAAGCTAATATTTTACAATTTTCTAAAGTATTGGATAGAGATTGGACATTTTTTTCTGTAACTAAAAATCTTGGTAGATTTCTTAAACCTGGGCTTAACCTCAGTATTATTTTTTAATTCAAACAATTTTTCATCCAATGCTTGATGGTCAACTTCCTCAGTTTCTGTAAATGGATTTATCACCTAGTCTGGGATTTCAATTGAAAGCAAATCGTTAAATCACTCTGACATATCTGTATGCAACATACCTAAATAGTCACAGTAAATCTGCAGACTATCATCTGGTATCCCATTTCTTTGTTTTTGTTCTAACTGCGACAGGCTCAGAAACTGATACAATTCACTATAAATTATATTACCTTTCAAAAGAGTTCACTTTGAAACAAATGTACAGATGATTGATTTTGCCTTAATAAGATTGACTTCATTGCCTTGTAATTTCAGATTAATATAATTGAATTTTAAGAAATGAACCTGTTAAAAATGCAACATCAGACCTAATCTCTTTAAGTTCAGTACTGAGGAAAGGAAGTTTACCTTAGAAAAACTGTATAAAAGTATCAAAACAGCCATAAAAACATCTCAAACAGTTGCACTTTGAAAATCAATGAATTTCAGTATGTAACAATAGATGTTCAAAATCTGCATCATTTTCAAAACAGAGCTGTCTGAATAATATGCCATTAAGAGCATTAGTTTTAAGATTATTGACTGTATTTAATGACAGTATTTATTGACTTGTTCAGATGAACACTGAGATTTTTTTTGCAACAAGGTGTTGACAATGAATGACACAGTGAATGGCAAAGATATTTGGAACTATTTTTTCAAGTACGCAACACATCCGCAATATAACGACCTGTCATTTCCGGTGTCCCATCAGTTGTGATATACTTGTGAGTGGAATTTCCTTTTTATTGAAAAACTGTTTTACAAGTCGAAATATAGATTCTCCTTTAGTATCTGTTTCTAGTAGCTTTGTAAATAAAATCTCTTGAACAAAATGTTAATCTTTAATAAAGCGCATATATGCAAGAAGCAAAGTTTCATTGTCTGGTAAAGTTGACTCATCCAGCTGCAATGCAAATTCTGTTGTTCTTAATATGTTGCACAGTGTATCTTCCACATTCTCAGCCATTTCATATATGCATCATTGCACTGAACTGTTACTGAGTGGAATTTTCCTAGTTATAGCTATAGTGTTCAGAACTTCACTTCCTGCAGGGAGAATGAGCTCTTCACCAATTGTGTGTGGATTCCCAGAATTTGCAATCAGCTGTGAAATATTTATGATGCATGCAAACCATCCATGTTTTGGTGTGAAGCTTTGCAAAATTTGCTTGACATCAGTGGCTGTTTGTGCAAACTATCATATAGTGTTTGAAAAAAAGATACACTCTCTTCTGTTTTGTCAGGATGCCCAGTCTTCAAATGTTAAATTATTCTGCTTGGTTTGATGGCTTCATTTGAAAATACTCTTCCACATAGTTGACACTTTGGCAGCTGTTTGCTTAATGGCATGAATCTATGCCTTAAATATTCAGTATTGTATTGTCTGCATTTCTTTTTTGATTTGGCTGAATCTGCCATTTTGTAATCAAGGCTTTTAGATTTTGCCACTGAACATCTGTCTGTCTATAATATTGTTTACTGTAGCAGACGTACAAGAAACAAAGCCTAGCACTGCATATAGTTGGACTCCCATTTGATCGGCTTATTTGAACACATTGTGTTATTTTGTGAACTATTTGTGGATTGATTTCCTCCAACAATAAACTGTTTCATGACTTGTAGAATATTTTAGAATTTAAATGAATTGTCAGTATTTTTCAAACCCAATGTATATCCCCATTTTTGTCTTAATGCCAAATTTTCTCCTGCTGTACCCCTCCCCCTTAGACCTAGCCACTGCCCTCCCTTGGGTGGTAACGCCCACATTGAGAATGCCTGCATTGCATGAATAATATGAAAAGATTAACATGTATTCTCATCTCTCACAGAGTTGTTCCTACCCAAGCCTGCAAGCCTTGTAACATATATTCTCACCTCTCATAGAGCTGTTCCTATCTAAGCCAGCAAGTCTTGTGACAAATTGATTAACATATATTCTCATCTCTCACAGAGCTGTTCCTATTCAAGCAAGCAAGTCTTGTGATAGCTTACTTGCTTCTACACCCTCCCCTTCCTTGGAGTCTGGAGATCGCAAATTTTCACTGCCAATAAAAGCCATTAACTTGGACACGCCCATGTTTGTCCCAGATATTGAAGAAATTAGGCCTAGTCCTGTAGTTTCCCGACGAGGTTATCTCAACTTCTTGGATGAATACAGCAGTGGCTGGATCAAGAAATGGGTGGTACGTACAGTACGTTTGATATGTGATATAATCTGTACAGGAGCTGTTTGATATAATCTGTACAGGAGCTGTTTGATATGTGATATAAACTGTACAGGGAGTTGTTTGATATGTGATATAATCTGTAGAGGGAGCTGTTTGATAAGTGCTATAATCTGTATAGAGAAAATAGAACATTCATAGAACTTAACATTTCTAAATTACAAAACACAACACATTTTTGGGGCATTTGTTCTTAAACTTCCATAAGATCTCCTTTGTAGCAGGATGTTCATACTAGATTTCAAGCAGAACATAGTCCAGAAAACAGAATTGCTTTGTGTTGCCATGTTATTTGCCCCAATCACCTGACACATTCAACTTTTCTGTGTTCCAAAATACATGATTCTTAGAATTAGACATTACTAAATTACAAAATACAATTATTGAAACTTGACATTACTAAATTACAAAGTTACACCCTCTCCACCTGAGTAGAAGCCTCATCCAATAGGCATTTCATCAAGCCTAAAAGTGAAGTCTCCTTGGTGTAAAAGAAAGCTCAGAAACCTCCCCATTGCACATAGGAAGTAAGAGCTAACTGCTCACTCATAATTCCTGGGGTTCTCAAACAACCAAACAAACAATTGACAAAATACATGATTCTTAGAACTTGACATTACTAAATTACAAAATCATGATTCTTAGAACTTGACATTACTAAATTACAAAATACATGATTCTTAAAACTGGATATTACTAAATTACAAAATACATGATTCTTAGAACTTGACATTGCTAAATTATAGTACACATGATTCTTAGAATTTGCCACTTCCTGAGAAAAACAATTGGAACATTAAAACCATACTGTATGTCTTCTGTCTAAACTAAACTTAAGAAGTTTGTGTTTGAAAGGTAAAAATATATATTTCTTTACAGACAGTACCAAATGTCTCAGTACCATTAGTCTTGTGACTAAGAAATTAATTTGTACTTATTTATATAGCTTATTGTTTTGATACAAGAATAGTGAATTAAATAATGATTGGCAACTTTAATACATGTTACCCTTTCCTAGTGATATTGACAGGAATGTTTTAAACTTTAGTAATAAATCAACCCAGCAAACAAAGATATATGGAACCAAAGAAGAGCTCCAGACAAAAGTGTTCCTCCATTAGACTTGTCTGATGGTGTAGGCATCAAGTAGTGAATACAAGAAAGATAGTAATGATTTTGTTGACAGGACCATGTTAAACTTTAGTAATGCTTTTGCTGACAGAAGTGTGTTAAACTTTAATAATGATTATGTTGACAGGAGTGTTTTAAACTTTATTCATGATTTTGTGACAGATGTGTGTTCAACTTTATTCATGATTTAGCTGACAGAAGTATGTTAAACTTTAATAATGACTATGTTGACAGGAGTGTGTTAAACTTTAATAATGATTTTGTTGACGGAGGTGTGTTTAACTTTATTCATGATTTTGTTGACAGAGGTGTGTTAAACTTTATTCATGGTTTTGTTAACAGGAGTGTGTTACTTTTTGAAATGACTTTGTTAACAGGAGGGTGCTCAATTATAGTAATGACTGTTAACTGGGAGTGCTAAACTATAGTAATGTCTTTGTTGACAGGAGTGTGTTAAACTACAGTAATTATTTTTTGTACAGAAGTGTGTTACTTTTTAGTAATGATGTTATTGACATGAGTGTGTTATCCTTTATTAATGATTTTGTTGGCAGGAGTGTGTTGCCCTCTCCCAGTGAGTTTGTTAAAACATCAATTGCATCTGGTAATTTCTTACAAGACAAAGAGTTTTCAATGCAATACACAGTCCTAAGTTGAATAATTGAATCGTAATTCACTCTAGAGAGTGCTTCGAGCAGGCACAGTCTGTGAAGTGTCTCTTTGTCTCTGTCACAGACACTGAGACTTTTTAGAATGAGCCACATTAGCTTTCTGGGTTCTGTCACAATAATATAAATTTATGGCAATACTGGACTGACTGAAAAAGACCATTAACTGAATTAACTGATGTTTTCTACCCAACCTAATGCTCAGGTTGTCCGACGACCCTACATCTACATCTATAATGGTGAGAAGGACCCTGTTGTTCGAGGAATCATCAACCTGGCCACATCTAATCTGGAATACTCAGAAGACCAACAAGCTGTACTCAAGGTATGTGGAACTTGTTAACAGAGTTATCTTGACTATATAACAGACATTATGGCGCATTCACAAAGCTGATTACTTTGATATATAATTATTGATACTCCTAATAAATTTCTCACAGAGAAAGAATTCTGCAATATGATTTCTTTTTACATTGACTCACATTCCTCATAGAATTCTACAAATTGACTTTTGTTTACACTGGCCTACATTCCTTACAAATAGCCTACAGAATTCTACAGTATGATTTCTAGCTGTTTATATTAGCTTACATTCCTCATAGAATTCTACAATTTTATTTCTGTTTACACTGACCTACATTTCTCACAGACACAGAATGCATTCTCAGTCATGACCAGACACAGATGTTTTCTGCTGCAGACAGTTGATGAGAAAGATTTCCATGATTGGTTGTATGCCATCAACCCTCTCCTGGCAGGTCAGATTAGGTAACTAATAATATTATTTTTACTCTATTAGATATTTATATTGTGGTTGTTTGTTTCATTTTGACGACTAGAACATCTTATTATTAGACTACAGCTTTATCACTAGAATATTTGATCATTATAGCTTGATCACTAGAATATTTGATCATTATAGCTTGATCACTAGAATATTTGATCATTATAGCTTGATCACTAGAACATCTGATCATTACAACTTCACACTAGAACATCTGATCATTACAACTTCACACTAGAACATCTGATCATTACAACTTCACACTAGAAGATTTGATCATTAAAGCTAAAATAATAGAAAATCTGTCTATGTCTGCCAAACTTAAATGTGGAAATGACTTAATCTTAATCCGTTTATAGCATATTTTTTTTTGGCTGTTTAACATCTTTCCTCTTTCTGCAGATCAAAATTGTCTCGCAAGAAGCTACCAATCAAAATGTAATGATTTTTGACCAGCATTTGAACAACTTGAAACCTCATGGGCTGGAGATAATTTGAAGACCTCATAGGCTGAGACAACTTGATCGATAATCATCATCATGTACCAGCTTGTCAAAAACTTGTTTGTGCTTTGTTGTTATTGATATTTCATTGGTGATATATGTGTATCATTGTTTCGTTTCTTGTTTAGTTCCCTCCCTGTTGGTTACTCCAACTTTTATTATTATGTAGCCTTGTTTTTTTATTATTTTAGTTATCATTTTCAATATGTAATAGTTAAATCTACATTTGTGTCACAGTTATTTATAAAAAGGTCAAAAGGCCCAGTAGAAATTTATTATTACTGGATGTTGGAGAGATTATCTTAAAAACTAATGTTCACTGGGAATACAATTTCTGTGATGAAGATCTGCCAATATTTGCAAATAAAAACAGTGACTTTAGTGCTGAAGAATGGTATATTTAATTTACATATTGATATTTGGCTGCAATATCATTGTTTGATTAGTTCTATTCTAGAACTGGTATTTTATGATGAGAACTACTGGTAGTTAACTTTTTAATTTTAGAATGCCTGTTTGAAAGTAGATAGAAGTTAATTCTAAACTATAGAACTGGTATTTTAAAATTAGAGATAGTTAACTTTTAATTCTAGAATTCATATTTGAAAGTAGACACAGTTAATTCTAAACTAGCATGGTTTGGACATGTATGCAGACATGATAAGATTTTTCCTCACTCCTCTGGATCATTGAAGATATAAATCGTTGGAGGACTCTGTGTGCTGAAGCATCCAATGTGGTACTCCTAAGATTCTGACGGGTTAGGGGTTTTATTCATTTTTTCATAGTTAATTCTAAACTCTAGAACTGGTACTTTAAAATTAGGAATAGTTAACTTTCAATTTTATAATTTATATTTGAAAGTAGATATAATTAATTCTAAACTCTAGAACTGTTATTTTAAAAAGTAGATTCTTCTTCTACCGAGAGCTAAACGTTTTCACTCTTTGACAACCCAAGAGTTATTTTTTGTAAACTTGAGAAATTATTTTCTACGTTGATCTGGGTTGGTGGAGACATATACAGGGTATCACTACGAGGTACTATTGGTCTGGGTTGGTGGAGATATGTACAGTGTACTACTACAGGGTACTATTGGTCTTGATTGGTGGAGACGAGTACAGGGTACTATTGGTCTGGATTGGTAGGGACAGGTACAGTTCGCTACTACAGGGTACTATTGGTTTGGGTTGGTGGAGATATGTACAGTGTACTACTACAGGGTATTATTGGTCTGGGTTGGTGGAGACAAATACAGTGTACTACTAGTATTACTACAGGGTACTATTGGTCTGGGTTGGTGGAGATATGTACAGTGTACTACTACAGGGTATTATTGGTCTGGGTTGGTGGAGACAAGTACAGTGTACTACTAGTACTACTACAGGGTACTATTGGTCTGGGTTGGTGGAGACAAGTACAGTGTACTACTACAGGGTACTATTGGTCTGGGTTGGTGGAGACAAGTACAGTGTATTACTACAGGGTACTATTGGTCTGGGTTGGTGGAGACAAGTACAGTGTACTACTACAGGGTACTATTGGTTTGGGTTGGTGGAGACAAGTACAGTGTATTACTACAGGGTACTATTGGTCTGGGTTGGTGGAGACAACTACAGTGTATTACTACAGGGTACTATTGGTCTGGATTGGTGGGGATGTGTACCATTAGAACAATTTACACTAGTCATAGGTGCAGAATATTTTCATTGATTTTGATTCTATGATATATTCTCTTTGGCCATTTTGTATCTTGTGCTTAGATATGTTCATCCATTTTTCCCCATCACACTGCATCCACTGTAAAAATGGTACGTGGAGTAATCTTTCTAGCTCAGTGCAATTCCAGCTGTCCCACATAGTATCTTATCACAACTGGGAAATATTGAGTCCACTTTAAATTAGACTGAAATTGCTAGAGCAGACAGTGGTCTGTCTTGGTTGTGAGTTAGCCTGACCAGGCCCAACTAGTTTTTCAGCCACTGGGGGCATACTTAAGTTCCATTCATATAATATGGAGCCAGCCCTGATGGGGTTTGAAAGTAAATAGGCCTCCCTATCTCAACTCTAGAACTTTCAACTGTAGTCAATTTAAAAGTTAATAGTCAGCTTTCATTTCTAGAACTGATTTTTGAAATGTAGGGCCTATAGTTGTCTTTAAGCTCTAGAATTGATGTTTTAAAAGTAGACCTATAGGGTCTACATTTGACTAAAAACAGTAGGCCTAGAATTGATTAAAAAAAGTATAGACTTAAGCTCTAGAATTTCATGTTTTAAAAGTAGGCAGGGCCTAGAGTTAAATTTAAACTCTAGAACTGATGTTTTAAAAATACATAGACATAGACTATAGGCCCCTATTCCTCTCTAGAAGTGATGTTTTAAAAGTACATAGACCTAGACTATATTTATTTCTAGAACCAATGTTTTAAAATACACAGAACTGGGTTATATTTATCTATAGAACTGATGCTTTAAAAGGTAGGCCTACATAGATCTAGACTATAGGGCCCTATAGCCTATTTCTCTCCAGAACCAATGTTTTAAAAGTACATAGATCTGATCTATAGACATATTTCTCTCTGGAACCAGTGAAAGTAGATGTAGGCCTAATTTTCGTTAGAGCTCAACATTAATTAACAGTAGTTGTAAATATTTTATTTTCCGTACATAAGTCTAAATTTATTATGTTATTTAAGTTTTGCGAAACTGACATTCAATTCATATGCATAGAAAACAAATACAAATTACTTCAAATGTTGTATCAAACATTCTGACCTTGAAATTGTGAAAATGTTATTGTCTATGCCTAGGCTGTCAGTGCAATTATCTTGTATAGTACATCCATCTTGACAGTGTAGCTATCTCAACAGTGATACACGTCTCAGAAGTTGTAGTAACTTTATTACCTCGGCCTCCACTATTATTTTATGGCAAAAAGCTCTGATGTAGCCAATTTGGACTAACGTCCATGGTTGAAAGAAGTGTACCATGCCATAAGAGGTACATTTTACTAAACCAAAATAAAAATCTTAACCGTGCAATAGGCCTAACCTTTGCAGCCTTCTTTTCAGTAGGCTTATAGCTATTTTGTCCATGCAACCAATTTCATTTCTTGTAATTATCCTGTCAGTGTAGACATCAATGCAGCCTAGCCATCTTGTCAGTATAGACATAGGCCCTATTATTAGTACAATAATCTTCTCATTGCAGATAGTCTATCTTGTTGGCTCAATAATTTTATGTAGCTGCCATTTTCTCTTTACATTCATCTTTTTAGGCCATCATAAATATTCATAAAGGATGTCATATTTGTATTACTTTAGAATTGCTATTGTTGTATAATGAAAAGTGTTTTGTGTAAATGTAGTCTGAGCAGTTGAAGTTATATTCAAGACAAGGGTGTTAACTCATGTCCAGTATTACCATGGTCATTAAAGGCTCATCTTCTTATTTGACCATGAATTTGTTGCACGAACAATTTATCAGGGAACAACACAGTGTGCTGGAATGGAAGGTCAGGGGTAAAATGGCAATTTTTCATGAAAAGTTGACTGACTTTCAACATCAATTAAAATTAGCTCTAGAAGGCTATGTTGTACAGCCAATTATTGATTGGCCAGAATTTACTGGTAGGCCATATTTAGTGTCAGCTCAAGTAAACTACTCAGCTGATGTCATTCCTGTCATAGTTGGACAAGAAGATCCCTTTAATTCCTACAATAAGCAAACATGTTTTATGATAGTTAGATTTAATGTCTAGACTGTTAAAACTTTCAGGTTTTTCTAATAAACTGGCATTCCTGTCAACTAGTGCAGATTTTCCATATTTTAAACACAAAATACAGGTTTCATTGAATATGTCTTTATTGATCTTTAATACAGTGGAAACCATTTGCAACAAATTGGCAAGGACTGACTGTAGCTTATAGGCTATGTGTTTAATAACTGAATTTCATTCTATACAATTATGGACAATTATTTATCTTCATTAAGTGCTGTCTCTACAATAAAGATTGGCTGCAACAAACCTCCAACATCTCCTGTCTCTTGTCCTGGTGGTGCACTCTGCTAGCATAACCTGTCCAACTCAAAATGTTACTCTCCCATGTGTGCCTCTGGTTCCCTCGTAATCACATCACCTCAACTTTACCCTTCAGTAAGGTCTTCAACAAGATATCATGTCTTTTAGTATGTCCAAAATATTGTATTTGTTTGATCTTTATTTCCTTTAATAATTCTTTCCTTAAAAGAAGTGTTGTTAGAACTTCTGTGTTTGGTTTTATTCTCTTTCCACAAAGTTCTTCCTACACTTCTATATATCCACAACTCAGTGGCATATACTCTGTCTTCTAATTGTTTATTATCCATGTTTCTGAGCCATATATTAGTGTAGAATAGATGTACCATTTTATAATTCTCATTATTAGCTTGTTTGTAATTTGTTTAGATGTTAATATTTTCCTCATGTCATTGAAAGTACTTTTATCCATTCCTATTCTCCTTTTAACTTCTGTTTCACATCTTCCATCATCTGTGATTATGTGTCACGATATTGATAATGTTGAACTTGTTATAGTTGGACAATTATTACCATAAGTTATTTCCCTTGCAGTTATGAACATATTATGTCCCTTGTACACTGTTTCACATGACCATAATCACTGGGTTTCAAGGACCATAGAATGGTGTAAGGGTTCCATAAGAGAAGGGGTAGGCATTGTTTAGGCACCTTTGACTTTCATTGTAGACCAAGAAAACATTGGATATAAAACATCAAGATAACCTTCAAGAAATATGGACAATGGAACCAAGGAGACACATATGGCCTTGGAACGACAACTGAGGCGCCCATCCCTTTGCTTAATGTCAAGTATGGATGCTATCAACCATCATTGGCCTGGGGAAAGACAATAGTTATACGTTTTTTTTAATTGAGACAAAACGTTAAAAAAATTGGGGTTTTTGATAAGTGTAGTTAGACAGGGAAATTCATTAAAAACGGATTAGTTGTAACGGGATTCTACTGTATGTAGCTTAAGTCACATATTCTTTATATAGATAGATTTTTTGGTAAAACTACAACATTTTATAGATGGTTTAGACTGAAATACAGGATGAGCCTTCTGGAAGATATGACCTTGTATTATTGTTGGTTGCTGTTGTTGATATTGTCTTCTTTTAACTCATGTGCAGAGGCATGTCGTGCTATGATGCAGAGAGACGCACCATAGGTGGCGGCATAAGCAGCAAAATCAAAATACAATTTCAACCTTTCAATAAACAGAAAAAACATTTAAAGAGTGGCATTTCAAAGACTTGCATCATACTGAGAAAATCTACCACACAGTTCTGTTTATGTAACTCATTTAGTTTGACATACGCGGTTCAGTTAACACCAGTCATCAGCCCCACAAGCTGTTCAGCCATTATCAGTTGCATAAAATATCAGAATTATTAATCATGTTGAACTTTATTGAGTTGTCTATAATTTGTTTAACCCTGGTATGTCTGCCATATTGTTTTACCTTGGTATGTCTGCCATATTGTTTTACCTTGGTATGTCTGCCATATTGTTTTACCTTGGTATATTTTCCTTCCTGTGATACACTAATCTTACAAACATGTTCAAGATATAGTTGTAAATTCTGCATTTCTGTATTCTATATTTCTTTCTACTTTTTTTGTGCCTCAGAATAATACTTTTTTACACACACTTCTTTTTCTGTGATCTGTTACCTTTGCTCATAAGCCTATTTAAGTTGTTTACATGTATACAGCCATCAACAAGAGATCCTCACACAGTTTCTCTTCCATTTTCGTTTCCTGGGTCCAGGTTTTAGCTATCCGATCACCAAAGAGAAAATGACGTCTGAAGGATGTTTTCAGAAATATGGAGGCTATTTTAACAAGAACATTTCTGCAAACACTACTAACTAAACTAAGCATTCAGCGCAAATATAGCTATGCATGCAGTGGATACTATCACATTGTGGAAAGGAGAGAGCAGATCGTTCGGATAAGAAGGGTGATGTTGATGATCAATCAGATGTAATAATGTGATGATGAGGATGTTCCTCCTTTGCAAGTGAAGATGAGCATGGCATGAAAAACAATAAACATAGGCCTATGTGATGAAAAATTATGAAAAAATCAAAAACATTGGTGGTTGTCTATTTTGGTTTAGGTTTCTTTGTTCGTAGATGCCCGATGAGTCCAATTCATGACAGCAAAGATCTATTGCAGTGTGTGCATGAGTGCAGAGGGTCCCAAATTAGAACATTTTCAGATCTTACCTTCCATTCCTGTCTCTTATAGATTGCCAGCAGTTTTCTTTCTTTTTCAAATTTTGTGATGCCAGTGGTGATATGAGTGTGCTAAGCTGAGTGATCAAGAGCTGCAGTCTCCCAAAGGCTGTGATCAATGTTACAGTGTTTGAGGGAGTTATTTAATTAAACATTAAATTGCTTTTTCTGCCCTCTGCTTGAACGTTTACCATCACACAGTCCAGGATGACACATCATAAAGCAGTGTTGGTAGAACCACTGCATGATAAACGTCCAACTTAGTTGTCAAACTTAGACCGCGCCTGATCCAGATAGTTGTCAAACTTACACCACGCTTGATCCAGATGTTGGCAAGAAGGCTACCAAAAGCCGCACTGATATGAGAAATACGAAGGGCAACATCTTTATCAATTGTCATAGTCTATGATAAGGTGCTGCTGAGATATACAAACCTATCAGCAGTATTGAGTTTCTGTCCTTTCACTGTAATTACTGGCTCTGTGTAGGGGACACCTGGTGCTAGTTGGTATATTACTAATGTCTTTGAGGTGCTGATAGTGAAATTAAATGCATCATAGGCCGAAGAAAAGATATCAAATAATGTACCATCAAAAGAAACAGATAATTAAAGCAATTATAAAGAAAACATCAGCTCAAATTATAAACAGACCAGAACAAGTTGTCATTTATGCCTCAACAGAACACAACTGACTCCACAGCCACATGTATACACAGTTGAAGATGGACAGCACAACCATTTGGACAGGCAGCAGAGCATATTCTTCAGGAATATCTGGAATATGATATGCTTAGACAAATACTTTTGCCCAGATATATGTTACACATAGAAACTAATTGTCATGACTATTAAAAATGGATTCATTATACAGAGGTCCATATAGTTTTTCTTCCAGAAGAAAAACTACCGGTATATGGACCTCTGTATGAGTTACAAAATGCAGTCATGTTTATAGAAGAAACAAAACTTCAGATAAAAGCACATTCCAAGTGAACGAAAGAAGAAAGTGGAACATTAAGTCAATTTGAAGCAGTTAATCATTGTTTCAAAATCCGCTAGTTTAAGGAGAATATTTTATGGAGAAAGAGCATAATCTTGAAGTCTATTTAGTGCCCTGTGAGAAGTCAGAAGTTGGATTTTGATGGGAGATAGAGCATAATCTTGAAGTCTATAGTGCCCTGTGAGAAGCAGAAGTTGGATTTTGATGGAGATTCTCTCTAGTTGTAAATAAAGTTTTGTAGGAAGTTGATATTTACTTCCATTATTTTCTTTTTATTTAGTACAACCGAAGATCAAAAAAATGCATAAGGAGATAAGACAGATCACAAATAAGAAAAATACTGTAAATGGGGTGGCTGCATTAAAGATAGAAGTGGAAAAATTATATTTGATAAAACAGAAGTACAAGATGGGCAGATTATGTGAAAGAACTGTTTGATGACCAATGAAACAAAAAAAACCTACAATACACAACAATGATGGACCAGCAATACTGAAAGCAGAAGTAGAAAACACAATAAAATCAATAAAATGTGGAAATGCTGCAGGCACTGACAATGTAACAGCAGACATAATAAAAACTCTAGATGAATTTGGTGTGGAAACTATCACAAAACTTTGCAATGGCATATATGAAATATGCTACATACTTAAAGACCTGAAATTATGAATATTCATACCACTAATTAAGAAACCCAAGACTGTGGACTGTACAGAATACAGAGCAATAAGTTTGATGAATCATATAACCAAAAGACTATTCAAGATAATACATGAAAGAATTCAAAACAAAATAATAGATCAAGTAAAGAATATGGACTGGATAAAATCATCAAAACATACAAACCATGATAATCAGCAAAGTCACAGAAAAAAAGGTGCTAAACATTTTAAAAAATGGAGAGAAACTACAACAAATCGAACATTATCAATATCTTGGATACATAATCAAAAATGATGTCAGATGTGAAACAGAAGTTAAAAGGAGAATAGGAATGGTTAAAGGTACTTTCAATGACATGAGGAAAATATTAACAACTAAATAAATTACAAACAAGCTAAAAATGAGAAATATAAAATGCTATGGACAATAAAACAAACATTTAAAAGACAGAATTTATGCCTTTGAGATGTGGATACATAGAAGAATATGGAGAACATCATGATAGGAGAAGAAAACAAAGAGGTCTAACAACACTAAACATGAGGAAAGAATTATTAAAAGAAATAAATATCAGGCAAATAAAATATGTTGGACACATTAAAAGACACGACACCCTGTTAAAGACATACTTGAGGATAAAGTCGAAGGGAGGCAAGCAAGAGGTAGACAGAGATACAAGTGGAAGAGTAACATCACAAGATGGACAGGTTACAGTCTAGCAGAGTGCATCTCCAAAACAAGAGACAGGGAATGAAGTAGGTCTGTTGCAGCCAACCTTCGTTGTGGAGATGGCACTTGATGATGATGAAGTTGCTTCATGCTCTCTGTGTGTTTATGTTTTATTTTGATTAGTGTTTTTTATTCCTTTAGTCAAACTGTGATAAAATTGTTCTATTTTGTATCTACTTTTGCTAGTTTAAAGGTTGCTGGGTTTTCTGCCCCTGAAGTTTGTTAATGGTTTTATTATGCATTCAATCTCTAGCAGTTTCCTGTTCATTCCAATTTCTTTTATCTCCATGTATCCACATGTGAACAGTTGTCATGACAATTAGTTTCAATGTATAACACATATCTGATTTAATATCAGTGTCTTCGTTTTTATTATGGTATTCATGCCCTATTGTTCTATTGTTGGCACTGTATATGAAGTTCATCTCTTGGTGTTAGATGTTATACACCTGCTGATGGAGTGCATCACTTTTATTGTCCATTGTGTGAAACTGATGAACATCACATATTTTTAGCCAAAATGAATACATACTTTTTTGAGGTCTGGTACATAATTTATCTTTGAACTTGTATAAATCCTGCTTGTACATTTACCCTATCTGTGTGTGATGATCTATGGGAAAAAAATAATAGATAGAGAAGATATTGATATTTTTTGTAACAGAGAGGTGTCTGTGCATCTCTGTAGCCAATATGAGTTATCTGTTTGTCCATTAATGTAGTAAATATTAGTTATCTGTTAGTCTTATTTTTGTAGCAGAAGTGTTTCTGTACATTCTCATAGCAAACAGAAATCTAGTTTGTTAGATATGATCAGATTTCAAAGTAGATTCAAGATAAAGAAAGGGTGCACTTTCAATTAACATCTCAGTATGTGACAATCAAATGAAATATGGAAAATTATTTTGTCAGTCCTCTCTGTAATTCATTAGAAATAACACATTTAATTTTGCATTCTATGTTAGTTGAACTTTCAAACATAACATGACATGAAATTCCTGGATTAGTAGTGACATTCATGATATCTGCCAGGACAAATCATCTGTTCTTTTTGTATGTATATTGTCTTCAGAGAATCAGCAGTTTACACTTATCATGACTTGCTTTCCAATGATGGCAGATCTCTTGTTGGATTATCCAGATGGATATATGGAATCACTTATGTTCAGAATGTGAGAACAGTAACTCTGATGTTACAGAAAGTTTATGATAAACATTCACACAACCAGTTTGAGATCACATGAGTGTTTATTGTTTATACTGTAAATTCATACAACCAGTCTGAGATCAAATGAGTGTTTATGATAAACATTCACATAACCAATCAGAGAGTCTATGATAATCATTAATAGGCATGTTTATAATAAACATTTATAAAATCAGTCAGATAGTCTATGATAAAATTCATACAACTAGTCAGGGATCACAAGTTTGTTTATGATAAACATTCATGCAACCAGTCAGAGAGTTTATGATAAACATTTGTGCAACCAATCAGAGTTTATAATAAACATTTGTGCAACCAGTCAGAGTTTATGATAAACATTCATACAACCAGTTAAAGAGTTTATGACAAGCATTCTTGCAATCTCAGATAACGTAGAAACAAATTATATTTATCAACAAGTTAGAGTTGGAAACACATGCATGAAATTGTTCAAATCACAAGCAACACATAGGAAAGTGCACACAAATTGATGTATTGATCAATTGATGTATTTTTATCAAGAACAAAACATAGCACATGACATTCTCTGTGTTATAAATTCTCACATGTTGGATCATTGTTTTGCTACAGTTTTACTTATTGTCAACAAGCTAGACTAAAATAATGTCAATATTTCAGACTTACTGCTAGCGAAGAAATCTGATTTTTTTACATTAAAACTTCTGAGTGTAGATTTTTTTCATATTTTTCTTCACCACATCTTGATGTTGCACGTAAGATATTCTTGCTGAACTCATGTATTACTTAATCTGTTGATTGCTCATGTGTCCAGCTTCATGTTTAGTTTGAGTCCTACTAAGTGTCATGCACACTGTACCATATCACACTATTCATCATTATAATCTTTGCTGAGCGTCTGTTAGGTCATCCTGCTGTCATGTACTGCACATGACCTTGGCAATCATTTTCATTAACAGTCTATAAATCCAATCCACCAAATTTTTTTGTAAACAGACATTCATTCATCAGTGAGAACTTTTTTATGCTGGTGGTTGTCTCCTTGAAAATTATGGATAATAATTTCCTCATGATCTCCTCCATTTTGAAAGTGATTTGTAATGATAGAAACTGAAATTTATCTACACAACAAAAGATATTCCATTTTGGAAGTTATTTGTGAATATAAAACTGAGACTTGTCTAGACAATGAGAGATCTTCCATTTTGGAAGTTATTTTTGAAGATAAACATTGCAAAGTAAATAATAATATCTGTAATTGACTACATTTTATGACTTGCTGTTAGTGGCAGATTAGTATAATTCTAATCAGGGCCATAAATACAACTTTATTTAAGGTAATGTGGAAGAAGTGGGGGCAGTTTTCATAAATGATGATATTCTTTTGTCAGCAGACAGTTTGAGGACTTTTATTAAGCATCAAGATAGCTTGATATCACAGTTTTCTATAAAATGATATGGTTGATGTTTTATTATATTTTTACATGATATGGTATTTTATATTGCCGAAAGTTTCAAATATATTCTTCAAGACACCATTAGGATTGAAAGCTTAAACCATCTTTTCCACATACCTATGGCCCTAATTAAAGTTATTGGAGAAATATGTCAAACCATCAGAGAAAGTGTCAGAACATTGGAGAAACATTTTAAGTCTGTGTATTGAAGAAATATGTCATGTCAACATATTGGTGCAATGTGTCAAGTCCATTTATGAAAGAAATGTGTCCTCAATATATAAGAGAAATGTCTAAATGACAAGCATGATCAGAAAGATGAGTAATGCAGGTAAAAATAGAAAACTGCCAAAATATTGTCAACAAGTCTCAGACTATAGACAACTCTACTTAAAGATAATTTATAAGAGATTATTTTCAATGCTAATATTTGGAATACTATTTGTGAACAGCTGAGAGCAGGTCTATACTTAGTTTTCTATAGCTTGCTTCTCACGTATAACCTATTCTTCATATATTTGATATCTGCAATAACACAGAGTCTTGTTGTATTGCTCATTATTGTCTGTGTTGTTTCCTGCACTCAGTTTTGTTATTGTTGCTTCTGTTTAGCGTTACCAATTGTGTATTGTGATTTTGTGGGTTTTTTTCTTTAAAGTTTTTTTTAAAAATATTGACAATAACTTCAAATTCAGAAACAAAATACTTGAAAAATAACTCACTACATATCCTATGCATTACATCTTACATAAACACACAATCACACATATTCTACATACATAATTACAACATGCAACATCTTACATACACATAGAGAGCTCACAAATATAGATGATTGACTTTGTACTTACGTTTCCCCATATGTACTCTAAAAAAAGCAGCTCAATGCTCACAGAGAATACCACTCACAACTCTGCAACTTCAAGCAGTAATCCACAGAGACCTCCAAAAAAACTTTACTTGCAAACAAAATGTCCCAGCAATCTGTGACTTTATGGGCACAGAATAAATGGCTTAACCACTATGCAACAGAGTACCTACATGGAGACCACAACGTACACACAACACATATAAAATACAACACCCATACAACATACATACATCTCACATACATACAACATTTCAAATTCATACATCTCACATTTATACAACATCTCACTACATCTTACATTTATACATCTCACATACATACATCTTACATCTATACAACATCTCACATACATACATCTTACATCTATACAACATCTCACATACATACATCTCACATTTATACATCTCATATTCATACTTCTTCTTCAGTGTACATTCTCAAACTCCCACTGGATCTCTCTTGTAGCAGGACAATGGTTCTATTAGATTTTAAGCAGGATGTAGTCCAGAGAATGGAAATGCATTGTATCGCCGTTTTATTTGTGCCAATGGCCCCACACATCTGTCTTCAGTGGATATTCATACAACATCTAACATTCATACAGCATCTCACATTCATACAACATCTCACACATACAACATTCTCGCACACATACACCTAACATACATCTGACATTCATACAACAATGTTGAAAAAAAATTGGTAGCATAATCTATTCAAGGTGCAGCAATCAACTCAGCATTTTGTGGCTGTGGTGATTTTTTAGGCAATATAAATACATTCAACAGGTTTCCATTGCTCAGATGCACAATTGCCTGTAGCAGGGATTTAATTTGGATGAACACTTTTGTGATATATCATTCTCACAATACCCACAGCAAAAGTGGCTTAGATATATAGTTTTCTTGAATAAAATCTGCTTTATTATTGAAAATATCTTTCTACTTCAATCAATCTCTGAAAAGAAGGGACTAGCCTGGACAGAATATGTGGTCTTACTAGGTACTAGCAGCCAATTAGTCTGTGTATGTTCCCAACAATAACACATTTTTGTATTTTTTAGGAAAGATGTGTTCTCTGGTATTGGGACTGAAGTGTTGTCAATATACATTCTTCTTATCCAGAGCTGCTAGTTTTCACTCTTGGGCCACCCATGCCAGTTTGTAAAATCTGTAATTTGGTCTGTATTTTTTTCTGTGACTTTCACATAAAGAGTTTTATATAGCTTTATACATTGAAACAGGATATGTGCTGTTTTTAAGAGGTTTTAACTTGCATGTTAAATCTGGTTGCTGTGACTTTTTCATCCCCAAAAATGATAGGACTTTGATATCCTGCTCACACTGGGCATTTGGTTAACCAGGAAATATGTAGATGACAGAGTTTGGGCTAGTGATGGCAGGCACATTGTGCCACTTGCAGAATCTCAGCTAGTCATAATTTTACATTACTTGTAGAATCTCAGCTAATCATAGATGTATATTACTTGCAGAATGTTTTCATGAATTCTGATTCTGTGCTTCATTCTCTATGGTCCTTTCACATGCTTTTAGGTTCTTTAGTCAGACTCAACCTTTTTCCCCATCACACTGTAAATATGCAATAGTAAATGGTGTGTGATTTCTGATTCAGTGCAATGTCAGCTGTCCACATTACCTTGTGACAAATGGAAAATCTTCAGTCCCTTTGTGCAAATTAGTTTGCTAGGGCAGACAGGGATCTTTCTCTGATGTGGGTGGGCCTGACAGGTTTAGTTTCAGCCACTGGTGGCATATTTAAACCCCATCTCTATGATGGAGGCTGGCCTTGGTGTTGTCAATACGCATTGATGTATATAGGAACATTGAAATAAGTGTATCATGAAATTAGATTAAGTGTATGTTGAGCATGCATTGTTCGGGAACCACTGCACTAAAATGCTGACTTATTGTACAAGAAAGCAGTTGTTATTAACACCCAAGGACATATAGAGGTATTGCCTGTTAGGCTGAATAAGATTCTTTATTCTTAATTAGGAACAAGCATCACAGCACTGGGGGGCATTCCCATATATTCTCTGCTTGCTGTTCCGTCAGCCATCTAAAAGTGTATAAGCTCAGTGTCCCAGATTACACATTCTTCTGATCTTTCTGGAGAGGGAGCACTTTCTCCCATCACCTCTAGTCACTCCAATTTCTACTATTCTCTGAATATGTACATTGTCACGTTCGACTTCCTCCTTGTCTTCTCATAGGGTATTAGGTATGTTGATTATCATCTTCGCACACCGGACACGTCCATAGGTGCTCCGATGTCCACTTCAATAAATCTCTCAGGGTATTATGGCTGATGGTTCCGGTTCTATGTTGGTTCTCGTAGGGTATCCATGACTGCTCTAATCACTTCAATTATGTCTCTTCTTATCTCAGTGCCGTTCACCAAAGCTTTACCAGCCAACACATCGGCTCTTTCGTTTCCCGTGACCCCAGCTTGACCAGGACAGTAAATCCATGTAATGCTCTGCGCATTGTCGAGAAGAGTAACCCATTCAGTTCTGTTCATACACTTTTCTATCTTGCACAGCATACTTTGTGAGTCCTATAAAATCACTGAGTCTGTTGGTTGTAGCGTCGCCAGCCAAGTGAGAGCTGCTGTCACCGTTTCTATTTCCATTCTATTACTCGATGTTGTAGTGGGGTAGGCAGCTGACGTCTCAGCTAATTTCTTGCTATCTTGGTAGGCCACGAAACTCCAATCACACCTGTTTGTTTCTTGTATTACTGAGCTGTCTGTGTAAATTATTGTATCGTGTGGCTTCGAGTGCTGCAGTATGAGTTCTTGGATCATTTTCTCTGTTCTGTTGGCAGCCCAGTCATGGCATTCTCTTCTCATCTGTATCACCACTGTTGTCAATAATTTTCTCCCTTTGCCAAATATCACCCATTCACAGCCTCTTCTTACTTCCTCCAGCCCACAAACTCTGAGTAGGGTACCTTCTGCCTCCGCCATCCAGGACACTCCTCTCTTGATTCGCTTTCCTTTTGTGCTTTCTAGAGATTGGTGTAAGACATGATGATCATTATTGGCGACCTTGAAGTATTCCTTAACCTGGGTTATTCTATGTCTTGATTTAATGCTAAGTAGGTCTAGAAGAAACCTCATGGCCACAATAGTTGTATCTCCTGTGCATCCTAGGACAGCTCTCATGGCCTCATTTTTAACTCTCTACAATCTATCCACCTGTGTTTGCGACAGTGTCAATAAACCTAAACCATAGTCCAACACAGATAATACCACTGCCTGCATCATCTGAAAAAGGGTTCTCCACAGCATCTCTGCAAATGCCACGATTTTGACTGAAAAAGAATAATTATCTATTATATCTATCATCTTTTCCATAAATGCTGTTAGGTCAAAAAACTGCTGGGAAGTTGAAGTTTCTGTCTTGGCCCATCTTTGTTGCACTTGTCATGGTTAGGTCCTGCTTTTAACAATCTCTCTGATTGAATCTTCCCATCTTGTTCTTGGTCAACCTCTTGCTTTGTAGTCGTTCTTTCTGCTGTTGGATGGCTGGTTGTGATCGTTCCATTCACATAAGGTGGGAGAACCAGTTGATCTGGTGTCTCTCTATATTTTGCATGATATGGTCTTTACTATCTGTCTGATGACCTTATTTCTCATTCAATTTCTTCTGGTGATGTTTATAACCTTTCTCAGGCATTTCATCTCACATGTTGTAATATTTCTCATTAGTGTTGTTGTCAGGGGCATGTCTGGCACTAGTAACATAACTATGAAATACAGATGGCATTTTTGATATGTCATTTGGTCAATGCTGGGTTTTTAAGCAGCGGTGACAGTTGGTATGTTACAGCATTTGCTTTTTGGTACCTCACCTCAATTTCTCTGTCAATGGTGCCATCTTCTGTAAAAATGTTTCCCATAAATTTAAATTCTGATGTATGATTTAGTTTTGTGCTGCTAACATACACATTTAGTTTTCTGTTGCTAACATACGCATTTATCTGTTCTGTTGCTGTGCATATTTTCATAGTTTTTATGAAACTAAGGGTAGGTCTGAATAACTAGCTGTGATATAAGCTTTTTAGAGCAAAATACCAAATTAATAAACTACCGGGTAAACCAAATAAGCTAAGCTTTGGCTGCCCAAATTTTGTAATGATCATATGTCTTGATATAACCAAGGCAGACTAATGACCATGATTTAAATGGGAGCGTCTAACAATCGCTCAATTTCTTTGACCATACCAGGTGCTATAGTGACATGTGATATTATTTGGTATAGCACCAAATTTAATATGAAGCGTGCAAATGCCAACCAGATGAACTGGCTAGTAAAGACACATCAGTGTCTACGCACACACACACATACACACAATATGAGTACATTTTCACATCATGTTCTGAATTGACTTTACAGGACAAGGTCATGTCCAATTTATTGGCCCAGGAAATTGTGTTTATAAAAACATCACTTAGTGGCGCAGGCAAAAGATTCAAATTTTGGCTTTCTGAAAACATTTGTATCTAAAAATATTTGAAACTTATGTTGCATTTGTGAGTATTACCACTTCTAGGTTTGTTTTTCTAGATTTTGTGAGTGTTGCCACTTCTAGGTTTATTTTTATAGTTTATATTTCTGTTCTTGCTTGTGTGCTCTTGCTCGTAAACAAAATTAACCATCAAAGTTGTGAGTACAAAAATAAAAGTCATTGTTTGCTCCTAGTGTAACCTTGTTTGTGCAGATTTTTAGCTCAGATGAGTGTGTTGTCTGATAAATTACTTGAGTATAATATAATAATATATTCAGATATTTGAAAGAGAAGAGGAAAGATTGAATAAATTGTGACAACAGACAAATTGAGAGGTAAGGGAAGACCAAGAGAGAACATGCTTGATAACCTAACATTGTGTTATGGGAGAACATTGGTATCAGATATTATTGACAGTACATAGAAGGCTGTGGAAAGACATGATAACCAATGCCACACCGTATGGACAATAAGAAGAGGAAGAATATAAAAATAATAAAACTCATAACCTAATAGGATTTTAGGGGGTGTCACATTGGAAATATCAGCACAAAAAGTTCACCACATATCTCTACCTATCTTCAGCCATACGGACGAGTGTGGAAAATTACATTCTTGACCATTCCTTGATCAAAATATTATTTTCTTTGTCCACCTCAAAGAAATTTTCCTTTCTATCTTCAGCTTTCCTCTGCAGGACAATCTGTGAAAGTGAATTGTCTCTCATGACATGTCCAAATTATGCAAAAATCACCTTGGACAAAATCACCTATTGTCAGTTTCGCTAATGTCAACAGTTGTTGCACTTATCCTGTTTCAACACTGTCAGCAGTGGTTCCTATCAATTAATATATGACAATACAGATATGAATGATTTCAACAAATTTTTGGATTAAAAATAACTAAATCAAGTATTTCACAAAATAAATATACTTTATTAACTAACTAGACTAGGTCAGAGGTCATGTTTGGAGAAAATCAAGATAATATTAGAATGTGAAGAGACATTTGAGATGAATTTGCTATCAAGCTTTTCATGTGGAAATTATTGCTTATCTAAAACAAGAATATTTATTCCACATGTTTTGTTTGTTTGTTTGTTTATTTTATTTCAATCCCCATGAATTATGAGCAATACAGATCTTGTTTCTTTTGATAAAATGGACCTCTCTGGAGCTTTATTTCATATCAAGATGCTCCAACTTTCAGTGGTATGCAATGCTCTGAGAAGCTTCCTACCTTAAAACAAAAATGATCAGTCTGTACTGAATTTTTACCATTAGGGAGCTGGAGGGTGGTTTTGAGTGACATATGTGATAAAGGTTGCATGCCCTTGATGTTGCCAAGTCATGTACAGGGTGAGTTGTTTTTTTAATTTACCCTCCATCAGAAAAAACCCAGTTCTTACAGACTAATAGACCAAGTCAATAAATAAAGTAAAGAATATGGACTGAATCAATCAATCAATCAATAAAACCCATAACCCTTCAGGGTCGTAGGGGTACCACATTGGAAGCTTCAGCACACAGAGTCCTCCAGCGAATTCTATCCTCAGCGATGCGGATGAGTGTGGAAATATCTAGCCCTGTCCATTCCTTGATGTTGTCTGATGGACTGAATATAAACATCTAAAAAAATATAAACC
This sequence comes from Meghimatium bilineatum, assembly GCA_034231615.1. Lineage (NCBI taxonomy): Eukaryota > Metazoa > Mollusca > Gastropoda > Stylommatophora > Philomycidae > Meghimatium > Meghimatium bilineatum. Next base: position 22,229,435 of record CM067300.1, read on the forward strand.
ATGATAATAAGCAAAGTCACATGTGCTAAACATTAAAATACATGGAGAGAAACTACAACAAATACAACACTATCAATATCTTGTACACATAATCACAAATGATGGCAGATGTGAAGCAGAAGTTAAAAGAAGAATAGGAATGGCTAAAAGTACTTTCAATTACATGAGGAATATATTAACAACTAAACAAATTACAAACAAGCTAAAAATGAGAATTATAAAATGCTGTTTTCTTCTGTATTTGTTATTAAAATCATGCTGGTTGGCCGATTGTAATTCAGTGAATCAAACAGTGTCATGGTTTACAGTTGGTTGCAATATCTGGGTCTTTCAGCCTGCCACTTCTGACTTCCGCATAGCTTTTGGGTTGCCTCACCATCCCATGGTCCCATGCCTCACCATGGGATGGGACTGCAACTCCCCCCCCCCCAACCATCTAATTTATGTTTTATGATAGGCCTATGTCCGGCCACAATTTGTTATTCTTTGCTCCCGTTTCAGGCCCATAAACACAAGGACAAAATATGTCTATATAGCCTATATGTCAGTTACGTTCAACTGTGACCATCCTGTAAATACAGTGGCAAAAACGTGTCTGTGTACCTGTCTTGTACGCTCAACTGTGAGAATAACGTAAATACAACAACAAAAATGCAAGTTTCCTCTATGAGGCAGTCAAGACATGACAATTCTTGTTATAATAATTGTAAAAACAATAAGTAACATGTTATTTCTGACACGTCAGTCCTACACATCTGCAATTCTCAAACTGGTATGTCTGATCCGAAACTAGCAAGTAAGCCCCTATGATCTTCAATTTCAAAACTGGCGTGTAAGATCTACCTTTCCCAAAATACCATGTAGGCCTAGATCTAGTTTCCAAACTGTCATATTAGACTTACCATTTGCCTTTTCTAAACTGTAATGTCAATCCTACACATAAATTTTTTTCCAAACTGGCATATGAAATACAATTGTTAGGAACGTGTGCCTGTTAAAGGCCTGTTGGTTGAAATGTTGATTTGTGTGTTCTACCAGAGACTAAAAAAAACTTCATTACCCTGTTCTAAGTTTCACTTGTTGGATTACAATTTTACTACAGTAAGTACCTATTATTGACTAACATCATAGTTGATATTCGACACATCATCCAAGGCACAACTTTCGAACACTGCCTTAAGGATGAGTCATGTTGTACTGTCATATTAGTTGACATTTATGTCGTTGCCTTGACTGGCCATGGCAGAGTCTCACACATACTGCTACTATCACCAATGAGTGCCATTTGTCTTGTCAATATATTTTTATTTTTGTGATGCCCTGGTTTGATATTGTCATGACACACCATTTCTTCTTCCACACTGGGTAAACAGTGCCGTCCATCCACACAATCTGACTTGCTAACTTGTGTTAAAGCATGCCTTCGGAGGGCATTTGTGACAATTACTAAGCCTCCTATATCACGTGATCTGGTTGTATGAATAGACTGTAGTTGCTGGCTTGACCCTGAGCTTACTCCGCCACTACTGATCTCTGTAACCATTATGTTGTCAGCTTTTTTCTGGCTGTTTTTAATGCATTTATTCACTGCTTTTCGCATAATTTGCCTCTGCATGTCAGAAACCATTTTCTTGTCATCTTGATTACTTTCTCGCATATGCCTTCTCTGAGAACTGGGGCTATTAATAGATTGAGCTATTTGTTTACCAGAGGCATCGTCCTGCTCTTGCATTGTTAATGAAACTGGAATGCTTTGTTGAATTATCTCAGCTATCTTGTTTCTGGTGGCACACTTTTTTCCCAGGCGGGAAACATCGTTCCTATGCATGTAATCAGCAATGCTCAACAAGGCAGATATGGAGAATGTGATTGCAGAAATAATTACAGCATACCGTGACCAACCAATCTTCATCGCTGTTACATCTGGCTTTATTTCTTCCTTCAGGTCAATTTGATACAGAACTTGGGTCACTACCACAGACATAGCTGAAATTAAATAAACCCAAAGATCTTCAAAGACAAATTATAAACGTTACTTCTGATCTGGCTTAGTGTCAGATGTTAACAATGTTCTCATATCAAAATCAAGTCCACTTGTTATTCATTTGAACACCAAGCATAGACATTGTTGTCAACTATAAATAAAAAGTGTATCTATAATTGACAGCAATTTCTAGGCCTCTGCTATGTATCCAAATATCATTACCCCATGTGCATAACCTGTCAATTAGTGCACATTTCGGTTAATTGCGGACAGATGCGTCCTCATTTTTAACAAAACAAAATCTCGTTAAATACACATAAACAGCCGTATCCAACAATCTGCACGCTATTCACTGGGATCCCCCTCCCACTTTATGACCCTTTGGGCTGGGGGAGGCTCTCAGTGCGCAGCACGCAGATCGATTCATTGGCAGTAGTTGCGAAATTTTAATCTCAGAGTCACGAAAGTTGCATGAAATCATGCATAATATTAAAAAGTTGGAATATGGACAAGTCTCCTTGTAAAGAACCACTTTTAGCAGTGGTGAAACGGCGTAAACTTGTTTGGTTTGGACATGTAATAAGACACGTATCTATCTATCTATCTCTCTCTCTCTCAAATTATTTTGCAAGAAACAGTCGAGGGTGAAAGGAGGAGAGGATAGAAAATCCTGATTGATAACATCGAGGAATAGTCTGGGTGTGATTTTTCTACACTTCTCCGAATGACTAAGGACAGAGCCGTTAAAAAAAAGCATTTTGTGTTCATGTATCTAGTGTGGCACACCTATGACCCTGACGGGTTATGGGTCTTATTATTATTATTATTATTAATCCACATTTCAGTATTTAAACTATGATGATGTTCGTCCGTCGTGATCGACGATGACCAAAAACTCAACCATAATAATAATAACAATAAATAATAAAATAATAAAGTTAATAGTGCGTTTTTAAATGACTAGCAAGTCCAATGCGCGCACAAAATGTTCTTTTACAGAATTGACAACAATAGAAGGTATCTGTGTGAGGTTGAGATGTTTTTTCTTTTCTACGTGTCCGCTTCTGTCTTGCAGTTTCTTGTCTGAATTCTTCTGCCGCTAGTGCTCCCGTTCTAATGCTGTAACGCCAAGCCGTTCTATCCTGAGCGAGGCTCTCCCAAGCACCTACGTCAATGTTAAGATGTTTCAAGGATGACTTGAGCGTGTCTTTGAAACGCTTTTTCTGTCCACCAGCTTTTCGAAATCCTGCCTTGAGTTCTCCATAATATATTTGTTTTGGCAATCGCGAGTTCTCCATGCGCACAAGATGGCCTGCCCAGCGTGCCTGCGCCTTCATAAGTATTGTGTGGATGCTGATTGAGGTTGAATTTTCCAAGACCTCGTAGTCTGGTACTTTGTCCCACCAATGGATGTTTAGTAATTTACGTAGGCAGGTAAGATGGAAATGATTTAACTTTCTTGCATGTCTAGCATACACTGTCCACGTTTCGCAGGCGTATAGTAAGGTTGGTATAACAGCAGCATGATATACTTGTAGTTTGGTGGTTGTTCTTATACCTCTTCTGTCCCATACATTTTTGCGTAATCCGCCAAATACAGCACTAGCTTTTGCCAGTCTCTTGTTAACTTCCACATCAATGTTGACATCGCGAGAGAGAGTGCTTCCAAGGTAAGTAAAATTGTCGACTACCTGCAGTTTTTCCTTATTGACGATGATGGAAGTAGCAGTATGTTGGCTATTTGATGTTGCTTGGTGCATGACTTCTGTTTTTTTGGTGTTAATAGTGAGACCAAAGTTGTTGCAGGCCTTTGAGAAGCGGTCTATGGTGCTCTGCATGTTTACGACAGAGTCAGCATACAATGCACAGTCGTCAGCATAAAGTAATTCTCTAACAGTACTAGATTTAGTTTTCGTGTTTGCTTTTAGACGACGTAAATTGAAAAGACCACCATCCGTTCTGTAATTGATCATTATGCCTGCTGTTTCATTACTATGGTGTGTTTCCGTTAACATGGCTGTAAATAACAGGCTGAAAAGAGTAGGGGCCAGCACACATCCCTGCTTTACACCATTTGTGACAGGGAATGCAGGAGATACTCCTCCGTCGCAGATAACACTAGCCATCATACCGTCATGAAATTGTCGTATCACAGTGACAAGTTTTGGGGGGCATCCGAACTTTGTAAGCACCTTCCACAGTCCTTCTCTGTTAACGGTATCGAATGCTTTAGTTAAGTCCACAAATGTTGCTAAGAGTTCACTATGTTGCTCTTGTGACTTTTCCTGAATTTGTCGTGCAGAGAATATCATATCAACTGTACCACGACCTGCACGAAAACCGCACTGACTCTCTGGGAGTAGCTCGTTTAGTAGAGAATTATTTAATCTGTTGAGTATGACACGAGCGAGAATTTTACCAGCTATAGACAAAAGTGATATGCCCCTATGATTATCGCAAGACTGTTTGGTACCTTTGCCTTTATATAGGTGCACTATAGAAGCATCTTTTAGATCTTGAGGCAATGTACCTGAGTTCCAGAAAATACCAAAAATGTCAGTTAGTTTTTTAATCAGCAGTGGTCCGCCATTTTTATAAATTTCAGCAGGTAAGGCATCCAAACCTGGAGCTTTATCATTTGACATTTGTTTAATCGCTATAATAACCTCTTGACTGCTTGGAGGTATATCGAGTTCTTCTCTTATCCTAAGTTGTGGTATTCTGTTTATGACTTCTTCATTTATTACTGATGGTTTGTTTAGGATTTCTTCAAAATGTTCAGCCCAACGATTTAAGATGTCATTTTTATCAGTGAGAAGCTTCGACGAATCGGCATTTAATAGAGGTGGTGATCCCGATGAGTGTGGACCATAGATAGTTCTTAAAGCCTCATAGAATCGCTTATAGTCCTTTCTGTCTGCAAACATTTGAATTTCTTCAGCTTTTCGACTTAGCCATTTATCCTTCATCTCTCTAAGCTTCTTTTGACAAGTGTTACGGATCTTGTTATAGGCTACTTTCTTGGACGGTGAAGATGCTGCCCCTTGTAGTTTCTTGAAAGCTTTGTGTTTCTCTTCTAACAAGGATGTTATCTCAAAATTATTATCATCAAACCAGTCTTGGTGTCTATGTACCTTCACTCCCAAATGTTCCTTCGCTTTGGCGTAAATAATTCCTTTAAACGAAGCCCAGCTATCTTCAGATGTGGTATTAAGAAGATCTAAGTCTCCCAAGGCTACGTCGAGATCCTTGGAGAGATTATTTTTTATATCGTGGTTACTCAACCGATCAGTGTTTAGGCGTTTTTCTATCTTTTGTCCCTGTGGACGTCTTTTTCTTGCAATGGTGAAATTTAGTTTGGATACTATAAGCCGGTGATCAGTCCAGCATTCAGCTCCACACATTGCTTTTGTGACACGAACATCCTTGATGTCCCTTTTTCTGGTTATGATATAGTCTATAAGATGCCACTGCTTGGAGCGTGGATGCATCCAAGAGGTCTTTTTGCGCGTTGGCAAACGAAACATAGTGTTGGTGATAGTGAGTTCGTGCACAGAACATAGCTTTAAAAGAAGGGAACCATTGCTGTTACATTTACCGATCCCATGACGTCCAAGAACACCTTGCCATGTCTGGGAGTCTTTGCTAACTCGGGCATTGAAATCACCCAGGATAATGAGTTTATCAGTTCTCGGTGTACCAGATATAGCGGCATCTAACTCTTCATAGAATTTATCCTTTTCCTCATCAGGATTTGTCATTGTCGGCGCATATGCAGAAAGTAATGTGGCAAAGTTATTTTTGCTCACTTGCAATCGCAACGACATCAAGCGATCGCTAATTCCTCGAGGCAGACCTGGAAGTTTCTGCACCAGAGATGATTTTATAGCAAAACCAACACCTGATTCACGCCTCTCTGTGTTTTTACGTCCTATCCAGAAGAATGTATACCCTCCACCTCTCTCTGTCAACTGACCCTCATCTGCAAACCGCGTTTCACTAAGTGCAACAATATCCAGATTATAACGGGCCAATTCTTTAGCAATTAGTGCTGTTCTTCTTTCTGGTCTGTTTACATCTGAGATATCCGTAAGTGTCCGAACATTCCATGAACCAACTAGGATTGATTCACACTTTGTTCTCTTCATATTTAATTAATAAAGATAAATAAATAAATGGGTTGAGAAATGACTAGCGCTGAAGTTGGTTTATAGTGTGGAAGAGTTGCGCTAATCGTCAACCACACTCTCTCTCCTGAGTTTTATCTTGGTCCAGTGGCAAGATTTAAACTATACGGACTTATGGCCTACTATCCAATCTCCAGTGTTGCTAGCTTTTTCTCTTTCTTCCCTGTGCCAGGTGGTGGTAGGTGCATATCTTCAGCGGTGTTGTGTCTGTAGAAAAGGCTTTAGTGATGGAGGGGTTTGTTGGTAACAGTTGTATTCATATGTCTTGTAGTGCAAGGCATTCAATAAGGAGGTGTTTTACTGTTTCTTTTGTCTGTTGCAGTTGTTGTAGTATGGTGTATGGTCTGCAGTAATTCTTTGTATATGTTTGTTGAGTTGTACACGTGTTGTTTGCAGCCTAAATATTGTGGTTTGATTTTGGGTGTAGTCACTTTATGCAGTCGTGTGGATTTGGTTGGTACATGTGTGCATATAACACTCTTTTTTTGAGCCAGGTCCATCCATTGCTGTTTACAATTTTGCGAATGTTTTTATTTGTTCTAAGGTTGGTGGAAATTTCTGTTTGGGGTATAAGCCTGCTTGCTCCATTTTTTGCCAATTTATCAGTACTTTCATTCCCACTAATACATGTGTGACCTGGTATCCATTGTAGTCAAGATAAACAAAAATAGGTAGATGTGTTACCAAAATAAAACATAACACAACCTAACAACGAGATACAGGGACAGACGACGTTTCGACTATTAAGCCTTCATCAGGACAAACGAAAGACAACAGTACAACGAATCTTACATGGAAATAAACGTGGTTGATAGGGAGGAAAGAGAAGGAGAGATAGCGAATAGATAGTGGAGGAAGTAAATAGGGAGCGGCATATTGGGGAGGAAGAGAGTATGAGGAGGGAAAGTGCACGGAAGGAGGTGAGGAGCGAAAATGGATAAGGTGTGGTAGCAAGTAAAATAAATAAGGTTAAATTAAGATACCTCAAAAATGGCAACAGGCAATGAGTATAACAAATAGATAGCAGAGGAAGCAGAGATGGAGCAGCCTAGCAGGGAGGAAGAGGGTATGAGAAGAAGTGAGGAGGGGAAGTGCACAGAAGGAGATGAGGAGTGAAAATAGTTAAGGTGTAGTAGCAAGTAAAATAAGATAAATGAGGATAAATTAAGATACTTACCTCAAAAATGGCAACAGGCAATGAGTATTAGCATACAGTCGTGATGGAAACGCAAAGAGGATGGTACGAGAGATCAGATGAGAGAGAGAGAGAGATGGAGATGAAAAAGAAATAAGAGAAAAAAAGGAGAAAAGAAAGAAACGACCGAACAGATATGGGCAGAGGAGAGAAACTATAAGTAGGAGTAGATAATGGTGGGAAGAAAATACAGTGATAATATAATGATGTATGCAAGTGAGAGTAAAATATAGGTGATAATAGGTAAAGAAAGGAAGAAAAAAAACAACTTATCTGATAAGTTGAGAACTGGCTAGCTTGAGACCAACAGTTACACTGGTGGGTCAGGGTCAATGGACAATGAAAGCTAGTGAGGCAGTCGCGCCAATTAAATACCAACATGCCAGATTGTCACACCACAGGAAACAAGAGGACTACAGAAACAGCCGCAGGAAAGAAAGAGCGATAAAGATAATGATCTAGTAGTACGACGAGAGACCAACTGAAATAATAGGCAGGGCCGTAGAGAAAAACCCGAGGCGGGTAAAAGTTAAAACCGTCACTCCTACCAAATAGCCATAGAGACAGATAAAAAAGGATGAGAGGAATGCAGAGGAGAAGAAGAATGCAGAGGAGAAGAAGAAGCAAAGAGAGAAGAAGAAGAAAAGGGTGGATAGACGTGGGCCCCGAGCCGGAAATACGTCAGGCAAGGACGGGATGTAGAAGTGGGAAGGAGCCTACCGGACACAGCAAGGGAGGGTGAGGGGCTATCACGGGGTAGCGCGTCGTGCGAAGAAATCGGGCTGATAAAGAAAGAAGGTGCAGAAGAGAAGGGCACCAGAGTAGGAGAGAAAAAGGAAAAGGAGGCCATGTCAGATGGAGGCAGACCCAGAACTACAGCCAAAGCATGTGAGGTGATGGGGAGTCGTATGTGACGAAGTCGGGGTCATCAGTCCACAATGTCGTTGTAAGTGGAGGTCGGTGTAGCAGAAGTCCCGATAAAATATGGCGGAAGATGGACCAAGGTCACAACCTCAACGACAAGTACATTTAGACCTTGTGTTTGGAAGTGAGACCCGTCACATCAACCGAAGATGATAAGAGGATGGAATAGCCGCACGTCACAACCCCTATGTGGGTTTTGCCCGCACTGTACGCTAGCCCATCTATGGTAACAACAATCAACGGACAGAACCTCGAGCCACTGATACATGATCCCTTAGTCCGGGCCATGTACCGTGGTGAGAAACATGTCAGATGAAACGATGTTCGTAGTTGAGTGAGACCAACCGTACATTGCAACCCACTGGAGGTGTTGCCCGTACCGCACGCTGGCTCCATAAACAGACATAGGGGACCCCTGCATCCGAGCCATCCAAGTCGTGTGGAAATATATATATATATATATATATATATATATATATATATATATATATATATATATATATATATATATATATATAATATATATATATATATATATATATATATATATATATATATATATATATATATATATATATATATATATATATATATATATATATATATATATATATATATTTAAAAAAATAAAAATTTATATATATATATATATTTATTTATTTTTATTTTTTTAATTTATTATATATATATATCTATATATATATATATATATATATATATATATCTTTTTTTTATAAGTGTAATATAGTATATGTGGTGTTACTGGTGTTTACCATCAGTTTCCAGAAGTTGCAGTATTTTGACATTGTGAGAGATGTTTTTATGACAATGTCGTCTGCAAACATGACTTTGTGGGTGTTAAACAAGTCAGGGAGGTCGTTTATGAAGATTAAGAATAGGGTACGGGCACGCTCAGCGACTATAGACTTCATAAATAAATATGTCGCAATACCGCTGTTTTCGTTTAGGCCCTACGACGTATTCGAGGGCTTCCATGCAGGTCTGGAAACGTGTGCTGTCGCGATTGACTTGGAGGACGCATATAATGGAGTGCCGTTTGAGTACCTCATCAGCATGCCCTTGCTTTTTAATTTTAACGCTTTCGTCGTCAGATGGATATCAGCGGTGTTTCTCAAGAGGAAGGTGGCTCTCATGTGCGGTTGTTGAACATCTAAACCCATAACAATACGCCCAGATCTACCACAGAGATCTCCTCGCTTACCCGTATTATTATTCTTCAGCGTTCATTCTCAAACTCCCGCTGGATCTCTCTTGTAGCAAGATCATGGTCCTACTAGATTTCCAGCTGGATGTAGTCCAGGGAATGGAAATGCGATGTGTCACCGTTTTATTTGCGCCAATGATCCGACACATCCGTCGTCGGCGGGACACGTATTATTCAATGTCTGCACTGTGGCAATCACACAGCAGTAGCTCGATGAAAGACTGGAGAGAATTCAAAATGAAGCGATGCGAATCATTCTTGGTTGCATAAGTGGCACATCCTGTGTGGCCATGAGATTTTTCATAGATTTTCCGAGCATATCTCACATAATTGATATGTGGCATGCCCATGCATACCTCAGAGTGAGTTCTGACATAGACTACTCACTACACGGTGAGCTTCCTTGTGTGAAGGAAATCAGGCTTAAGAGAGACAAATCGTGGATGGGTTGTGCCAAGGATAACGTTAAACAGATTTTCGCCCGCCCCAGAAGGCATATCTCCTGGGGATGAATGAATACATATTATTATGGTCTTTCAAGAAGCAGTCAAGACCTTCATTACGCTCAATAAAGAGTGCAGGAAACACAGTCCTGTGATCGTGGATGCTGAAGTCAAGGCACTCATCTGCGAACATGTCGACGACACGAATGATGTGATTTATGATTTACACGGATGTGTCGGTCATCCGTCCCCACCAATGTGCATGGGCCTTCACTGTTAGATCACAAGGAAGCCAGTGGAGCCTTTACCGCAACAACAAATAGTCTAACGATGGAAGTATTTACCGTAACGCAGACACTTAACTGGCTCGAATCACAAACCTATTCCCATGCGTGCACACTAAATGACTCAATTAATATGATTCAGAAAGTCAGGACAGGCGATGTACGTAGTGGATGGGTGGAGTCATTAGAGAGAGCTAAAATTCGGGTATCACTACATAACTCACGCTTATCTTTTTTCCCTGACACGCGGGTGTGGAGGGAAACGAACGTGCCGACCAACTGGCTAGCCTCTCCACCATAACATGTGGTTAGCCAATGGATCGAGCAGACATGATCATTGCTCTTCGTTAGCCCGCACGATCAGAGGATTTTGAGATAAATTAGCATGAATCAATATTGAGAATGCGCGAACTGTGAGTGAGGATAGGCGTGACCAGTAGAGAACACCTAACAAAGAATTCAAAAAGAACAATGAACCAACATAGAACCGGAACCATCATCTGATATACCCTAATAGAGTTACTGAAGCGGAGATCTGAGCACCTGTGGACATGTCCGATGTGCGAAGACGATAATCAACATTTCTAATACCTAAGAATAGAGTGCAGCTGATGGCTGAGCCTGGGGGGGGGGGGGGGTAGCCCTCCATCAAGCGTTCGTTTGGATAGTCTGTTCTTTGTTGCAGTTTATATGTTTCTGTAACTTATGTAGTTTTTAATCCATTTGTATATCTTCCCACAAATGCCCATGTTTTGCATTTTTAGCAATAGTCATTTCTCGATACCTTGCCATATTTTGGCATTAGGGTCTAGAAAGACAGTGACTGTACTCATGCTGAAAATTGTTCTTCACATTCTGGGTGAAGAAAAATAGTTGGTCTTCAGTCCTTGATCCTCTTTGGAAGCTGCTTGAGAGTTGTTGAGGACGCTGAGGCTTCCAACCAGCAGTATAATCTGTTGTTCAGCATTCATTCTGCGAGTTTACTGATGTTTGATGTCAAAGAGATTGGCGGAAAGTTTTTATGTCATCTTCAGGCTTATCCTTCTTTAATATTGGCTTGACATTGACAGTCTTCCATGCTGTTGGTAGGGTTCCAATTTGCCAAATTGTATTTATGAAGTTTAGGAAACCTGTTTTTCCTTTGGCTCCTAGGAGGTGGATTATCTCATTGATATTTTATCAGGAACTTGTGCTTTTATTGGCTGTAGTTTCTTTAGTGCAGTCTGGAGTTCTTGAATTGTAAAGTTTTCAAAGAGTGCAGTGTTTGTTAGTTTTAATTTTTCTTTATATTTTATTATCTTACCAGTTGCATTGTTTAGTACTTTCCTGCGGGATGTTTTGTTGGTGCTTGAAAAGTATTTGTTTAAATTGTTTGCTTTGTCTGTGTCTTCCACTAGTACGTGATTTGCAGTGGTTTTGGATTTGTGTGTTTGTTTTTCCCCTGATTGGTTATTAAACAGCTCCCAGGCCCTCCTGCCGTCAGTGCGAAGGTTGAGCTAAGAACAAATGTCTGACCATGTTTGTTGTTTTGCATCTTTTGTTTCTAGTTGGATCCAGTTTATTACAGGTATATTCTGTCCTTTTTACATGTGTGGGGAGCTTCTTTTCTCTTTATGACAAATCTGTTCATGTTTCTATGTCCAGAATGAGCTATATTTCTTTCTGCATCCTTGATGAATTGTTCTGCATTAAGTATGCTTGCTGTGATGTCTTTGCATAGGTGTTTCTGTGATTTTGTCTATGCACTTTTGGTATGAGAAAGTTTTGAATTGTTCCTAGTCTGCTCCGTTTGTAGTTCCAGTGAAGTGTTTTTCGTGTTGGTTGGTTACTTGTTTGCGTGATTTGGAGGAGTATGGGCGGTAATCACTTTCTGTATCAACAAGGACACTCAGCAAACAGTCATTTTGGAGATCTACGGATACGATGGTATAGTCGGGTCTGAATGTTGATACACTAGCACTGTGGATGAGTGTGGGTGTGGATGAGGAATCTTGTAATATTATTAGGTTGCTAGTGTTGCATAATTCCTCTATGTTGTATCTCGTGGTGTTTCTGTCCCTGTATCGTGTGACAGGTATGTGTTCATTGAAATCTCCCGCAATGATAGTTCTCTTGGCATCTGTGATGCTGATGTCTATTTGTTTCTTGGAATTAGGTGGGCAGTATGCATTGTACAGTGTATACCGCAGACCATGGTACCATATATTTATTTATTGCTTATCGTTTCGGTTGCTTTTCATGTTTATGACATCTCCTTGCATGTCATTTCTTATGAGTGTTGCAATGCCTCTGCACTTCTGACATTTACATTTGTTTATGGTGTAGCCTGGTGTGTAGTGTTCTTTCTTTGCTAGTAGTGTTTCCTGTGGTAGTGCGATGTGTGTATCGTGTTTGTGTAGTGTTCTACTCAGTCCCATGGTTTTATTTCTGAGTCAGATATGTTAAGTAGTAGTATGTTTAGTGTGCCCCCTCGTGGCTGCTTTTTCGCTCAAAGTAGCCGGGAGGGTGGGGGGGGGCGTCGATCTACCAGACGCTAACCTTTTATGAGGCGACGTCCGAGCTCATGTGATATTTTGTGTTTACGCACTTTCATGGTGGAGTTTTTTTTGTTTTTTTTAAATCTGACTTTCAAACCAAGAGGGCTGAAAAAAAGTAGGGCCTGGGAACAGGAAAACCATTTTCTAAGTATTGCGATGCTGCTTTGTCTTGGCTCTTCACAGACTTCAATCTATGAGTAGTGGATCTAAGACGTGCTTCATCACTCTCAATTCCTTGCCACCTAAAGTCTGCAGGCACACAAGTCGTGTGTCATGTCTGCCAAATTTGAAAAGACGCGTAGGATCATCATGAATTGGATAGTTTCATCTCAGGTTTCTCTTTCCTCTGTTGGTTTCTGGGTGTCAGTTCGACATAGAGCATCACACCGATAAGATCTTGACAGTCCGGGCCATAGGACCTAGGTTCCATGACGGAGTGCAATCTATTAGTTGAGCTACTCCAGGGTGTGATCAACAACAGGACATTATGATATAAAAAACATACAACTATAAAGATAGAATGCTGGTGTGGTTTTCACACACACACACATAAATCTCACTATACAGTTATATCATCTTCTAGAAATATAATTTTGCATGGTGGTTGGTCTGGTGGTCACTGGTGGTTACTAACTGACCTTCTGTATGCTGATAGGAGGGCCTGGCCAGTCTTAGTTTTCAGTCTCTGGTGGCTAGACTGTCCCAATCTCTGTGACACGGAGCTAGAATCTATGAAGACTTGTAATGAAAATACTTCTAGCACGTCAACTGGCAACATTTACTATCTCCTTCTAGCATGCCACCAACCGGCAACATTTCATCTTTTTTGAAGCATGCCAACATTTACCATCTTCTAGCATGCCAACTGGCCAAATTTACTATATCTTCTAGCACGTCAACTGGCAACATTTATCGTCTACTAGCACGTCAACTTGCAACATTTACCATCTTCTTCTAACATGTCAACTGGTAACATTTACCATATATTTCTAGCATTCTACCAACCAGCAACATTCCATCTTTTTTCTAGAATACCAACATGTACCATCTTCTTCTAGCGCTTCAACTGGCAACATTTATCACCATCTTCTAGCATGGCAACTGAAATCAGGTACCATCTTCTTCTAGCAGGTCAACAGGTGGGCCTAATAATTTACAATTTTTATCTTGAAAATATTGATAAGTATTATCATCTTTAAAGGTCATGGTGCCAGAATTATCTGAACTGTGGCCTCTATTATTTTTTATGGTCATATGATCTGTTATAACCAAATTTGATTCATTCCTGTAGTATAGCATTCCAATTTTAAATATTTTTTAACCAAGAGATACATTTTTTATTAATTAAAAAAAAATAATTGATAAAACAAACAAAATATACTAATCTTGATAATCTATAGCTACTCACACACAGATAACAACTTACCAATCAGAAAACACAGATAAGAGAGACCAATACCCATGTTTTTTGATCGACAGCTGTCATTGCAGACAGACAAACAGAACAGTTGTGAGATAAACAGCGCCAGTATAATGTTGACTGTCGACATGGCAAACACGATCACAGCAGCATCTGGACGGAATAAAAGTGTTGTATATACATTTGCTATACGCTTATATAACGCAGACATGTAACACAACTAGGGTTAAGGCAAGGACCGAGATTCTAACAAGACTAAACAACATATTGAAAATAAAAGAATTTTTGTGAATACTTAGTCAAATTATTTGTACATTACGTCATCTGTTTTTCTATACAGTTGTAAAATATGAACACGCACTGCCAATCATAAAGCAGAAATCGCCCTCTAGAAATAAAAGCATTTTACAAAAACAAATTGGTAGCATTTCCTATTCAGGATGTAGGTCTATCCACCAACCCATCATTTTTTGGCTGGTTTTCTAAGCAAAGTAAATATGTCCTGTAGTTTGCCATTGCTTTCTGAATGGTCTGAATGAGCAATTGCCTGTGGCGGGAAGTGAACCTGGTACCTTGACTGTCACGGACCTGCTCTGTAGGGTGTAGGGGCCTACCACAGAGTCGGACACGCTACAGAGACCATATAAAAAAATTAAGAATCTTGAACAAGAATTTAGAAGAGCTCTGACCGTTTAATGGACTTCCTGTCCCCTGTCAAAGAATATCAACTAAAATTATACAGCCATGTCACCAGAACAACACGCCCTGCAAAAATCCACTCTACATGGTATTGATTCCTTACTCGCCGTGTGTTATTCTGTGCTCTAGATAAAGGCCTTCTGATATAAATGTAGATTTTTGTGTTTTATGTTACCAGTGATTACCAACAAAACCTAATCAGCCTTTTCCATGTTTTGCCATTCTACTCGTACATAGTATAATGGCAGGTACAAGAAAATAAGGCAACCAGAAGAAAGATAGTAAAGACAGGATAAACCAATGGGTAGGATTTAATTATTCCACCTCTCAGATATTGACCCTAAATTTTAAATATTGAACTACAAGAAAGGATAGGCCTATGAAAACAATCAAGCTTGCGTG
This sequence comes from Meghimatium bilineatum, assembly GCA_034231615.1. Lineage (NCBI taxonomy): Eukaryota > Metazoa > Mollusca > Gastropoda > Stylommatophora > Philomycidae > Meghimatium > Meghimatium bilineatum. The sequence goes on from CM067300.1 coordinate 22,244,735, forward strand.
AACTACAGGCAATATTATAAAAAACAATCAAGCTTGCTTGAACTACAAGAAACGATATGAAAACTATCAAGCTTGCTTGACCTACAATAATAATAACTATCAAGCTTGCTTGACCTACAATAATAATAATATTAATAAGACCCGTAACTCGTCGAGTAAGGAATCAAAAGTGGTTATTGATAACCTGTAAGTTTGTTTATTTTCTGCTGAACGAAATTATAATTATTTGTCGTGTGTATTATATAATTAATTCTTAACAAATGTATGTAGTACTTGTATTCAAAAGCCTGAATCCTTCTTTCCGTGTCTGCATTTGATATCAGTTATCACATTTGTATAAAAGTATTCTTAGCAATTGTGATCTGAATAGACTGATCTCGTAATACTGATCGTATTTTTCCAAATCATACTCAACCTTACCATCTCGAGTCTTAACTCAATCTTATTTCCCGAATCGCCAGAATTATACGCAAAGTTATGAAAACCATCAAACTTGTCATAGCTGCAGTTTTGAAGAAGAAATGTTGTGGGTTGTATCATGATCACAACTATACCACAAATTTATTATACATATATGCCACACATTGGCTCATGTGGCTTAGTGGTTAATGAGAGAAATTCACAATCCCAACTGGCACGAACTAGTTCTAGATTAACATCACAGAGATGCTGTGACATCCTTCCTATCTATCACCAGGCGGCGAGTGTGTAATGACTACACCGAGACGGTTGTCTATCTTGCCCTACCTGTTCCACGGCCAGTGAACTTGTGTCGTGTAATTAGACGTATTGTGCTTGTGCCCATCGGGTACTGAATCTTTCATTGTCTACGAGCCCGGTTCCGGTTTAGGAAAAACTCTATTGAAGAGTTGGACCCGGGCTTGTTCACCTTCTTAGCCGAGGTGTCATTCACCGATATCGTGAACCCCTCGTCCGAGTCTCGGCACACGTTTAAAAGCACCAGGACAAGAAGCTTGTTTTCGAGCTAAACAATATTGTCCCATTTGATGTGTTATGCCCATCGGGTACTGTACCCCTTCTCTCCGCAAGCATGATTCAAGTATAGGAAAAACTCGACAGTGGAGTTGGGGCCGGGCTGCCTTCTTAGGAGCACCGGTAATTAGAAGCTTGTCTCGAGCTAAGAGAACTTTAATTCCGATTTCCTTGAAACGTTTTCCGGTTCTATTTGTATATGGAGCTGCCCTCAGCTGCTGTGCTGTCCTCGCAGTGTAATCCATATGTTGTCTTTTCGCCTCTCACTATACATCTTGACATCTACCCATTTTGTGACAATTCAATCTGCCACCCCTCCAATACTCGGGTCGAACTTTCTTGCATCACTGTATGTCGATAATAACGCTGTATATGTTAGCATAGAGGTGTCGGAGATATTGCTTGTCTTTGCAGTCAATTTTCATTCCGTTTGCAGCCTCCAGGACACGAGCATAAAAGTGTTGGTCATGAAAACAGCAAGAGAAGCTGTATTTCTGTTTCAAGGGTGCACCACGAGAAGGTACTTTTAGGATCTTGGTTAACTGCTAACCCTGTGTTAGCATGAGAGCAATGTGAAACCCTTTGCACCCACCCCTCCCCCTTTTTTCAAAGCAGAATGTAGTCCAGAGAATGGAAATGTGCTGTGTCGTCGTTTAATTTTCACCAATGGTTCGACCCATTCGTCTTCGTAGGTTATAATACTCAGACATCACAGTTACAAACAGAGCATCCAGACATAAACATTACATTTCTTCGTTATTTATTTTCGCTTTATACCCTTTGTGCCTTGCAGCGCCAGGGGTGGAAGAATTATCTGGAGATGGCTTTTTTGTGTGCTTCATATATGTTTGTTTTCGTTGACTCTTTTATTTTTGTAATCCATCGTTTGCATGGTCTTCCCCTGGCTTTGTATCTATCGTATCTGTATAGTAATAATTTGTTAGAGGCACTGTCTGATGGTAGCCTGGAAGCATATGAAAACCACTTAATCTGTTGTCTTCTGATGTAATCCATGATTTGTAGGCCTATTGTGTTTGTTAGTCTTGTAATGTTTTTGTTTCTGATTCTATCTTTTATTGTTACTCCGAGGATTCTAGGTAGACAAGTCATTTCTGTTGTAATACATAAACATATGTGTGGAACAGATAGAATATAGACATAAGTGATGTATCCAGACATTGACTCAGACAGAGATGTGAATAATATACTAAATATATAATAGTACTATACTTACGTAAAACACAAGGTCCATCAGCTTTACAATGAACTCACAGACTAGCAGGTCATGACGTGTTCTATCCAGAACGTTGTCTTCCCAATGAACTTTCTGAATATTTCTGTCTTGGGCCATGCGGCTTGCATTTTGATGTCAGTCCATCGTATTCTTAGTCTGCCCTTTTTCCTTTACCCATGTGTTCTGCCCTCCAGTATTTGTCTTTCTAAATAGTTGTCTTTTATATAACCAGACAGGTGTAGTTTATTTTTGATATTGTGTTTAGTAACAAACACTCTAGAAATTAACCCATTTGGGAATTTCTAGGCACATTATACCCGTAGGTTGCCATTGTTTTCGGAAAGGAACAGCCGCTAATCTGACACTAAGAAATAACACATCAATTCTCGTGGGCCATTTTGGCGAAGTCCAAACACCCATAGGGTACATGTATGAAAAAATTACTGATCACATTATACAGAAGACAGTTTCACCCTTAATGTCATTTTCAAGAAAATACAAGACAAACAGTGAACAAACATTAAAAACAATAGCACTCAGCTCAAGTAAACGGGGTTTTTTTCCCCGTACTTGACTAACCACCTCTCCAATAAAAGATGCGATTTTGTCAAAAAATTCAAACTGTGTACTCAAAGTCACTGAGAACGGACCAAACGAAACAAGAACTATTACAACAATGAACATCCCGTACACGTATTAAAACATCCCCAGCAACACAAACATACGACAACCATATTCGTAATATAAGGGCCAATAGGTCTTATTGTAAACATAAATAATATAGAGTTTGTACAATGTTGCTTCAAATAATAGCGTAAACAAGTAAATTCAAGCAAGAAGCAATAGGATAAATTAAAAATTCTTGAGACTAAAAGATGTTATATGTTAGTGTTACGAAAAACCCCGTTTACTCGAGTTGCCAGGTGATTCGGTGCGCTAGACGGACCAGGTTCAATTCTCGTTAATCTCAAGAATTTTTAATTTATCCTCTTGCTTCCTACTTGAATTTACTTGTATAAGCTATTATTTGAAGCCACATTGTGCAGTCTCTATGTTATTTATGTTTGCGAGAAGATCTATTGGTCCTTGTAGTACAAATATTAATGTTATATGGTTGTGTTACTGAGGATGCTTAAACACTTGTACAGACTGTTTTTTGTTGTTGCAATAGTCCTTGTCTCGATTGACCCGTTCTCGGTTATTTGAGCACACAGTTTGAATGTCTTGACAAATAGACATCTTTTAGACATATTGCTATAATAGACATATTGGTGATGCGGTTAGTCAAGTACGAAAAAACCCGTTTACTCAAGTTGTCATGTGATTCGATGCCACAGGAACGGACTTGGGTCAATTCCCGTTAGTCTCAAGAATGTTGAAAACAACATGAACGACAACACAATAGGGGCTAACACCTCTCCCCTGATCTGCATTAAGACCAAATGACTTAAAGGTACCAGACTGCAATATAGGACCTACAGCGATTTTTAATTGTGTATATTGCTCTATCATGTCTCAAGATCTGAATGCAGTGACGTAAATATCACAAGATCCACGATGATCAGCAACATGGAAATGCATAGCGACTATTGTACAGCAGTCTTAATTATTATATCTATACCCAGATATAGAAGTATATGCAACACTAATACACAGATATGAAGGATACATTTAGACATAAGTCTTGATTCTTAATTAGAAACTGCTTACAGCACGTGGGGCATCCCCATAAGTGCTCCGCCCTCTGTTCCAGCAGCCATCTGACTCGATGATGTTTCGAGTCTCATGCCGTCGAAACAGACGTCGACATCAGGGCACAACTCTGGCCCTTGCGACAGGTTTCTTTGTTGTTCTGCCCACCCTCGTCATGCCCGTAACTAGTTTAAGCACAACGTCGGCCTGTCGGAACAACATGGTAACTGTTATCGAAGGTTACGACTACGGGATTGTATAGATGATGTGCCATGAAGCTTCTATAAGAAGATAACCTCAATATAAAGGCATGTCATCTACTTCGGTTTTCTGTTGCATGGTTGGTTTGTCTAGTGAGCCATTGGTGAGACCCACAGACGCAACCCGCATGCGCAGACATAATTATATGATGATACACGTAGATATAAATAAATGAATCACCTACCTCTGGTCTCAGCAACATGCAATACCTCACATACAGTTTTAGCACATCTGACTAGTAAGCCCAGTGTGTAGCACTCTCCTGTAGATAAGTTGATCAGAGTCCAGTAGGGAGTACTGTATCCTATCACGAGAAGGGTAAAGCTAACAACGTGAAACAGGAATGCCAGATGGAGGTAGTGACTGGGTGTATTGGCCATGGTGGACAGATATCTCTAAGCTATGAACTGTACTTATATTATCTCAGTTAATGAACCAACTTTCTTGCAACAGTGCTAAATGTATCCACTGTTCACTGTACCATTGCCTGTGATGTATCTATATGCTGGTGGTTGTGCACCTATTGAAGTTGGCAAATCAAGGAAACAAACTAGATATTCACTTATTCAAACATTTAAAAAATTATTTTAATTATGTCATTATTTTGCAGATCTGATGTCATAGATTGTGCTGAGAGTTACACTAGAATTTAATATATCTAAAACAAGCTGCAGAGAAATGTTTGGAAGCCTAGCCCAGAAAAAACCTGTGGTCAATGTCAGTATTAGAATAAAACCTTTGACTGTCGTATAATCTCTCAGTGGAATACTAGCAACAGTGCTGGCTCCCTCCTACTGGTGAGATGTTTGACACTCAGAACTTGGAATAATTTTTACTGTCACATTCTTCAAGACTGTCTCTGTCTCACATTCAATAGAGTATTGATCTATGATCTGATTATAACAGGTTATTTGATTGATTTTGTTGAGCTCCAGGAGAGGAGTTTTGGGAGGTTAGCAGGAAGGAGAGAAGAGTTTAGGAAGGAAGGAGAGCAAAGAGGAATTTGGAGTAAATAGAAGATGTCACAGATAGTATGATGACTAAAAGAAAATAAGAGAACATAAAAGTAAGAGAAAGTGGGAGAGGTAATGTAGCAGAGGTGAGAAAAACGGTAGGAAATGTCAGAAAAAGTAAATGTAAGTAAAAGTAGGAAAGGTAAAAAGAAAAGATAGTAGATTTAAGGAAAGAAAGGAGATTAAGAGAAAGTAGGATATGTAACAGAAAGTATCGTTTGTAAAGAAAAGTAGGGTATGTAAGGAAAATTATATGTAAGAGAAAGTATATGTAAGAAAAATTAGGATATGTAAGAGAAAGTAGGATATATAACCTAAAGTATGATATGTACAAAAAGGTAGGATATGTAAGAGAAAGCCTATATGTAACAGAAAGTATATGTAAGAGAAAGTAGAACATGCAACAGAAAGTATATGTAAGAGAAAGCAGGATTTGTAAGAGAAAGTAGAAAATGTATGAGATGTAAGAGAGGGTGATGTAAGTAAAAGATAGATGTAAGAGAATTTAGGAGAGGTAAGATAAATTAGCAAATGTAAGAGATGGCAGATGTAAGAGAAAGTAGTAGATATAAGAGAACATTTTGAGCATAGACACTGAAACGGAATGGAAATAGATTGCACCCATTTCTGGACAAATAATATAACTGACTGGTACCTCTTGATCCCAAAAGTTCTCATCAACTGTCACACCACAGTTTGAGATAGAGAGATTAGTTGAGCTAGGCTCTAGTGAAGTGAGGTCATTTCTTGAGTAGAATGCCTAATGTGAAAACATCACAACACTAGAGGGCAGCACTTAGTTCAAGTTGCAGTACACTCAAGACATACACTCCAGGCAATTAAATACAAAAATCATAACAAAACCAATGTTCATGATCAAGAACTAGCTTCTAAGTATTTTCCAGAAGCAAGTGAAGTTGAAAGAAAATATCAGGAAACACAAATGTGCAGAAAAATGTGAATACATCTCAAATTTTAATTACAATATTGGTGAATGAATCCTTGGCTAAGTAGTCGAGCCAGCCATAGTCCAATTCTACTGTTGAGTGTTCCTATACCAGAACCAGGCTCTCGGATGATAAATGGCTTTGTATTCATTGGTACAGGGGCAATGAGCCATCTAACTACATGAGATCAGTCTACAGACAGTGGAACACCTCCTATGAAATAGACTTAATCAACCCAAGTTCAACACGCTTCTTACTGTTTCCATCAAAGGAACTGTCACCCGGGAACATATTGTCCTCTAAAGTTCAAGGGCACAGTGAGTGGCATAAAATCTATAAACACTCCCTATCAACATGCTCTCACAGACCAGGGGGACACAACTGAATCAAATGCCATAATATTTCTTCTTCTTCGTTCTTCAGTCAGTTATCACCTTAAGCACCAGTAGCTTCAATGAACTGCATAATTCACTTCAGGTGATCCATTAACCTTTTTGAAAGTAGTGCTATCTCAGCAAGCAATATTTTCTCCCTCTCTTCTTCATAGATTTGCCAGGCATGAAGAATGTGTTCTGCTGTCTCTGGTCTCAATCCACAGTTGCACATGTCTGTCTCGCCAATTTTCAGCTTTCTGAACATGTGACTTCTCAGTCTGTTATGGCCAGTTCATAGTCTGAAGATTATGGTTTGTTCCTTGCGTGATATTTGATGGTAGAAGTCATCATGTTCTGCAGTTGGGTGCATCTGTTTCCACTTTTTCTTATATTCTGCTTTTATAATAGTCTTGTAATCATAGTATGTAATATCACTTTTTATTTGTTTTGGTGATCCCCTTTTTCTTGTTAGTAGATCAGCTTTTTCATTTCCAAGTATGCCACAGTGACCAGGGATTCACTGCAATACTGTTTCTTTGGTGGTACTGCCAAGGTGTAGTAAGCAGGCTTTACGTTCATTCATGCTCATGTTCTTTCACAAAATGCCATAAGTGCAAGGTTTATTGATGAAAATTGAACTGCACCACAACATTTTCATGTTATGCAATATAAATCACATTAGTAATCATATTGTTACATGAGAGTTCATGCAAAAATATTAGCAGAAAGTAGATAGTAAGTCATAAGTAGACCACAAACCATCTACAGTCATCCCATGCCCAAACTGTCCAAGGAAATTTCTCGCCAGATTAGGTCTTATTAGCCATCTATGAACTCATAGTCAAGGACATAACTCTAACTAAATTTCAAAAGTGGATGTAACAAATGGTCATCATCATCATGTGATGGATGAAAAATAATAATGCAATACATGAAGAAAAAGCAGAAAGTTTGTGCAAAATGGTTTTTGTGTGTGGCCATAGCTAATTATGATTCACTTTATCTTCTTCATTCATTCTCAAACTCATATAGATAGCAGAATGTAGTCTGAAGACCGGAATGCATTGTGTCATGGTTTACATCTGTGACTTCTGGCCTGACAATATTTAACTTCAGCATGGCTTCTGAATCACTTTGGCCCTATATGGGATGGGACAGAGACCTTAGTCGTCTCTTACGATATGCATGAAAGGTAAAGAGTGTTCCTATTCTTTGCTCTCCTTTTGAAACCCGACAATACACAGGCCTCATAAGTTGCCTTATTATTAAGTGTCCATTTTTTAGATGAAAACATTGTGGTTTTTTTAAAACCTGACAAACTACACTTATAAAAACATCAAACATCTTTTTTTATAATTAAAAACTTTATTGATAAATTCTAATTAATCAATACAAGAACATGTTTATGAAATTCCTCTCATTCATCTGTGTCTAGATATATACTTTAAGAATATATTTAGTCGTTTGCCATTGCTTTCTGAACGGTCTGGATGCACAATTGCCTGTGGCGGGGATCGAACTTGGTACCTTGGCTATCACAGAATGCGCTCTGTACCACTCCGCCACAAAGCCGGACATAATCCCACCATAGTCATTTATAATAATACATTTCTAATTTTATCAACTCATCTGCTGCCATTTCCTTACAAACAGGCAAAAATCTCTCATTCTGTTCTCTTCTGCATTCAGCATCTGTTGTTATGTTAGATTGTCAGGGCAAAGTCCACTATCTTCATCAGGTCAGAGTGGCTGTCCCTATCTTTCTCCTGAAATCTATGGCCAGATCCGTAGTCTCTGCTCATTGTATGCTAGGCAGTCCTGAAGTATGTGTTCAGGAATTTGAGTTCCAGATCCACATGTACATTTATCTATGTATAAGATCCTCAGTCGGTAAAGGTGTCCCAACAGTATGTAGTGGCCTGTTCTAAGGCATATTCTGTCTAACTTATATGACTATTGATATGGTCTTATTTGTCTTAGCAGACAATTTGAAGCAAAATTATATTAATTGGGGTTTGGAAGGTACCAGTCCAACATATCTTCTTGTGACTAAGCCACCCTACCCATGATTTTGCAAAAGAGACAAGGGAACATATTACTGGACTGCCTTCCTTGCATCTGAGCTTTGTATCTGCACAATATTGTCATATGTCCTAAAGCAACTAGAGATATTATTATCCTAGTACCACTGCGCAGATTTGCTCTCCATGTGACATGATCATCTGTTGTGAGAATCAATAACACAGGCATTCAATTATGTTTTGCATACGTCTTTATATGCAACTTTGATGGGTTTTTTTCTTGCGAGTTCCTCATACATTACTTGTTTTGGGATGAAGCCATCATTCATCCTCTGAAAATGGTCAAGTCACTTGGGTCTCTGAGACAGCGTGGAGATTATTGTTCGAATTCTGATGCTGTGCAGGACTCCAGCTTTGGTGACTTTGTCCTGCCACTTAATATTCTATCTATATATTGTAACAAACCACTCATATTATCTTGGGACTATTTATCATTGCAACAAATCACTCATAGATATTATTTTGGTACTGTTTATCATTGTAATAAATCACTCATAGATGTTATTTTGGTACTGTTTATCATTAACACATCACTCATGAATGTAATCTTTTGACTATGTATAATTGTAATAAATCACTCATGGATGTTATTTTGGTACTGTTTATCATTGTAACAAATCATGCATGTATTTTAAGAAACTCATATACAACAATAACAACAGAGATTAAGAAGGCTAAGTTGAGTGAGCTAAGTCTAAGAGCTGGCAACTTGTTGAGATTTCATTCTCTTCAAGTAGCTCAGAATATGAAACTGTATAGTTGTGTACATCTCAGTGACTGTCTTGTTTTGGCCAAAGTAGTCCACAAACTCCCCATCAGGATTGACTAAGTATGAGATGATGGAGTGATCAACCTGGTTGATGTAATCATTGAAAATCAAGATTATCCCATTAATGTCAGATCATCTCACAATCAATCATAATTTGTCATTTTCTATCAATGTGTTTTAAAGTGTTTAAGGAATTTCTTAAGAATTAGCTAAATAGAACACATTGTCCTGCAGCAAATAAACAAACTTGCAGATTATCAAGAACCACTTTTGGCAGTGGTGAAAAGGCGTAAACTTGGTTTGTAATGAGACACGTCTAACTTTCTACAATTATTTTGCAAGGAACAATCGAGGGTAGAAAAAGAGGAGAACAGAGAAAATCCTGGATTGATAACATCATGGAATGGTATGGACGTGATTTTACTACACTCCTCCAAATGACTAAAGATGTCTGGAGAGATTTTTATGCTGATGTTTCCAGTGTGGCACCCCTAAGACCCTCATGATTCACTGACTAAACAAAAAAAATATTTTTGTCTTTCTCTAACATGTCTATGTTTTTCTTGTTCACTATTAATGCACTTTATAAAATCTACAAACCGTTTTTCTCTATCAGGTCAGGATCTATAGAAATATGCAATTGAAGTTTTTTTAACAACACCTACAGTGTTACATCATTCGTAACATAAGAAGAGCAGTTGTGTAGGCTTGAATTACTTTGCAGTCAAAGTCCATCAGAATAGCATGTGGTACATCATGATGAAGCATCCAACAGTAATTAGCAAGCATAGTCACACTTCACCCTTGATAATGTGAATCAATCAAGGTGATATCTTGATGGAATTGTTCTCCATGTTCATCGCTGAATTTGCCAAGGTTGAGAGGGAAAATGTCAAGATGCGAGTCGAGCATATGGATTTTGAGGGACATGTTACAGCCCATAATTCTGTATGCATATATGCACTGATTGACAATATGCAAATAGTCCACAGATTTATGATTTCCCAGAAAGTTAGCGACAATAGATGTGAACGCCATCCATGCACAAAGTTCACAACCATGTAACAATTTCTCGAATTGTTTGCAATGATTTACCTAATCTGAAGTCGTACAAAGATACCTTCTTTTATCTTTGATAAGTTGAGAAAACTTTTCTCGAAGATAAGTGAGTCTTGCTCACTTTATCTAACTTTTTACAAAATTATTCAACTTTATATGTAATGGTGGTAAAATAATGCTGTCTTTGTTAACTAATGGCTGGTGGATTACATTTGTATGCCCCAGCTGCACACGATCCCTGATAGGCCACACCTTTCTTGCATAATGTTCCGGTCTGTCCCATTCACATAGGAAGCAACACAATTTAGTATATCCAGCCCGCATGCCCGTGAGAATTGCAAAGATTTTTAGGTCTCCACAAATCTGCCATTGGTAGTCATTGTACTTTATTTTTGCCAAAAGTATAGTCGTATTTTCATAAGTTTCTTTCATATGAACAGAGAAGGCGACTGGAATTGATGAAAATAAATTTCCGTTATGCAATAACACAGCTTTTAGACTAGTTTTGGAAAAGTCGCCATTCATTGACTGTGTGCTCATAATTGAGGAGTACCATTAGACCGTTTACATATTTGCAATAGCAAATATTATCATCCATCTCAAAGTATTGAACAAGTTCTCTGTGGTGTCTATGACGAAATTCAGATATCAGAGTATTGGGTGCTAAAAGATTCCATTCTTTGAATCGCGAATCAAGTAATTCCGCTTGTCCTTTGGTAAGAGCGAGATTATGTATTAGATCTGAAAGTTCTGAATGGTTAATTAAGTGAACACTATTATTGACAGATATATATCTGAATAAGAATTAGTTTCTAATGCAGATGGACTATCACTTTCTGATGGTTCACTCACGTCTGACGAATGTTGTTCTGGTGCGACTGGTATTGAACATATGATAGGCACTGGTTTTGAAACAAATTGAATATTTGGGTAAACCACAGACTTTCTTGTTTTAACCTTCACCGAGCCTATATCAAGTCCAGCCGGCGAAAAATAAAATGGCGGCTAACGCCGTTGGCGACATACCCCATCCAATGAGATATCATTATAATAGACGCCCCACAGCCTGATTGGTTACTCGGGAACATGCGCTATTGAAGCCGGTTCATTCCTACGTCCGACATGATCGTTGTAACAATGGCTAGCCAGAAGATACAAATTTTATAGCAATTAATCTGACCACATCGGCACACCGGTACGATGCCATGATGGTTGTGCGATTTTATAGACCTTTCTTTCATCGTATTTTGAATAAAATAACATTGAATCGTGGCTTGAATCATGAATTATTGAGTTATTTAGTTTCACAGCAGTGAATATACAGAATGCCGCGTTGGTTTGGAGACTTGTAGACGTTTGATATCGAATATGTGGAAGTAGCACAAAAAATGGCTCTAGACCTAATCTCAAAGAACGATTTTACCGCAAATCTACATGTTTTATACAGTTCTCCGGCTATATTTAGATAATTTTGCAGTGAAAGAACATAAATACAACAGATTTGTGTGATTTAGTTTACAGTGTTGCCAAGGAATTCGATAACTAAGGTAAGTTATTTTTTTATTTATTTTTTTCCTCTTTATTTGTTATAAAATATATGTTTTTTGTGAAAAACATCTTTACCACTTTCTCATACGTCTGGTATCACACACACACATACATAAATTACACCAATATATGCATAATTCAATTCTTTATTTAATTGTGCAAATATTATTTAAATATCTCTAACAACCAAAAAATTATCACATTTTCAAAACAGTCACCATCAATAACGCAAATTTTCAAAAAAGAATCTGGTGGCAGGGAGACGTTTCGTATTTTTTAATCTGGCTTGCTAAAGGTTAAAAGTGAAACCATGGATATTTGTCAAGTATAAGTAACAATCAGTAGCATGATTTTTTGGTTCACGCCATATTACTAGAACTCCAAACGGCATCGACTGAAACTTAGGTGATTTTCATAACAAACCTGCCAATGTATTTGTACAAGTCGAACAAACTGCATTTAGCTTCCAAGATTTATTTGCATTATCAACTTTCGAATCAAAATGAAGTTCATATGCTTTCTTTAGTAATGGTGTAAAGTTTTTCTTGTGAATAAGATCGGAAAAAAAATATCTGCACATGTAACAGAAGAAATTAGCAGAATTTCTACAACTTCTAGAAGCCATAATTTGCTAAGAATTATTTTAAAATACAGTAAATTTGAAAAAATATCGCAAAATATGTCAGAAATGTTATAGCAGTATAAAGAGTAGAATTATTTTGTATCATATTAATTTTTTTAAAGTTATATAGTATAAATGAAACGGAACATATAATGGTTTTTCAAAAAATATACATTCATAAATATCTTAAGAACCCGATGTGATAGTGAATTTAAAATATGAAATCAGTGCTAGAAACTGACCTAAGAACTCTTATTCTTATATAAGAAAGAAAAATGTTGTTGGACAGTGTTATGGGTCTTATTATTATTATTATTATATATTATTATCAATGACATAAAATCTTCAATTAGTGAACAGATTCTCATAAAACTCTATATCTATCATATGTGTTATATTTTACAACTATAAGCCAATCTCTTTCAACTGTAATCAGTCTATAATAATCTCCTGATGGACCAATTGACAATAATCTCTCTACTGTGATCTAGTCAACAATAATCTGTCTACATTATGACTATCTATCAGACATAAATCAATCAAGAACAAACTAGATAATCTGATCAAACATTGTTTTCCTGTTGACAACACATTAAACTAGACAAGTCGGTCAAACATTTTCCTGTTGACAACAACATATCAAGCTGTGAACAAAATACACAAGCTGGTCAAACATTGTTTCCTTGACAACAACATATCAATCTAGACAAGTCAGTCAAACATGGTTTTCCTGTTAACAACACCATATCAATCTAACAAATCATTACACTTACAATATAGTCATTATCATCATCCTTGGGGCCAGGACTAAAGTACACACGATAGGCATGTGTTGCCTGCTTGATCTCATCTGGCTCTCCAGTAAACCCCAGCAGTCGAGGAGAGAACTCTGTAGAGATCATTCAATTCTACATATGAATATGCTTTCACTTATTGTCATTTCTCATATCCGGACCTTTAATATAAAACATATCAAGTCATAAGTAAGGACAAGAGATGTCAAGTCACAAACACAGACAAGAGATATCAAGATACAAACATAGACAAGAGATGTCAAGATACAAACATAGACAAGAGATATCAAGATACAAACATAGACAAGAGATATCAAGATACAAACATAGACAAGAGATATCAAGATACAAACATAGACAAGAGATATCAAGATACAAACATAGACAAGAGATATCAAGATACAAACATAGACAAGAGATATCAAGATACAAACATAGACTAGAGATGTCAAGATACAAACACAGACAAGAGATGTTAAGTTTTATGATGAAATAAAGATATTGACAACATGCAAATATATAAATTCTGAATGGAACTATTACAGATTTATTTTATCTCAAGTATATATTTATAATAAGCAGGCCTAGTACTAGGCTTATCAATATACCAGATTTAATTCAGCAACAGACAGCTGTGCATTTGAATAGTTCAGAGCATAATGGCAACATACTAAACGTAATATATTGCCTAGATATTCACTACAGCCAAAAACATGCTGACTTGATCCTATGTCTTAAATAAGATATACCACTAATTTTAATATGTATATTAAAATGTGTTAATGCCTGTAAATGAAGAATGGTAACACAGTGTAACCTCCATGCATGTCGCAACTAATGAGGTTATGGGGTGGTGTTGGCTGTCCCATCCTATATAAAGTCAATCTAACCCAGAAGACATGCTGTTGGATGTGTATATTATGTAATATATATATATATTATGTTGAGTATGTTGCCATTATGCTCTGAACTGTCCAAATGCACAGGTGTCTGTGGCTGAATTTCAATCTGGTATATTGATAAACCTAGGCCTAGGCCTACTTATATTATATATATAAATATATGCTCAAGATAAAATAAATCTGTAATAGCTTCATTCTAGAATTTTTATATACCGGTGTGTTGTCAATATCTTTATTTCATCATAAAACTTCGCATAGTTTAACACAGGGGTCGGGAACCTTTTGCTAACTGTGTGCCAACTTAAGGTTTCAAATTATTCAGAGTGCCAACATCACATATCAAGAAGAATGTGAAGAGTCTGCGAGCCATTTGAAATTGCCATAGGTGCGATAGGTTGCAGACCCCTGGTTTAACATTACTCTCATTCCCAATATATCTCTCTCCCTCTGTTCTATAGTTATGTTATAGAAATATGCTGGTGTACATATTAATATTTTTGTGCAATCTCAATCACACTATTAGTTCTAACAATTGAAATTACTTTAAGCATTGCCTCCGCTAATTGTCTGCAAAATTCTAAACATTTCTATCGTGCCTTCAGTGTAGACATTGGGTTTTATCAATACACCCTTCAGTTTCCCATAGACTGCTATTGTTTCAATATCACCTGCATCCTTAGTTACCTAATTTACATATAATCATGGAAAGATAAGTAGTGTTGAATCAGAGAGGTTAAAACACTCGTTGCTCTATATAAAAAAAAATGCTGTGCATAATGAGTTCTGCATAGGTAAACATTCAAGTGAGGGCAGAAAACAATGTTTTAAAAACTATTCGCAGACATCTCTCAAGTACTGCAGGATTTACATACTCTCTTGAACCACAGCTCGTGAGTGTCTAGGCTGACATGGTCAGATCAGAGAAAGCATTAAAAGCTCTGAAAAGAGTAGAACACTACAGACAACTCAAAAATGACAAAAATTTCATTAAATAGACAGTTTTTCTTTGCCTCAAGACCTTCATTCCTGTTCACACTGCAACATCCCAACCATCTGTGGACTCATAATAATCAAACCTAATAAATTTCAAATCTGATGGAGAGTGTGTAGACAACATAGTAGTCATTTGGTGCGTATACCAGACCATCGTCTGCCAAAGATACATGGTGAGCTGGAGAAGGGCAAACGATCTCAAGGTGGCCAAAAGAAGCACTACAAAGACTCGTTAAAGAACTCACTAAAAGCCTTTGAAATAGACCACGATACATGGGAAGAACTTGCACAAAATAGATCTACATGGCGTTCTAAAATCAATAAGAGAGCACCATCTTGTGAAAAGAGGAAAAATGCAGCAGCTCTACAGTGGAGAGCAGCTAGAAAGTCACGGATAGACCAAGATCCGTCTACTGTCGTCATTCCATGTCCGAACTGTCCAAGGACATTTACAGCTCGAATAGGGCTCATTAGCCATCTACGAACTCATAATCAAGAACATAACTAAAATTGAATTTTCAAAAGTGGATGTAACAAATGGTCATTATCACTTGTGATGGACGAACAACATACAGACAAATGAGATCTGATGGAGAGTATAGACAAATGACATCTGATGGAGTGTGTGTAGACAAATGAGATCTGATGGAGAATATAGACAAATGACATCTGATGGAGAGTGTGTAAACAAATGGCATCTGATGGAGAGCGTGTAAACAAATGACATCTGATGGAAAGTATAGACAAATGACATCTGATGGAGAGTGTGTAGACAAATAAGATCTGATGGAGAGTGTGTAGACAAATGAGATTTGATGGAGAGTATAGACAATTGACATCTGATGGAGAGTGTGTAAACAAACGACATATTATGGAGAGTGTGTAGACAAATGATATCTGATGGAGAGTGTGGGCAAATTACATGTGATGGAGAGTATGCAGACAAATGACATATGATTGAGAGTGTGTAGACAAATGAGATCTGATGGAGAATGTGTAGACAAATGAGATCTGATGCAGAGTGTGTAGACAAATGAGATCTGATTAATAATGTTTGTACAAATGACATCTGAGGTAGAGTGTCAAATGACATACAGACCAAGAGTATGTGACAAATAACATCTGATGGAGAGTGTGTAGACACATGACTTCTCATAAAGATTGTTTGCTCAAATAACATCTGATGGAGAGTATGTAGACAAATGACATCTGATGGAGAGTGTGTAGACACATGACTTCTCAAGATTGTTCGCACAAATGACATCTGATGGAGAGTATGTAGACAAATGACATCTGATGGAGAGTGTGTAGACACATGACTTCTGAAGATTGTTTGCACAAATGATATCCGCTGAAAAGTAGATGTACAATGAACAGCCCAAGGTGGAGTCATTGATCTGAATCCTGAATTTGAAAGTTTCAGAAATAGCAGTAAAAAATTGTATGCTTGATAAATCTCACTAGGAAGAGTTTGTTAACACTTTGCTCAACAGCAATCCCAAGCGTACTTATCCGCCATTACCGAGGGTGCATGCAAAATTTATACATTGGCATCTGTGTCTTTAAAAATCAGTATAAAATAAATCTAGCGCATGAAAGCCTTGAAACTTTCTATGTGTTGTAACAAATGTTTGCACTTTTTGAATGAATTTGAAAGCTCCAGAGTTATTTCAAGTGAAAAATGCTACTTATCATAATGCTAGGCCTAGATTTACATTAATTTCTATATATCATATAATATTACCTTCAAAATCTTCTATATTTCTTGATAAAAACTCATCTATGATATCTGTATTCCAGACGAGCCACCATTTTTACACAATTTCCTGGAAACTCTATTTTTAGTAACATTATTGCAATGGGTATTGCTGTTTTTCTGATCTATCAAATCACTTTCGACGATTGTCAAAATTGGTCAGCAAGGTTCTGTAACGGAAATTCGACTATCATAGAAATTGGTCAGGAAAGTGGTAAAGGTACTTACCTGAACAGTACTCTTTCAAAGCTTCGGCTGTGTCTCGCTCGGGGTCAACAGTGATCATGATTGGTTGTATTTTAGGTAAATCCTTGTCAGCATCTACATACAAATGATGAAGGAGAAAGAGAATACATTAGGGTTGTTTTAATGGTATTATACAGTCATGACCAAAAGTTTAAGATCTCTTGGTAAACAATGGATGTTCCATACTTCAGGCAAAACTTGGAGTAGGGTAATGAAGTTTTGCTAATCACTGGAAACACATAATAACACACATAAATCAGCATTTCTACCAAAAAGCCTTTATCAAGAATGATAAAGAGCAATGCAGTACCCTTTGCACCTCAAAAACTATAAATCTGTTATCATATCCCGTCCAATTTTCAACAAAACCCGCTTTCATGACTACATGTTTCCATGCACATCATTGTTACCTTCAACTTCATATTGTTTACATGTCAAAAGTGTATCTAGTGCCTCTGTAGTGGTAACATTGTTTTTACTGTTTGTTTTACATATTATTGAGAAAGACCTAACAGTTCAACACATTGAAAATGTTTTGTGTATTGTCATTTGTATTTTTCGTGTTTACACATCATAACCCCTTAGTCTTAGTGATAGTCTGTCTGTCGTATTCAAGTGAAACATCAAAAACCTGTGTTCTACATAAGGGCTATTGTTCTTGATTAGAAACTTGCCTCACAGCACGTGGGGCATTCCCATAAGTGCTCCGCCCTCTGATCCAGCAGCCATCCAACTCGATGGTGTTTCGAGTCTAATGCTGCCAAAACAGACGTCAATATCAGGGCACAACTCTGGCCCTTGTGACAGGTTTCTTTGTTGTTCGGCGCACCCACGCCTTGCCCATAACTAGTTCAAGCACAGCATCAGCCTGTTGGAACAACATGGTAACTATTATCGAAGGTTATGACTACGGGATTGTATAGATGACGTGCCATAGAGCTATTGTTGTTCTGTTTCACTGCAGTATTACCTTATATTGACTGTATGAAATAAAGAGGACAGCACAGGAGAATTGAATGACAAGGAAATTTTACAGTTTACAAGAAGAAAAAGCAAAAAAAAACAAAGATGTATACAAAAGAACTACATAAAGAAATATATCTATCTATAAAGAAATCTATTCTAGCTATCTTCTATCTATATATATATATATTATTTATATTATTCAAATATTTATATTTGTCTATAGATCTCTTTATCTATCTCTCTCTCTCTCTCTCTATATATATATATACTTGCTCACAACTGTCATATCACACATACAACAACAAAAACAAAAACATGATTATATTCACTATTTACTCCTTTATTTAGATGAGAAAAAAATTATTTTGATATCTTTTAAAACAAAAAAGTTATCACATTTTCAAAACACCCACCATCAATAATGCAAATTTTTCCAAAAAATAATTCAGGCCACAGGGGGTGTATTGCGTAATTTTAATTTAGAGTCATAAAGGTTAATGTAGTAGTCACAGTAAGTGATAACAGGGAAAAGAATGCAAACAGTTACAGGGTGTCTAAAATCTAAGACGGCAGGTAATAATGGGAAAAGATCACAGAGTACAGAGATGGTCAGAATATATCAAAGAACTTTACAATGACAATAGACCCGAGAAAAACATACAATATAGCACCGAGGGTCCATCAATACTCGAAGCAGAAGTAATAAAGGCCCCAGGACCAGACAACATCATATTAGAGGGATTAGTAGCTTTAGGTGACTTTGGAGTTGAAATAATCACAAAATTGCTGAATGACGTATATACTAGTGGACACATACCCAATGACTTAATGAGATCCATATTTATAGCCTTACCTAAGAAACCAGGGACCACCAAGTGTGAAGAACACCGTACAATCAGCCTCATGAGCCAAATAACAAAAATACTCAGAATCATCATGAAGAGAGTGGGAAACAAAATAAAAACAGAAATAAGTCCAGAACAATGTGGCTTCGTAGAAGGCAAAGGTACCAACAAAGCTATATATATATTTTGAGAACAATAATAGAGAGATCTATCAAGGTAATAAGAGATCTGTACCTCTGTTTTATAGACTACACAAAGGCATTTGATAAAGTTGAACACAGTGAAGTTATACACATGCTAGAGAATTTGAACATCGACTGTAAGAATTTAAGAATCATCAAGAACATGTACCGGCAACAAACAGCAGCAATAAGAGTAGGAAATAAATTTGGCCCTTTTCAACAAATAAAACAAGGAATTAGGCAAGGATGTGTACTTTCACCAGACCTGTTCTCTTTATACAGTGAAAACATAATGCGTGCAATAGTTGATATTCCAGGAATTTCGTGGGAGAACATACCATAAATAATCTGAGATATTTGGAGGACACTGTTCTTATTGCTAAAAGTGAGGAAGACCTTCTAGATTTAATTAACCTTTACGCCTCTGCAGGCGCAATTTTTTGACGAATGCGTGCCCCCGATCTTGCCTATATTGCGCCACTAGGACTTAACAGATAGTGCCCGAATCACGAGTATGGAACTTCACGAAGTAAAGCTTATATGATGTAGAAATACCCGCCACACGAAGCTAGGAATACGTCACAGTTTACAGGTCAAATTCCTTTACACATTTGCATTGTACAAACGGGAAAGCCGGCAGATTTTGTCAACGCATTTTTGAGCATAGAGCAACTTTGGCCATTTTCGGGCCGTATTTTACTATCAAATTGAGTACCGAGTGGCATGGGTAAGTGATCGTGACTACATGTTCTAATTGTTGTTTTTTGTGTTTAATATGTTGTTATTTGATAAGAATGTTTGTGTATTCATTCAAAAACACAAAAACAATATGTATCAGAGGTACCACGTGTGTGCATGGACAATAATTACGCTGTGTGTCGGCCTAGACCTAGTGTTGACCGGACTGACGTTATATGCAATTTCTTCATGTTTTATTCGTTTTTTAGGCCATATTATATTAGTTTGGATATGAAACAATATACATACAATAAGTATAGGTGTTTATGAGGATTTTATCAATATTGCCACACATTGCTCAAGTATTAGGGTCGTCAAGAAGATATATTTGCGATTTTGAAAATGGCGTTTTGCATTTATCCTCCAAATTTTCAACTTCACAACTTGCTCACAACTGTCATATCACACATACAACAACAAAAACAAAAACATGATTATATTCACTATTTACTCCTTTATTTAGATGAGAAAAAAATTATTTTGATATCTTTTAAAACAAAAAAGTTATCACATTTTCAAAACACCCACCATCAATAATGCAAATTTTTCCA